>BSBN01000693.1:7004565-7669130 GCA_027924645.1 Cunninghamia lanceolata
GGTTGTTTGCATGTTGGGTCGCTTGCATATTGCATATACAATCCCCTTTGTATATCGCTTTCATATACAAGGTCGATTGTATATCCTTTTACTTGTATACATTTGATAAAGTTTTGATGTATACATACATGATGGACCCGAAATGGTTAAGTGTTGAAATGGATAAATGTTTGAATTATGTTAAATGTATCTCACATTTGTATGTTTGGCAGGTCGAAACATACATGGCAAATACACAAAGGCTTTATACATGGCACGGAATTCAAAAGTTATGAAACAGGATGAAATGCTTGTATGTTTCACGTAGTGTATATTTCATAACATGCATTGCATTATATGCATTGGGTGGACTCAAAAAAGTTATTGAACATGGTTAAGTCGTTGCATATTTTGTGCTTTGTATATTGAGGATATACAAAGACATTATGCAAGCCACGGACACAAAAGAAAGATAAAAGGAGTTAATTCAATGTATATTTGCGCTTTGTATGTATCTAACATACAAATCCAATATGCATCGTGAATATACATTGTACAGAACCGAAAGATTATGAAATAGGGTTAACTAGTTGTATATGTCCACGCTTGTATATATGTTTTAAAGCATACATTGCAGTAAACATACAAGCCAGAATCCAAAAGAAATTAGAATTCAATTAATCCAATGTATAAAGTCTGAATGAATATTAGAGGATACAAAGTGAAACATACATGGTAACACATACATTGCTTTCGATACATACAAGCCAGAATTCAAATAGAATTAGAATCTAATTAATGCAATGTATAAACCCGAATGCATATTAAGGAATACATACATTGCAGATGTACAACACTTTGTACATTGCGGAGTTGAGGAGAGAGTGAGCTGCAATTTATTAAACAGTTGGAGTCCGAAAGGATATGCAAAGGGGCTTTGTATGTTTTCGATGTGAGTTTCCCCGTCGGAACAATTTTTTTTGGGTTATGCTGATCCTATGACTCTCACCGATGGAGTCGAATGTACAAGGACCGGATTCGAAAGAGAAGTGCAAAATAGAAAAATCCTTGTATATTCAAATGCTTGTATGTTGTGATATACAAAGTTTGAGATACAAAAAGGAATAAAGGGCATCGGAGAGATAGAGGTCATCGGTAGAGGTTCTTCGAATCATGCCGTGAACGAGAAATACATGCTGAATAAAAAGGGGACATCGGCCAAACAGGGCGATCGGCTTGAAATTTTAAGACTGTGCCGATAGGCGAATGTTACACCGATGGAAGAAAGACTTAGCCGCTACAAAGAGTGACATCAGCCAGAATAATGCGATCGATGGGAGATTTTTTGCTCGTGTCGATGGACAAATATCATGCCAATAGGAAGAGTGAATAAGCCGACAAGGCTATCTCAGACAGAGTAAAGAGATCGGTAGGGAATTTTTTGACTGCGCCGATAGTAGAGAGTTTTGCCGACGGAGAAGAGGGTTTAAATGTAGAACCAAATTGGCAGTTCGGGTTGATGGTGCGTGAACTCTGCGACTAGGTGGCAAGTGGGTAGTGCATTAGTTACTGTAGTTGGTGCCCATCTGACTCTCTGACCAAGTAATGAATTAATGAAGCAACTTGGTATGGCTTTCTAATCCATTTTTTTTACTATTTTGCAAGTTTGCAGTTGAAGTAGGAGCTGAAGCTTGATAGCGATGATGTCATGGAAAGGAGATCCAATCTTAGGAATAGAGGAAGATAAGGATGAAGGGCAAGGAAGTCAAAGGGTCTTCATTGATGAAGACAAAATGCAGATGGAGACATTATTGCAGCAAACCACAGAAGTTATTATTGAGTTGCTAGGGTTTCCAGAGAGGGCATATTTCACCCAGATATGATGTATGCTTAGGGACATTTTGGGAGACTTGTTCTTTAGCATTTATTACTGTAGCCAGAGGTTTGAACCATTGCTTAACTAGGGTTTTGAGCTGTATTGATGATAGTCAAGTCTATATATTGTGCCTCTTTACACTGTAATACTTTACACAGGGATTTTAGTAATTTAGCTTAGCATTTAGGAGTAGAAGGAGGTCATCTGTGTCTGCAACAAGGAGCATGTGGAACATCCTACCTCCTTGTTGTATCTGTAAAGCTTGTAAGTTTTCTATAATCTGATCAATGAAGCTAAGAGTCATTCAGACATTGTAAATCTTATATAATTGTTTGTTTCTAATACAATTGAATCTAGAACTTTGCATCTATCTTCTAAGTGTTTTCTTGCTCTTCATTGTGTTTGAAACATTTTCTCTTAGAGCTTGCAATTTTAGGTGTATGTTTGTGAAAATGCTCAAAACTTACATTTAAGGTTTAGTCTGTGGATTTGATCAAATTGCTGCATTATTTACAGAGTGCATAACAGAACAATTAGAACCTTTTGTAGAATGAATGAATTTTAGTATAGATCTTCGTAACTTTTCCCAACCCATCTAAAAATACTTAGCTTAAAACATAGAAATTTGAAGGAAATTTGTCTCATATTTGAAAAGCATGTATAACTGAGTTTAAAGTAGATAGTTTTCATAAATATTTAAGAGGAGAAAGTTGTAATAATTTAAGAATACCTTTTAAAGCTTTGTAAACACAGTAGCAAGTTTATGCAAAAAAGAATGAACAACATACTGATATTTATGATCTTTTGCATAGTTTGAGTCCAATAAACCAACAAGAAACCCTAAATCACGTAAGGCCCCTTGAACATTACAGCTTCACATCAACCAACTAAATTTGCCCAACAGGTCAAGACCTGACCATATTAAACTTGGGATTAAGTGAATCTTAACATATTCCTTCATATCTTTCAAGTTAGTTTTGGTTCGTTTTATGTGAATTTTAACTAATTGTTATGACTGTGTTAAAACAATCATCAACAGTTTCTTTGGCGCTAGAAGTAGGGCCTAATTGGATTTAGGGTCAATTTTATGGGTTTTAATGCTATATTCTGAGATATGTTAGATGTCATAAAATTTCAAAAGCCTAAAAGGTTGAAAACAGGTCCCAGTTTCAATGGACTCATATGGGGACAATTTTCAAGTTGACACTCCTTTATTTCAGAAAGCTTTAAATAGAAAACTTTATCCTAAAAATTTATCTAGCTATGGCTTATTTGGAAGGTGTAGGATACATAGGTCCACATAGCACAGTGAAATTAATTGTCTGGCTTTTCTTACAAGGTTAGATTTATATTGAAAAGGACTAATCTCTCTCTCAGATGTGTATAAGGCTAAAAGTTGGTAGGAAAATGAGGAGATTATGGAGCAGCAAGAGGACACAACATTAGAGGTCATTAAATGTTCAGAGAATGAAAAGATGGAACCAATGCTAGAAATAAAGGATAGTGGAATCTCTTTTCTGGAATCATGTGATGGTAAGAAAAATAATCTTCCTTTTTTTCAAGGTCCAACTGTGATTAAAGTTAGTGAAACATATAAATATCCAAAAAAATACAGAGAAGAAATCACAGCTCATGTTCATTTTCTAGATGATAGGCAAAGTAGATTTAATGAAAAAGAAAAGAAAGGTGAGGTTGGTCTTGATGTAGTTGATAAAAATATGGAAGTACTAGGGAATTCTTGTCAAGAAGAAATCTCTGGATCTGACCTAAAAAGTTTTAGTGAAAATGATTTGGCAAGGAAGTTTTCTGTATCAACAAGTAATAGAGTTGAAGGAAAGGATAGTAGGCCGTCTTTCCTTAAGTCATTTTATGATGGGATTGATAGTAGGTCTCTACCTCCTAATACATGTAAAGGAGAGTGTAGGTATAAGCCTTTCAAGGCTGGTAGAGAGGAAGCCATTTGTCAAGATAAGGTCTTTATTGCTGATCCTAATGCTTTTGGACAAGACAGTAAAATGTCTTTCCTTGAATCATTTTATGGAAAAGAGAAATGTGGACAAATGGAGGAATTATAGTGCACCAAAATTGATGAGGTTCCTATTATAGCAACCCATGGAGTCATAGAAAAGGAAGTTAATGCTGATTTACTATCTAACTAGCTTAAATTGAATAATCAAGTTCAAGACTGTTGTAGGTCAATAGAATCAAACTCCACATTGGATGATAAATGTGAGTCATCTGATGAACAATTCTTGAAAATGGAAGGTACAGAAGATCATGCTATTGCTGTGTAAAATCAGACATCACCCTAGCATTATTTTAAAAATGAAGCAGGGGAGTATTCCTACCAATCAAAAGATGTCGTTCCATCTTTACATTCAAGTGATCTAGAAATGATTAATTTCTGTATATCAGATTATAATTATAAAGACACTCATGTGAATGTTGATGTGTAGGGAACTGATGAGAACATTAAAGGGTTTGCTAAATTTGAGGGTAAACTGAACATCCAGAATGAAAGAACAAGGCTGGATAAAGATGAAGAAATGATACATCTAGAGTCTTTCACCTTTCAACTTGAAAAGGGACTTGACATGGAGCTGAGCAATGAAAGTGAAAAGTTAAATGGAAGACCAGCTATCAATGAACCAGCATGTCCAGCAGAACCAAAAATGCATCAGGTTGTCTCTTTCCTTTCCTCAGTGAATGATGTTGAATACTATTTTGATTATGGAAATTTAAGGGATAGGACATGCATATGGATTAGTCATGAACAGGATGGGCTGCCTCAATTGCTGTTAATTAGAGATTATCCTATTAAATACAGTGAATTTAGGATACAAGAGCATTTTTCATAATACAAAGATAAATTTGCTAGGTTAAGAACCATAGGTAGTGCCCTGTTACTCCACAATCTAAGGAAATATGCAAATAGGGGTGTTTTTTGGGTCTTTCCCTGGGTTTTGTTTGCCTTGTGGGGGCTTGTGTATAGTTTGGTAGGGTAGTTGTTCTATTTTATTTTCTTTGTTTGCTTGTCTTGCTTTGTAGGTTAGTTGTTTGTACAATTTTTTTTAGTTCTGCTTTTGCTTTGTTTTCTATTTTTTCTTTTTTCCTTTTGTTTGTATAGTCTGTTTGTTTGGGTGTTTGTTGTCTCCTCAGCAGGGATCTTTGTTTTTTCTTTAGAGTATTAAGGAGAAAGCTAACAACCATTGAAAACAGTATAAAGTCAGAATGTTCAGGTTAATCATTTGCAATTCATGCATAACTTGTTGTGACTATCATGAATGTAGAGAGTTGTTTAGCTTTTGAAATTTAGTATTCAATAATAGTGATTGATCAAGGAGGTTTCTCACGATGACACACCTAAAATCCTTGGGTTTGTTGAACCTACCAGTGTAGATATTAGGTGAAAAATCCGAGGTCACCCTTGCTATACCATTACAATTCTTAGCTTAATTTCAGCAAGTGACCATTCCTTGCATCATGAAGTTACAATTGCATTATCTTATGGAATCTCTTTCAAATATCAAAATATAAAAGCTGAAAATATAAAATAAATAAAAATATAATAAAGTGGATTATACTAAAAGCCCAGATTGAGCCATCTAACTCTACCGAGGCTATGGACACTCGCTGGCAGTGGGGCTCTACTTAGGAGATTTGTAACGATAACCTTGTCAGGGCTATGGATGCTTGTTGGCAGCAAGGCTCTATCTGGTTGGCTATGAGGGGATATCCTCAACTACGTAGGCTAATATTAGTCATTGATTTTTTCAACCGATCTTCAAGATGAGGATAATTAATCTCGTGCACACACTTAAATTAAAAATTAAAATTCATGCACCCTTATTGAATACCTTGGGTCTCAAGTTGAATAATAATTTGCAGAAAAGATAGTTGGAAGTTATGAATTTATTTCATTTAGTTTTCTTGAATGCTTTGAATTTGATTGTTTTGTTTGGTTGCTAGTTGTTGTGATGTTCACAACATGCCCCATTTTACTCCTTAGCAAAATGAGGACCCCTGCTATGGCTTTTTGCTTTTGTTTTGTTTGTGTGGGTTTGTTTGGTGGTAAAGGGAAAAAAGAGGGTAAAAATTGCAAACTTTGTTAAAAATAGAGAAAAAAATGTATTTTTAGTACTAGGCCATGATATGGTTGGATTCCTTGTGAAAAATGAGCTAGGGTTGCTTTTTGAACCATCTTAAAATTTGCCATATTTCTGAAGTTATGATCATTTTGGTAAAATGTACAAGGGAAGGGTTTGCTATTTGCACATGCAAGTCTATTTGTATATCGGGTTGCATATACAAGGCTCTTTGTGTATGCAAGGGTTGTTTTTTATACTTAGTCGCAGTTGCAATCGGGTTCATATACAAGGTTGTTTGCATGTTGGGTCGCTTGCATATTGCATATACAATCCCCTTTGTATATCGCTTTCATATACAAAGTCGATTGTATATCCTTTTACTTGTATGCATTTGATAACGTTTTGATGTATACATACATGATGGACCCGATATGGTTAAGTGTTGAAATGGATAAATGTTTGAATTCTGTTAAATGTATCTCATGTTTGTATGTTTGGCAAGTCAAAACATACATGGAAAATACACAAAGGCTTTATACATGGCACAGAATTCAAAAGTTATGAAATGGGATGAAATGCTTGTATGTTTCACGTAGTGTATATTTCGTAACATGCATTGCATTATATGCATCAGGCAGACTCAAAAAATTTATTGAACATGGTTAAGTCATTGCATATTTTGTGCTTTGTATATTGAGGATATACAAAGACATTATGCAAGCCGCGGACGCAAAAGAAAGATAAAAGGAGTTAATTCAATGTATATTTGCACTTTGTATGTATCTTACATACAAAGATGATATCCATCACGAATATACATTGTGTGGAACCGAAAGATTATGAAATAGGATTAACTGGTTGTATATGTCTATGCTTGTATATATGTTTTAAAGCATACATTGCAGTAAACATACAAGCCAGAATCCAAAAGAAATTAGAATTTGATTAATCCAATGTATAAAGTCTGAATGTATATTAGATGATACAAAGTGAAACATACATGGTAATACATACATTGCTTTCGATACATACAAGCCGGAATTCAAATAGAATTAGAATCCGATTAATGCAATGTATAAACCTGAATGCATATTAAGGAATACATACATTACAGATGTACAACACTTTATACATTGCAGAGCCGAGGAGAGAGTGAGCTACAATTTATTAAATAGTTGGAGTCCAAAAGGATATGCAAAGGGGCTTTGTATGTTTTCAGCATGAATTTCCCCATTGGAACAATTTTTTTTGGGTTATGCCGATCCTATGACTCTCACCGATGGAACCGAATGTACAAGGGCCGGATTCGAAGGAGAAGTGCAAAATAGAAAAATCCTTGTATATTCAGATGCTTGTATGTTGTGATATACAAAGTTTGAGATACAGAAGGAATAAAGGGCATCAGAGAGATACAGGTCATCGGTAGAGGTTTTCCGAATCACGCCGAAGTGAGGGCTCACGCCGATGAACAAGAAATACATGCCGAATAAAAAGGGGACATCAGCCAAATAGGGCGATCGGCTTGAAATTTTAAGACTGTGCCGATAGGTGAATGTTACACCGATGGAAGAAAGACTTAGCCACTATAAAGAGTGACATCAGCCAGAATAATGCAATTGATGGGAGATCTTTTGCTCATGCCAATGGACGAATATCATGTCGATAGGAAGAGTGAACAAGCCGATAAGGCTATTTCGGACAGAGTAAAGAGATCGGTAGGGAATTTTTTGACTGCATTGATAGTAGAGAGTTTTGCCAATGGAGAAGAGGGTTTAAATGCTGAACCAAACTGGCGGTTGGGGTTGACGGCGCATGAACTCTGCGACTGGGTGGCAAGTGGGTAATGCATTAGTTGCTATAGTTGGCACCCATCTAACTCTCTAACTAGGAAATGAATTAATGAAGCAACTTGGTATGGTTTTCTAATCCATTTTTTTGACTATTTTGCAGGTTTACAGTTGAAGTAGGAGTTAAAGCTTGATAGCGATGATGTCATGGAAAGGAGATCCAATCTCAGGAGAAGAGGAAGATAACGATGAAGGGCAAGGAAGTCAAAGGGACTTCATTGATGAAGACAAAATGTAGATGGAGACATTATTGCAGCAGACCACAGAAGCTATTATTGAGTTGCTAGGGTTTCTAGAGAGGGCATATTTCACCCAAATATGATGTGTGCTCAGGGATATTTTGGGAGACTTGTTCTCCAGCATTTATTGTTATAACCGAAGGTTTGAACCATTGCTTAACTAGGGTTTTGAGTTGTATTGAGGACAATAAAGTCTATATATTGTGCCTCTTTACACTGTAATACTTTACACAGGGATTTTAGTAATTTAGCTTAGCATTTAGGATTAGAAGAAGGAGGTCGTCTATGTCTGCAACAAGGAGCGTGTGGAACATTTGGCCTCCTTGTTGTGTCTGTAAAGCTTGTAAGTTTTCTGTAATGTGATCAATGAAGCTGAGAGTCATTCAGACATTGTAAATCTTATATGACTGTCTGTTTCTAATACAATTGAATCTAGAATTCTACATCTATCTTCTGAGTGTTTTCTTGCTCTTCATTGTGTTTGAAACATTTTCTCTTAGAGATTTCAATTTTAGGTGTATGTTTGTGAAAATGCTCAGAACTTACATTTAAGGTTTAGTCTATGGATTTGATCAAATTACTGCATTATTTACAAAGTGAATAACAGAACAATTAGATTCTTTTGTAGAATGAATGAAGTTTAGTATAGATCTTTGTAACTTTTCCCAACCCATCTGAAAATACTTAGCTTAAAACATAGAAATTTGAAGGAAATTTGTCTCATATTTGAAAAGCATGTATAACTGAGTTTAAAGTAGACAATTTTCATAAATATTTAAGAGGAGAAAGCTGCAATAATTCAAGAATACCTTTTAAAGCTTTGTAAACATAGTAGCAATTTTATGCAAAAAAGAATGAACAACATACTAATATTTATGATCTTTTGCATAGTTTGAGTCCAGTAAACCAACAAGAAACCCTAAATCACGTAAGGCCCCTTGAACATTACAGCTTCACATCAACCAATTGAATTTTCCCAATAGGTCAAGACCTGACCATATTAAACTTGGGATTAAGTGAATCTTAACCAATTCCTTCATATCTTTCAAGTTAGTTTTGGTTCATTTTATGTGAATTTTAACTAATTGTTATGACTATGTTAAAACAATCATCAACACGTTTGTTTAATCTAAAAATGTTTGAAGGTGGATCTGTGATAGATCATTTAAATGAGTTTAATATGATTGTCAGTCAGTTAACTTCTATAAAAGTAAAATTTGATGAAGAGGTATGGGCTCTCTTGGTTTTATATTCTTTGCCAGAAAGCTAGAATAGCTTGGTAATGGCTGTAAGTAACTCTGTCTCTGGTTCAAACACTTTAAAATTTGATGATGTTGTTGGTGTTATCCTTAGCAAGGAAATGCGATGGAAAAGCTTGGGAGGGTCCACATCAAGTAGTGTTTTTAATGCAGAAAGCAAGGGTAGATCAAAGGAGAGAGGAAAAGGTTCTAGAGGTCATGGGAAGTCACGAGGAAAATCAAAGGATAAGAGGTCCCAAACTAAAGGATAGAAGGATTGCTGGTACTATGGGAAACTAGGTCATCTGAAGAAAGATTGTTGGTCTCGGAAGAATAAAGGAGACAAACAAGAAGGAAATAAGGAGGCAAATGTGGTAGGTAATAAATCTAAAGATGATGCTTTGATTCTTTCCCTAGATAATGCTGATGATTCATGGGTTTTAGATTCAGGGGCCTCATTTCATGCTACGCCCCATAGAAGTTATTTTCTTAATTATGTCCAAGGGGATTTTGGGCTGGTTTATTTGGGAGATAACAAACCCTATTAGATTGTTGGAAAGGGAAGAATCAAGATTAAGTTGCAGAATGAGAATCATTGGCTACTACAAGAGGTAAGGCACATTCCAAGGCTTAGTAGGAATTTAATTTCAGTAGGGCAGCTAGCTGAAGAAGGTTGCATTATTATATTTACTAATAAAAATTGAAAAGTTTCAAAAGGTGCCTTAATAGTAGCAAAAGGTGTGAAAGTAGGCACCTTACATCTTTGTAAATGTCATACTGTTCTTCTACTTTAGTTGTTGCAGAGAAAAAACAAACAGGTTTAGGAACAGTTGTTGTAGGTTCGCAGGAAGAGACTAAAATAATTGTTGTAGGTTCTGAGACATCACTGTGGCATAATAGACTTGGGCATATGAGTGAAAAAGGTATGAAGGTACTTCATTCTAAGAAAGTTTTACCAGGTCTGAAATGTATTAATATGGATTTTTGTGAAAGCTGTGTGTATGGCAAACAAAAGAGAGTCAGTTTTCTCAAGGATGGGAAGCAAAAAAAAGATGAAAAGTTCTTGGTGGCTCTCGGTATTATGTTACATTCATAGATGATGCAACTAGGAAGGTATGGATTTATTTCCTTAAGTAGAAATATGATGTATTTGAAACATTTAAGAAATGGAGAAGCTTGGTTGAGAATGAGACAGGTAAAAGATTAAAATGTCTTAGATCTAATAATGTTGGTGAGTATTGCAGCAAAGAATTTGTGGATTATTGTTCCTTTAATGGAATCCATAGGCAGAAAATGGTTCCAGGGACTCTACAGGAGAATGGAGTGGCTAAACGCATGAATAGGACAATAATGGAGCATGCAAGGACCATGAGATTGCATGTTGGGCTGCCTTTAAACATGTGGGTAGAGGCTGTCAACACTACTGTATATTTAATTAATAGAGGTCCTTCAGTTCCTTTGGGCTGTGGTATTCTAGAGGAAGCATGGATAGGTAAGAAGGTGAGTTATTATTTTCTGAAAACCTTCGGCTATGAAGCATTTGCACATGTAGATTCTTAAAATAGAACCAAGCTGGATGCAAAATCAAAAAAATATACTTTCGTTGGATATGGCATTGATGAATTTGGTTATAGGCTTTGGGATTTTGAAAATTAGAAAATTGTGAGAAGCAGGGATGTTATATTCAATGAGAAGGTGTTGTACAAAGATTAGTTGCAGCAACATGAGAAGAAAGAAAAGGATTGTGTGGTGCTAGATGATACTCCAAATAGTGATGTTCCAATGGTTCCTCATGCTCCGCAACAGCAACCAGAAATACCACAAAATCTAGTGAATGTTAGACAGTCAACAAGGCTAAGTAGACCTCCTGAAAGATTTTCTCCCTCTTTGTATTCTATTTCATTAATAGATGCTGGTGAACTAGAAGGGTATGATGAAACTATGCAGGTGGATACACAGGTTCAATGGGAGCTTGCAATGAAAGAAGAAATGGACTCCTTGTTGAAAAATTAGACTTGGGAATTATGTAAGTTACCTGTAGGTAAAAAGTCTTTACCAAACAAATGGGTTTATCAGATGAAAGAGGAAGATGGAGGTAAGAAACAATTTAAAGCTAGGTTAGTTGTAAAAGGATTTGTACAGAAAAAGGGTATTGATTTTGATGAGATATTTTCTCTGGTTGTCAAGATGACTTCTATTCATACTATTTTAAGTATTGTGGCTGTTGAAGATTTGCATTTGGAATAGCTAGATGTGAAAACTACCTTTCTCCATGGTGATTTGGAGGAGGAGATATACATGGAACAACCCCAAGGATTTAAGGTTACAAGTAAGGAGAAACTGGTGTGCAGATTGAAATTTTTTTTGTATGGCCTGAAACAAGCACTTTGACAATGGTATCTAAAATTTGATAGTTTTATGGCCGAGCAAGGCTACAGCCGGTGTAATTTTGACCATTGTGTTTATTTTAAGAGTTTGGATAATGACAACTAAATTATTTTATGTTTATATGTTGATGACATGCTTGTAGCTAGGTCTAACATGGATCATATAAGAGAGTTAAAATAGCAGTTAGCACAGTCATTTGCTATGAAGGATTTGGGGGCAACAAAACAAATCCTTGGTATGAAAATTTGCAGAGATAGGAAGAACAAAAAATTGACTCTATCTCAGGCTGATTATGTTGAAAAGGTGTTACAAAGATTCCATATGGAGAATACAAAAGCTGTCAACACACCTTTGCCTAGTCATTTGAAATTGACTAAGGAGATGTGTCCAAAGACACAAGAGGAGGAAGAAAAAATGTCCAAGGTACCATATGCTTCAGCTATAGGAAGTTTAATGTATACCATGGTATGGACAAGACCAGATATTGTACATGTTGTAGGAGTCGTAAGCAGGTATATGAGTCATCCCAGATAGGAGCATCAAAATGCGGTAAAATGGATTATCAAATATTTCAAAGGTACATCTAATACACATTTATGTTTTGGGGGCTCTAATACTGATTTAGCAGGCTATGTAGACTTAGATTTGGTAGGGGATATTGATACCAAGTAGAGTACTATAGGTTATGTCTTTACTGTAGGTGGGACAATAGTGACTTGGATCTCACGGAAGCAAAAGGTGGTTGCTTTATCCACCACAGAGGCAGAGTATGTAGCTGCAACAGAGGCAAGCAAGGAGATGATATAGCTGCAATCTTTCATGGAAGAATTGGGCAAACAATAGGCTAACAGTTCTTTGTATACAGACAGTCAGAGTGCCATACATCTTGTAAAGAATTCTACCTTGCATTCAAAGAACAAACACATATAGTTGAGGTATCACTTTATTCAGTTGGTGTTGGATGATGGAGAGTTGAGGCTGGAAAAGATACCTATGGATGAAAATCCAGCGGATATGTTTACAAAGGTAGTGGCAAGGGAGAAGTTGAGCTCCGCTTCAGCTTCGGTTGGTCTTCAAGACTGAAACAATAAAATTAGAACAATAGAGTGCAAGATGCTTATTTCTAGTGGGAGTTGCATGCACAGCGGTGTCATCCAAGCTCAGTCTCCAAGTGAGAGATTGTTTGGTGTGGAGCCTGATCAGTCTCCAAGTGGGAGATTGTTGGTGGGTGGCGACTGATCATGCAAGTATTGTACACTAGTTATGTATCCTCACCAGGGTTCGAGGCCAGGCTGAGCCCCAAGCAGGGGTTTAGGGGCGCAACCCCCCCCCAAAAAAAATTTCACAAGCTGACATAAAAAACCCTATTTTTGTAACCGACATAAGGCTTGATAAAAAGCAGCTAAGGGTTAGGGTTTTGGTTGATATTGTATTGTAGCATTTGTAACGGTATTGAGTTGCAAGGATTGCTAGTTGTAATCAGTTTGATTTACTAGATAATAATATTGGACTCTCTATTGGTGGATGTAGCCCGAGTTTGGGTGAACCATGTTAAAACTTGTCTCTCACTGTTATTATTTCTATGTATTTTTCATTCCTCCATTTAATCTTTATTTGCATTTAATTGATATCTTCTGCCGGCTAACCCTAACAAAAACCTTATCCCTCCATCATTAAAAAACTATAAATAAATCCTTCTCCAAACCAAATGGAGACTTACATTTTTTTGCAAAATTATGTTGTTGAATCCAAGTGACAATGTTATTGGAAATGCTACCAAGGTTAGCAAGGGAATCCATTGGTCCATTGGTCTCTCGAAATATCTGTGGGATAACAACTTTATCAATATTTTTTAAATACTTTCTACCTATGTCAATAATGTCACTATAGACCCAACTAGGGGTAGCCTTAGATGCTAGCATGTTCATGATGTTGTTAGAATCCCCTTCGATGACTAGGTTCTTGATCCCTTTATCAATAACCATTTTTATATGTTGAATAGAAAAACTAGCTTATGTAAAATTACAAGTTTGATGCCTTAAGTTCTCATCATAGGCACCAATAACTTGACCCTTACTATCCCTTAGTAGACCACCCCCTCTTGCCTAACTTGGGTTTCCCTTGGAGGCACCATCAAAGTTTATTTTAAAGCATCTAGTGCCAGGAGGGACCAACAAGTGTTCTTTCTAGTTGTTTTCTTCTCGTGGTTGACATTGCTAAGTTTGTCAAGAACTCTCCACTTTTCAGCTATCTTGATTTCTATCTCCATGGGGTTGTTGTTAGGATTGATGAGATAAACTACTTTGACATTATCTATGATGCTAATCTTTATGAAGTTATATAAAACCTTCCAAGGTTTCTTCTCCTATCTAAAAACCTTGTTATTACTTTCCCTCCAAAGGTTTTAGCCTACATAAACTAAAGCTTGCCCCTATAGTTCTAATATAAGGGGGTGTTTGAAAGGAGAGACCCAATTGTTCATGATTTCTCTCACCTTTTCTTACTAAACCTAGGAATGGAAGAATTTTCTCATAATTTAATGTCTAATCTTCCATGCATAAATGCAATGGAACTGCGAGTGGTCTATGATTTCCTCTACCATTTCACATAGAAGACATCTGTTAACCATTTGAAAACCACATTTTTTGAATATTATGAATAGTCAAGATTTTATTATGATTCGTAGTCCACCATAGAAACTTAATTTTAGTGATGGACTTGTTACCCCAAATACACCTCCAGTTGAAGTTATCCTTGTAGGAAGTATCCAGCATAGTGAACCTATATTTGATAGTGTACTTTCCCGAGTGATCACCTTTCCAAAGAAGGTTGTCCTCCATAATTTTTTTATGAAATATATGACTATGGAGGCACTTAAGTAAAGTAGCAACCAAAATATCTAAGGAGTAGGTAAACTAGAATTGGGAGATATTCTAGACTTTCTAACCCCTACCATTTTCCAATAATTGTTGACATAGCTACCCAACCTTCTCTGAAGTTCATCTTTGTAGCTGAGCAGTTGGGGTGATAAATTAAAGGCGGGGACAAGACCCAAGAGTATTCGCAAAATGTAACCTTGACCTCCATCCTAGCCAGCCATTGGAGACATAAAGAGGGTAGATTTACATTTAAAAATATTATTCCAGATGGTGGAACCCATGGGCATTTGTTGGTTTTGGATGAGAGAAATTCCTTCTCTACAATTTCAGTATTTGGCCTTCATGATGCTCGTCCACTCATTCTTAGAAGAGATGATTCTCCATTCCACCTTGGTTAGAAGGGCTTTATTCAAGGTGGTGATTTTCTCAACACCAAGGCCTCCTATGTTTTTAGGGGTGCAAACAACATCCCATGCCACTAGGGACATTCTCTCTTTTTCCTCTAGGCCAATTTAGAGGAAATGCCTTTGAATTTTGTCAATTTTATCCGTGATGGTATTTGGTAATTCAAACAAGGATAAGAGGTAAATAGGAGTACTCTTTCTACAATATTTTAATCAGAGTGTTCCAAGAGTGCTTAGGCAGTTTGTCGTATGATATAGGCATTCCCAAATAGGTCTCTAGAAGCTATTTAATTTTTCAATTAAGAGAAGTGGAAATAAGATTTTGAAGGCTAGTAGGAGTGTTAAAGAAGAAAATACCACTTTTATCTATATTGATATGTTGTCCTGAGACCTAAGAAAAGTTATTAAGAATAAATTTCCATTTGGCAACTTCTTCCATAATGGCTTTTTCCAAGAGAATGGTGTCATCAATGAATTGTTGATGAGACGGGGGATGAAGGGTGGTATCCATCCTAAAACCTTTCAACTTACCTTTCAAGAGATAGTCCTCTATGGTTTTTCCCAAAATCTCTACCATGATAATGAATAGTTACAGAGAGAGAGGGTCTCCTTGCCTCAGTCCCCTTGAAGTTGTGAAATTCCCTTGAGGAGTACCATTGACCAGAACTAAGAAAGAAGTGGAAAAATAATTTCTCATCACACTAAGTGTTTTCAAAGGAGTTTGGATAAGAATTACCATGAGACCTTGTCATAATCCTTAGATATATCATGTTTTAAGATCATGCTCTCCTGATTTATTTTGGACATAGAGTGTATTGTCATGCACAGTGATGATAGTATTAGTGTTTTCTTTCCAAGAACAAATCCATTTTGGTTGGCGTGGATGATTTTGCCCAATAATGACTGAATTCTTAAGATAAGCATCTTTGAGAATATTTTCTAGAGCATATCACATAGGCTAATGGGGTAGAAATCAAATTTTTTCTTAGTTTGTACCCTCTTGGGGATGGGGACAATGAAAGTATTATTTAGCTCCTCCAAGACTTTACCTCTCCTAAAGAACTCTTTAGCCACATCAGTGATGTCCTTCCTTATAATGTCCCAGTAGACTTGAAAGAAGATAGGGTGAAACCCATTGGGACAAGGGGTTTTGTAGGGGTCAAGTGAGAAAACAACACCTTTCACCTCCTCCTTAGTGACCCCTTTCTCCAAATCAGCCTTATCATCCTAAGATAATGTGTTGGGTATGACCTTCAACATTTGATTAAGAACCCTCTCATCTTCCTACAACAGAAGAGCATCTGCATTCTGTAGACACCTAAAATTCACCAATGCATTTTAACCACATCTCATTCACACTACTTCCCAACTTAATTATTCATTTTATATACTTTAACATTAATTAAATAATTCTTAATTATTTAATTAAATTCATTCATCTTTATTAAAATTATTCTATCTTATTCTTCCACATTAATTAAATAATTATTAATTATTTAATTAAGTTAATTTTCCCACTTCTTAGCATTAATTAAATAATTTATAATTATTTAATTAATTCATTCTTTTTTCTAATGTTAATTAAATAATCTATAATTATTTAGTTAATTGAATCATAATCCAACATTAATTAAATAAATGAAATACATATTTAATTAATAAATCCAAATCACATCTTCTTGATTTCTTTCCATTTCTAAACTCATATGTATCTAATTAATTAAATTAATTAGATAATCTTATCAATTAACCTCTCATATCTCATCTTATCTTCTTCAGATTTATTTCTTTTTAAAACAAAAATCAAATCCCTTCTCTACTATCGAATCTTATCTCCTATTTGATTTATTTCCTCTTTTGTCAAATAAAGAAAAAATCAAATCCTTATCTATAAAATCAAGACCTTATCCCTCCATCATAAAAATTCTATAAATAAGGCCTTCTCCAAACCAAATGGAGACTTACATTTTTATGCAAACTTATGTTGTTGAATTGAGCCTCCATCCACGCTTTCACAATAAAGGTTATGCTTCCTTAATAGAACAATCCACATTCACAAATACACCAAGGAATAGACATCATTTTTTATTAGTTCAGCAGGAAAAGAGGGTCCTGAACCCTTTACAAAATAGTCCCCAGGGAAAAAAGCCTTAATCTTACCAGAAATGGCCCATTGATAGCACATTAACAACTCAAGGATAGCAGACA
This sequence comes from Cunninghamia lanceolata, assembly GCA_027924645.1. Classification (NCBI taxonomy): domain Eukaryota; kingdom Viridiplantae; phylum Streptophyta; class Pinopsida; order Cupressales; family Cupressaceae; genus Cunninghamia; species Cunninghamia lanceolata. The sequence continues at coordinate 7,021,712 of BSBN01000693.1, forward strand.
AAAAATGACTAATCAAGAACAATAAAATAGCAGAAACAAGAAGAAACTAGGGACTGTCAGTCGTCCCATACTTGGCTAGGAATTCCACCTTGTCTTTGTAATCCCCCAGGCTATTCAGACCCACCTACTTGACCTTATCATCCAAGTCTTTGATAGCTGCGAAGATCAATGCAGCCCTGTGAAGGGCTTTAGCAGCAAACTCTGCCATCACCTTCCACTTCTTCTGCATACTTGCCATCTTCTCTTGGAGGTGACTTCAGTCCACGGTGGTATTAACACATAGAGAACAACTTCCCTTGTTGTCCTGACCCCCATACACTTTAGTGGCTTCACCCACTTCCTCAGAGCTGGATTTCTTCATGGAGGCAAAGTGGCTGGTCCCCTCCACTTCATGAACTGACTCAATGGGGGTTTCTTCCCTTCCCTCTTCCATAGTTTCTTCAACAAACTCTGACTCATAAAAAATCTCCACCCCTTGAGGAGATGTAGAAGGTTTATCAGCAATGCAGGTAGACCAACGAACCCCCGATTGACAGCCTCCGCACCTTCCCCACTACCAGCAATCTTAATCCCAGAATCCAACTCAATAATTTTCACAGGCTCCACCATAATCACATCATTGTGTGGTAACTTTTATTATTGTTTTCTTTGAATTAAAGATTATTGTGCATTTTGATTATTTCTTGAGTTATGTATGTATTGGAATAAGAATCTTTTATGTTTCTTGTTTACTTTCCAATTTCTAGCATATACATTTTGGCACGCCCGATGATCTAACCCTCAATTTTTGCAAGTATTTTTGAGGTTTTTTGTTGTAGGTTTGTGCTCTTTTTGGGTAAATTTTAAGGATGCACTTTCACATAGATCCTTGCAGCACAAAACGAAACTCATGGTTGCATTCTAAAGGGCCAAGAGGTGAAGAAAGACATATAATTTGACACTTTTTGGTGCAGGTGAAATTTGAGAAAATGTTTGTAGGGTGATGAACAATGTTTCTGCCAATGAATAGTGCTTTCCAATAGTGAACACTACTTTTTGGTGGTGAACATTACTTCTGGAGGTGAACAGTGTTTCCAACCATGAATAGTGTTTCTGGTAGTGAACAGTGTTTCTAGTGGTGAACAGTGTTTCTAATGGTGAACAGTGTTCTTCGATAGTGAACAATGTTTTCTGGTAGTGAACAGTGTTATTAGGCTATGAACAGTATTTTCAGGCCATGAATAGTCTTTTAAAGGCTTAAAATAGCTTTCTTTTTAAAATGCTATAACTTTTGCATATCATGTCATATTTTTAATTTTTTATAAGTGTACGAAAGCTAATTCACCCAACTTCATAGTGGTATATGCCTAGTTAGAAGATTTAACACATAATATTAGGTATAACCAGTCAAAATCAACCTTCCTTTTCAAACTTTGTTTTCTCATAACTTCTGCAAAACCTAACAAAATTTTACAATTTTTTTTATATTGCTTAGAATTTCATGTAGAATATGATCTTTTGATCTATTTTTCTATATCATCTCATCATTTTCGAATTTTATTAGATTTACCCTTTTTAGCCTAATGCTTGTTTTATAGCTTTCATATGCCAAAGATCAAATCATTGAAACCACTCACAATTCTTTGTAGATTCGATTGCCAAAGAAGAAACCATTGAAACTACTAACAAGTTGCTACAAATTCACCAATCAAAGACATCTTTTTATCACTAATGTTGGCACTTAGTCTAATCTAGGAGGATAGTAATTGAACATTGTTTGTTATGTATTGAATTTTCTATGTGTGTATGCTCTCTTCTCACACTGAAAGGTGATCTTGGACATTGAAAGCACTAGTCAATTCATTTCCTTTCTTTCTTTACTTTTATTCTCGGGGACCCAAGATCAATGTGTATGCTCTTCTCTCACATCGAAAGGTAATCATAAGAATCAAAAGTACTTGGTATCCTCTCTAGGAGGCATGTTAAGGGATTTCATCACCCTTAAGGATAACCTCAACCACATGTATTGGTGGGGTATATAAAGGGGGTAGATCAAAATCTATACCTCAATCTAGTCACATGGTTATTGGCACAACCTTGGGGTCCCAGGTGATTCTAGACATAATGTGAAGTGATGTTTGCTTAATCCCTTGTGTCACATGCTTTTAATGGACTAGTGTTTACAGACTTGGATCCCATCATACCTAGTGTATACCCGGGGCTCCCTAGATACCTTTTTATCCTAGATAAGACCTTTTGGTTGTCATATCCTATGGTGCATTGCTAACGTAGGAGGAGAAGAGCTCATGTTATTACCACCATTATTTAAGAAAGAGTGTACTTTAGGTATGATGAAAGTCTCCAAGGTAAGGGGTGTAAGGTGGTACATGACCTTGCATTCCATATCTATCCATAACAAGGTAAATGGTATCAAAGGGTTGACATCACCATTATCTAATAGTGGGGATTGAGACAGCACTTGAGTGAGTCCATGGGATATGAAACTCCTTGCTTGAATAATATAGGATTGTACAAGAGTGTCTGGCATGTTTTCTTGTTATCTACTAGTGTATACCATTTGTTATCCATGGAGGTTAATAGACTTCCACACCCAATTCTATTAGCAGTCAACACCATTATATCTGTTGTTTGTATCTCCTGCCAAAAAAATTCCTAAGTCAAGATATAAACCATTCCCAACCACTCTCTAATCATCCATTTTCATCCAATCCAATCCAAGTTCATCCTAATCTTCATCCTTATCATCCTAATCACCTATCCTAATCATCCCTCTTATCCACTTCATCCTATCATAATCATCATATGTCCTTATCACAATTATCCTCATCATCCTATCCACATCACCCTAATCACCCATAACCATCCTAATCATTTCATCCCAACCTATCTCTAATCCATGCCTAATCCATCATTTAGAACCCTAATCTTCATCAAATTATCATAATCCTATCAAATTCCTAACCCTAATCAATTGCATCCACCTAATCCATTTCCAATCTTTAGTCCATTATCACCTATAATCCATATCATGATCCACTCCCTTAATCAACTAATCTAATCCATTTATCCTAACCCCCAAAATCAATCATCCATTATCTATCTATCCATTTTAATCAAATATCCAACCCCTATTCTTAATCAAACATTATCCTTTGAAACATCACTAGTCCATCCATAATCAAACCTACACTTCAATGAATCAAACCTTAGTCACATCATCAAGAATCCTCATCAAATGGTCATGATAATCAATAGACCTAGATCCATCCACCCTCCATCTCTAATTCAGCTAATATCCTCATCATATGTAGATGATGTAGAAAAAGAAGAACTTAAATGCTTATATGGATCACATCCCAAAACCTTATCTTCAATCCAAAACACATCACTATCATACCAACCTCCCTCAAGCACATCTCCTAGTACTCTTGAGGCATGGATACAAAAATTTAAACATGCCTATGACAGATTGGATTCTATTGGCAAGGAAAAATTCAAAGCACTCCAAATGCCCTTAGCACATATCATTTTTTGAGATCCTCCTAATGCTATCACATCAACATCATCATGTTACATGTCCATGCAAACTCCAAATCACCAAATCATGAATCCATACTTGGACATGTATGAACCCCTTACAATCAAAGATTGGCTAGCACAAGTTACAACCCTATACCTAATTGGGTATCCTATCACAAGGGACATCAAGGTCATCCCCTATCTACATATTCACCTCTATGCATTTTCCAACAACCATATACCTATGTAATTCCTTCATCTCATTGTCCATTAACCCCTTGTATCCCTCCATCCATTTCCCAACAACCATTTTCCTATGCAATATCCCCATCTCATTGTTCCTCTAATCCAAGTCCATTAACCCCTTTAATCCCTCCACCATGGGATCTTTCCACTCTTAATCCTAATTCATTAGCCCACATAGCTTCTAATTCATCCTACTCCCACTTCCTAGTCCACTACCTAATCCACCATCAAATCCTTTTATCCATCCCTCCATATCTACTCATAATCTTACCATATGTGCTCTTATTATCCCTCCACCTGATCCTAATCCTAACCCTACAACATCCTCCATCATTGTCCATCCATGATATGCCTATCTTTCTCCAGAATTGATGATTGATTTGACCCAAGGACAACTAGCAAGGAATAAAAACTATCGTGCACTCAAATTTCTATCTTTGAGCCTAATAAAGAATATCCTAATAGCATGTCTACCACTCCAACACCATCACCCACTCATATGCATATCCATCCTATGGAATAGTCCCCTTCCATCAATTCAAATCAAGACCCATCATATAGCCATGTTTTCAACCATCTCTAGTCTCTTAAGTCTTTCCAAGAACCTTACACTTCCATCCAAACCCAAGAACTGTGTCATGAGTCTAGTCTAGAGCATGTGGAAACACCAACTCCTTATCCTAATCAAGGTCAAAACACCCCCATTCATCCTATTCATAACCAATTTCACAATATCCATGTGAATCCCCTTTATGATCAAGCTCTCCTCTATGATCAAGATCATATCTCTGATCATGAAATCCATAATGATCCTCTTATTCCACTTTATTCATTACATGAGATAGAGATCATCACTTCACCCATCCATAATCCCACAACCATCCATGAGAAAGATATCCAAATTACTCCTATCCATCCATGCACAACACCCCCTTCCTAGAATGAGACACTTGATCCCCAAGAAAAAATTGACAATCAAACAAGTAACTTGAATCATATCACCCCCATCTTACTAAACATAATCTTAGTCAAGATCTAAGCATTCCAAGTCCTCCTTTTCCTGATCCTACATTATCTCTTGTTGATCTTCCATCAACCCCTATTGATCCTTCACCATCTCCTATTGACCCCATTCAAAATATATTATCCTATCCCCTTGGTCCTGCTACTTTCATCCTAGGTGGTTCTCTTGTGAAAGAGGAACAAACTTAATTCATCACCCCACCTTCTCCATCTAATAATGGACTCACATCTTGTTTCCAAAACAACAAACATCTCATTACATATCATATGTTCCAAAACATGAATTATCAAGGCAAAGGTTTAGGCCTTCTTGAACAAGGTATATTGGAGCCCATCCATGTCAAAATCCATCCACACATGCATGGCCTTAGCTATACATCTCAAGGAAAACAAGTCACACATGTTGGTACCACCTTCACCCCTCCTAAATCCACTTCTTTTAATCACAAACCCCGTGCATCCCATCATACCTCCAAATCATATGTCGCTATCCCTCCATCGTCATACAAATACCAAAAGAAAGTGACCATACATCTTCCTCCATCCACTCTACATCCACTCCTCCACTCCTCCCAACTCCTAATACCTCTATCCTTAAATCTCCTAATCTATATATACACACATGTCATTCCCTTAAATTCCTTAACATTCCTAATCAAGATCAACCAATGTACACATTGAACAAATATGAAACTATAAAAAATCTATGCGATACCAAAATAATCATTTGGACGCTTCCCCACATAAAGTAAAAAGCCTACAGAAGCCTCAAAATCATCATGTCGAAGGGCATCAATACACAGAAAAATAAAAAATCCAATAGGTTACAAATGCCCACACCCCCAAAAGAAAAAGCAAAAATAGTGTGGGTCCCCAAGAACAGAGAAATCAATCTAAATGAAGCATCCAAATTGCACTATATCAAAAAACCTAAATCCCAAAATACCATAAATCCTAGTCCCCATCTAAAAATTCTACAAATCCTATGTCCATTTGGGTCCCTAAATACCCAAATTACCACAATAAAAATCTCCATTACTCCCCACACCCCCTCCACATCAAAAGCATCAAAATATATTACGATGTGTGCAACCGTTGGTCTTGGTTCCCCTCTACCCCATGATATTTCCACATAACTTTACCCTCCATCTTATATCCATTATCCAACATATTTCCCCCATCATACCCCTATGGTCCATGATTTTGCTCCATCACCCATTTATCCATCCATCTCCATCCATCATCCACATCATAATCTACCATCCATTCCATTTCTATCTTCTTGCATCTACCAATATCCATCTGTATAATGCTAACATACTATCTTGCTATTGGAAATAGATGCTTGATTCCCCATTCTCCATCCCATCCAAATAGTCAAAAACTAAAAAAATGAAAGAGATAAAAGTAAAGAGAAATCATTCATCCAATGGTGAATACTTTCCAAATAGGTGCCTTGGATAAGTACCATGATGAAAACTTCGCAAATAGGTGTCATGTGTAGATCGATTGTCTATGCACCTTACACTTGGGGGCATTTTGTCTCATCTCATCCTATCATTTACCTTCCTATCATATCTTCCTTATCCATTATATCCACATAATTATCCCCTTAATCCAATCCATCCTCCTTTTGATCTTGATAAAGATAGAGGCAAAATGTTGAAACATTCTTTGGACAACTCTTGATGTATCTAATACTTTCCAACATATCATATGTAAAGCCTCACAAGTCATGTAAAAGTATTTAAACCAACTCAAAAGAAAATGAAGTAAATAATCCGCTTAAATACAACATCGCAATAACCAAAATAAAAAGATGTAAATAATCCACTTAGATACAATATTCAAAGGTAAAAGGTGTAATTAATCCTCTTAATTACAATATCTCCAATAAAAGATAATCTCAAAAATAAAAATCTCAATGTCAATAAATCTTACTTAATCGTGTGCTTAATCTAGGTAAAAAGCCCTATAAAATAATATACATAAATCTATTGGCAAGCATGCCGTAATACATCCAAAATAGGTACAATAAATAGGTACATCAATAATAAATAAATTAATACACTCTCTAGTTGTACGAACCAAGTGGTCCACCACCTACAAGCCGAGAGACGAGAACATGGCTCAAATGCTTTTCCACCCAACCATGAAGTATTTACACTTCCCTAGATCCCTTCCTAAAATGAAGGAAACCTAGCCCTACACGAAATGTCTAGCTACATGGTAACAACTGGCAGGAAGGAACACCCGATGCAACCCTGATGTCTGAATGTGCAATTCTAAGTAATGAAAAGCAAATTGTCTCACAACAAGATGTGGCAGAGATATCAATAAATAAGTTTTCTAGACAATAAACATCTATTTCATTTTTCATTCTGATTAGATCTAATAATTTAAAAGTAACTTGGTTCAATTCCTAAAAAGAGGAAAAGCCATCTCTGATAATCCACATTCAGCAATGAAATCCTAAAAGTAACCCATTTACATTCCTATATAAAAACTACTTCTTTCCCCAAGAAGCAAGAAAATAAAGTAAAGAATCACAAACTCAAGATTTGCAATAAATCAATCCAAACCCTTTCCTAAAACATCAATTAAGGAAAAATACACTTTCAAGCAATGAACCATCTTTTGATCATACAATCGAAATCATAAGTTTATCAATTTGATATGGATTCTAATCTTGTATTACAGTCACAATGTCTTCAATAATAGTCATTCTAAAACATTAATTTACCTTGCTATCATTTCTATGAAAGGAGGTTTTAAAAAAAATAAAAAATAGTCTTCATATCGCTGCTACGACAGGAACTACTGCAGTAACAAAGAAAATAACCTAGAACCTAGTTTAATCTGGTTTTGGTTTTGATTATAATAAAAAAGGTTTTCAACATCAACATTCATAGGAAAATAATATAGAAGTCTATAATCTTTGTTTCATCTTACTGTCATCCGCTTGAGACAGAAGCTACTCAGTTTTAACCAATAAGTTTGTATATACTCTTCAATAACCCTCTTGTCATTTCAGTGTCAGGAGCTATGATAGAATTTAAAACTAATAAATAAAGAACTATCTTTGTAATCTGATTTCTATTATTCTAAGTTAATGGTTTAAAATAGTGTTTTGGACAACAAAATCAATAATGATAAATGTTTACCGAAACTGATATTTTCATCTAGGTTAAATAAGAGATGATCACATTATTTATTCATGAAAATAGTTTGATTTAAAACTCATTCTTATCTAAAGCAACATACAGAGAAAAATACAGTCATTTGTCTTACAGGAAAATAAATTAACAACATTTGAGAATTTAGTTGTTTTCAACAGTAAATTCAAGATCATGAAGAAAGTGATTATCATGGTTTAAAAACCTTCGATTAGCCACAGACATAGTTTAGGAACAATAGATCAAATACATACAAGGTGACTAGGCTGAATAGAGGTGGGTCGATCTATTCAAATCACCCAAGAAGCAGTCAAATGGTCATAAGGAAAATGGTCGATGGCCATTAAAAGAATAGGTGGCTAGGAAAAATGGATCAAGGCCAAGGGATAACAGTAGGTAAAGTAAATGCCTAGCGGCTAGATATTTATTCAAGGTAGGTTGATCTATTCAAATGCCCTGGTCTTCCTCATTATGGTTGCATTTGGAGGTAAAACTTTAAGAGAGAGATACAAACAATAAAATAATGTGCAGGTACTTCTGTCATTTAGTGGCCAAAAGGAGGAATTTACAAAGAAGCTGGGTTTAATGGGCTGATTTGCATACAAACGTAGGCCAGAAAAAATAAACACACATATAGGTCAATTTTTATAATTCTATGGCCTTTTAACAAACCTTTAATCAATGCCAAACATCGGATGAATACCTAGATCAATTTACTTTGGAGAAGAGTCAATTTTCCAACTTAGTTGTAGCCCTTTATGTTGTTGTTCAACCAGAATCTACGTCCTCTATGCTCGGAAAATGACCTCCTCTGTTGTTCAGTTCATGTGTGGTATTCCCTCTGCCCAAGATATTTTTCTTTTTATTAAAATTATCTCTTTCTAATTCTAGTGATTAGGTTTAGAACTGGAGTTTGAATTCTTGTTTGCATGAAATAATATAAAAAAAAAATCTTTTAAAAGCTCACAATTATATTTAATTAAAAAAAACTCATTTAATTAATCTTACTGTCGCATGAATGACAGTAGCATATTTTAATTCCTTCATTCTTTTTCTAAATATAAAAATGTTATTTTTAATATTATTTAACTATTTTAATTAAAACAAAACCATTTAAATAATCAAGAAGAGAAATGCAATACAATATTGCATATATATATATATATATTAAGGAACATATTATCTTCCAAACATCTATAAGCAATATTTTATTATTTAATTTAAAATACAATCATATATATTTCCTTATTTAATTATAATTACACCGTTCAAACATAATTTGACAATACGTTAAATTTAGGTAATCACGTCATGTATTCGAAAATGATTAATAATCATGCATTAATGAAACAAAAGTCATTCAATAATTCATATGCATCTACGTGATGTGTGTGATTGCATCAGGGTAAACCATCCATCAGTTCTTTCCAAGTGGCTAGAACATTTCTACCTCAACCATGCTCTCATCTTTGACAAGTACCTACATCCATTTGCACTCAACTCGATGTCAATAGGTTAGTGTCTCCAAAACATAGCCAAAGAAAATCATTGCATTTACATCAATATTACTTAATATTTAAAATGATTTCCAATTTTCATCAATATAACTCCTAATAATTACCTCCACATATGCAAAATTACTTAAAGTAAAGTCAATCATAATAATTGTCCACTAAACTAGAATAATCATATTGTTTATAAAAAATGAGATGTGACATCCTTCCCCACATGGAAAAGACATCATCCTGATGTCTTATTAGACATCAACGCAATAAAGTGTCCATCAACCACCAATAAAATATCAAGGTGTCATAAAACAATAACATCAACTTAAAGTATGAAAAGATCATAATCAGCAACTCAAAGTATCAAATCATAACTAAACTCAAAGTATCTCAAAACAATAATCAAACTCAAAGTATCATAATCCCTGCATGAATAAGAAATCTATGCTATATCTTTAAATAAGGAAAAGATTTATCAATCTCCTCTGCATCCTCCCATGTGGCACTGTTGTTAGAATACTGATCCCATTAGACCTTATATTGCACCACATCTCTGCTACACAACTTAATGCTGCGCTTCCCCAGAATTTGATTGGACTCCACCAGTACCACTCCTGGATCCTGAACCTATAAAGCACGCCAATCAAGAATATGTGACACATCAGGATGATAAAGCTTAAGTAAAGACACATGAAAAACATTATGGATTCTGGCAAGTGTAAGTGGGAGATCAAGTTTGTAAGCTACAAGATTAATCACTTCTAGAACTTTGAACAATCCTACAAAACAAGGAGCAAGTTTGGATGCTTTTCCAAATGATACTGAACTCTTATGAGCTTTGACCCTCAAAAAGCTTTGTCACCAACTGAAAATTGTCTAGGAGTTCTATTCTTATCTACATAACTCTTGTGATGATCTGAAGCTTGCTTCAACTTCTCCTTGATCAACTTCATCTGATCATCCATTTCTCTTAACATTTCAGGACCAATCACAATTATGTCCACCCTATCCCAACTGACAGGTGTTCAACACCTACACCGATAAAGAGCTTCGAAAGGTGCCATTCCCAAAGATGCATGGTATAAATTGTTGTAAGCAAACTCTAGCAATGGAAGGTACTCCCATTTATACTACTGATCCATACAATACATTCTAAGAAGGTCTTCTACCAACTGATTAACTCTTTATGTCTAACCATCTGTTTGAGGATGATAAGCCAAACTGAAATTCAACTTTGTACCCAAATCTACATTAAGAGTTATCCAAAATCTATATGTCATGTGAGTGTCTCGATCTAAAATGAACATCTTAGGACTCCATGCAATCTGAAAATCTCTTGTACAAACTTCTTACCTAAGACCATAGAACCATCTAAAAGATTCCCTAGAATAAAATGTGCTACCTTTTTCAACTTGTGCACAACCACTAAAATGACATTATGCCTATTCTTAGACATAGGTAACCCTTGAATAAAATCCATGCTTATCACTTGCCACTTATGCTTAGGGATACTGTATGGATACAACAATCTTGCTGGATGCACATGCTCAACCTTGACTTGCTGGTATTCCAAACATCAAGCTACAAATTCCATCACATCCCTCTTAAGTCTAGGCCAAAATTATAAAGGCTTCAAACCTTTGACCATCTTTGTCACTCCAAGGTGGCTTGAATAAGGTGCATTGTGAATCTCTTCGAGCAGTAACTTCCTCAACTCTCCCGAGTTAGGAATATACATCCTTCCCTAAAATCTCAAAAGTCCATCTAATTCTATAACATAACTATATACAACTAAAAATGACACGACTCTAGCTAAATAAATATTTTAAATATTTATTTCATTTTAAATTCCTCTATCAATAAATAAATAAATCAATTTATTTATTTGATTCATATTTCTCCAAAAAATTAAATAAAATCATTTATTTAATTAAATCATCCAACTTCTTCTGAATTCCAAAGTCTTCAAATCCATAAATATCAAATCATTCTCTATATTTAAATAAATCCAAATATTTATTTAAATTGTGTATTTCCTCCAAAATTGAATTAATACCAAAAATAATTCAATTAATACATGTGCACATATAATTAAATATTTTAATATTTAATTAGCTAATATCCCCTCACCCACATGTCCTATTTATCCTCCAGTCAAATCAGTTAACTCTTCAATCAATTCTCTTAACTGAATAGTCTATTCTATTAACTGGTTAGTCAATTGAGTTCACTTCTAAATTTATTCGGTTGACTCCCCAATCAACCCACTTATCTCTCCAATCAATTCTATTAATTGATCAATCATCTTAGTTAACTCTTCAATTTATTCTGTTAACTCCCATGTCTCAAAATAGAGCAGGACACTTGTCCTCTCCCTATTCACGCACATCCTCTCAAATTTCCTCAACAATTGATCTTCTTTCTCACAAATCTATAAATACAACCCCTATTCCTCTATTTGATCCATCCAAGCTTTTTATAAACTTACTCTACAGGAATCACAGCGTGCCTTTGGCACAAATCACTCCATAGATTGAGATCAATTGTCACACCATTATCACCATTATCATTGCATTGTGAAGATCCTCTTCATTTGCAAAACCTATCGAAAGCCATTCTCCATTGTCATCTTGGAAAAAAGAAAGGAAGTGCACCTTCTGAGGGCTCTATTTATACACAAGATCAATTTGAGATAGGCGACCAATGGAAGTCACAGAATAGAAAGGTTTGCAAGGTATTGTGCTCTTTGTGTTTGATCTTATTTATTTCAATTTCATTGAGATTATTGGATAATTAGTTGTTCATGCTATTGTTCACATTTTTTTGATAACAATAACCATCAAACTGGTGATCTAAGGGGTCTACTTCCAAAGCTTGTTTTACTCTTTCATAATGATCATCCCCTTAAAGATTCTGAATCACTTTCTATTTCAAATTGGATCTCATAGTAACAATGGTAGCCAAATGTCTTCTCCTACTAAGAGCATCTGCTACTCTATTCTCTTTTCCTTTTATATACTCAATTCCAAAGTCATACTCACTAAGGAATTCTAGCCATCTTCTCTGTCGTACATTAAGGTTGGGTTGAGTAAATATATACTTAAGCCCTAGATGATCTATCTTTAACTCAAAGGGCTTACCTAGAAGATAATGCCTCCACATCTAAAGTGCATGAACTATGGCAGCTAACTCAAGATCATGCGGTGCATAGTTAAACTCATGGTGCTTTAACTTTCTTGACTCATAAGCAACCACTTGCTCATTCTACATCAACACTCCTCCTAATCCTTCCCCTGAAGCATCTGTTATAACTGTAAAGTGACCATTAGGATCTGGTATGGTTAGGATAGGAGTAGTTGTAAGCTTTTCCTTTAACACTTGGAAATCTTTCTCACACCTTTCTGTCCATTCAAACTTCTTACCCTTCTTTTGTAGTGTGGTAATCGGTGCTGCTATGGTTGAAAAAAGCATTCCACAAACTTTCTATAATAACCTGCAAGTCCCATAAAACTTCTGACTTCTGTCACACTCTGTGGTGTAGGCCATTCTATTATTGCTTTTATTTTCTCAGGATCAACTACAATCCCTTCTACTGAGATCACATGACCAAGGTATTGCACTTTATCTTGAAAGAATGTACACTTAGATAATTTACCATATGTTGTGTGGTTACACAACACGCCCTATTTTGACTTGGTAAAACAGGGGCCCAACTTTTGCTTGGTGTGTTTTTGTGCTTTCTGGCAGTTTTGGTAAAAAGTAAGTCATGCAGATCATCATGCATGGGAGGCTGGGTAAGTCATCATCAATGAGGTTAGTTTGTCAAAGTTCATATTTCATTCCAGTAACCTCATATTTAGAAAGAGCATCAAATTTCATGCAGGTTTGCCTTTTGCATCACCCTGATATTCGCCAGGGTGTGAAAATTATGAATGGTCAAAGTTTGGTCAAACCTGATATTCGCAAGAGCAGGATCATATTTTTGTAACATCAGTCATGTTGCCGAAGGTCATCCTGATCTAATTTATCACCCGATAAATCATGCAGTCCGAATATCCAGATGTCAATTTTAAGTGATAGTGTCCTTTACCCGTCGATGGCCTTATGCATTTCGTGAGGATCATATTTCTCAATGTAACCCGATATTTGAATATCCTCCTGCCGTGAAATATCCCCCTAAGCCAATATCCTGATGATGTCATTCAAGTCTGATAAATGAAGAAATGATATGACGATGACATCATCATCACATTTACCTCTCGGCAGGATATTTCATAAACATGATCCTGTTCGCATAACATGATGATGATGTCATCATACCTCAACGATATAGTGAACGAATATCCGGATGACGTCACCCTGATATCCTTAGAATAAGAAAAGGAATGACTTCGGTCATCATCACCATCTCAACGCGACCCGATATTTTCTAATATCCTCCTGACGTATAAAGCACGACTTAAGGGTGCGTTTATCACCCGATATTGTCAGGATGTTTTTTTTTTCTCGAGGAGGATGATCATGATCCTGCTCACATAATATGACGATGACGTCATAAGTGCCATAACGCTGAACCAAGTCGATATCCCGATGACGTCATCATGATATTTCGACACTGGGTCATTCTTGTTGCGGGGGTCATATTTCTTAACGTCCCGGTTTCCTTTAGTATGACCATGACGTCAGCCTTTCATATTTTAACGAAGCCTGTCCATGATGATGACATCATCATCATATCCTGATCTATGAAGAGAGTCATATTAGTTAATATCCCTCATATTAGCTAATGTGCGTACCCGGACCCGATAGTTTTATTCAAAGGAATTTAGTGAACAGAAGCGCATGTATTGCATATGCATGATCTTATGCATGCGATAACTGAAAATGTAAGGCTTGCGGATCATATGAAAGGTCCCCATCACCCTTGGAATACAAAAAAGGCTACCGGAAGGCGAAACTATTTGCAAAAATTTAGAGAAACTCAAAAAATTAGGAAATTTTTGACCTTCCCCTTGGCAGGGTCATAACTCCTAGCCATGTTATCAGAATTTGAACTTTTTGGACTCATTGGAAAGATAAACTAGTTTTCTAGTTTGAGTTTCCCGCTCACTTAGGCTTAACCCCAAGTTGCCGAGAACGTGTTGAGCCCTAATTTTGCTCCGAAGGCCTCCGAAAATGCAATTTACTAAGATGTAGAAAATACGAAAAAATTACATTTTTGATGTTTTTATCAAAAATCGCTCAAATGACCCTGGCTGGACCTGATCAGATATCGAAACTATTTTAGGGCCTGACAGCATGTTTTCCAGTCAACGATAGTCACCCGGACCCTCTTGACAACCTATGGGCATTTAGTTGCGCAAATTTTCTCATATGCTCAATATTCATAACCCGATATATATAGGTTTGCACATTCACAGCCTGATAAAATGTAAATGTTTATTTTCCTGCTAGTTATTAAATGATGATCCTTAATTCTTGTCTGTTTGTTGCAGGATGTTGGAGCTGTATGAAGTGGCTGAAAATTGCCAACTGGCAGGCAACATGAACCGGAGCTGGGGAGGATATTATCAAATATGTTGTGTGCCAACTGGAAGGTGGACTGATTCGAAGATGCTGGAATATTCTCTACCAGCTGTGTTTTTGCCAACTGGCAAAGCACGTGTTGTTCATCTGGACCATTGATTATTCTGGGAGGATCCTGATCCTTGGATCATTGTAACTATTTTCTGGCCTTTGTTCTATAAAAGGCCAGAACTTGTCATAAAGGATATACATTGGAACATCTGGCAAAAAATAAGGCCAATTACTGTAGAATCAAATAGGAGATCGGATTACTGAGACTAATGAGGATTGAATTGTTGAAATGTCAAGGTTCTTTCTTCAGATCGTTGTAAATGTACTTATTCTAAAGCATACTGAATGGAGATGAAGCTTCAGATTACATCTTGATTGTAAATTTTACGTAATCTTCAAGTTGATTTCGGGATATGTAATGGTGAGTGCTGTGTTCAAATAGAAGCGCTTTCATTTCATTGCATGTTGTTGTCAACTTTTCCTTTGAAGATTTGCACTGGATGATGCGGATTTGTGGAATGTCCTGGTGAAGTATAATTTCTAGTTTTCTTCTCTTCATTGCTGTATGGGAACATGTATGTGGATCAGTGATCTCAGTTAAGTAATTTTGGGAATCTCATTCTCTAACCCTTTTTCTCATTATTTTCATTGAAATCACTTCCATAACTGCAAATCATGATAAATAACAACCAGAACAGAGAAATATGCTGGCATCTCGTAGATAATCGAAAATCCTTAGCATATTTGAGCAAATTGCAAATAATGGTAGAAATCATGCAAAGAATTGCAAATAATGGTAGAAATCATGCAAATATCAACCTGTAAGCACATTATTTGACTAAATTCACAGTGCAGAGGTAGAATTATTGGAGATTTATGCAGAGCAGACATATAGAGCAGGATATTTGGAGAAATAATGATGAACTTTGCAGAAATTACTGAAGAACGTAAGGCCCCTGAATGATTAACAGCAACACACATCGACCACTGAGTAACGTCAGTAGATTATGAACTAATTAACAGAGACTTGGGATCATGAATTCTTTGAATTCATCGTATCTTTCAAGATGAGTAAGGGTTGTTGTGTAACTTTTATCCTATGTTTGTTTATGACCAACTTCATGATCAACATAAATTGGCGCTAGAAGGAGGGCCTGAACAAGGAAATATCTGGATTTCTATAAATATTGCATAAATATTTCATCATTTGAGTTAAATGTCTGCAAACATCTCTTATCTGAGAGGTTTTGGTTGCACCTTTGCAAATATCTAGCCCAAAGCCTCAAAGATTTGTTTGATTTTCAGAGCTTTTAAGTTTTATTCTGAGATATGATGGATCTCCTTAAAATTTCAAAATCTAAAAAAATTGGAAGCAGAGCCTCATTTTGATGGATGCATACGAGAGTAGCTGTCAAGTTAACATTCCTTTATTTCAGGAAACTTTGAATAGGCAGCTTTACCCTCACAGTTTGTCTAACTTTGGTTTATCCACCTGTTGCAGGATACACCAGACTGTGGAACACAGCGAAATAAATTGTTTAACTTTCCTTACAAGGTTGGATTTATATTTGAAAGGACTAATATTCTTCCCAGATGTGTTCAGGGTTGAAATTTGCCAAGAAAATGAAGAAGTTCTAGAGCAGCGAAATGAGGAAATTCTGGAACAACAAGCAGACACAGCACCGGAAGTTATTAGTTGTCCAGACACTGAAGTGGATCATTCTGAAGATTTTGAATTGTATTTGTCTAGAAACATACAATGTAGTCAAATATTAGGTTTATCCATTGATGATGTCTTGATTGAAAGCTGGTGCATATTACATGATGAAGAGCATTCAGAGAGAGATTGTTACCCTTGCTTGGTCATGATGAAAAAGATTCTAGAAAATATAGTAGCTGAATCAGTTCCAGAAGGTAAAGAAGAGGAAACATCTTTCCTTGATTCATTTTATGGTCAGATTGATAGGAGTTCTCTACTTCCTAATACAAGTAAGGACCAGCCAGTATGCAGGTATGAATCCTGTGAAAATTCTAGAGAAGAAATCACTCATCAGGATAATATATTTGATTTTGATCCTAATACTTTTGATAAAGGAGATGAAACATCTTCCTTGGAGTCTTTCTATGGTAAAGAGAAATGTAAACAGACACTGGAGGAATCCAAATGCACTGTTGCTGATGAAGTTCCTATGATGGTAACTCAGGGAGTCATAGAAAAGAAAATAAATGCTGATTTATGACCTGACTTCTTTGAATTGAATGATCAAATGCAGGAATGTTGCAGGTTAATGAAACCAGGCACTCTACTAGATAGAAGATGTGAATTATTTAATAAACAATTCCTGAAAGATGAAAATGCAGAAGACTTTGGAGTTGTTGTGCATGATCAGACGTCACTCCAAAAATATTTTGAAGATGAAACAGGGAAGTATTCTTATCAGTTGAATGCCAATTCTCCTTTACAGTCAAGTGATTTAGAAATGATAAATTTTTGTATATCAGGTTATGATGATAACGATACTCATTTAGATGCTGATGTGCAGGAAACTGAAGAAAATATTGAGAAGTTTCCTAAACCGGAGGATAAGCTAAACATCCAGAATGAAGGAACAAATATGGATAAAGATGGAGAATTAACACATCAAGAGTCATACATCATTCAATTTGAAGAGAGACCAGACACTGAGCCAAGCAATGAAAATATAGAATTAAATGGAAGATCGGCTGTCAACAAACAAGCATGTCCAACAAAATCAGAGATACACCAGGTTGTATTCCTCCTTTCCACAGTAAATGATGTTGATTATTGTTTTGATTATGGAAATTTAAGAGATAAGACATGCACATGGATTAATCATGAACATGATGAGCTTCCTCAGTTGCTGATCATCAAGGGTTATTCTGTTAAACATAATGAATTAAGAATACAAGGATATTTTTCAGAATATAAAGATAAATTTGCTAGGTTGAGAACCATAACTAATACCCTAATGCTCCTGCACAATCAAAAGAAGTATGCAAATACAGGCGTATTTGGGTCTTTTTCTAGTTTTTGTTTGCCTAGTAGTGGTTTGTATATAATTTTGTAGGTTAGTTGTTTGTACAGTTTGCTTGTTTTGCTTTCTGTTGTTTCCTTTTTGTAGGTTTGCATTGTGTGTGTTTGCTTTGTGTTTTTGTTGTTGAGCTTTTGTTTTGGTTGGGCAAAATTGGTGCACCTTGTTACTTAAGAACACTACAAAAATTGTTAGAATTCAAAGTTGGGTATAAGTTTTTCTATAGGTTGTAACTCATCTCAGTATAGGTATTCTTGATCAGGTCTGTGGCATCATTTTCATCAGTACTACTTTTCTTGAGTCAAGGTGATCCCCCCAATGATACACCTAACAGGCTTGGGTTTATTGAACATATCAGTGTAGGTGTTAAGTGAAAAATCTAAAGGTTGCCCTTTCTACCATTGCAATTCTCAACTTAATTTCAGCAAGTGACCACTCCTTGTATCATGAGGCTACAACTGTTATATCTTATGAAATCAATTTCAAAATAAAAAATAAAAATAAAAAATGGATTTTTTTGGAATCCAGATTAAGTCATCTAAGTAACTCTACCGGGGCTATAGACGCTCGCTGGCAGTGGGGCTCTACTTAGGGGAATTGCAACGATAACCTTGCCGGGGCTATGGACGCCTGCTGGCAGCAAGGCTCTATCCGGTTGGCTACGAGGGATGAACCAAACTACGTAGCTTAACACCAGTCACTGATTTATTCAACTCACTTTCAAGATGAGTATATGAATCACATGCACACAATTGATCCCTTATCAATTCATTGTTACATTGATGAACATGATACTAGCTAGAGAAGATTAGGATGCTCATGCTCAATACGAGTTGGAAATCTATGTTTTAACTTATCCTCACTTTTTGGATTATTTGAATTTTGTTCTTTTCTTTGGTGGCAAGTTGTTGTGTGGTTACACAACATGCCCCATTTTGACTTGGTAAAACAGGGGCCCAACTTTTGCTTGGTGTGTTTTTGTGCTTTCTGGCGGTTTCGGTAAAAAGTAAGTCATGCAGATCATCATGCATGGGAGGCTGGGTAAGTCATCATCAATGAGGTTAGTTTGTCAAAGTTCATATTTCATTCCAGTAACCTCATATTTAGAAAGAGCATCAAATTTCATGCAGGTTTGCCTTTTGCATCACCCTGATATTCGCCAGGGTGTGAAAATTATGAATGGTCAAAGTTTGGTCAAACCTGATATTCGCAAGAGCAGGATCATATTTTTGTAACATCAGTCATGTTGCCAAAGGTCATCCTGATCTAATTTATCACCTGATAAATCATGCGGTCCGAATATCCGGACGTCAATTTTAAGTGATAGTGTCCTTTACCTGTCGATGGCCTTATGCATTTCGCGAGGATCATATTTCTCAATGTAACCCGATATTTGAATATCCTCCTGCCGCGAAATATCCCCCTAAGCCAATATCCTGATGATGTCATTCAAGTCCGATAAACGAAGAAATGATATGACGATGACATCATCATCATATTTACCTCCCGGCAGGATATTTCATAAACATGATCCTGTTCGCATAACATGACGATGATGTCATCATACCTCAACGATATAGTGAACGAATATCCGGATGACGTCACCCCGATATCCTTAGAATAAGAAAAGGAATGACTTCGGTCATCATCACCATCTCAACGCGACCCGATATTTTCTAATATCCTCCTGACGTATAAAGCACGACTTAAGGGTGCGTTTATCACCCGATATTGTCAGGATGTTTTTTTTTTTTCTCGAGGAGGATGATCATGATCCTGCTCACATAATATGACGATGACGTCATAAGTGCCATAACGCTGAACCAAGTCGATATCCCGATGACGTCATCATGATATTTCGACACTGGGTCATTCTTGTTGCGGGGGTCATATTTCTTAACGTCCCGATTTCCTTTAGCATGACCATGACGTCAGCCTTTCGTATTTTAGCGAAGCCTGTCCATGATGATGACATCATCATCATATCCTGATCTATGAAGAGAGTAATATTAGTTAATATCCCTCATATTAGCTAATGTGCGTACCCGGACCCGATAGTTTTATTCAAAGGAATTTAGTGAACAGAAGCGCATGTATTGCATATGCATGATCTTATGCATGCGATAACTGAAAATGTAAGGCTTGCGGATCATATGAAAGGTCCCCATCACCCTTGGAATACAAAAAAGGCTACCGGAAGGCGAAACTATTTGCAAAAATTCAGAGAAACTCAAAAAATTAGGAAATTTTTGACCTTCCCCTTGGCAGGGTCATAACTCCTAGCCATGTTATCGGAATTTGAACTTTTTGGGCTCATTGGAAAGATAAACTAGTTTTCTAGTTTGAGTTTCCCGGTCACTTAGGCTTAACGCCCAGTTACCGAGAACGTGTTGAGCCCTAATTTTGCTCCGAAGGCCTCCGAAAATGCAATTTACTAAGATGTAGAAAATACGAAAAAATTACATTTTCGATATTTTTATCAAAAATCGCTCAAATGACCCTGGCTGGACCTGATCAGATATCGAAACTATTTTAGGGCCTGACAGCATGTTTTCTAGTCAACGATAGTCACCCGGACCCTCTTGACAACCTATGGGCATTTAGTTGCACAAATTTTCTCATATGCTCAATATTCATAACCCGATATATATAGGTTTGCACATTCACAGCCTGATAAAATGTAAATGTTTATTTTCCTGCTAGTTATTAAATGATGATGCTTAATTCTTGTCTGTTTGTTGCAGGATGTTGGAGCTGTATGAAGTGGCTGAAAATTGCCAACTGGCAGGCAACATGAACCGGAGCTGGGGAGGATATTATCAAATATGTTGTGTGCCAGCTGGAGGGTGGACTGATTCGAAGATGCCGGAATATTCTCTGCCAGCTGTGTTTTTGCCAACTGGCAAAGCACGTGCTGTTCATCTGGACCATTGATTATTCTAGGAGGATCCTGATCCTTGGATCATTGTAACTGTTTTCTGGCCTTTGTTCTATAAAAGGCCAGAACTTGTCATAAAGGATATACATTGGAACATCTGGCAAAAAATAAGGCCAATTACTGTAGAATCAAATAGGAGATCGGATTACTGAGACTAATGAGGATTGAATTGTTGAAATGTCAAGGTTCTTTCTTCAGATCGTTGTAAATGTACTTATTCTAAAGCATACTGAATGGAGATGAAGCTTCAAATTACATCTTGATTGTAAATTTTACGTAATCTTCAAGTTGATTTCGGGATATGTAATGGTGAGTGCTGTGTTCAAATAGAAGCGCTTTCATTTCATTGCATGTTGTTGTCAACTTTTCCTTTGAAGATTTGCACTGGATGATGCGGATTTGTGGAATGTCCTGGTGAAGTATGATTTCTAGTTTTCTTCTCTTCATTGCTGTATGGGAACATTTATGTGGATCAGTGATCTCAGTTAAGTAATTTTGGGAATCTCATTCTCTAACCCTTTTTCTCATTATTTTCATTGAAATCACTTCCATAACTGCAAATCATGATAAATAACAAGCAGAACAGAGAAATATGCTGACATCTCGTAGATAATCAAAAATCCTTAGCATATTTGAGCAAATTGCAAATAATGGTAGAAATCATGCAAAGAATTGCAAATAATGGTAGAAATCATGCAAATATCAACTTGTAAGCACATTATTTGACTAAATTCATAGTGCAGAGGTAGAATTATTGGAGATTTATGCAGAGCAGACATATAGAGCAGGATATTTGGAGAAATAATGATGAAATTTGCAGAAATTACCGAAGAACGTAAGGCCCTTGAATGATTAACAGCAACACACATCGACCACTGAGTAACGTCAGTAGATTATGAACTAATTAACGAAGACTTGGGATCATGAATTCTTTGAATTCATCGTATCTTTCAAGATGAGTAAGGGTTGTTGTGTAACTTTTATCCTATGTTTGTTTATGACCAACTTCATGATCAACATAAATTGGTGCTAGAAGGAGAGCCTGAACAAGGAAATATCTGGATTTCTGTAAATATTGCATAAATATTTCATCATTTGAGTTAAATGTCTGCAAATATCTCTTATCTGAGAGGTTTTGGTTGCACCTTTGCAAATATCTAGCCCAAAGCCTCAAAGATTTGTTTGATTTTCAGAGCTTTTAAGTTTTATTCTGAGATATGATGGATCTCCTTAAAATTTCAAAATCTAAAAAAATTGGAAGCAGAGCCTCATTTTGATAGATGCATACGAGAGTAGCTGTCAAGTTAACATTCCTTTATTTCAGGAAACTTTGAATAGGCAGCTTTACCCTCACAGTTTGTCTAACTTTGGTTTATCCACCTGTTGCAGGATACACCAGACTGTGGAACACAGCGAAATAAATTGTTTAACTTTCCTTACAAGGTTGGATTTATATTTGAAAGGACTAATATTCTTCCCAGATGTGTTCAGGGTTGAAATTTGCCAAGAAAATGAAGAAGTTCTGGAGCAGGGAAATGAGGAAATTCTGGAACAACAAGCAGACGCAGCACCGGAAGTTATTAGTTGTCCAGACACTGAAGTGGATCATTCCGAAGATTTTGAATTGTATTTGTCTAGAAACATACAATGTAGTCAAATATTAGGTTTATCCATTGATGACGTCTTGATTGAAAGATGGTGTAGATTACATGATGAAGAGCATTCAGAGAGAGATTGTTACCCTTGCTTGGTCATGATGAAAAAGATTCTAGAAAATATAGTAGCTGAATCAGTTCCAGAAGGTAAAGAAGAGGAAACATCTTTCCTTGATTCATTTTATGGTCAGATTGATAGGAGTTCTCTACTTCCTAATACAAGTAAGGACCAGCCAGTATGCAGGTATGAATCCTATGAAAATTCTAGAGAAGAAATCACTCATCAGGATAATATATTTGATTTTGATCCTAATACTTTTGATAAAGGAGATGAAACATCTTCCTTGGAGTCTTTCTATGGTAAAGAGAAATGTAAACAGACACTGGAGGAATCCAAAGGCACTGTTGCTGATGAAGTTCCTATGATGGTAACTTAGGGAGTCATAGAAAAGAAAATAAATGCTGATTTATTACCTGACTTCTTTGAATTGAATGATCAAATGCAGGAATGTTGCAGGTTAATGAAACCAGGCACTCTACTAGATAGAAGATGTGAATTATTTAATAAACAATTCCTGAAAGATGAAAATGCAGAAGACTTTGGAGTTGTTGTGCATGATAAGACGTCACTCCAGAAATATTTTGAAGATGAAACAGGGAAGTATTCTTATCAGTTGAATGCCAATTCTCCTTTATAGTCAAGTGATTTAGAAATGATAAATTTCTGTATATCAGGTTATGATGATAAGGATACTCATTTAGATGCTGATGTGCAGGAAACTGAAGAAAATATTGAGAAGTTTCCTAAACTGGAGGATAAACTGAACATCCAGAATGAAGGAACAAATATGGATAAAGATGGAGAATTAACACATCAAGAGTCATACATCCTTCAATTTGAAGAGAGACCAGACACTGAGCCAAGCAATGAAAATATAGAATGAAATGGAAGATCGGCTGTCAACAAACAAGCATGTCCAACAAAATCAGAGATACACCAGGTTGTATTCCTCCTTTCCACAGTAAATGATGTTGATTATTGTTTTGATTATGGAAATTTAAGAGATAAGACATGCACATGGATTAATCATGAACATGATGAGCTTCCTCAGTTGCTGATCATCAAGGGTTATTCTGTTAAACATAATGAATTAAGAATACAAGGATATTTTTCAGAATATAAAGATAAATTTTCTAGGTTGAGAACCATAACTAATACCCTAATGCTCCTGCACAATCAAAAGAAGTATGCAAATACAGGCGTATTTGGGTCTTTTTCTAGTTTTTGTTTGCCTAGTAGTGGTTTGTATATAATTTTGTAGGTTAGTTGTTTGTACAGTTTGCTTGTTTTGCTTTCTGTTGTTTCCTTTTTGTAGGTTTGCGTTGTGTGTGTTTGCTTTGTGTTTTTGTTGTTGAGCTTTTGTTTTGGCTGGGCAAAATTGGTGCACCTTGTTACTTAAGAACACTACAGAAATTGTTAGAATTCAAAGTTGGGTATAAGTTTTTCTATAGGTTGTAACTCATCTCAGTATAGGTATTCATGATCAGGTCTGTGGCATCATTTTCATCAGTACTACTTTTCTTGAGTCAAGGTGATCCCCACAATGACACACCTAACAGGCTTGGGTTTATTGAACATATCAGTGTAGGTGTTAAGTGAAAAATCTAAAGGTTGCCCTTGCTATCATTGCAATTCTCAACTTAATTTCAGCAAGTGACCACTCCTTGTATCATGAGGCTACAACTGTTATATCTTATGAAATCAATTTCAAAATAAAAAATAAAAATAAAAAATGGATTTTTTTGGAATCCAGTTTAAGTCATCTAAGTAACTCTACCGGGGCTATAGACGCTCGCTGGCAGTGGGGCTCTACTTAGGGGAATTGCAACGATAACCTTGCCGGGGCTATGGACGCCTGCTGGCAGCAAGGCTCTATCCGGTTGGCTACGAGGGATGAACCAAACTACGTAGCTTAACACCAGTCACTGATTTATTCAACTCACTTTCAAGATGAGTATATGAATCACATGCACACAATTGATCCCTTATCAATTCATTGTTACATTGATGAACATGATACTAGCTAGAGAAGATTAGGATGCTCATGCTCAATATGAGTTGGAAATCTATGTTTTAACTTATCCTCACTTTTTGGATTATTTGAATTTTGTTCTTTTCTTTGGTGGCAAGTTGTTGTGTGGTTACACAACACGCCCCATTTTGACTTGGTAAAATAGGTGCCCAACTTTTGCTTGGTGTGTTTTTGTGCTTTCTGGCGGTTTTGGTAAAAAGTAAGTCATGCAGATCATCATGCATGGGAGGCTGGGTAAGTCATCATCAATGAGGTTAGTTTGTCAAAGTTCATATTTCATTCCAGTAACCTCATATTTAGAAAGAGCATCAAATTTCATGCAGGTTTGCCTTTTGCATCACCCTGATATTCGCCAGGGTGTGAAAATTATGAATGGTCAAAGTTTGGTCAAACCTGATATTCGCAAGAGCAGGATCATATTTTTGTAACATCAGTCATGTTGCCGAAGGTCATCCTGATCTAATTTATCACCCGATAAATCATGCGGTCCGAATATCCGGACGTCAATTTTAAGTGATAGTGTCCTTTACCCATTGATGGCCTTATGCATTTCGCGAGGATCACATTTCTCAATGTAACCTGATATTTGAATATCCTCCTGCCGCGAAATATCCCCCTAAGCCAATATCCTGATGATGTCATTCAAGTCTGATAAACGAAGAAATGATATGACGATGACATCATCATCACATTTACCTCTCGGCAGGATATTTCATAAACATGATCCTGTTCGCATAACATGACGATGATGTCATCATACATCAACGATATCGTGAACGAATATCCGGATGACGTCACCCCGATATCCTTATAATAAGAAAAGGAATGACTTCGGTCATCATCACCATCTCAACGCGACCCGATATTTTCTAATATCCTCTTGACGTATAAAGCACGACTTAAGGGTGCGTTTATCACCCGATATTGTCAGGATGTTTTTTTTCTTCTCGAGGAGGATGATCATGATCCTGCTCACATAATATGACGATGACGTCATAAGTGCCATAACGCTGAACCAAGTCGATATCTCGATGACGTCATCATGATATTTCGACACTGGGTCATTCTTGTTGCGGGGATCATATTTCTCAACGTCCCGATTTCCTTTAGCATGACCATGACGTCAGCCTTTCGTATTTTAGCGAAGCCTGTCCATGATGATGACATCATCATCATATCCTGATCTATGAAGAGAGTCATATTAGTTAATATCCCTCATATTAGCTAATGTGCGTACCCGGACCCGATAGTTTTATTCAAAGGAATTTAGTGAACAGAAGCGCATGTATTGCATATGCATGATCTTATGCATGCGATAACTGAAAATGTAAGGCTTGCGGATCATATGAAAGGTCCCCATCACCCTTGGAATACAAAAAAGGCTACCGGAAGGCGAAACTATTTGCAAAAATTCAGAGAAACTCAAAAAATTAGGAAATTTTTGACCTTCCCCTTGGCAGGGTCATAACTCCTAGCCATGTTATCAGAATTTGAACTTTTTGGACTCATTGGAAAGATAAACTAGTTTTCTAGTTTGAGTTTCTCGGTCACTTAGGCTTAACGCCAAGTTGCCGAGAACGTGTTGAGCCCTAATTTTGCTCCGAAGGCCTCCGAAAATGCAATTTACTAAGATGTAGAAAATACGAAAAAATTACATTTTCGATATTTTTATCAAAAATCCCTCAAACGACCCTGGCTGGACCTGATCAGATATCAAAACTATTTTAGGGACTGACAGCATGTTTTCCAGTCAACGATAGTCACCCGGACCCTCTTGACAACCTATGGGCATTTAGTTGCGCAAATTTTCTCATATGCTCAATATTCATAACCCGATATATATAGGTTTGCACATTCACAGCCTGATAAAATGTAAATGTTTATTTTCCTGCTAGTTAGTAAATGATGATGCTTAATTCTTGTCTGTTTGTTGCAGGATGTTGGAGCTGTATGAAGTGGCTGAAAATTGCCAACTGGCAGGCAACATGAACCGGAGCTGGGGAGGATATTATCAAATATGTTGTGTGCCAGCTGGAGGGTGGACTGATTCGAAGATGCCAGAATATTCTCTGCCAGCTGTGTTTTTGCCAATTGGCAAAGCACGTGCTGTTCATCTGGACCATTGATTATTCTGGGAGGATCCTGATCCTTGGATCATTGTAACTGTTTTCTGGCCTTTGTTGTATAAAAGGCCAGAACTTGTCATAAAGGATATACATTGGAACATCTCGCAAAAAATAAGGCCAATTACTGTAGAATCAAATAGGAGATCGGATTACTAAGACTAATGAGGATTGAATTGTTGAAATGTCAAGGTTCTTTCTTCAGATCGTTGTAAATGTACTTATTCTAAAGCATACTGAATGGAAATGAAGCTTCAGATTACATCTTGATTGTAAATTTTACGTAATCTTCAAGTTGATTTTTGGATATGTAATGGTGAATGCTGTGTTCAAATAGAAGCGCTTTCATTTCATTGCATGTTGTTGTCAACTTTTCCTTTGAAGATTTGCACTGGATCATGCGGATTTGTGGAATGTCCTGGTGAAGTATGATTTCTAGTTTTCTTCTCTTCATTGCTGTATGGGAACATGTATGTGGATCAGTGATCTCAGTTAAGTAATTTTGGGAATCTCATTCTCTAACCCTTTTTCTCATTATTTTCATTGAAATCACTTCCATAACTGCAAATCATGATAAATAACAAGCAGAACAGAGAAATATGCTGACATCTCGTAGATAATCGAAAATCCTTAGCATATTTGAGCAAATTGCAAATAATGGTAGAAATCATGCAAAGAATTGCAAATAATGGTAGAAATCATGCAAATATCAACCTGTAAGCACATTATTTGACTAAATTCACAGTGCAGAGGTAGAATTATTGGAGATTTATGCAGATCAGACATATAGAGCAGGATATTTGGAGAAATAATGATGAACTTTGCAGAAATTACCGAAGAACGTAAGGCCCCTGAATGATTTACAGCAACACACATCGACCACTGAGTAACGTCAGTAGATTATGAACTAATTAACGGAGACTTGGGATCATGAATTCTTTGAATTCATCGTATCTTTCAAGATGAGTAAGGGTTGTTGTGTAACTTTTATCCTATGTTTGTTTATGACCAACTTCATGATCAACATAAATTGGCGCTAGAAGGAGGGCCTGAACAAGGAAATATCTAGATTTCTGTAAATATTGCATAAATATTTCATCATTTGAGTTAAATGTCTGCAAATATCTCTTATCTGAGAGGTTTTGGTTGCACCTTTGCAAATATCTAGCCCAAAGCCTCAAAGATTTGTTTGATTTTCAGAGCTTTTAAGTTTTATTCTGAGATATGATGGATCTCCTTAAAATTTCAAAATCTAAAAAAATTGGAAGCAGAGCCTCATTTTGATGGATGCATACGAGAGTAGCTGTCAAGTTAACATTCCTTTATTTCAGGAAACTTTGAATAGGCAGCTTTACCCTCACAGTTTGTCTAACTTTGGTTTATCCACCTGTTGCAGGATACACCAGACTGTGGAACACAGCGAAATAAATTGTTTAACTTTCCTTACAAGGTTGGATTTATATTTGAAAGGACTAATATTCTTCCCAGATGTGTTCAGGGTTGAAATTTGCCAAGAAAATGAAGAAGTTCTGGAGCAGCGAAATGAGGAAATTCTGGAACAACAAGCAGACGCAGCACCAGAAGTTATTAGTTGTCCAGACACTGAAGTGGATCATTCCGAAGATTTTGAATTGTATTTGTCTAGAAACATACAATGTAGTCAAATATTAGGTTTATCCATTGATGACGTCTTGATTGAAAGCTGGTGCAGATTACATGATGAAGAGCATTCAGAGAGAGATTGTTACCCTTGCTTGGTCATGATGAAAAAGATTCTAGAAAATATAGTAGCTGAATCAGTTCCAGAAGGTAAAGAAGAGGAAACATCTTTCCTTGATTCATTTTATGGCCAGATTGATAGGAGTTCTCTACTTCCTAATACAAGTAAGGACCAGCCAGTATGCAGGTATGAATCCTGTGAAAATTCTAGAGAAGAAATCACTCATCAGGATAATATATTTGATTTTGATCCTAATACTTTTGATAAAGGAGATGAAACATCTTCCTTGGAGTCTTTCTATGGTAAAGAGAAATGTAAACAGACACTGGAGGAATCCAAAGGCACTGTTGCTGATGAAGTTCCTATGATGGTAACTCAGGGAGTCATAGAAAAGAAAATAAATGCTGATTTATTACCTGACTTCTTTGAATTGAATGATCAAATGCAGGAATGTTGCAGGTTAATGAAACCAGGCACTCTACTAGATAGAAGATGTGAATTATTTAATAAACAATTCCTGAAAGATGAAAATGCAGAAGACTTTGGAGTTGTTGTGCATGATAAGATGTCACTCTAGAAATATTTTGAAGATGAAACAGGGAAGTATTCTTATCAGTTGAATGCCAATTCTCCTTTATAGTCAAGTGATTTAGAAATGATAAATTTCTGTATATCAGGTTATGATGATAAGGATACTCATTTAGATGCTGATGTGCAGGAAACTGAAGAAAATATTGAGAAGTTTCCTAAACTGGAGGATAAACTGAACATCCAGAATGAAGGAACAAATATGGATAAAGATGGAGAATTAACACATCAAGAGTCATACATCCTTCAATTTGAAGAGAGACCAGACACTGAGCCAAGCAATGAAAATATAGAATGAAATGGAAGATCGGCTGTCAACAAACAAGCATGTCCAACAAAATCAGAGATACACCAGGTTGTATTCCTCCTTTCCACAGTAAATGATGTTGATTATTGTTTTGATTATGGAAATTTAAGAGATAAGACATGCACATGGATTAATCATGAACATGATGAGCTTCCTCAGTTGCTGATCATCAAGGGTTATTCTGTTAAACATAATGAATTAAGAATACAAGGATATTTTTCAGAATATAAAGATAAATTTTCTAGGTTGAGAACCATAACTAATACCCTAATGCTCCTGCACAATCAAAAGAAGTATGCAAATACAGGCGTATTTGGGTCTTTTTCTAGTTTTTGTTTGCCTAGTAGTGGTTTGTATATAATTTTGTAGGTTAGTTGTTTGTACAGTTTGCTTGTTTTGCTTTCTGTTGTTTCCTTTTTGTAGGTTTGCGTTGTGTGTGTTTGCTTTGTGTTTTTGTTGTTGAGCTTTTGTTTTGGTTGGGCAAAATTGGTGCACCTTGTTACTTAAGAACACTATAGAAATTGTTAGAATTCAAAGTTGGGTATAAGTTTTTCTATAGGTTGTAACTCATCTCAGTATAGGTATTCTTGATCAGGTCTGTGGCATCATTTTCATCAGTACTACTTTTCTTGAGTCAAGGTGATCCCCACAATGACACACCTAACAGGCTTGGGTTTATTGAACATATCAGTGTAGGTGTTAAGTGAAAAATCTAAAGGTTGCCCTTGCTACCATTGCAATTCTCAACTTAATTTCAGCAAGTGACCACTCCTTGTATCATGAGGCTACAACTGTTATATCTTATGAAATCAATTTCAAAATAAAAAATAAAAATAAAAAATGGATTTTTTTGGAATCCAGATTAAGTCATCTAAGTAACTCTACCGGGGCTATAGACGCTCGCTGGCAGTGGGGCTCTACTTAGGGGAATTGCAACGATAATCTTGCCGGGGCTATGGACGCCTGCTGGCAGCAAGGCTCTATCCGGTTGGCTACGAGGGATGAACCAAACTACGTAGCTTAACACCAGTCACTGATTTATTCAACTCACTTTCAAGATGAGTATATGAATCACATGCACACAATTGATCCCTTATCAATTCATTGTTACATTGATGAACATGATACTAGCTAGAGAAGATTAGGATGCTCATGCTCAATACGAGTTGGAAATCTATGTTTTAACTTATCCTCACTTTTTGGATTATTTGAATTTTGTTCTTTTCTTTGGTGGCAAGTTGTTGTGTGGTTACACAACACGCCCCATTTTGACTTGGTAAAACAGGGGCCCAACTTTTGCTTGGTGTGTTTTTATGCTTTTTGGCGGTTTTGGTAAAAAGTAAGTCATGCAGATCATCATGCATGGGAGGCTGGGTAAGTCATCATCAATGAGGTTAGTTTGTCAAAGTTCATATTTCATTCCAGTAACCTCATATTTAGAAAGAGCATCAAATTTCATGCAGGTTTGCCTTTTGCATGACCCTGATATTCGCCAGGGTGTGAAAATTATGAATGGTCAAAGTTTGGTCAAACCTGATAATCGCAAGAGCAGGATCATATTTTTGTAACATCAGTCATGTTCCCGAAGGTCATCCTGATCTAATTTATCACCCGATAAATCATGCGGTCCGAATATCCGGACGTCAATTTTAAGTGATAGTGTCCTTTACCCGTCGATGGCCTTATGCATTTCGCGAGGATCATATTTCTCAATGTAACCCGATATTTGAATATCCTCCTGCCACGAAATATCCCCCTAAGCCAATATCCTGATGATGTCATTCAAGTCCGATAAACGAAGAAATGATATGACGATGACATCATCATCACATTTACCTCTCGGCAGGATATTTCATAAACATGATCCTGTTCGCATAACATGACGATGATGTCATCATACCTCAACGATATAGTGAACGAATATCCGGATGATGTCACCCCGATATCCTTAGAATAAGAAAAGGAATGACTTCGGTCATCATCACCATCTCAACGCGACGCGATATTTTCTAATATCCTCCTGACGTATAAAGCACGACTTAAGGGTGCATTTATCACCCGATATTGTCAGGATGTTTTTTTTTTTCTCAAGGAGGATGATCATGATCTTGCTCACATAATATGATGATGACGTCATAAGTGCCATAACGCTGAACCAAGTCGATATCCCGATGACGTCATCACGATATTTCGACACTGGGTCATTCTTGTTGCGGTGGTCATATTTCTTAACGTCCCGGTTTCCTTTAGCATGACCATGACGTCAGCCTTTCGTATTTTAGCGAAGCCTGTCCATGATGATGACATCATCATCATATCCTGATCTATGAAGAGAGTCATATTAGTTAATATCCCTCATATTAGCTAATGTGCGTACCCGGACCCGATAGTTTTATTCAAAGGAATTTAGTGAACAGAAGCGCATGTATTGCATATGCATGATCTTATGCATGCGATAACTGAAAATGTAAGGCTTGCGGATCATATGAAAGGTCCCCATCACCCTTGGAATACAAAAAAGGCTACCGGAAGGTGAAACTATTTGCAAAAATTCAGAGAAACTCAAAAAATTAGGAAATTTTTGACCTTCCCCTTGGCAAGGTCATAACTCCTAGCCATGTTATCGGAATTTGAACTTTTTGGACTCATTGGAAAGATAAACTAGTTTTCTAGTTTGAGTTTCCCGGTCACTTAGGCTTAACACCAAGTTGCCGAGAACGTGTTGAGCCCTAATTTTGCTCCGAAGGCCTCCGAAAATGCAATTTACTAAGATGTAGAAAATACGAAAAAATTACATTTTTGATATTTTTATCAAAAATCACTCAAACGACCCTGGCTGGACCTGATCAGATATCGAAACTGTTTTAGGGCCTGACAACATGTTTTCCAGTCAACGATAGTCACCTGGACCCTCTTGACAACCTATGGGCATTTAGTTGCGCAAATTTTCTCATATGCTCAATATTCATAACCCGATATATATAGGTTTGCACATTCACAGCCTGATAAAATGTAAATGCTTATTTTCCTGCTAGTTATTAAATGATGATGCTTAATTCTTGTCTATTTGTTGCAGGATGTTGGAGCTGTATGAAGTGGCTGAAAATTGCCAACTGGCAGGCAACATGAACCGGAGCTGGGGAGGATATTATCAAATATGTTGTGTGCCAGCTGGAGGGTGGACTGATTCGAAGATGCCGGAATATTCTCTGCCAGCTGTGTTTTTGCCAACTGGCAAAGCACGTGCTGTTCATCTGGACCATTGATTATTCTGGGAGGATCCTGATCCTTGGATCATTGTAACTGTTTTCTGGCCTTTGTTCTATAAAAGGCCAGAACTTGTCATAAAGGATATACATTGGAACATCTGGCAAAAAATAAGGCCAATTACTGTAGAATCAAATAGGAGATCAGATTACTGAGACTAATGAGGATTGAATTGTTGAAATGTCAAGGTTCTTTCTTCAGATCGTTGTAAATGTACTTATTCTAAAGCATACTGAATGGAAATGAAGCTTCAGATTACATCTTGATTGTAAATTTTACGTAATCTTCAAGTTGATTTCTGGATATGTAATGGTGAATGCTGTGTTCAAATAGAAGCGCTTTCATTTCATTGCATGTTGTTGTCAACTTTTCCTTTGAAGATTTGCACTGGATCATGCGGATTTGTGGAATGTCCTGGTGAAGTATGATTTCTAGTTTTCTTCTCTTCATTGCTGTATGGGAACATGTATGTGGATCAGTGATCTCAGTTAAGTAATTTTGGGAATCTCATTCTCTAACCCTTTTTCTCATTATTTTCATTGAAATCACTTCCATAACTGCAAATCATGATAAATAACAAGCAGAACAGAGAAATATGCTGACATCTCGTAGATAATCGAAAATCCTTAGCATATTTGAGCAAATTGCAAATAATGGTAGAAATCATGCAAAGAATTGCAAATAATGGTAGAAATCATGCAAATATCAACCTGTAAGCACATTATTTGACTAAATTCACAGTGCAGAGGTAGAATTATTTGAGATTTATGTAGAGCGGACATATAGAGCAGGATATTTGGAGAAATAATGATGAACTTTGCAGAAATTACCGAAGAACGTAAGGCCCCTGAATGATTAACAGCAACACACATCGACCACTGAGTAACGTCAGTAGATTATGAACTAATTAACGGAGACTTGGGATCATGAATTCTTTGAATTCATCGTATCTTTCAAGATGAGTAAGGGTTGTTGTGTAACTTTTATCCTATGTTTGTTTATGACCAACTTCATGATCAACATAAATTGGCGCTAGAAGGAGGGCCTGAACAAGGAAATATCTGGATTTCTGTAAATATTGCATAAATATTTCATCATTTGAGTTAAATGTCTGCAAATATCTCTTATCTGAGAGGTTTTG
Organism: Cunninghamia lanceolata; assembly: GCA_027924645.1. Taxonomy (NCBI): domain Eukaryota; kingdom Viridiplantae; phylum Streptophyta; class Pinopsida; order Cupressales; family Cupressaceae; genus Cunninghamia; species Cunninghamia lanceolata. The sequence goes on from BSBN01000693.1 coordinate 7,055,643, forward strand.
GTTGAACCTTTGCAAATATCTAGCCCAAAGCCTCAAAGATTTGTTTGATTTTCAGAGCTTTTAAGTTTTATTCTGAGATATGATGGATCTCCTTAAAATTTCAAAATCTAAAAAAATTGGAAGCAGAGCCTCATTTTGATGGATGCATACGAGAGTAGCTGTCAAGTTAACATTCCTTTATTTCAGGAAACTTTGAATAGGCAGCTTTACCCTCACAGTTTGTCTAACTTTGGTTTATCCACCTATTGCAGGATACACCAGACTGTGGAACACAGCGAAATAAATTGTTTAACTTTCCTTACAAGGTTGGATTTATATTTGAAAGGACTAATATTCTTCCCAAATGTGTTCAGGGTTGAAATTTGCCAAGAAAATGAAGAAGTTCTGGAGCAGCGAAATGAGGAAATTCTGGAACAACAAGCAGACGCAGCACTGAAAGTTATTAGTTGTCCAGACACTGAAGTGGATCATTCCGAAGATTTTGAATTGTATTTGTCTAGAAACATACAATGTAGTCAAATATTAGGTTTATCCATTGATGACGTCTTGATTGAAAGCTGGTGTAGATTACATGATGAAGAGCATTCAGAGAGAGATTGTTACCCTTGCTTGGTCATGATGAAAAAGATTCTAGAAAATATAGTAGCTGAATCAGTTCCAGAAGGTAAAGAAGAGGAAACATCTTTCCTTGATTCATTTTATGGTCAGATTGATAGGAGTTCTCTACTTCCTAATACAAGTAAGGACCAGCCAGTATGCAAGTATGAATCCTGTGAAAATTCTAGAGAAGAAATCACTCATCAGGATAATATATTTGATTTTGATCCTAATACTTTTGATAAAGGAGATGAAACATCTTCCTTGGAGTCTTTCTATGGTAAAGAGAAATGTAAACAGACACTGGAGGAATCCAAAGGCACTGTTGCTGATGAAGTTCCTATGATGGTAACTCAGGGAGTCATAGAAAAGAAAATAAATGCTGATTTATTACCTGACTTCTTTGAATTGAATGATCAAATGCAGGAATGTTGCAGGTTAATGAAACTAGGCACTCTACTAGATAGAAGATGTGAATTATTTAATAAACAATTCCTGAAAGATGAAAATGCAGAAGACTTCGGAGTTGTTGTGCATGATCAGACGTCACTCCAGAAATATTTTGAAGATGAAACAGGGAAGTATTCTTATCAGTTGAATGCCAATTCTCCTTTACAGTCAAGTGATTTAGAAATGATAAATTTATGTATATCAGGTTATGATGATAAGGATACTCATTTAGATGCTGATGTGCAGGAAACTGAAGAAAATATTGAGAAGTTTCCTAAACTGGAGGATAAACTGAATATCCAGAATGAAGGAACAAATATGGATAAAGATGGAGAATTAACACATCAAGAGTCATACATCCTTCAATTTTAAGAGAGACCAGACACTGAGCCAAGCAATGAAAATATAGAATTAAATGGAAGATCGGTTGTCAACAAAAAAGCATGTCCAACAAAATCAGAGATACACCAGGTTGTATTCCTCCTTTCCACAGTAAATGATGTTGATTATTGTTTTGATTATGGAAATTTAAGAGATAAGACATGCACATGCATTAATCATGAACATGATGAGCTTCCTCAGTTGCTGATCATCAAGGGTTATTCTGTTAAACATAATGAATTAAGAATACAAGGATATTTTTCAGAATATAAAGATAAATTTGCTAGGTTGAGAACCATAACTAATACCCTAATGCTCCTGCACAATCAAAAGAAGTATGCAAATACAGGCGTATTTGGGTCTTTTTCTAGTTTTTGTTTGCCTAGTAGTGGTTTGTATATAATTTTGTAGGTTAGTTGTTTGTACAGTTTGCTTGTTTTGCTTTCTGTTGTTTCCTTTTTGTAGGTTTGCGTTGTGTTTTTGTTGTTGAGCTTTTGTTTTGGTTGGGCAAAATTGGTGCACCTTGTTACTTAAGAACACTACAGAAATTGTTAGAATTCAAAGTTGGGTATAAGTTTTTCTATAGGTTCTAACTCATCTCAGTATAGGTATTCTTGATCAGGTCTGTGGCATCATTTTCATCAGTACTACTTTTCTTGAGTCAAGGTGATCCCCGCAATGACACACCTAACAGGCTTGGGTTTATTGAACATATCAGTGTAGGTGTTAAGTGAAAAATCTAAAGGTTGCCCTTGCTACCATTGCAATTCTCAACTTAATTTCAGCAAGTGACCACTCCTTGTATCATGAGGCTACAACTGTTATATCTTATGAAATCAATTTCAAAATAAAAAATAAAAATAAAAAATGGATTTTTTTGGAATCCAGATTAAGTCATCTAAGTAACTCTACCGGGGCTATAGACGCTCGCTGGCAGTGGGGCTCTACTTAGGGGAATTGCAACGATAACCTTGCCGGGGCTATGGACGCCTGCTGCCAGCAAGGCTCTATCCGGTTGGTTACGAGGGATGAACCAAACTACGTAGCTTAACACCAGTCACTAATTTATTCAACTCACTTTCAAGATGAGTATATGAATCACATGCACACAATTGATCCCTTATCAATTCATTGTTACATTGATGAACATGATACTAGCTAGAGAAGATTAGGATGCTCATGCTCAATACGAGTTGGAAATCTATGTTTTAACTTATCCTCACTTTTTGGATTATTTGAATTTTGTTCTTTTCTTTGGTGGCAAGTTGTTGTGTGGTTACACAACACGCCTCATTTTGACTTGGTAAAACAGGGGCCCAACTTTTGCTTGGTGTGTTTTTGTGCTTTCTGGCGGTTTTGGTAAAAAGTAAGTCATGCAGATCATCATGCATGGGAGGCTGGGTAAGTCATCATCAATGAGGTTAGTTTGTCAAAGTTCATATTTCATTCCAGTAACCTCATATTTAGAAAGAGCATCAAATTTCATGCAGGTTTGCCTTTTGCATCACCCTGATATTTGCCAGGGTGTGAAAATTATGAATGGTCAAAGTTTGGTCAAACCTGATATTCGCGAGAGCAGGATCATATTTTTGTAACATCAGTCATGTTACCGAAGGTCATCCTGATCTAATTTATCACCCGATAAATCATGCGGTCTGAATATCCGGATGTCAATTTTAAGTGATAGTGTCCTTTATCCGTCGATGGCCTTATGCATTTCGCGAGGATCATATTTCTCAATGTAACCCGATATTTGAATATCCCCCTGCCGTGAAATATCCCCCTAAGCCAATATCCTGATGATGTCATTCAAGTCCGATAAACGAAGAAATGATATGACGATGACATCATCATCACATTTACCTCTCGGCAGGATATTTCATAAACATGATCCTGTTCGCATAACATGACAATGATGTCATCATACCTCAACGATATAGTGAACGAATATCTGGATGACGTCACCCCGATATCCTTAGAATAAGAAAAGGAATGACTTCGGTCATCATCACCATCTCAACACGACCCGATATTTTCTAATATCCTCCTGACGTATAAAGTACGACTTAAGGGTGCGTTTATCACCCGATATTGTCAGGGTGTTTTTTTTTTTTCTCGAGGAGGATGATCATGATCCTGCTCACATAATATGACGATGACGTCATAAGTGCCATAACGCTGAACCAAGTCGATATCCCGATGACGTCATCACGATATTTCGACACTGGGTCATTCTTGTTGCGGTGGTCATATTTCTTAACGTCCCGGTTTCCTTTAGCATGACCATGACGTTAGCCTTTCGTATTTTAGGGAAGCCTGTCCATGATGATGACATCATCATCATATCCTGATCTATGAAGAGAGTCATATTAGTTAATATCCCTCATATTAGCTAATGTGCGTACCCGGACCCGATAGTTTTATTCAAAGGAATTTAGTGAACAGAAGCGCATGTATTACATATGCATGATCTTATGCATGCGATAACTGAAAATGTAAGGCTTGCGGATCATATGAAAGGTCCCCATCACCCTTGGAATACAAAAAAGGCTACCGGAAGGCGGAACTATTTGCAAAAATTCAGAGAAACTCAAAAAATTAGGAAATTTTTGACCTTCCCCTTGGCAGGGTCATAACTCCTAGCCATGTTATCGGAATTTGAACTTTTTGGACTCATTGGAAAGATAAACTAGTTTTTTAGTTTGAGTTTCCCGGTCACTTAGGCTTAATGCCAAGTTGCCGAGAACGTGTTGAGCCCTAATTTTGCTTTGAAGGCCTCCGAAAATGCAATTTACTAAGATGTAGAAAATACGAAAAAATTACATTTTTGATATTTTTATCAAAAATCACTCAAATGACCCTGGCTGGACCTGATCAGATATCGAAACTATTTTAGGGCCTGATAGCATGTCTTCCAGTCAACGATAGTCACCCGGACCCTCTTGACAACCTATGGGCATTTAGTTGCGCAAATTTTCTCATATGCTCAATATTCATAACCCGATATATATAGGTTTGCACATTCACAGCCTGATAAAATGTAAATGTTTATTTTCCTGCTAGTTATTAAATGATGATGCTTAATTCTTGTCTGTTTGTTGCAGGATGTTGGAGCTGTATGAAGTGGCTGAAAATTGCCAACTGGCAGGCAACATGAACCGGAGCTGGGGAGGATATTATCAAATATGTTGTGTGCCAGCTGGAGGGTGGACTGATTCGAAGATGCCGGAATATTCTCTGCCAGCTGTGTTTTTGCCAACTGGCAAAGTACGTGCTGTTCATCTGGACCATTGATTATTCTGGGAGGATCCTGATCCTTGGATCATTGTAACTGTTTTCTGGCCTTTGTTCTATAAAATGCCAGAACTTGTCATAACGGATATACATTGGAACATCTGGCAAAAAATAAGGCCAGTTACTGTAGAATCAAATAGGAGATCGGATTACTGAGACTAATGAGGATTGAATTGTTGAAATGTCAAGGTTCTTTCTTCAGATCGTTGTAAATGTACTTATTCTAAAGCATACTGAATGGAGATGAAGCTTCAGATTACATCTTGATTGTAAATTTTACGTAATCTTCAAGTTGATTTTTGGATATGTAATGGTGAATGCTGTGTTCAAATAGAAGCGCTTTCATTTCATTACATGTTGTTGTCAACTTTTCCTTTGAAGATTTGCACTGGATCATGCGGATTTGTGGAATGTCCTGGTGAAGTATGATTTCTAGTTTTCTTCTCTTCATTGCTGTATGGGAACATCTATGTGGATCAGTGATCTCAGTTAAGTAATTTGGGGAATCTCATTCTCTAACCCTTTTTCTCATTATTTTCATTGAAATCACTTCCATAACTGCAAATCATGATAAATAACAAGCAGAATAGAGAAATATGCTGACATCTCGTAGATAATCGAAAATCCTTAGCATATTTGAGCAAATTGCAAATAATGGTAGAAATCATGCAAAGAATTGCAAATAATGGTAGAAATCATGCAAATATCAACCTGTAAGCACATTATTTGACTAAATTCACAGTGCAGAGGTAGAATTATTGGAGATTTATGCAGAGCAGACATTTAGAGCAGGATATTTGGAGAAATAATGATGAACTTTGCAGAAATTACCGAAGAACGTAAGGCCCCTGAATGATTAACAGCAACACACATCGACCACTGAGTAACGTCAGTAGATTATGAACTAATTAACGGAGACTTGGGATCATGAATTCTTTGAATTCATCGTATCTTTCAAGATGAGTAAGGGTTGTTGTGTAACTTTTATCCTATGTTTGTTTATGACCAACTTCATGATCAACATAAATTGGCGCTAGAAGGAGGGCTTGAACAAGGAAATATCTGGATTTCTGTAAATATTGCATAAATATTTCATCATTTGAGTTAAATGTCTGCAAATATCTCTTATCTGAGAGGTTTTGGTTGCACCTTTGCAAATATCTAGCCCAAAGCCTCAAAGATTTGTTTGATTTTCAGAGCTTTTAAGTTTTATTCTGAGATATGATGGATCTCCTTAAAATTTCAAAATCTAAAAAAATTGGAAGCAGAGCCTCATTTTGATGGATGCATACGAGAGTAGCTGTCAAGTTAACATTCCTTTATTTCAGGAAACTTTGAATAGGCAGCTTTACCCTCACAGTTTGTCTAACTTTGGTTTATCCACCTGTTGCAGGATACACCAGACTGTGGAACACAGCGAAATAAATTTTTTAACTTTCCTTACAAGGTTGGATTTATATTTGAAAGGACTAATATTCTTCCTAGATGTGTTCAGGGTTGAAATTTGCCAAGAAAATGAAGAAGTTCTAGAGCAGCGAAATGAGGAAATTCTGGAACAACAAGCAGACGCAGCACCGGAAGTTATTAGTTGTCCAGACACTGAAGTGGATCATTCCGAAGATTTTGAATTGTATTTGTCTAGAAACTTACAATGTAGTTAAATATTAGGTTTATCCATTGATGACATCTTGATTGAAAGCTGGTGCAGATTACATGATGAAGAGCATTCAGAGAGAGATTGTTACCCTTGCTTGGTCATGATGAAAAAGATTCTAGAAAACATAGTAGCTGAATCAGTTCCAGAAGGTAAAGAAGAGGAAACATCTTTCCTTGATTCATTTTATGGTCAGATTGATAGGAGTTCTCTACTTCCTAATACAAGTAAGGACCAGCCAGTATGCAGGTATGAATCCTGTGAAAATTCTAGAGAAGAAATCACTCATCAGGATAATATATTTGATTTTGATCCTAATACTTTTGATAAAGGAGATGAAACATCTTCCTTGGAGTCTTTCTATGGTAAAGAGAAATGTAAACAGACATTGGAGGAATCCAAAGGCACTGTTGCTGATGAAGTTCCTATGATGGTAACTCAGGGAGTCATAGAAAAGAAAATAAATGCTGATTTATTACCTGACTTCTTTGAATTGAATGATCAAATGCAGGAATGTTGCAGGTTAATGAAACCAGGCACTCTACTAGATAGAAGATGTGAATTATTTAATAAACAATTCCTGAAAGATGAAAACGCAGAAGACTTTGGAGTTGTTGTGCATGATCAGACGTCACTCCAGAAATATTTTGAAGATGAAACAGGGAAGTATTCTTATCAGTTGAATGCCAATTCTCCTTTACAGTCAAGTGATTTAGAAATGATAAATTTCTGTATATCAGGTTATGATGATAAGGATACTCATTTAGATGCTGATGTGCAGGAAACTGAAGAAAATATTGAGAAGTTTCCTAAACTGGAGGATAAACTGAACATCCAGAATGAAGGAACAAATATGGATAAAGATGGAGAATTAACACATCAAGAGTCATACATCCTTCAATTTTAAGAGAGACCAGACACTGAGCCAAGCAATGAAAATATAGAATTAAATGGAAGATCGGCTGTCAACAAACAAGCATGTCCAACAAAATCAGAGATACACCAGGTTGTATTCCTCCTTTCCACAGTAAATGATGTTGATTATTGTTTTGATTATGGAAATTTAAGAGATAAGACATGCACATGGATTAATCATGAACATGATGAGCTTCCTCAGTTGCTGATCATCAAGGGTTATTCTGTTAAACATAATGAATTAAGAATACAAGGATATTTTTCAGAATATAAAGATAAATTTGCCAGGTTGAGAACCATAACTAATACCCTAATGCTCCTGCACAATCAAAAGAAGTATGCAAATACAGGCGTATTTGGGTCTTTTTCTAGTTTTTGTTTGCCTAGTAGTGGTTTGTATATAATTTTGTAGGTTAGTTGTTTGTACAGTTTGCTCGTTTTTCTTTCTGTTGTTTCCTTTTTGTAGGTTTGCATTGTGTGTGTTTGCTTTGTGTTTTTGTTGTTGAGCTTTTGTTTTGGTTGGGCAAAATTGGTGCACCTTGTTACTTAAGAACATTACAGAAATTGTTAGAATTCAAAGTTGGGTATAAGTTTTTCTATAGGTTGTAACTCATCTCAGTATAGGTATTCTTGATCAGGTCTGTGGCATCATTTACATCAGTACTACTTTTCTTGAGTCAAGGTGATCCCCACAATGACACACCTAACAGGCTTGGTTTATTGAACATATCAGTGTAGGTGTTAAGTGAAAAATCTAAAGGTTGCCCTTGCTACCATTGCAATTCTCAACTTAATTTCAGCAAGTGACCACTCCTTGTATCATGAGGCTACAACTGTTATATCTTATGAAATCAATTTCAAAATAAAAAATAAAAATAAAAAATGGATTTTTTGGAATCTAGATTAAGTCATCTAAGTAACTCTACCGGGGCTATAGACGCTCGCTGGCAGTGGGGCTCTACTTAGGGGAATTGCAACGATAACCTTGCCGGGGCTATGGACGCCTGCTGGCAGCAAGGCTCTATCCGGTTGGCTACGAGGGATGAACCAATATACGTAGCTTAACACCAGTCACTGATTTATTCAACTCACTTTCAAGATGAGTATATGAATCACATGCACACAATTGATGCCTTATCAATTCATTGTTACATTGATGAACATGATACTAGCTAGAGAAGATTAGGATGCTCATGCTCAATACGAGTTGGAAATCTATGTTTTAACTTATCCTCACTTTTTGGATTATTTGAATTTTGTTCTTTTCTTTGGTGGCAAGTTGTTGTGTGGTTACACAACACGCCCCATTTTGACTTGGTAAAACAGGGGCCCAACTTTTGCTTGGTGTGTTTTTGTGCTTTCTGGCAGTTTTGGTAAAAAGTAAGTCATGCAGATCATCATGCATGGGAGGCTGGGTAAGTCATCATCAATGAGGCTAGTTTGTCAAAGTTCATATTTCATTCCAGTAACCTCATATTTAGAAAGAGCATCAAATTTCATGCAGGTTTGCCTTTTGCATCACCCTGATATTCGCCAGGGTGTGAAAATTATGAATGGTCAAAGTTTGGTCAAACCTGATATTCGCAAGAGCAGGATCATATTTTTGTAACATCAATCATGTTGCCAAAGGTCATCCTGATCTAATTTATCACCCGATAAATCATGCGGTCCGAATATCCGGACGTCAATTTTAAGTGATAGTGTCCTTTACCCGTCGATGGCCTTATGCATTTCGCGAGGATCATATTTCTCAATGTAACCCGATATTTGAATATCCCCCTGCCGTGAAATATCCCCCTAAGCCAATATCCTGATGATGTCATTCAAGTCCGATAAACGAAGAAATGATATGATGATGACATCATCATCACATTTACCTCTCGGCAGGATATTTCATAAACATGATCCTGTTCGCATAACATGACGATGATGTCATCATACCTCAACGTTATAGTGAATGAATATCTGGATGACGTCACCCTGATATCCTTAGAATAAGAAAAGGAATGACTTCAGTCATCATCACCATCTCAACGCGACCCGATATTTTCTAATATCCTCCTGATGTATAAAGCACGACTTAAGGGTGCGTTTATCACCCGATATTATCAGGGTGTTTTTTTTTTTTCTTGAGGGGGATGATCATGATCCTGCTCACATAATATGACGATGACGTCATAAGTGCCATAACGCTGAACCAAGTCGATATCCCGATGACGTCATCATGATATTTCGACACTGGGTCATTCTTGTTGCGGGGGTCATATTTCTTAACGTCCCGGTTTCCTTTAGCATGACCATGACGTCAGCCTTTCATATTTTAGGGAAGCCTTTTCATGATGATGACATCATCATCATATCCTGATCTATGAAGAGAGTCATATTAGTTAATATCCCTCATATTAGCTAATGTGCATACCCGGACCCGATAGTTTTATTCAAAGGAATTTAGTGAACAGAAGCGCATGTATTGCATATGCATGATCTTATGCATGCGATAACTGAAAATGTAAGGCTTGCGGATCATATGAAAGGTCCCCATCACCCTTGAAATACAAAAAAGGCTACCGGAAGGCGGAACTATTTGCAAAAATTCAGAGAAACTCAAAAAATTAGGAAATTTTTGACCTTCCCCTTGGCAGGGTCATAACTCCTAGCCATGTTATCAGAATTTGAACTTTTTGGACTCATTGGAAAGATAAACTAGTTTTCTAGTTTGAGTTTGTCAGTCACTTAGGCTTAACGCCAAGTTGCCGAGAACGTGTTGAGCCCTAATTTTGCTTCGAAGGCCTCCGAAAATGCAATTTACTAAGATGTAGAAAATACGAAAAAATTACATTTTCGATATTTTTATCAAAAATCGCTCAAACGACCCTGGCTAGACCTGATCAGATATCGAAACTATTTTACGGCCTGACAACATGTTTTCTAGTCAACGATAGTCACCCGGACCCTCTTGACAACCTAGGGGCATTTAGTTGCGCAAATTTTCTCATATGCTCAATATTCATAACCCGATATATATAGGTTTGCACATTCACAGCCTGATAAAATGTAAATGTTTATTTTCCTGCTAGTTATTAAATGATGATGCTTAATTCTTGTCTGTTTGTTGCAAGATGTTGGAGCTGTATGAAGTGGCTGAAAATTGCCAACTGGCAGGCAACATGAACCGGAGCTGGGGAGGATATTATCAAATATGTTGTGTGCCTGCTGGAGGGTGGACTGATTCGAAGATGCCGGAATATTCTCTGCCAGCTGTGTTTTTGCCAACTGGCAAAGCACGTGCTGTTCATCTGGACCATTGATTATTCTGGGAGGATCCTGATCCTTGGATCATTGTAACTATTTTCTGGCCTTTGTTCTATAAAAGGCCAGAACTTGTCATAAAGGATATACATTGGAACATCTGGCAAAAAATAAGGCCAATTACTGTAGAATCAAATAGGAGATCGGATTACTGAGACTAATGAGGATTGAATTGTTGAAATGTCAAGGTTCTTTCTTCAGATCATTGTAAATGTACTTATTCTAAAGCATACTGAATGGAGATGAAGCTTCAGATTACATCTTGATTGTAAATTTTACGTAATCTTCAAGTTGATTTCTGGATATGTAATGGTGAATGCTGTGTTCAAATAGAAGCGCTTTCATTTCATTGCATGTTGTTGTCAACTTTTCCTTTGAAGATTTGCACTGGATCATGCGGATTTGTGGAATGTCCTGGTGAAGTATGATTTCTAGTTTTCTTCTCTTCATTGCTGTATGGGAACATGTATGTGGATCAGTGATCTCAGTTAAGTAATTTTGGGAATCTCATTCTCTAACCCTTTTTCTCATTATTTTCATTGAAATCACTTCCATAACTGCAAATCATGATAAATAACAAGCAGAACAGAGAAATATGCTGACATCTCGTAGATAATCGAAAATCCTTAGCATATTTGAGCAAATTGCAAATAATGGTAGAAATCATGCAAAGAATTGCAAATAATGGTAGAAATCATGCAAATATCAACCTGTAAGCACATTATTTGACTAAATTCATAGTGCAGAGGTAGAATTATTGGAGATTTATACAGAGCAGACATATAGAGCAGGATATTTGGAGAAATAATGATGAACTTTGCAGAAATTACCGAAGAATGTAAGGCCCCTGAATGATTAACAGCAACACACATTGACCACTGAGTAACGTCAGTAGATTATGAACTAATTAACGGAGACTTGGGATCATGAATTCTTTGAATTCATCGTATCTTTCAAGATGAGTAAGGGTTGTTGTGTAACTTTTATCCTATGTTTGTTTATGACCAACTTCATGATCAACACCATAAAGCTTTCTTTCTCTCAACCACTGCAAAACAATTCTCAAATGCCTTTCATGAGCTTCCACTAATTTAGAGTATATCAATATGTCATCCAAGAAGATTAACACAAAATCATCTAAGCAATCTCTGAAAATGCTATTCATCAAATTCATGAAAGCTACTGGAGCATTAGTCAACCCAAATGGTACTACACTGAACTTGTAGTGACCATACCAAGTCCTAAAAGTTGTTTTAGAGATGTCCTCATCCTTTATTTGCAATTGGTGATAACCGGATCTAAGGTCTATCTTTAAGAACACTATTGCTCCTTTCATCTGATCAAAGAGCTCATCTATCCTTGGAAGTGGATACTTGTTCTTTATAGTATCTTTGTTAAGCATCCTATAATCAATGCATAATCTCAAAGTACCATCCTTCTTCTTTACAAAGATGACCAGTGTGCCTCATGGTGACACACCAGGTCTAATGAACCCTTGATTTAACAACTCTTGCAATTGTGTCTTAAGATCATATAACTCTGTAGTAGTCATTGTATAGGGTGCCTTGGATTGTGGCTCAGTCCCTAGTAGTAAGTCAATTGAGAAGTCAAATTCTCTCTTTGGCAGCAATTCTGTCAACTCTATAGGGAATACATCTCTGAAATCTTTAAGGATTGGGTAGTCAATGAACACTAGTTCTTCCTTATCAAGGTCCTTTACTTGGACAACATATATGGCACATCCTTTCCTCTTGGATTTCTTCAATTGCATAGCTGAGATTTGTCTAAGCTCTAAAGGTCTCTTTGTTCCATTAATTTCCACTTTGTTTCCTAGGTCATCCAAACATCTAACAACCTTGTTTTCATAGTTTACTAAAGACTTATGTTCAATTAACTAGTTGATTCCTAGAATTACATCATAAGAGCCTAAAGGTGCTACATACAAATTCACTTGTGTCTGAAAACTAGGAAGCTCTAACTCATTGCATACTAGACATGAGTCTACCCTCTTTTCTACACTATTACCATATTGTACCATCCAAGAGTTTTCCATATGTCCAGGTCTAATAGATAACTTAGATACTACTATAGGATCTACAAAGCATTTTGTGGCACCAGTATCAATTTAAATAGAAATAGAAAGTCCATAGAGCTTACCTTGGAACTAGATAGGTGCTGCTTGAAACTTTGCTTGCCAATTATGCACTGCAGCATAAATCTGATGTTGCAGTGCTCCTTGATGATTCTTGTTTCCTCTTTTATGTGGATATGTATTTGCATAATGCTCTCCTCCATAGTTGTAACATCCACCCTTAGGTGCTCTAGGTCCTTCAGCTCTTTCCCTCTGATTGTAATTTCTGTTGTTATTGCCACCTCTTTTGTTTCCACCATTCCCATCCTGAGAATTATTGCCTCTCTTTAGATTCTTGATCTATCTATTATTGCCTTGGTTGCTAGTCCTTTGATAGTTATGCTGATTATTCTATGGTTTCTTATTTGAAAACTTAGAATCTCTTTGCTTATGGTAATTTGTTATCTGTTGCAACCTCTGCTCTTGCTTTATTGCTTTCCCAAAAGTAGCATCCATAGTTAGTGGGTTATGAATGTCTACCTCAACTCCAATCTATGGCCTTAATCCCAAAATATAATTAAATGAATAGCTCACTTCTTCCGCTATCTTTGCTCGATTATTATCATTAGCTCCAACTTCAGGAACTTGAACTTCTATCCTTGGGTTCTCATTTTGTGCCTCAACCCTTGGGTTTTCATCAGTATTCTAACCTCTAGGAATTCCTCTGATCTCTTGATCAAGAGTATTCATCCTCATGTCATGTTGGGTCAAGAGATCAAGAATACGGTCCAATCTTCCAACTTGATCAATGTTTCTAGTATTCATGATGGATAATTTGTATCAAGTTCACAACTTTAACACAATAGTCCCAAAAACAAAAGCCCTAGTGTTAAACCTAGAGCTCTGATACCAAATGTAAAGACTCACAAGTCATGTGAAAGCATTTAAACCAACTCAAAAGAAAATTAAGTAAATAATCCACTTAAATACAACATCGTAATAACCAAAATAGAAAGATGTAAATAATCCACTTAGATACAATATTCAAAGGTAAAAGGTGTAATTAATCAGCTTAATTACAATGTCTCCAATAAAAGATAATCTCAAAAATAAAAATCTCAATGTCAATAAATCTTACTTAATTGTGTGCTTAATCTAGGTAACAAGCACTATAAAATAATATACATAAATCCATTGGCAAGCATGCCACAATACATCCAAAATAGGTACAATAAACAGGTACATCAATAATAAATAAATCAATACACTCTCTAGTTGCATGAACCAAGTGGTCCACCACCTACAAGTTGAGAGATGGGAACATGTCTCAGGTGCTTTTCCACCCAACCATGAAGTATTTACACTTCCCTGGATCCCTTCCTGAAATGAAGGAAACCCAACCATGCATGAAATGTCTAGCTACATGGTAACAACTAGTAGGAGGGAACACCCGATGCAACCCTAATGTCTGAATGTACAATTCTAAGTAATGAAAAGAAAATTGTCTCACAACAGAATGTGGCAGAGATATCAATAAATAAGTTTTCTAGACAATAAATATCTATTTCAATGTTATTCTGATTAGATCTAATCATTTATAAGTAACCTGGTTCAATTCTTGAAAAGAGGAAAAGCCATCTCTGATAATTCACATTTGGCATTGCAATCCCAAAAGTAACCAATTTACATTCCTATATAAAAACTACTTCTTTCCCCAAGAAGCAAGAAAATAAAGTAAAGAATCACAAATTCAAGATTTCCAATAAATCAATCCAAACCCTTTCCCAAAACATCAATTAAGGAAAAATAGACTTTCAAGCAATGAACCATCTTTTGATCATACAATCGAAATCATAAGTTTATCAATTTGATATAGATTCTAATCTTGTATTATAGTCACAATGTCTTCAATAAGAGTCATTCTAAAACATTAATTTACCTTGCTATCATTTCTACGAAAGGAGGTTTTAAAAAAAATAAAAAATAGTCTTCATATCGCTGCTACGACAGGAACTACTGTAGTAACAAAGAAAATAACCTAGAACCTAGTTTAATCTGGTTTTGGTTTTGATTATAATAAAATAGGTTTTCAACATCAACATTCATAGGAAAATAATATAAAAGTCTATAATCTTTGTTTCATCTTACTGTCATCCGCTTGGGACAGAAGCTACTCAGTTTTAACCAATAAGTTTGTATATACTCTTCAATAACCCTCCTGTCATTTCAGTGTCAGGAGCTATGATAGAATTTAAAATTAATAAATAAAGAACTATGTTTGTAATCTGATTTCTATTATTCTAAGTTAATGGTTTAAAATAGTGTCTTGGACAACAAAATCAATAATGATAAATGTTTACCGAAACTGATATTTTCATCTAGGTTTTAAGAGATGATCACATTATTTATTCATGAAAATAGTTCGATTTAAAACTCATTCTTATCTAAAACAACATATAGAGAAAAATACAGTCATTTGTCTTACAGGAAAATAAATTAACAACATTTGAGAATTTAGTTTTTTTCAATAGTAAATTCAAGATCATGAAGAAAGTGATTATCATGGTTTAAAAACCTTCGATTAGCCACAGACATAGTTTAGGAACAATAGATCAAATACATACAAGGTGCTACAATTTAGCAGATTGGCGACTAGGCTGAATAGAGGTGGGTCGATCTATTCAAATCACCCAAGAAGTAGTCAAATGGTCATAAGGAAAATGGTCGATGGCCACCAAAAGAATAGGTGGCTAGGAAAGATGGATCAAGGGCAAGGGATAACAGTAGGTAAAGTAAATGCCTGGCGGCTAGATATTTATTCAAGGTAGGTTGATCTATTCAAATGCCCTGGTCTTCCTCATTATGGTTGCATTTGGAGGTAAAACTTTAAGAGAGAGATACAAACAATAAAATAATGTGCAGGTACTTCTGTCATTCAGTGGCCAAAAGGAGGAATTTACAAAGAAGCTGGGTTTAATGGGCTGATTTGCATACAAACGTAGGCCAGAAAAAATAAACACACATATAGGTCAATTTTTATAATTCTATGGCCTTTTAACAAACCTTTAATCAATGCCAAACATCGGATGAATACCTAGATCAATTTACTTTGGAGAAGAGTCAATTTTCCAACTTAGTCGTAGCCCTTTATGTTGTTGTTCAACCAGAATCTACATCCTCTATGCTCAGAAAATGACCTCCTCTGTTGTTCAGTTCATGTGTGGTATTCCCTCTGCTCAAGATATTTTTCTTTTTATTAAAATTATCTCTTTCTAATTCTAGTGATTAGGTTTAGAACTAGAGTTTAAATTCTTGTTTGCATGAAATAATATAAAAAAAAATCTTTTAAAAGCTCACAATTATATTTAATTAAAAAAAACTCATTTAATTAATCTTACTGTCGCATGAATGACAGTAGCATATTTTAATTCCTTCATTCTTTTTCTAAATATAAAAATGTTATTTTTAATATTATTTAACTATTTTAATTAAAACAAAACCATTTAAATAATCAAGAAGAGAAATGCAATACAATATTTCATATATATATATATATATATATATATATATATATATATATATATATATATATATATATATATATATATATATATTAAGGAACATATTGTCTTCCAAACATCTATAAGCAATATTTTATTATTTAATTTAAAATACAATCATATATATTTCCTTATTTAATTATAATTACACCATTCAAACATAATTTGACAATACGTTAAATTTAGGTAATCACGTCATGTATTCGAAAATGATTAATAATCATGCATTAATGAAACAAAAGTCATTCAATAATTCATATGCATCTACGTGATGTGTGTGATTGCATCAGGGTAATCCATCCATCAGTTCTTTCCAAGTGGCTAGAACATTTCTACCTCAACCATGCTCTCATCTTTGACAAGTACCTACATCCATTTGCACTCAACTCGATGTCAATAGGTTAGTGTCTCCAAAACATAGCCAAAGAAAATCATTGCATTTACATCAATATTACTTAACATTTAAAATGATTTCCAATTTTCATCAATATAACTCCTAATAATTACCTCCACGTATGCAAAATTACTTAAAGTAAAGTCAATCATAATAATTGTCCACTAAACTAGAATAATCATATTGTTTATAAAAAATGAGATGTGACATCCTTCCCCACATGGAAAAGACATCATCCTGATGTCTTATTAGACATCAACGCAATAAAGTGTCCATCAACCACCAATAAAATATCAAGATGTCATAAAACAATAACATCAACTTAAAGTATGAAAAGATCATAATCAGCAACTCAAAGTATCAAATCATAACTAAACTCAAAGTATCTCAAAACAATAATCAAACTCAAAGTATCATAATCCCTGCATGAATAAGAAATCTATGCTATATCTTTAAATGAGGAAAAGATTTATCAATCTCCTCTGCATCCTCCCATGTGGCACTGTTGTTAGAATACTGATCCCATTAGACCTTATATTGCACATCTCTGCTACACAACTTAATGCTGCGCTTCCCCAGAATTTGATTGGACTCCACCAGTACCACTCCTGGATCCTGAACCTATAAAGCACACCAATCAAGAATATGTGACACATCAGGATGATAAAGCTTAAGTAAAGACACATGAAAAACATTATGGATTCTGGCAAGTGCAAGTGGGAGATCAAGTTTGTAAGCTACAAGATTAATCACTTCTAGAACTTTGAACAATCCTACAAAACAAGGAGCAAGTTTGGATGCTTTTCCAAATGATACTGAACTCTTATGAGCTTTGACCCTCAAAAAGCTTTGTCACCAACTAAAAATTGTCTAGGAGTTCTATTCTTATCTGCATAACTCTTGTGATGATCTGAAGCTTGCTTCAACTTCTCCTTGATCAACTTCATCTGATCATCCATTTCTCTTAACATTTCAGGACCAATCACAATTATGTCCTCCACCCTATCCCAACTAACAGGTGTTCAACACCTACACCGATAAAGAGCTTCAAAAGGTGCCATTCCCAAAGATGCATGGTATAAATTGTTGTAAGCAAACTCTAGCAATGGAAGGTACTCCCATTTATACTGCTGATCCATACAATACATTCTGAGAAGGTCTTCTACCACCTGATTAACTCTTTATGTCTAACCATCTGTTTGAGGATGATAAGCCAAACTGAAATTCAACTTTGTACCCAAATCTACATTAAGAGTTATCCAAAATCTATATGTCATGTGAGTGTCTCGATCTAAAATGAACATCTTAGGACTCCATGCAATCTGAAAATCTCTTGTACAAACTTCTTACCTAAGACCATAGAACCATTTAAAAGATTCCCTAGAATAAAATGTGCTACCTTTTTCAACTTGTGCACAACCACTAAGATGACATTATGCCTATTCTTAGACATAGGTAACCCTTGAATAAAATCCATGCTTATCACTTGCCACTTATGCTTAGGGATACTGTATGGATACAACAATCCTGCTGGATGCACATGCTCAACCTTGACTTGCTGGTATTCCAAACATCGAGCTACAAATTCCGTCACATCCCTCCTAAGTCTAGGCCAAAATTATAAAGGCTTCAAACCTTTGACCATCTTTGTCACTCCAAGGTGGCTTGAATAAGGTGCATTGTGAATCTCTTCAAGCAGTAACTTCCTCAACTCTCCCGAGTTAGGAATATACATCCTTCCCTAAAATCTCAAAAGTCCATCTAATTCTATAACATAACTATATACAACTAAAAATGACACGACTCTAGCTAAATAAATATTTTAAATATTTATTTCATTTTAAATTCCTCTATCAATAAATAAATAAATCAATTTATTTATTTGATTCATATTTCTCCAAAAAATTAAATAAAATCATTTATTTAATTAAATCATCCAACTTCTTCTGAATTCCAAAGTCTTCAAATCCATAAATATCAAATCATTCTCTATATTTAAATAAATCCAAATATTTATTTAAATTGTGTATTTCCTCCAAAATTGAATTAATACCAAAAATAATTTAATTAATACATGTGCACATATAATTAAATATTTTAATATTTAATTAGCTAATATCCCCTCACCCACATGTCCTATTTATCCTCCAGTCAAATCAGTTAACTCTTCAATCAATTCTCTTAACTGAATAGTCTATTCTATTAACTGGTTAGTCAATTGAGTTCACTTCTAAATTTATTCCGTTGACTCCCCAATCAACCCACTTATCTCTCCAATCAATTCTATTAATTGATCAATCATCTTAGTTAACTCTTCAATTTATTCTGTTAACTCCCATGTCTCAAAATAGAGCAGGACACTTGTCCTCTCCCTATTCACGCACATCCTCTCAAATTTCCTCAACAATTGATCTTCTTTCTCACAAATATATAAATACAACCCCTATTCCTCTATTTGATCCATCCAAGCTTTTTATAAACTTACTCTATAGGAATCACAGCGTGCCTTTGGCACAAATCACTCCATAGATTGAGATCAATTGTCACACCATTATCACCATTATCATTGCATTGTGAAGATCCTCTTCATTTGCAAAACCTATCGAAAGCCATTCTCCATTGTCATCTTGGAAAAAAGAAAGGAAGTGCACCTTCTGAGGGCTCTATTCATACACAAGATCAATTTGAGATAGGCGACCAATGGAAGTCACGGAATAGAAAGGTTTGCAAGGTATTGTGCTCTTTGTGTTTGATCTTATTTGTTTCAATTTCATTGAGATTATTGGATAATTAGTTGTTCATGCTATTGTTCACATTTTTTTGATAACAATAACCATCAAACTGGTGATCTAAGGGGTCTACTTCCAAAGCTTGTTTTACTCTTTCATAATGATCATCCCCTTAAAGATTCTGAATCACTTTCTATTTCAAATTGGATCTCATAGTAACAATGGTAGCCAAATGTCTTCTCCTACTAAGAGCATCTGCTACTCTATTCTCTTTTCCTTTTATATACTCAATTCCAAAGTCATACTCACTAAGGAATTCTAGCCATCTTCTCTGTCGTACATTAAGGTTGGGTTGAGTAAATATATACTTAAGCCCTAGATGATCTATCTTTAACTCAAAGGGCTTACCTAGAAGATAATGCCTCCACATCTAAAGTGCATGAACTATGGCAGCTAACTCAAGATCATGCGGTGCATAGTTAAACTCATGGTGCTTTAACTTTCTTGACTCATAAGCAACCACTTGCTCATTCTACATCAACACTCCTCCTAATCCTTCCCCTGAAGCATCTGTTATAACTGTAAAGTGCCCATTAGGATCTGGTATGGTTAGGATAGGAGTAGTTGTAAGCTTTTCCTTTAACACTTGGAAATCTTTCTCACACCTTTCTGTCCATTCAAACTTCTTACCCTTCTTTTGTAGTGTGGTAATCGGTGCTGCTATGGTTGAAAAAAGCATTCCACAAACTTTCTATAATAACCTGCAAGTCCCATAAAACTTCTGACTTCTGTCACACTCTGTGGTGCAGGCCATTCTATTATTGCTTTTATTTTCTCAGGATCAACTACAATCACTTCTACTGAGATCACATGACCAAGGTAGTGCACTTTATCTTGAAAGAATGTACACTTAGATAATTTACCATAAAGCTTTCTTTCTCTCAACCACTGCAAAACAATTCTCAAATGCCTTTCATGAGCTTCCACTAATTTAGAGTATATCAATATGTCATCCAAGAAGATTAACACAAAATCATCTAAGCAATCTCTGAAAATGCTATTCATCAAATTCATGAAAGCTACTGGAGCATTAGTCAACCCAAATGGTACTACACTAAACTTGTAGTGACCATACCAAGTCCTAAAAGTTGTTTTAGAGATGTCCTCATCCTTTATTTGCAATTGGTGATAACCGGATCTAAGGTCTATCTTTAAGAACACTATTGCTCCTTTCTTCTGATCAAAGAGCTCATCTATCCTTGGAAGTGGATACTTGTTCTTTATAGTATCTTTGTTAAGCATCCTATAATCAATGCATAATCTCAAAGTACCATCCTTCTTCTTTACAAAGATGACCAGTGTGCCTCATGGTGACACACCAAGTCTAATGAACCCTTGATTTAACAACTCTTGCAATTATGTCTTAAGATCATATAACTCTGTAGTAGTCATTCTATAGGGTGCCTTGGATTGCGGCTCAGTCCCTAGTAGTAAGTCAATTGAGAAGTCAAATTCTCTCTTTGGCAGCAATTATGTCAACTCTATAGGGAATACATCTCTGAAATCTTTAAGGATTGGGTAGTCAATGAACACTAGTTCTTCCTTATCAAGGTCCTTTACTTG
Source organism: Cunninghamia lanceolata (assembly GCA_027924645.1). NCBI lineage: Eukaryota > Viridiplantae > Streptophyta > Pinopsida > Cupressales > Cupressaceae > Cunninghamia > Cunninghamia lanceolata. The sequence continues at coordinate 7,076,620 of BSBN01000693.1, forward strand.
GACAACATATATGGCACATCCTTTCCTCTTGGATTTCTTCAATTGCATAGCTGAGATTTGTCTAAGCTCTAAAGGTCTCTTTGTTCCATTAATTTCCACTTTGTTCCCTAGGTCATCCAAACATCTAACAACCTTGTTTTCACAGTTTACTAAAGACTTATGTTTAGTTAACTAGTTGATTCCTAGAATTACATCATAAGAGCCTAAAGGTGCTACATACAAATTCACTTGTGTCTGAAAACTAGGAAGCTCTAACTCACTGCATACTAGACATGAGTCTACCCTCTTTTCTACACTATTACCATATTGTACCATCCAAGAGTTTTCCATATGTCCAGGTCTAATAGATAAATTAGATACTACTATAGGATCTACAAAGCATTTTGTGGCACCAGTATCAATTTAAATAGAAATAGAAAGTCCATAGAGCTTACCTTGGAACTGGATAGGTGCTGCTTGAAACTTTGCTTGCCAATTATGCACTGCAGCATAAATCTGATGTTGCGGTGCTCCTTGATGATTCTTGTTTCCTCTTTTATTTGGATATGTATTTGCATAATGCTCTCCTCCATAGTTGTAACATCCACCCTTAGGTGCTCTAGGTCCTTCAGCTCTTTCCCTCTGATTGTAATTTCTGTTGTTATTGCCACCTCTTTTGTTTCCACCATTCCCATCCTGAGAATTATTGCCTCTCTTTAGATTCTTGATCTATCTATTATTGCCTTGGTTGCTAGTCCTTTGATAGTTATGCTGATTATTCTATGGTTTCTTATTCGAAAACTTAGAATCTCTTTGCTTATGGTAATTTGTTATCTGTTGCAACCTCTGCTCTTGCTTTATTGCTTTCCCAAAAGTAGCATCCATAGTTAGTGGGTTATGAATGTCTACCTCAACTCCAATCTATGGCCTTAATCCCAAAATATAATTAAATGAATAGCCCACTTCTTCTGCTATCTTTGCTCGATTATTATCATTAGCTCCAACTTCAGGAACTTGAACTTCTATCCTTGGGTTCTCATTTTGTGCCTCAACCCTTGGGTTTTCATCAGTATTCTAACCTCTAGGAATTCCTCTGATCTCTTGATCAAGAGTATTCATCCTCATGTCATGTTGGGTCAAGAGATCAAGAATACGGTCCAATCTTCCAACTTGATCAATGTTTCTAGTATTCATGATGGATAATTTGTATCAAGTTCACAACTTTAACACAATAGTCCCAAAAACAAAAGCCCTAGTGTTAAACCTAGAGCTCTGATACCAAATGTAAAGACTCACAAGTCATGTGAAAGCATTTAAACCAACTCAAAAGAAAATTAAGTAAATAATCCACTTAAATACAACATCGTAATAACCAAAATAGAAAGATGTAAATAATCCACTTAGATACAATATTCAAAGGTAAAAGGTGTAATTAATCAGCTTAATTACAATGTCTCCAATAAAAGATAATCTCAAAAATAAAAATCTCAATGTCAATAAATCCTACTTAATTGTGTGCTTAATCCAGGTAACAAGCACTATAAAATAATATACATAAATCCATTGGCAAGCATGCCACAATACATCCAAAATAGGTACAATAAACAGGTACATCAATAATAAATAAATCAATACACTCTCTAGTTGCACGAACCAAGCGGTCCACCACCTGCAAGTTGAGAGATGGGAACATGTCTCAGGTGCTTTTCCACCCAACCATGAAGTATTTACACTTCCCTGGATCCCTTCCTGAAATGAAGGAAACCCAACCATGCATGAAATGTCTAGCTACATGGTAACACCTAGTAGGAGGGAACACCTGATGCAACCCTAATGTCTGAATGTACAATTCTAAGTAATGAAAAGCAAATTGTCTCACAACAGAATGTGGCAGAGATATCAATAAATAAGTTTTCTAGACAATAAATATTTATTTCAATGTCATTCTGATTAGATCTAATCATTTATAAGTAACCTGGTTCAATTCTTGAAAAGAGGAAAAGCCATCTCTGATAATCCACATTCAGCATTGCAATCCCAAAAGTAACCAATTTACATTCCTATATAAAAACTACTTCTTTCCCCAAGAAGCAAGAAAATAAAGTAAAGAATCACAAATTCAAGATTTCCAATAAATCAATCCAAACCCTTTCCCAAAACATCAATTAAGGAAAAATACACTTTCAAGCAATGAACCATCTTTTGATCATACAATCGAAATCATAAGTTTATCAATTTGATATAGATTCTAATCTTGTATTACAGTCACAATGTCTTCAATAATAGTCATTCTAAAACATTAATTTACCTTGCTATCATTTCTATGACAGGAGGTTTTAAAAACAATAAAAAATAGTCTTCATGTCGATGCTGTGATAAGAACTATTGTAGTAACAAAGAAAAGAACCCAAAACCTAGTTTAATCTGGTTTTGGTTTTGATTATAATAAAATAGGTTTTTAGTATCATCATTCATAGGAAAATAATATAGAAGTCTACAATCTTTGTTTCATCTTACTGTCATCCACATGGGACAAGAGCTAATCAATTTTAACTAATAAGTTTGTATATACTATTCAATAACCCTCCTCTCATTTCAGTGATAGGAGTTGTAACAGAATTTAAAAGTAATAAATAAAGAACTGTGTTTGTAATCTAATTTCTATCATTCTAAATTAATGGTTTAAAATAGTGATTTGGATAGCAAAATCAATAATGAAAAATGTTTACCGAAACTGATATTTTCATCTAACTTTTAAGAGATTATGATCACATTGTTTGTTCATGAAAATCGTTTGATTTAAAATTCATTCTTATCTAAAACAACATAGAGAGAAAAATACAGTCATTTGTCTGATAGGAAAATAAACTAATAGCATCTGAGAATTTGGTTGTTTTCAACGGTAAATTCAAGATCAAGAAGAAAGTGATTATCATTGTTTAAAAACCTTCGATCAACCACAAAGATAGTTTAGGAACAATATATCAAATACATACAAGGCACTGCAATTTAGTAGATTGGTGAGTAGGCTCAATAGAGGCAGGTTGATCTATTCAAATCACCCAAGATGCAGTCAAACGGTCATAAGGAAAATGGTCGACTGCTAGCAAAAGAATAGGTTGCAGTTAGGAAAGATGGATCAAGGCTAAGGGATAATAGCAGGTAAATTAAACGCCTGGCAGTTGGATATTAATTCAAGGTAGGTTGATCTATTCAGATGCCTTGGTCTTCCTCATTACAGCTTTGTTTGGACATAAAAGTTCAAGAGAGAGATATAAACAATAAAATAACATGCAGGTCCTTTTCTCATTCAGGGGCCAGAAGGAAGAATTTACAAAGAAGCTGGGTTTAGTAGGCCAATTTGCATACAAATGCAGGCCAAAAAGAATAAACACACATACAGGTCAATTTTTATAATTCTATAGCCTTTTAACAGACCTTTAATCAATGCCAAACATCAGATGAATACCTAGATCGATTTACTTTGGAGAAGAGTCGATTTGCCAACCTAGTCACAGCCCTTTCTGTCATTGTTCAGCCAAAATCTACATCCTCTCTACTCAGAAAATGACCTCTTTTGCTGTTCAATTTGTGTGTGGCATTCCCTCTACTCAAGGTCTTTTTCTTTTTATTAAAATTATCTCCTCTAATTCTGGTGATTAGGTTTAGAATTGGAGTTTGAATTCTTATTTGCATGAAATAATAATAAATAAAAAAACAATTTCTTTTAAAAGCTCACAATTCTATTTAATTTAAATAAAACTAATTTAATTAATCTTACTGTCGCATGAATGATAGTATCATATTTTAATTCCTTCATTCTTTTTTCTAAATATAAATATGTTATTTTTAATATTATTTAACTATTTTAATTAAAACAAAACCATTTAAATAATCAAGAAGAGAAATGCATACAATATTGCATATATATATTAAGGAACATATTGTCTTCCAAACATCTATAAGCAATATTTTATTATTTAATTTTAAATACAATCATATATATTTCCTTAATTATAATTACACCATTCAAACATTATTGGACAAGACGTTAAATTTAAGTAATCACATCATGCATTTGAAAAAGATTAATAATCATGCATTAATGCAATAAAAGCCATTCAATAATGCATATGCATCTATGTGATGTGTGTGATTTCATTAGGGTAATCCATCCATGATCAGTTCTTACCAAGTGCTAGAACATCTCTACCTCGACCATGCTCTCATCTTCAATGAGTACCTGCATCCATTTGCACTCAACTCAACGTCAATAGGTTAGTGTCTCCAAAACATAGCTGAAGCAAATCATTGCATTTACATCAATATTACTTAACATTTAAAATGATTTCCAATTTTCATCAATATAACTCCTAGTAATTACCTCCACGTATGTAAAATTACTTAAAGTAAAGTCAATCATAATAATTATCCACTAAACTAGAATAATCATATTGTTCATAATAAATGAGATGTGACATCCTACCACCTTATCATTCCAAGCATTGTCATGCAATATATCTTGAGTCTAATACCTAGAATAGGACATGTTATTCCTATGCAACATAGCCCTTAGAGATCACATCCTGAATTCTTCCGTCCATCTATCCTTCATGCATTTCCTATCCATTATCCACTATCACGCATCCTTCTACATGTCCATCCATCTTACACTTCCTATCCTTCCTATTATCCACTATCACCCATCATTCTACTTATCCATGATGTTCCCTTGTCATTGGCATCTAGCACTAAGGCTATATCGAACTACCATCCATTGTCACCACAAAAAAAAAATCCAAAAGAGCAAAAACATCCAAAACAAATCCAAAAAAAAATTAGAACATCCAAAACATCCAAAAAATAAAAAAAAACCCACAAAAATTCAAAAAAAAATCATAACATTCCAAAAATTCAAGCATTAAATCCAAATGCAAGTTATCTTTAATGCATATCAATCCAATTGAGAAATCTAGCCAAACATCCACAAGAACACTTTGGTTTTGTTCCAATCTTACTATCAAACCAATCAATCGATCATTTATCCAGTCATCATCAGCAAGATATATCATTCATGCATCCTTGTGTTGTTCTAGGTATATACCATTCCCGACAATGACAACATTATCCTCAATCAATCAAATCAATCCTTGATCACTTAATCATCAGTTTTTAGCTTGGTAGGGGCAATAACCTTGTTTTTTTTAATCATTTATGCATGCTTTCTTTCTTTCTTGTGGGTGTTATTAATTTATCTTGCATTTGTCTTATCATCTTTTATCTTGCATCATTTATCACCATTTTTATATTGTATCTTTTATCTTGTATCTTTTATCTTTTATCTATTTATATTGCATCTTTTATCTTGCATCTGCATCGGTCCTTGTAGCATACCTACGACAATGGTATCATGGTATTCAATATCATGGTGCTATCTGGTATAGGGTTTCTAGTGACCTTTATCTTTTTCTCTATTTGTCCTATGCATTAGATGCATCATCACCTTGGTCTTATATACCCTGGTGCATAACATCCATTACTATATCAAAATAAGGATTGCTCTTTATATTTCTCAAGCATAACCTAAGAAAATATCTCATCCATCTCACCCATCCATCCTAATAAATATTTATAGCTTTCATAGTTTCATCAATTATTCTATTCTTCTACGTTCTAGTGTAGTTTCTTCTATCATACTACATCACTACATCCATTCTTTTTCCATCATTCTTCCACCTTTCATCTAAAAATTTTCTCTTCATCTCAATCTCTTTATCTAGTAACAATTTCCTCTCCTTTCATTTCAAGAGAACACCTATGTTCCTTGAACCCACCTATCCTCTCGAGCGGGCATCATCATCATTCATATTATTCATTGAATTACCATTATCTTTCCTTGTCACCCTTGCTTTAAGTGATTGGGGCATCACTATCTCTAATCCAATCATTTTCTTCCAATCATATTCTTCTAAACCAAGTCTTCTTCTATCCAACACAACACTACGTTTTAACCTTCTTTGAAATGATGTTACTTCACAACACCATCTCAAAGAGGGGAAAAATGTAGAAAGCTAAAATTTGTTAATGCATTTTCACCACATCGTATTTACATTACTTCCCAACTTAATTATTCATTTTCTATACCTTCACATTAATTAAATAATCTTAATTATTTAATTAAATTCACCCATATTTATTAAAATCATTCTAGCTTATTCTTCCACATTAATTAAATAACTAGTAATTATTTAATTAAGTTAATTTTCTCACTTCTTAGCATTAATTAAATAATTTACAATTATTTAATTAATTCATTCTTTTTCTAATGATAATTAAATAATCTATAATTATTTAATTAATTGAATCATAATCCAACACTAAATAAATAAATAAAATATTTATTTAATTAATAAATCCAAATCACATCTTCTTCTCAATTTCTTTCCATTTCTAAACTCATGTGTATCTAATTAATTAAATTAATTAGATAATCTTATCAATTATCCTCTCATATCTCATCTTATCTTCTTTTGGATTTATTTCCTTTTAAATAAAATCAAATCCATTCTCTACTTTCAAATCTTATCTTCTATTTGATTTATTTTCTCTTTTGTCAAATAAAGCAAAAATCGAATCCTTATCTCCAAAATCGAATCCTTATCTCCAAAATCAAAACCTTATCCCTCCATCATCAAAAAACTATAAATAAAGTCTTCTACAAACCAAATGGAAACTTTCATTTTTATGCAAACTTATGCTATCAAATTGAGCCTCCATCGATGCTTTTACAATCAAGGTTATGATTACATAATAGAGCAATCCATATTCACAAATACACCAAGGAATAGACATCATTGTGTGGTAAGTTTTATTATTGTTTGCTTTGAATTTGATTATTGTGCATTTTGATTATTTCTTGAGCTATGTAGGTATTGGAATAAGAATATTTTGTGTTTCTTATTTACTATCTAATTTCTAGCAAACACACATTTAGTAAATTCTCAAAGTATCTAGATCCTTCTTCTTGAATTTGTGTTTCCTCTTTGATCATGTTTCTATTATCAAGGGTTAGTTATATTATTCTGTTTCTTTTTCTATGTTTCATAAGAAGCTTGGTGGAAACATTTGGTGTTCTTGTCTCGTTCTTTGAGCCATTGTATTCTAGACCTTTGCTTCCAATAAATTTCTTCCTTCTCTATTATATTGTGTAGCTCACTGAGGAGCATTCTCTCTTGAGTACAAATCTCCTTAGGGTTCCTGGCCGAGTCTATTCTTCTGGTATCCTCTTCACCTAAGTCTTGATGTCTTGCTTTTGAGGTAAAATATTATCGAAAGAATTTTTCTTCCAGCTTTTGAGGTTATGTTTCACAAATTTTAGTGTCTGCACAACCCTAAACATATCCAGACCATCAAATCTCTTATTCCACCATCCACCAATTAGATTGAACATATCAAGGTGGCAAGTCCACATCACCTCAAATCTGAAAAGATAACATATTTTCTTAACAATCAAGTTCCAGTTAAGCATTAAATAGGTATGGTCCAATGCAAATCCCAATTGGTTAGTGAGGTTACAATTGGCCAGAATGTCCCAGTTAGTGAAGATTAGGAACCTTTCCAGCTTGACCTGAACAAGTTTGTTCCCCTCTCTTTTATTTGACCAGGTAAATTTGAATCCCTCCATCTCAACATTAATGAGGCCTCCCTAGTGGAGGAAATTTCCAATTCCATCATGATGTCTGAGAAATCAATAGAACCTCCCAATTTTTCTAACAGGTAAAGGGGAGAGTTGAAATCTCTAGCCACCATCTAGTTATTTCTGCCACATGAGATCTTGGATAAAAGGATAGTTTCCCAATACTTCCTTCACTGAACAAGATTGCTGGGAGCGTATAGCTTAGATATGATCCATTTAGTTTTACTGCTCTTTTTGATGAACCTGATATTGAGGAAATTTTCATTTCTAGAGATAAGGGAGCCATCTATATCCAGAGGCTTGCACATTGTAGCCATCCCTCTTAAAGCTCCCTCATCTTTCTCAACTATAAAATTAGAAAAAGGCCAACTGTATTCACTAACCTTTTCAAACTCTTCATAAGTCATCTTCATTTCTTAGAGTAGCAGGATTTTTGGGCGCATGTCCTTGATGAAGTTTATTAGCACATACTACTTATAGGGGTTGTTTAGTCCCCTCACATTCGAAGAATGCTAATCATTTCTTACTTCTTCTAGAGCTCACTTGCTCTAGGGTCTTTTGTCTTCCATTGGCTAGATCTTTGGTTGTCTCCCTTTGTCTATTTTCCCTCAAAGATTTTTTACCCAGTTTGGAGTCCTTGCCAACATTCACAGTTCTCCTAGTTCCTTGCTCTGACTAGGGAGAGAAAGCCTTTATCTTCAAAGATGAAGGGGTTTTGGGGCTAGATCTGGCTGCCCTCTCTTACTTAGTGGGCCTTAAATCACCCATATTCTTAACAAGTCTGCCTTCTGGTGCCAAAGAGGTAAATGTGAGGCTTAGCTCTAGTGTCTCCTTACTAACTTCAAAACTGAATACTAGTGCTTTGTTCATATCACCCTCCACTTGAGTGGGTTGTGAGATCCCCTAGGGTGAGATCCATTGCAACTAGTTGATCCTCGCCCAACATTAAGTGTTGAGCTTCCTCAATTGGGGGTCCAATAGTCAGGGAAGGCCAACATCCATATGAACCAAAGCACCATTAGGGGGGACCTGGTCTTGTGCTAGTTCCACCAAATCTTCCTAGGCTTCAACCTGACCTTTATCTTTTTGGAAAGATCCTTGCTTGTATTTAGGAGACTTCAAGTAGGCATTAACCAAGTGGCTTGTAGTAGAGCAATTTTGGTAATATAGAGCGACATTCTAGTAAACTTTTTCTTGAGTCCATTCTCTGTACTTAGAATCTAGAATAATGGAGGTGGGAAGAACTTTGTGGGTTGCAACACAAATGCAGAATCGAGAAAGGACAAATTTTCTTTAGTTTTTTGTCACATTATCCAAGGCAAAGAAGTGACCAAAGGAGTTGGCGATAACTGTGAAAAATTCATCATCCCAAAACTCTAGGGGGATTCAAGGGAGTCTCACCCAAGTGGGGGCCGAGGCCGACAAAGCTACCTCTAGGTTGAAGCCAGGGTGCCACTTACATAGTGCTATATTTTGCTTACCAAAGAACCATGACCCTTGGGTTAAAATGCACAAACAATCTCCCACTTTTGAGAAAGAGAAGTTGAATAGGCATTTGCACATAACGAAGATAGAGATGTTGCCTCTAGTGGTACATTTGCTCACATCCCATTTTCTCAGTATCTCTATGTTCGGCCTCCTACCAAAGACTTTACTAATGAGAACATTATTCATTTTGGCCACTGCTCTATCAAGAGTGGGTTTTTTTTATTTTGAGGTGAACTCCTTCCTCAGAGTGAACAATATCCACAGCATCACTGGATTTAGGGATCTGGTGACTTCTGAAAAGTGCTTTCTAGGTTGGCGACTTGCCTGAGGCATGAACATAGGCAAGCTTGTCCTTGTTGAGTCCAACCGAGCAAAGGCCCCACATAGATGATCACCCCTAATATTCAAATGATCAAGGATAAGAAGAGTACAAACCTCTGGCATCATTGTTCTAGTAGAACCAGGGATTTCCTATGCATCTGCTCTAGCTCCATGGTGTTCCCGCCCATCTGTCACTGTTTCCATATTCAAAACTCTTTACCTTAACTTGTTATAACCATATTCCAATCAAATAGATTTAGTGTAAGTTAATGATAGATTAATCAACACTATTAAGTGGTAGTTTAAATGTTGAAAAATAAATAAAGGTATTTTTATGTAACAAATAGATGGACTTATTCATACAAGTTTCCAAAAAATGTAATAAAAGTTGTAGCATTTTAAATATAGTTTATAAGTAATTAATTTGTTTTTAAATAATTTCAATTTATTTTTTATTAAAAACACATATTTTGATGAGGCAATACTCAATACTTATTTGTCTAACATTTTTAAGAAGAAATTAATTTATTATCTTATAAAAGCCTGTCTAAATGTAAAAACACGTGTGAGGACCAAATGTTTTCTTTTTTAATCATAGATAAATAAAAAGCTATTTATTTTTAAGTTTAACTTTTTCAAAACATTAAGAGGAACTTTTTATTATGTCTAATTGGAAAAAAAAATATATAATTAAAAAATGAATGTATAAACAATAAAATTTAGAGTGAGCTTCAACTTTAGATTTGATAAATAATACATAGATTGAAAGTTATGGACTTTTTTCAATATATCTATCAATTAAGCATATAAATATAGTATAGCATATAAATATAGTATAGGGAATAGAAACTTAAATTAGAAATGTTAACACTTTTTCATCTAAATTTAAATGTTGGGACTTTTCCATTTAACAAATTTATTTCAACTATTATTGTTGGTTAACCTATCATTAACAAGTTACACTCAACTTTTAAATTAAAAAAAAAATTTAAAATAGTAATGCTAAAAATAATATGTTGTTAATTTAAAAAATCTATTATTTTTATCATTATATTAAAATTAAAATTAATTATTTAATTTTAATTTTAATTAAAAAATTAAAATATTTAAAAAATTCTAAAAAACCATTTATTTAATATAATGATAAAAATAATAGATTTTTTTAATATTTTAAAAAATCTAAAAATATATATTTAAAAATAAATATTAAAATTTTAAAAAAGATAAAAATATCTTACCCTTTAACAATGGTTTTGAATGAGCCCATCAAGGATCAAGTCTTGTTAAGTGCAAGGTCCTGAATCGTGTCCTAGATAAAATTGGTAGAATGGATACCCCTAGTCCTTGTCTCTTAGTCAAAGAAGTTTTAGCCTAAGGTTTGTGCTCCCATATTGAATAGTTAAATGACTATGTGGTTTTGATATATATATATATATATATATATATATATATATATATATATATATATATGATAATAATTGTGAACATAACACTAATTATGCACTCATATAATTATGAAGTTTTATAACTCTTAAACATGTATATAAAGATGTTTAAGAAAATGTAGACAAATGGAGTGTAATTGTGGATTGGATCATATACAATTAAAACTGCAATTGAAGCGGGCCTTCATCAATAGTTTTAAGTTAAAAGAAAATAGAGGAAATTTTAGACGAAGTTAGAGATTTAGTTGGCAGCAACTAATTGCACTATTTCAAATTTTTTGGGGTCAGCTTTTTAAAGATATTTTTATTATTTTTAATATAATATTTGAGACCCATGATATTAACTAGCAAATATAGGATGAATCAAACTTTTAAAAGAAAAAAAAGGCATAATTAAAGGTAGTTATGGATTATGTTGGAGTTAAATGCTTAACACAAGGTTTGATATTCGAATTCAGTTATAATTATGTAGATATATATATTTTTAACTAAAAATATTGGCACTTTTATTTCTCGAGATTTTGGTGTTGAGTGTTTACCAACATGTAATCTAGGTTCAATACTCAAAGCAAGTGATTATGTTAATGTGGATGGTATAGATTTCCATAGTCAATCACCTAGTGGGTGGGTGTTATAAGAATATTCAATGATTCATCAACCATTAGATTTTTTATTTTCCTCATAACAAAATAAATAAATATTATCACTCTTGTATTAATATATAATTTTTGGGATTAACATTTTCACATAATTTTTAATTTTATTTTCTTTTGAATACAATAATTTTGGGGTAGATGATAACAATTAGCAAATATATTAGAATATATATGACATTTTTTAAAACGATATTTTAAGAAGTTAGATTTATTGGACAATTAAAAGGTTATCACAAAGTTTCATATTTCACTTTGTTGTAACTAATGTGTCCCATTAAAGGTGATTACAGACATTTCTGATAAAATGTGCATCCATCTACATCTCTTTGGTTTAATAGGGACGTACAGTCTAATATATGACATTTTTTAAAAGGATATTCTAAGAAGAAGCTAAGACTTATTGGACAATTAAGAGGTTATCACAAAGTTTCATATTTCACTTTGTTGTAACTGATGTGTCCCGATAAAGGTGATTACAGAAATTTCTAGTAAGACGTGCATCCATCTGCATCTCTTTCATTTGATAGGGGCCTGCAGTCTTATATATGACATTTTTTAAAAGGATATTTTAAGAAGTTAAGACTTATTGGACAATTAAAAGATTATCACAAGATTTCATATTTCATTTTGTTATAACTAATGTGTCCCAATAAAGGTGATTACAGAAATTTGTGGTAAGACGTGCATCCATGTGCATCTCTTTTGTTTGATAGGGGCGTGCAGTCTCGGTGCATATCACTAAATGGGTGTACTGCCGACTTTATGGAGTGTTTTCTGAGTTGTAAATCATCATCTTATATCACTTCAACTGTGAGGCTGAGTTGAGAGGATCCTTCTTACTTGTTGCTTTACGTATTGATTTTACAGAATCCCTTTTTAACTGTCAACACTACACGTCTGCCACAGTAGTGTTTGGTCATCTTGTAAAATCTCTCTTTTATTTCGAAACAAAAACGTCTTTCATTGCTTAGTCATTGATTTTGTTCACAGAAGCAATTGAATACAACAGAATCCTTTTATTCAAACGACATTCTATTTTCTAACACGTAAGGCCATTTCTTTCTCTAACAATTTATTGAGTAGTTTTAATAATTCACTTAATAAATATAAAATTTATTTTTTAAAGGATTCTTATTTTCAAATACTTTATTTAAATAGTTAATTTGTAAATATTGTTCATTGTGTTCTTCAACCCTGCTATTATGTCATAATTTCACACTTACGAAAAAATAGTAATGTCTACTTAATGAACTAGGACAAACTTAATAGTTTACCAGTACATAAAGATCATGGACTAGGACAAACTCTGTGATCCATGACTTACAATGATGTGAACATGGACAAACACAACTATTCCCATCTGACTGAATTCTAATTAAGGATAAAGACAAATTCAACTCTCCATGATTTTACAACAAATGTGGATAGGCGCGCACACACTATCCATGAAACCAATAAATTATGATCAAGGACACATAATTGTTCACAACTCCAACCAATTTGTGACTAGGGACATATTGATCACACCTCCTGTGAATAGGGACACACTCAACCACTAATAAGGACATCTGTGAATAAGAACAAACTTATCTCAAGTGAGCCCACATGTGTCACATCTTTGGAGGGGTGGTCAAACTTTCAGTACTACATTCTCACCTCATCATCCTTGCCTTCATATGCAAGGGCTTTTATGTATATTTTGAATGCTTTGAATGATAATATTCTTATATTTTATATTATTGTGGATTGTTTGATCTCACAAGTTGACCTTAGCTACTCCAACATGGTATGAGAGTTGTCACACCCAAAATTTTGACTATGTTTTACTTTTTAGTTCCACATAATTAGTAGTTGAATATGCATGATTTAAGTATTTGATGTTACGTGGAAATGTCAGGATAAATCAATAATATCATGAGTTTATGTTATATATATGTTTAGAATTTAGATATGTGATTAGATGATGTCAAGATGTTATGATTTCATAAGGTTTATGGATTGACTAACGATACACTAATCCCAGTTTGGTGATTGCAAGTTGTAATTAAGAAAATAGGTTTTCTGCCCTCCAAGATAGAGAGGGAGGGCATCATTGCAAAGAAGTGAATAGACACATGGAAAAGAACAGGTTGTTGCCATCTAAGTCTTGTGCTTGCACAGTTTAGTGAATTTTTGTCAAAATTGGTAAGTCTGATTGATTAATCAGTCTTTGTGTGGTTTCGACTTGGCAATTGTCAATTTGTCAACAAAATCAATTAAGCTTAGGCTTTGTCAAAATTTAAGTCAGGTTAATGTGTCATCATCGACAAGAAATGGTCGATTGTTGTTAACTTATTCTTTATTATCAAAAGTTTCCGATTGGGATTATATCTTGTTATTTTGTCTATGTTGGTGTTTAGGAAAGATAGAGAGGGGGAGAATACCTCAACCCCATTCTCGTATCTTGGTGAGTGCTTGAAGCAACATGAGTATACGTTGTATACGTAAATTATATATATATATATATATATATATATATATATATATATATATATATTTCTGTGTGTGTGTGTGTTTGGACTCATACTATGTATTCGTGGAGTTTATAAGTACGTGGTAAAGATTTCATTTATTATAAACCACTTGTTTGGTTATGCTAGCTCATCTCCTTTACTCCATAGCTTATTTGGAGATTATCAAGAAGATTTATAGGCAATTTGTGGAGTGGTCTTTATGTCCATTACCTCCACCAATGTTGCATGCATTCATGGGAGTTTTAATAGGCAATGTTTTAGAAGGAAGTTTGGTTGTTATAGAGAATGGACTCTATTAATCACTATAGCATATTCTCTAAAAAACACAACTGGTGGACAACAAATTGGAGTTTATGTGGTTACGAATGCTTTGCATCGAAAGTGGGCATTATCCTATTCCAAGGAATGCGTAGATTTGGGAAGGACTTATCGCTCAAAAAGAGAACTGGAGAGCAAGTAGCTCTATTAGATACAGAGGAGTTTACAGGTAAGTGTATTTTAGTCTCTGGCGTATCATATTAGTTCTTTTAAGTATTTTTATTTGAACAAGATGTATAAGTTGTTTATGTTTATATGTATAACCATTGGGATATGATTAGAAGTTTTATATCTGCTTCGTTCAATAAAATTGTTTTTATGTTATGATTTCTCTCATTTTCTTACAAGAAGCCACTGTTGTTTTTAGTTTTCAACAAGGTTACTACCTGTATTAGAAGAGACTAGCATAGTTAGACAATATAGTCATATTATGTAGTACCCCTCAACTTATCGTCTTTTGGACTGATGTTTGCTTAGTAGTACTGGACATTTTGACAGTAATTTTTAGGTCGTTGATGATGGATTTCTAGTTATTTTGCTATTTCAGTATGAACCTAATTGTTATGATATCAGATGTTGATGTTGGGTTATGTCATTATGCTTTACAATTTGATAAACGAACTGATGTTTTAAATGCTTTGATGTTATTCATTATCTGGGATTGAAAGTTAGCTGATCATTTTATGTCGTAGATTAGTAATCTGATATCTTGTTCAATTTAGTTGATTATTATTTTAAAACGTGAATGGAACAGTGTTGTATTACTCGTTCTCGAGTACCCTACCTCACTGCGATTTCCATTCACGATAGGACTGCATGTGATGTATATGTATATCTTGTTACGGTTAACTGTGCGTTGCTGCAGGATGCAGGTACTTGGCATCGACTCCACCTGATTGCAGGTCTGAGCGTGCCTTCGCCAATGGATTAGTTGGTTGGAGTTAACAGGAGGTCCCTAGTCAGTGTCCCTTCGTCGTCAGTTTACCCTTGTGGCTATTGGTTGTCATTCGCCCATGTCTCACTGTCAGGTAATGTTGTATTTTGGAGTCAAACCAAGTTCAAAGGTGTTTAAGTATGTGCGGTAATGTTGTGCTTTAATTAGAAATACTCTACGGAAGAGTCTAGTGTTGTTAAATAGACATATTGTCGTTAGTTGTCGATTTAAGTTATAAACAAATTATTATTTTTAATAAAAGTGTTGTTGATAAATAAGCTGTAAGGAGTTTGTATTATTCGATATAATATTATTTATAATAAATATTTAAATAAATAAATAATTATAGCCATGCTTGTAAATTGTGTTCACAACTGGATTAATAAAATAAATTATGGGATAGTACAAAATATGGATAGTTGAAATAGTACTATTCTATTAATGAAAATATTTTGGGTCGCTTATAAAGAAAATAATAATAAAATAGAGTACCTAATAATTGGGAATCATTAAATTAAATTAAAAAATATACATATTCTTAAAAAAAGAAGTTTCTGGGAATCTTGTGGAAGCCCTAGGAGAAGAGAGAGAGATACTGAGTTATAAAAGAATTGTCGGTGCAACAAGGAGGACATCACAGGGGTAAGGAGGAGCAGCTGGGAACTGCAACAATTGGAGCGGGTTCGTCACGGTGGTTGCGAAATCAGGTTCCGTCGATTGCCTTATCTCTGAACTTCCTTTCAATCTGCAAAATGTGTTTTTAGTTTGTTTGATTCCGCATAGTTCGGCAGTCTGTCCTTTCTGTGTGTGAACAGCAACCTCTCTTAGGGTTTAAATACATCGGTACTGCCCAAGGATTCTGTAAGTCAAATGTTGTCTTTCCTTCCTTTGGTTGCCGAATCATTCTGTATGCATTCACAGACCGGCGAGATCTTGGTAGGGTTTGTAGGTGTAAAATGACACCTCCTTAAGATCCATTAGAATTTCATTTTCTGCCATCATTGAATCTAAAACAAAAGACGTCTCTGATTTGTCAACAAACCCTAGTTTTCTTCCTCGAAAAAGTGCAGGTATAAGCAGTAATAGTTTTAGGGCAGTTGTTCCTACAGTAATCCTTCGCCATGATTTTCCTTGTCTTCTGAGAATGTCTTCCTTCGACCATGCTGAGACGCTCTCCTCTGGCTTCTGCTGATACTATTTGAGGAGGCGCTTCTGATATAGGTGTTCACCTACACTCTTTCCATCGAAGTCCTAGCCGTTGGGTTGAGCGAACACTTTACGGAGGCTAGTCGTGAGGTTCGCACCTGAATTGCGAGTGTAATCCAGAAAT
Source organism: Cunninghamia lanceolata (assembly GCA_027924645.1). Lineage (NCBI taxonomy): Eukaryota > Viridiplantae > Streptophyta > Pinopsida > Cupressales > Cupressaceae > Cunninghamia > Cunninghamia lanceolata. Next base: position 7,093,300 of record BSBN01000693.1, read on the forward strand.
ACTCAGGCGAATCCCTCTTATACTAGATGTGAGGCGGGCGAGCAGTAGTGTCAAACTTGTCTATCGGGCTGCCTGAGATTCATTTTGTTTTATATTGTTTCGTTAGGCATTATTTACTAGCAGATGGATGCTATCAAGCATCGCTGCAGATGGTATACGGGGCGTGAGAGAGAGTCCGCTGTTTTTTCTTTCTCTCTTATCAATCATTGTGAAGCCCTGTCACTTCATTTTCATTCTAAGATGTGGGATGATACGCTTTTTGCCCAGCTGTTTGTGTTTGGACTTATCTCTTGGTGGACCGATAATATTAGGCAGTTCGCTGCTTTGTAATCAGTTGTTTGAATAAAAGAACCAAACCCCTTCCTTCGCCATTCACCTAGTATCACTCTATGGTACCGTGGACTAACCTACTCCATAACTGGAGTGAACGAAATCCTTTCATTAGCGATCATGGGAGGTGATGGATAGTAAGTTCGCTGCCGTATTGTGCATTATTCGCCCTTGTTGAAGTCTCAGAAGTCTTTCCAGCACGTCCACCTTGTGGCCTTCGTCAGTCACTCGTAGTAATTGAACTCTATTTATTTTGTTTTGCTGTGGATCGGTTATGTCTAGGTCACACTGTAAGAATGCTGGGGCGTGGCGATTTTGGCAGTTCACTGCCTTATTCTGTCCTGAATGAAAGTTCTGATGCCTTTTTCCTTCGCCACTCACCCAGGTGAAGCTGCCCTTCATTCGTCCCTTCTATAACTGAATTGTCCTCGATCTTCAATCAGCTATGCATTGTTTGAATGAATTCATGCTACCATGTCTCGAATACTGACCACCCTCATAAGCGCATCAGGCCGAGGTTTCCTGTGTGCTGATCATTAACATCAGAAAAGGGCAGTCTATTTAATTTGTTGAGCGCCCTTGCTCTGGCTGGCACACTGCTGGAACAGCTTTGAGGTGTTCTCTGGATAGCCAGCGAGGCAAGGGGGTCAACAATGCACAAACTATAACCAACGGTGGTAGGATACAAAAATAGTTTCAAATGCAGTGATGCAAAAACAGTTTCAAATGCAATTTGACCAGCTGTCTTCCTCTGATAGCTTACTGTCCCATACACAGACAATCCTTAACACCTGAATGTTTCTGAAACTCGATAACAGACCCGGCAGCGACAGTGTGATGGAAAGGTCATCGTCATAGTTCGTCTTGCAGGTAGAAAGTTTCCTTGGTAATCTAACAAATGCAGTGCACACACAAGTTGAAATGAGATTGCTGTATTGGCAAAACCGTTATCTTCTTTTCAGATATTACGTCCTAACCATTCCCAGTTCCCTAAACATTCAGTGATCAGGTTATTTGGCGTCTACATCTTTATTAGTCCTCTGTAAAAACATAGATTAAACTGGTGTCTAGCTGGTTACTCTGGCAGTTCATTGCTGTTTGTGCTTTGCCTACCGCCTTGGGTGAAAGTGACAGAAGCTGTTTTAGCATATCCTTCCTAGAGGTCTCCGTCACTCAGCAAATGATGGCGAGATGTTTTCCTTGACCAGTTATATTGTAGATTGGAATGCCATGACTTTGCTGGCCCACAACAGTTGTTTACCTTTGAGCTGGGCGAGCATGATCAATCGCCGAAGATGAAAGAGGCCAAGTTATGCGCCAAGTGTTATTGCACCCACACCGTCTGGCTGGGATAATAAGAATTTACGTTTCCTGTAAATAGTTAGAGTTTAAAATCTAAATTTTGGTCAGTATGATTGGGTAGTGCAGCGAGAAAGTTCAACGGAGTGCCTACAGAAATTAACTGTCGAATCTTACGGAATGAATCAGCGGCAATAGAAATTAGAACGCCATGAAGATAAACATAACGGCATATGTATGACAATTCTGATCCTCTGTTTGGACAGACGTAAATCATTTCGTTTTAGCATTTCTGAGTCACCATTGCGGCGAAAACATGTCATAAAACCATTACACCGTCTTTGACGATTTTTCCTAGATATGAACGTCATGCGATAATATGGTGTTATTGTACATTTCACTACTCGATAGGAAGTATATGAGATCGTATCATTGGAAGTGTCGAACGGTAAACAGAAATTAAGTGGTTCTTATGTCAATTGTTATAATGATTTAGTTAACCAATTTGTTTAACGTTAGAAGCAAAATAAAGATTAGTTAGAGATTTTGATGCAAGTGTTATAATATCATGTTGATCTTATTTCAGAAGTTGTTTGCATTAAACTGAGCATGAGCTGTAGTATTTACCTCCTGAATCTGAATTGTGTTGATTTGTATGAGTGTTGTAATGAGTCGTATCGAGGTTGTCAAACTCGTATCTCAGAGGCTAAGTTGTCGTTGTTAAGTATGGGTAACTTGTGTATTGCTGTTTTATGATTGTGATGTAATAGCGTTTATATGTATCAACAAAGTGTGTAGTATAATGGGGTACTGTCACGGTTGAATGTTGTGTCTTGTAAAGTAATAATCTTGGGATGAGATATCAATCCTCTTGTGACCTTATTGTACTGTTTTGTCGTAAGGAGAGACCTGAAATCTGTAAAAGAATAAAGTTATGTAATGTTAAAAGTATTGGATCACAATTGATGCTATGATTCTATTTTGATGCAAGAGGGTTTATGCCTTGCAGTGTTCATTTACGTGTATGGTTATAAGTCTTGCTTGATGTTTTAAGGTTGACTAGGTGTTAGGAAGGAGAGTGGCTTTCAACGTGGGGCCGGCGCCCAAAGTGGCAGTCAGGATAACCCGTTGGAAGTAGATTAATCAAGTGATAACCTAAAAATTAACTAGGGGGTTAAGGGTAGATCTCACATTAATAAGATTAATGGATTCCTCTCCCATGGCCTGTAGTGCTTGTTTAGACTAAGGATGGGTAGAGAAGGCCTGGTCGGCATCATTGACTTCCTTGTCCTCATGAAAGGAAGGTCGATTCCGCATGTGTCACCCTATGGGGCCGGCGCCTAGTGAGAGGCTGTCAGGATAACCATAGATGGGGGCCGGCGCCTAGTGGGAGGCTGTCAGGATAACCCATGTTAGGACCATGCGATGACACTCTCCCTACTACAACCTAGCATCCCTTGTTCGGTCTCTCCTCGTTTGTTTCGTGTCGCCTCTGGAAATGAAGTGAAAGTTGAGTTATGTGGTGTTGTATTGTTATAGCCATGTGTTGTATTGGCATTGGTCGTCCTATGTTCTTGTTGTCTTTCGTCTACCTGACTGTCAGTGTTTGGGATCTCATGTTAACTCCTAGCTCGGGGGGTGGACCTTAGGGTTCCACATGGTCGGGTGGAAGAGCTACTTTATCCATTGGTTCTCTTGTCAGGATCTTATGCAGAAAAGGATTTGTTTCAGTTGTACTTGTTTCAATGATGATGATGTAAGTGTACAACCTTGTACCAGATTTATGTAACAGAATATTCTTTATGTATGTGACTTTAAAAGTGGCCTTGTAATGATGTCTTGATGTACTTATATAAGAGCATTTCAGTTATGTATCTTATCATGCTGATTCCGTTACCTGATGTTTGCAATGAATGTGAATGAGTTATTTATTGAAAAAGAATTTGGATCAATTACTGATGTATGTTAATTTATGTTAGTTGATTGGTTAAGTGATGCAGCCTTGGTCCCTTAGAGAATATGTTGTAATTAGTTGTGTAACTTACTTTATCAGTTTTAAAAAAAAAAAAAAAAAAAAAGAATTTCCTGTTTTATATTGTATACATGTGTATTCTTTAAGGCGTTCAAGGCGGGGCGTTACATCTGGTATCAGAGCCAGGTTACTAACACTGGGTACTCTGGTTTTATAATTAGCCCATTAAGCTATGCTAGTTGCTTAAACTCTGAAGGACATATTCGTTCATAGTCCTTGCCTAACAACCTGAAGTTGTTCTTGGATGTGTTGTCCAGGAAGATGCCTAGGGTACGAGGCCGAGGACGTGGTCGAGGTAGGGGTCGTGGGAGAGGTGTTGAAATCAGCCCTCCTCCTAGCTCCCCTCATAGAAGTACACAAGAAGGTGGAAGCGAGAATCAGGAGAATCAGGTTCAGCCTGAGGGTGCTCAACTACGCCAGCTCCTTGAAGAGGTGCTTGCTCGTCTTGGTCTGAGGCAGGAGGTGGTGCAACCGGAAGAAAGAGAAAGAGAAAGATCTCCTAGAAGGAGAGAGGTCACAGCTAAACAAGAAGCCATTCTTGCAGGCCACATGAGAGACTTGATGAGAGCCCGTCCTCCTACATTTGATGGCTCCGGTAGCGGTTTGGAAGCAAAAACATGGCTAATCGATTTGGAGAGATGCTTTGCTATGCATCCATATGGCAGCAACACTAAGGCAAGATGCGCCATCATGCATCTAAGAGGATTCGCCTCTACTTGGTGGCGTCTTGAGGAACAAAAGTTGCATCTAGATATTGCGACAATTTCATGGGAACTATTTCTGGATAGGTTCAGAGCTCGATTTTTATCTGATCACTGGAGGCAACGACGAGCGGATGAATTCCATGGGTTGAGACAGATGGCCATGACAGTGGAACAGTATGAGCGCAGGTTTTATGAACTCAAGCAATATGCAGGGATTGGAAACGACGAGGCCATGTTAGTTCAGCATTTTATCAGAGGTCTGAATGCACGCATCAGCGGAGGAGTTCGTGTGTTCGAGCCGAAGACCATGGAGGTAGCAGTGGAGAAGGCTAGATTGGTGGAAGAGAACTTGACCATGGCCCTAGGGGGTCATACAGGTGTACAGATTGGTAGCTCATCTCGAGCAGGTTCAGGTTTCCGAGGTGGTCAGTCTCATGCAGCAGGTAACTCGAGGAGTCATCAGGTACCTTCTAAGAGTGGACAGCAACAACAACAGTTTTCTCAGACGAAATCAAGAAACTCTCAGTATCAGCAAGGCAACAGATTTCATTCCAGAAAGGATCGAAGTTGGCAGAGAGTTAAACGTGATCGTGCCAGTCAACCAGCGCAAAGCACACAATCTGCAGCAAGTAGAGGTAGTTTTCAGCAGTCAAATGCTCCTGTAGGCGGTGGAGGTTTTGGCAGGGGAACAGGATGTTTTTCTTGCGGTCAGCAGGGCCACATTGCTAGACAGTGCCCGCATAAGAATACTTCAGGATTTGGTCAGAGACCCGCAGCTTCAGAGCCCACTGTTGGTGATGCAGGCAGGTCACATAGAGTGTTTGCGGCGGTGGATAATCGCCAAGCGGAGCACCAAGGTACCGTTGTGGAGACTACAGGTGTCTTGCGAGGTATTACCATTTCTGTTCTTTTTGACTCTGGTGCTTCAGATTCTTTTATTTCCCCTTCTATAGTGAAACGTTGCAAATTAGTGGCAGCAAAGCAAGATGTCAAGTGGCAGGTGGAATTAGCCTCAGGATCTAGAGTATTAGTAGACTCTCTTGTGCATGGTTGCGAGTTGAGGATAGGACCCTTATCTACCACAGCGGATCTTCGCATTATACCATTAGGATCCTATGACATAGTGTTGGGAATGGATTGGTTGGATGCTCATCAAGCGGTGATAGACTGTCGCCGCAAATTAGTAAGGTGTGTTGATGTTTCGGGCAAAGAAGTAGAAGTGGTTGGGATTCAGAGACCCATCTCCTTGCGCATGATTTCTGCTATGCAATTGAAGAGATGTCTGCGTCAAGGATGCAAGTTGTTTGCTGTAACAGTTAATGACTCAGATTTTGGGGAAAATAGGGAGGCATCCCTTGATGATTATCCTATTCTCAAGGAGTATGAGGATGTCTTTCCTAGCAAAATTCCAGGTATGCCACCGAAGCGTGATATTGATTTCAAGATAGACCTTGTTCCTGGAGCAGAACCTATTTCACGAGCTCCATATCGAATGACTACTCAGGAACTTAAGGAGCTTCGCTTGCAGCTAGAAGAGTTATTAGCGAAGGGATTCATTCGTCCGAGTGTCTCTCCATGGGGAGCACCTGTGATTTTTGTGAAGAAGAAGGATGGATCTCTGCGTTTGTGCATCGACTATCGGCAGCTTAATAAGGTGACTGTGAAGAACAGGTACCCATTGCCGCGAATTGATGACCTTTTTGATCAGATCAAGGGAGCTAAGGTATTTTCAAAGATAGACCTAAAATCGGGATATCATCAGTTGCGCATTTTTGAGGCTGACATCCACAAGACAGCATTTCGCACTCGCTATGGGCATTATGAGTTCACTGTTGTACCTTTTGGATTGACAAATGCGCCATCAGTATTCATGAGCCTGATGAATGGTGTGTTCCGTACCTATCTGGATAGATTTGTTCTTGTCTTCTTAGATGATATATTGATTTATTCAAGGTCTATGGAGGAGCATGAAGAGCATTTGCGGCAGGTTTTGCAGTGTTTAAGAGAAAATCAGTTGTATGCAAATTTGGCTAAATGTGATTTCTTTCAAACTGAAGTAAAATATTTGGGACATGTTATTTCGGCCAAGGGTATTGCAGTGGATCCTTCAAAGATTCAAGCGATCATGGATTGGCCTGCTCCTACCAATGTTTCGGAGGTTCGTAGTTTCATGGGTTTAGCAGGCTATTATCGGCGATTTGTGGAAGGATTTTCAAAGATAGCTCACCCTATAACTTCACTTCAGAGAAAAGGAAAGAAGTTCATTTGGTCAGATCAGTGTCAAGCAGCCTTTCAGAGTCTTAAGGAGCGGTTAACCAGTGCACCTATTCTAGCAGTGCCGGATCCTGCCGGAGATTTTGTGGTTTGTACTGATGCATCTTTGGAAGGTTTAGGAGCAGTTTTAATGCAGGAGGGTCGTGTGATAGCTTACGAGTCCCGTAAACTCAAAGATCATGAGTTGAATTATCCTACACATGACCTAGAGTTAGCTGCAGTTGTTCATGCATTGGTAAGATGGAGACACTTCTTGCTGGGGCATCGGTTTGAGCTGCACAGTGATCACCGAAGTTTACAGTATATCTTTACTCAGCCAAACCTGAATGCGAGACAGAGGCGATGGATGGAGTTTCTATGTGAGTATGATTTTGAGGTAAAATATATCCAAGGTAAGGAGAATGTGGTGGCGGATGCCCTTAGTCGTCGAAGACATGAACTTTCATCTATCACTCTTGGAGTGGATTTGAGAGGGCAGGTTCTTGCAGCTCTCCCTGCAGATAGATGGTATCAGGAAGTGAAAGCTGAAGTGGAGTCTGGTAGAGCCTTGGAGGGTAGATATGCTAGGTATTCTATCGAGTCGGATGGTCTTTTGCGACATTTAGATCGCATTTATGTGCCTTCTACAGAGGGTCTCCGCACCCTAATCATGACTGAGGCTCATCGGGCACCTTATTCTGCGCATCCAGGTGTCAAGAAGATGTATACAGACCTTCGTCAGATATATTTTTGGACTGGAATGAAGAGGGATATTGCTGATTTTGTTTCGAGATGCTTAGAATGTCAGAGGGTTAAGGCGGAACATCAGCATCCCGCAGGTCTTCTTCAGCCACATCTTATTCCGGAATGGAAATGGGACATCATTTCAATAGACTTTATAGTTGGTTTACCCATGTCTTCTCGTCGCCATGATGCGATAATGGTCACTGTAGACAGGCTTACGAAAGTAGCACACTTTTCTCCTGTCTGATCTTCATATAATGCTTCTTCTGTGGCCAAAATTTTCATGGAGGATATCGTCAGATTGCACGGGATTCCTCGCAAGATTATCTCCGATCGTGATCCAGTTTTTACTTCAGCTCTTTGGACATCTCTTCAGCATGCTTTGGGGACTCAATTGAACTTCAGTTCAGCTTATCATCCAGAGACTGATGGGCAAACTGAGAGGGTCAATCAGGTCCTTGAGGATATGCTCCGTATGTATGTGATGGATCAGCAAAACCGATGGGAAGATTATTTGTATTTGGTGGAGTTTGCGTACAATAATGGGTACCACAGTTCCATTGGCATGTCTCCTTTTCAGGCCCTGTATGGTTGTCCTTGTCGTACCCCATTGAGTTGGGATCGCCTTGAGGATAGAGTTCTCCTAGGTCCTCAGATGCTCCAAGAGATGGAGCAGCAGGTTGATCGCATCAGAGAGCATCTGGTAGCAGCTCAGGATAGACAGAAGAAATATGCAGATGCTCACAGACTTGATCGTCAGTTTTCAGTTGGTGATCGGGTGTTCTTACGGGTGCGTCCGCGTAAGAGTCCGATCCGTTACGGAAAAGGCTCTAAGCTTGCGCCACGCTTTGTGGGGCCATTCGAGGTTTTGGAGAGGATCGGTCCTGTTGCATACCGGCTTGCTTTGCCGCCTAGCTTGTCACGCGTCCATGACGTATTTCATGTTTCTGTTCTTAGACCTTATCATCCAGATATTTCTCATGTCCTTGATTGGAATGCTTTACAGGTAGAGGACGGGCAGCTAGCTTTGGAGCCCGTAGGCATTTTAGAGCACAGGCGACTCGCTCTCAGGGGCAGAGCCATAGAGCAGGTAAGGGTCCAATGGGATCCTAATGATGAGACTTCAGCGACCTGGGAAGATACTTCCCGTATGCGAGAGCTATATCCATATTTGTTCGCAGGCTTCCAGGAGTAAGCCTGATCCTAGGGGGGGAGGATGTAGTACCCCTCAACTTATCGTCTTTTGGACTGATGTTTGCTTAGTAGTACTGGACATTTTGACAGTAATTTTTAGGTCGTTGATGATGGATTTCTAGTTATTTTGCTATTTCAGTATGAACCTAATTGTTATGATATCAGATGTTGATGTTGGGTTATGTCATTATGCTTTACAATTTGATAAACGAACTGATGTTTTAAATGCTTTGATGTTATTCATTATCTGGGATTGAAAGTTAGCTGATCATTTTATGTCGTAGATTAGTAATCTGATATCTTGTTCAATTTAGTTGATTATTATTTTAAAACGTGAATGGAACAGTGTTGTATTACTCGTTCTCGAGTACCCTACCTCACTGCGATTTCCATTCACGATAGGACTGCATGTGATGTATATGTATATCTTGTTACGGTTAACTGTGCGTTGCTGCAGGATGCAGGTACTTGGCATCGACTCCACCTGATTGCAGGTCTGAGCGTGCCTTCGCCAATGGATTAGTTGGTTGGAGTTAACAGGAGGTCCCTAGTCAGTGTCCCTTCGTCGTCAGTTTACCCTTGTGGCTATTGGTTGTCATTCGCCCATGTCTCACTGTCAGGTAATGTTGTATTTTGGAGTCAAACCAAGTTCAAAGGTGTTTAAGTATGTGCGGTAATGTTGTGCTTTAATTAGAAATACTCTACGGAAGAGTCTAGTGTTGTTAAATAGACATATTGTCGTTAGTTGTCGATTTAAGTTATAAACAAATTATTATTTTTAATAAAAGTGTTGTTGATAAATAAGCTGTAAGGAGTTTGTATTATTCGATATAATATTATTTATAATAAATATTTAAATAAATAAATAATTATAGCCATGCTTGTAAATTGTGTTCACAACTGGATTAATAAAATAAATTATGGGATAGTACAAAATATGGATAGTTGAAATAGTACTATTCTATTAATGAAAATATTTTGGGTCGCTTATAAAGAAAATAATAATAAAATAGAGTACCTAATAATTGGGAATCATTAAATTAAATTAAAAAATATACATATTCTTAAAAAAAGAAGTTTCTGGGAATCTTGTGGAAGCCCTAGGAGAAGAGAGAGAGATACTGAGTTATAAAAGAATTGTCGGTGCAACAAGGAGGACATCACAGGGGTAAGGAGGAGCAGCTGGGAACTGCAACAATTGGAGCGGGTTCGTCACGGTGGTTGCGAAATCAGGTTCCGTCGATTGCCTTATCTCTGAACTTCCTTTCAATCTGCAAAATGTGTTTTTAGTTTGTTTGATTCCGCATAGTTCGGCAGTCTGTCCTTTCTGTGTGTGAACAGCAACCTCTCTTAGGGTTTAAATACATCGGTACTGCCCAAGGATTCTGTAAGTCAAATGTTGTCTTTCCTTCCTTTGGTTGCCGAATCATTCTGTATGCATTCACAGACCGGCGAGATCTTGGTAGGGTTTGTAGGTGTAAAATGACACCTCCTTAAGATCCATTAGAATTTCATTTTCTGCCATCATTGAATCTAAAACAAAAGACGTCTCTGATTTGTCAACAAACCCTAGTTTTCTTCCTCGAAAAAGTGCAGGTATAAGCAGTAATAGTTTTAGGGCAGTTGTTCCTACAGTAATCCTTCGCCATGATTTTCCTTGTCTTCTGAGAATGTCTTCCTTCGACCATGCTGAGACGCTCTCCTCTGGCTTCTGCTGATACTATTTGAGGAGGCGCTTCTGATATAGGTGTTCACCTACACTCTTTCCATCGAAGTCCTAGCCGTTGGGTTGAGCGAACACTTTACGGAGGCTAGTCGTGAGGTTCGCACCTGAATTGCGAGTGTAATCCAGAAATACTCAGGCGAATCCCTCTTATACTAGATGTGAGGCGGGCGAGCAGTAGTGTCAAACTTGTCTATCGGGCTGCCTGAGATTCATTTTGTTTTATATTGTTTCGTTAGGCATTATTTACTAGCAGATGGATGCTATCAAGCATCGCTGCAGATGGTATACGGGGCGTGAGAGAGAGTCCGCTATTTTTTCTTTCTCTCTTATCAATCATTGTGAAGCCCTGTCACTTCATTTTCATTCTAAGATGTGGGATGATACGCTTTTTGCCCAGCTGTTTGTGTTTGGACTTATCTCTTGGTGGACCGATAATATTAGGCAGTTCGCTGCTTTGTAATCAGTTGTTTGAATAAAAGAACCAAACCCCTTCCTTCGCCATTCACCTAGTATCACTCTATGGTACCGTGGACTAACCTACTCCATAACTGGAGTGAACGAAATCCTTTCATTAGCGATCATGGGAGGTGATGGATAGTAAGTTCGCTGCCGTATTGTGCATTATTCGCCCTTGTTGAAGTCTCAGAAGTCTTTCCAGCACGTCCACCTTGTGGCCTTCGTCAGTCACTCGTAGTAATTGAACTCTATTTATTTTGTTTTGCTGTGGATCGGTTATGTCTAGGTCACACTGTAAGAATGCTGGGGCGTGGCGATTTTGGCAGTTCACTGCCTTATTCTGTCCTGAATGAAAGTTCTGATGCCTTTTTCCTTCGCCACTCACCCAGGTGAAGCTGCCCTTCATTCGTCCCTTCTATAACTGAATTGTCCTCGATCTTCAATCAGCTATGCATTGTTTGAATGAATTCATGCTACCATGTCTCGAATACTGACCACCCTCATAAGCGCATCAGGCCGAGGTTTCCTGTGTGCTGATCATTAACATCAGAAAAGGGCAGTCTATTTAATTTGTTGAGCGCCCTTGCTCTGGCTGGCACACTGCTGGAACAGCTTTGAGGTGTTCTCTGGATAGCCAGCGAGGCAAGGGGGTCAACAATGCACAAACTATAACCAACGGTGGTAGGATACAAAAATAGTTTCAAATGCAGTGATGCAAAAACAGTTTCAAATGCAATTTGACCAGCTGTCTTCCTCTGATAGCTTACTGTCCCATACACAGACAATCCTTAACACCTGAATGTTTCTGAAACTCGATAACAGACCCGGCAGCGACAGTGTGATGGAAAGGTCATCGTCATAGTTCGTCTTGCAGGTAGAAAGTTTCCTTGGTAATCTAACAAATGCAGTGCACACACAAGTTGAAATGAGATTGCTGTATTGGCAAAACCGTTATCTTCTTTTCAGATATTACGTCCTAACCATTCCCAGTTCCCTAAACATTCAGTGATCAGGTTATTTGGCGTCTACATCTTTATTAGTCCTCTGTAAAAACATAGATTAAACTGGTGTCTAGCTGGTTACTCTGGCAGTTCATTGCTGTTTGTGCTTTGCCTACCGCCTTGGGTGAAAGTGACAGAAGCTGTTTTAGCATATCCTTCCTAGAGGTCTCCGTCACTCAGCAAATGATGGCGAGATGTTTTCCTTGACCAGTTATATTGTAGATTGGAATGCCATGACTTTGCTGGCCCACAACAGTTGTTTACCTTTGAGCTGGGCGAGCATGATCAATCGCCGAAGATGAAAGAGGCCAAGTTATGCGCCAAGTGTTATTGCACCCACACCGTCTGGCTGGGATAATAAGAATTTACGTTTCCTGTAAATAGTTAGAGTTTAAAATCTAAATTTTGGTCAGTATGATTGGGTAGTGCAGCGAGAAAGTTCAACGGAGTGCCTACAGAAATTAACTGTCGAATCTTACGGAATGAATCAGCGGCAATAGAAATCAGAACGCCATGAAGATAAACATAACGGCATATGTATGACAATTCTGATCCTCTGTTTGGACAGACGTAAATCATTTCGTTTTAGCATTTCTGAGTCACCATTGCGGCGAAAACATGTCATAAAACCATTACACCGTCTTTGACGATTTTTCCTAGATATGAACGTCATGCGATAATATGGTGTTATTGTACATTTCACTACTCGATAGGAAGTATATGAGATCGTATCATTGGAAGTGTCGAACGGTAAACAGAAATTAAGTGGTTCTTATGTCAATTGTTATAATGATTTAGTTAACCAATTTGTTTAACGTTAGAAGCAAAATAAAGATTAGTTAGAGATTTTGATGCAAGTGTTATAATATCATGTTGATCTTATTTCAGAAGTTGTTTGCATTAAACTGAGCATGAGCTGTAGTATTTACCTCCTGAATCTGAATTGTGTTGATTTGTATGAGTGTTGTAATGAGTCGTATCGAGGTTGTCAAACTCGTATCTCAGAGGCTAAGTTGTCGTTGTTAAGTATGGGTAACTTGTGTATTGCTGTTTTATGATTGTGATGTAATAGCGTTTATATGTATCAACAAAGTGTGTAGTATAATGGGGTACTGTCACGGTTGAATGTTGTGTCTTGTAAAGTAATAATCTTGGGATGAGATATCAATCCTCTTGTGACCTTATTGTACTGTTTTGTCGTAAGGAGAGACCTGAAATCTGTAAAAGAATAAAGTTATGTAATGTTAAAAGTATTGGATCACAATTGATGCTATGATTCTATTTTGATGCAAGAGGGTTTATGCCTTGCAGTGTTCATTTACGTGTATGGTTATAAGTCTTGCTTGATGTTTTAAGGTTGACTAGGTGTTAGGAAGGAGAGTGGCTTTCAACGTGGGGCCGGCGCCCAAAGTGGCAGTCAGGATAACCCGTTGGAAGTAGATTAATCAAGTGATAACCTAAAAATTAACTAGGGGGTTAAGGGTAGATCTCACATTAATAAGATTAATGGATTCCTCTCCCATGGCCTGTAGTGCTTGTTTAGACTAAGGATGGGTAGAGAAGGCCTGGTCGGCATCATTGACTTCCTTGTCCTCATGAAAGGAAGGTCGATTCCGCATGTGTCACCCTATGGGGCCGGCGCCTAGTGAGAGGCTGTCAGGATAACCATAGATGGGGGCCGGCGCCTAGTGGGAGGCTGTCAGGATAACCCATGTTAGGACCATGCGATGACACTCTCCCTACTACAACCTAGCATCCCTTGTTCGGTCTCTCCTCGTTTGTTTCGTGTCGCCTCTGGAAATGAAGTGAAAGTTGAGTTATGTGGTGTTGTATTGTTATAGCCATGTGTTGTATTGGCATTGGTCGTCCTATGTTCTTGTTGTCTTTCGTCTACCTGACTGTCAGTGTTTGGGACCTCATGTTAACTCCTAGCTCGGGGGGTGGACCTTAGGGTTCCACATGGTCGGGTGGAAGAGCTACTTTATCCATTGGTTCTCTTGTCAGGATCTTATGCAGAAAAGGATTTGTTTCAGTTGTACTTGTTTCAATGATGATGATGTAAGTGTACAACCTTGTACCAGATTTATGTAACAGAATATTCTTTATGTATGTGACTTTAAAAGTGGCCTTGTAATGATGTCTTGATGTACTTATATAAGAGCATTTCAGTTATGTATCTTATCATGCTGATTCCGTTACCTGATGTTTGCAATGAATGTGAATGAGTTATTTATTGAAAAAGAATTTGGATCAATTACTGATGTATGTTAATTTATGTTAGTTGATTGGTTAAGTGATGCAGCCTTGGTCCCTTAGAGAATATGTTGTAATTAGTTGTGTAACTTACTTTATCAGTTTTAAAAAAAAAAAAAAAAGAATTTCCTGTTTTATATTGTATACATGTGTATTCTTTAAGGCGTTCAAGGCAGGGCGTTACATATTACTTATTTAATCGACTCTGTGTTTAGTTATATGAGGCCGATAAACATAGTGACAATCTATTTTAGTTATATGAGGCTGATAATTATGGCCAACCTTTGTGTTTTATAAGATTGACAAGTATATAAACATTTGTGTTTTATAAGGTCGCAATGTACATAGACCTCTGTGTTTTGTAAGGATAACAAGTATATAAACCCTTGTGTTTTATAAGGCCAACATGTACAAGCATACGAGGGTTTCCATGCTCATGGTGAACTCTTTCCTTCGTGCTTTACTTTAGCATTCCATTCTAATTTAGATATGCCTTTGTCCTCCTAGGGCATGCACTCTTTATCAATCATCGTTGCTATTGTGGAGGTGGAAACACCAATATGGGGCTTGACTAAGGCAAGCTCCTAAATAGAACCCAATATATTCCCTCTTTTCATGTGTGTAGGTCAGATGGACAGGTTTCAGAAGGTGACATCCAAGAAGAAGGATAAGCTTGATGGTATAGACCTGAGAGAGAAAATACTTTCTGAAAACCCTAATTTGGGACTAGGGCACCCAAGCACCCTTGTCTTGGGTATTTTGACCTCTAGTAAAAGTTTATGAGTTGTTCATTGGCCTCTGTTATTCCTTTGGCTGCTGGGTTTTAGGTACCGATAGTTTGTTGTACCTAGATCTTTGATAGCTAGGGTTTTATACCTTGATCTTAGCTTGATTGATTGAATTTGGTTTAATTCCTTCTATATGCAACAAAAGGGCAGAATCCCTAAAGTTTGGTTCTCCTTCTTAGGTAGAAACCAAGCTCGATTTGTGCCCCAATGTTTTGTAGAAGAGGGTTTGACCTAGTTTGATCTATTGAGCTAGTCTCCCTTTTCCACATTATAGGTAGTATGGTTTAAATTGTATGAAGGCCAAGTAAATGTATGAGATTTTATCTCTACATAAGGTCGACCAAGGCCAAGTTGTGTAGGAAGTAATCCTTTGGTAACTTCTAGTTGTTTATATATCATGCTGAGATATAACTCTGTGTAGATAAACCTTACTATGATCATTAAAGATGATTTGCATGAGTTCAAAACTTATCCTTTTTAGAGATTCAGTAGACTCGAGAAGACCGAGAGGTAGATAATGTTATGTTTGTAGAATAAAATTATCTAGGTTGAAAATTTGAACTTACTTAGGAGATAGTTATAGAAATGATAGTACATTATATCAAGAGGGTATATCTCATGTGCTATATTACTTCTAGTACATGTTACATGGCATGAGAATTCAACAAAGCCTAAGTAGTTGAGAGAAGACTAGAGGTATGTTATCATGCAATATTTTTACAAACTTCTACATTTTGGTAATAATAATAATTGAGACATGAGTGTGGGATAGGGAAGTTAAACTCTATAATCAACCCAGGAGGTTTTTAGATAACTTAAACTCTCTAGTCGTCTATGACAAGGTTTTAGTCTATCATATTTATGGTCAACATTAAATGGTCAAGAAACCATAATTCAATTTAGTATAAAAGAGTCTCAGTAGCATTATGATACTTTTAATGATTTCCTTATAAAGTCAAAACTTGTTATTTAGCACAAGATTGCTTAATTTATGAATTTGGGGTGTGACAAATGTACCACCATTCCCATCCTAAAAATTATTGCCTCTCTTCAGGTTCTTGATCTATCTATTATTGCCTTGGTTGCTATTCCTTTGATAGTTATGCTGATTATTCTATGGTTTCTTATTCAAAAACTTAGCATCTCTTTGCTTATGGTAATTTGTTGTCTATTGCAACCTCTGCTCTTGTTTTATTTCTTTCCCAAAAGTAGCATCCATAGTGAGTGGGTTATGAATGTCTACCTTAGCTCCAATCTATGGCCTTAATCCCAAAATAAAAGTAAATAAATAGCCCACTTCTTCCGCTATCTTTGCTCGATTATTATCATTAGCTCCAACTTCAGGAACTTGAACTTCTATCCTTGGGTTCTCATTTTGTGCCTCAACCCTTGGGTTTTCATGAGTATTCTAACCTCTAGGAATTCCTCTGATCTCCTGCTCAAGAGTATTCATCCTCATGTCATGTTGGGTCAAGAGATCAAGAATACAGTCCAATCTTCCAACTTGATCAATGTTTCTAGTATTCATGATGGATAATTTGTATCAACTTCGCAACTTTAAGACAATAGTCCCAAAAACAAAGGCCCTAGTGTTAAAGCTAGAGCTCTGATACCAAATGTAAAGACTCACAAGTCATGTAAAAGCATTTAAACCAACTCAAAAGAAAATTAAGTAAATAATCCACTTAAATACAACATCGCAATAACCAAAATAGAAATATGTAAATAATCCACTTAGATACAATATTCAAAGGTAAAAGGTGTAATTAATTAGCTTAATTACAATATCTCCAATAAAAGATAATCTCAAAAATAAAAATCTCAATGTCAATAAATCTTACTTAATCGTGTGCTTAATCCACGTAACAAGAACTATAAAATAATATACATAAATCTATCGGTAAGCATGCCACAATACATCCAAAATAGGTACAATAAACATGTACATCAATAATAAATAAATCAAAACACTCTCTAGTTGCATGAACGAAGTGGTCCACCACCTGCAAGTTGAGAGACGGGAACATGTCTCAGGTGCTTTTCCACCCAACCATGAAGTATTTACACTTCCCTAGATCCCTTCCTGAAATGTAGGAAACCCAACCATGCAAGAAATGTCTAGCTACTTGGTAACAACTAGCAGGAGGGAACACCCAATGTAACCCTAATTTCTGAATGTGCAATTCTAAGTAATGAAAAGCAAATTGTCTCACAACAGGATGTGGCAGAGATATCAATAAATAAGTTTTCTAGACAATAAATATCTATTTCAATGTCATTCTGATTAGATCTAATCATTTATAAGTAACCTGGTTCAATTCTTGAAAAGAGGAAAAGCCATCTCTAATAATCCACATTCGGCATTGCAATCCCAAAAGTAACCCATTTACATTCCTATATAAAAACTACTTATTTCCCCAAGAAGCAAGACAATAAAGTAAAGAATCACAAATTCAAGATTTCCAATAAATCAATCCAAAACCTTTCCCAAAACATCAATTAAGGAAAAATGCACTTTCAAGCAATGAACCATCTTTTGATCATACAATCGAAATCATAAGTTTATCAATTTGATATAGATTCTAATCTTGTATTACAGTCAAAATGTCTTCAATAATAGTCATTCCAAAACATTAATTTACCTTGTTGTCATTTCTATGACAAGAGGTTTTAAAAATAATAAAAAATAGTCTTCATGTCGTTGTTGTGACAGGAACTATTGTAGTAACAAAGAAAAGAACCCAAAACCTAGTTTAATCTGGTTTTGGTTTTGATTATAATAAAATAGATTTTCAGTATCATCATTCATAGGAAAATAATATAGAAGTCTACAATCTTTGTTTCATCTTACTGTCATCCGCACGGGACAAGAGCTACTCAGTTTTAACCAATAAGTTTATATATACTATTCAATAACCCTCCTGTCATTTCAGTGATAGGAGTTGTGACAGAATTTAAAAGTAATAAATAAAGAATTGTGTTTGTAATATGATTTCTATCATTCTAAGTTAATGGTTTAAAATAGTGTTTTGGATAGCAAAATCAATAATGAAAAATGTTTACCGAAAATGATATTTTCATCTAACTTTTAAGAGATTATGATCACATTGTTTGTTCATGAAAATCGTTTGATTTAAAATTCATTCTTATCTAAAATAACATAGAGAGAAAAATACAGTCATTTGTCTGATAGGAAAATAAATTAATAGCATCTCAGAATTTGGTTGTTTTCAACGGTATATTCAAGATCAAGAAGAAAGTGATTATCATTGTTTAAAAACCTTCGATTGGCCACAAAGATAGTTTAGGAACAATAGATCAAATACATACAAGGCACTACAATTTAGTAGATTGGCGACTAGGCTCAATAGAGGCGGGACAAGAGCTACTCAGTTTTAACCAATAAGTTTGTATATACTATTCAATACCCCTCCTGTCATTTTAGTGATAGGAGTTGTGACAGAATTTAAAAGTAATAAATAAAGGATTGTGTTTGTAATCTAATTTCTATCATTCTAAGTTAATGGTTTAAAATAGTGTTTTGGATAGCAAAATCAATAATGAAAAATGTTTACCAAAACTGATATTTTCATCTAACTTTGAAGAGATTATGATCACATTGTTTGTTCATGAAAATCGTTTGATTTAAAATTCATTCTTATCTAAAACAACATAGAGAGAAAAATACAGTCATTTGTCTGATAGGAAAATAAATTAATAGCATCTGATAATTCAGTTGTTTTCAATGGTAAATTCAAAATCAAGAAGAAAGTGATTATCATTGTTTAAAAACCTTCGATCAATCACAAAGATAGTTTAGGAACAATAGATCAAATACATACAAGGCACTGCAATTTAGTAGATTGGCGAGTAGGCTCAATAGAGGCGGGTTGATCTATTCAAATCACCCAAGAAGAAGTCAAACGGTCATAAGGAAAATGGTCGACGGCTAGCAAAAGAATAGCTTGTGGCTAGGAAAGATGGATCAAGGCTAAGGGATAACAGTAGGTAAATTAAACACCTGGCAGCTGGATATTAATTCAAGGTAGGTCAATCTATTCAGACGCCTTGGTCTTCCTCATTACGGCTGTGTTTGGACATAAAACTTCAAGAGAGATATAAACAATAAAATAACGTGTAGGTCATTTTGTCATTCAAGGGCCAGAAGGAAGAATTTACAAAGAAGCTGGGTTTAGTAGGCCGGTTTGCATACAAATGCAAGCCAGATAGAATAAACACACATACAGGTCAATTTTTATAATTCTACAGCGTTTTAACATACCTTTAATCAATGTCAAACATCAGATGAATACCTAGATCGATTTACTTTGGAGAAGAGTCAATTTGCCAACCTAGTCACAGCCCTTTCTGTCATTGTTCAGCTAAAATCTACATCCTCTCTGCTTAGAAAATGACCTCCTTTGCTGTTCAGTTTGTGTGTGGCATTCCCTCTACTCAAGGTCTTTTTCTTTTTATTAAAATTATCTCCCTCTAATTCTGGTGATTAGGTTTAGAACTGGAGTTTGAATTCTTATTTGCATGAAATAATAATTAAAAAAAAAATTCTTTTAAAAGCTCACAATTCTATTTAATTTAAATAAAACTAATTTAATTAATCTTACTATCACATGAATGACAGTAGCATATTTTAATTCCTTCATTCTTTTTTCTAAATATAAAAATCTTATTTTTAATATTATTTAACTATTTTAATTAAAACAAAACCATTTAAATAATCAAGAAGAGAAATGCATACAATATTGCATATATATATATATATATATATATATATATATATATATATATATATATATATATATTAAGGAACATATTGTCTTCCAAACATCTATAAGAAATATTTTATTATTTAATTTTAAATACAATCATATATAGTTCCTTAATTATAATTACACCATTCAAACATTATTGGACAAGACGTTAAATTTAAGTAATCACATCATGCATTTGAAAATGATTAATAATCATGCATTAATGCAATAAAAGCTATTCAATAATGCATATGCATCTACGTGATGTGTGTGATTGCATTAAGGTAATCCGTCTATCAGTTCTTTCCAAGTGGCTAGAACATCTCTACCTCAACCATGCTCTTGTCTTCAATGAGTACCTGCATCCATTTGCACTCAACTCAACGTCAATAGGTTAGTGTCTCTAAAACATAGCCGAAGCAAATCATTGCATTTACATCAATATTACTTAACATTTAAAATGATTTCCAATTTTCATCAATATAACTCCTAATAATTACCTCCATGTATGCAAAATTACTTAAAGTAAAGTCAATCATAATAATTATCCACTAAACTAGAATAATCATATTGTTCATAAAAAATGAGACGTGAAATCCTACCACCTTATCATTCCAAGCATTGTCATGCAATATTTCTTGAGTCTAATACCTAGAATAGGACATGTTATTCCTATGCAACATAGTCCTTAGAGATCACATCCTGAATTCTTCTGTCCATCTATCCTTCATGCATTTCCTATCCATTATCCACTATCACCCATCCTGCTACATGTCCATCCATCTTACACTTCCTATCCTTCCTATTATCCACTATCACCCATCATTCTACTTATCCATGATGTTCCCTTGTCATTGGTATCTAGCACTAAGGCTATATCCAACTGCCATCCATTGTCACAACAAAAAAAATCCAAAAGAGAAAAAACATCCAAAACAAATCCAAAAAAACATTAAAACATCCAAAACATCCAAAAAATTAAAAAAAATCCACAAAAATTCAAAAAAAAATCATAACATTCCAAAAATTCAAGAAATAAATCCAAATGCAAGTTATCTTTAATCCATATCAATCTAGTTGAGTAATATAGCCAAATATCCACAAGAACACTTTGGTTTTTTTCCAATCTTACTATCAAACCAATCAATCGATCATTTATCCAATCATCATCAGCAAGATATATCATTCATGCATCCTTGTGTTGTTCTAGGGATATACCATTCCCGACAATGACAACATTATCCTCAATCAATCAAATCAATCCTTGACCACTTAATCATCAGTTTTTAGCTTGGTAGGGGCAATAACCTTGTTTTTTTTAATCATTTATGCATTCTTTCTTTCTTTCTTGTGGGTGTTATCAATTTATCTTGCATTTGTCAAGTATCATCTTTTATCTTGTATATTTTATCTTGCATCATTTATCACCATTTTTATATTGTATCTTTTATCTTGTATCTTTTATCTTTTATCTTTTTATATTGCATCTTTTGTCTTGCATCTGCATCGGTCCTTGTAGCCTACCTACCACAATGGTATCATGGTATTCAATATCATGGTGCTATCTGGTATAGGGTTTCTAGTGACCTTTATCTTTTTCTATATTTGTCCTATGAATTGGATGCATCGTCACCTTGCTCTTATATAACCTAGTGCATAACATCCATTTCTATTTCAAAATAAGGATTGCTCTTTATATTTCTCAAGCATAACCTAAGTAAATATCTCATCCATCTCACCCATCCATCCTAATAAATATTTATAGCTTTCATAGTTTGATCAATTATTCTATTCTTCTACATCCTAGTTTAGTTTCTTCTATCATATTACATCACTACATCCATTCTTTTTCCATCATTCTTCCACCTTTCATCTAAAATTTTTCTCTTCATCTCAATCTCTCTACCTACTAACAATTTCCTCTCCTTTCATTTCAATAGAACACCTATGTTCCTTGAACCCACCTATCCTCTCGAGCGGGCATCATCATCATTCATATTATTCATTGAATTACCATTATCTTTCCTTGTCACCCTTGCTTTAAGTGATTGGGGCATCACTATCTCTAATCCAATCATTTTCTTCCAATCATATTCTTCTAAACCAAGTCTTCTTCTATCCAACACAACACTATGTTTTAACCTTCTTTGAAATGATGTTACTTCACAACACCATCTCAAAGAGGGGAAAAATGTAGACACCTAAAATTTGTTAATGCATTTTCACCACATCGTATTTACATTACTTCCCAACTTAATTATTCATTTTCTATACTTTCACATTAATTAAATAATCTTAATTATTTAATTAAATTCATCCATATTTATTAAAATCATTCTAGCTTATTCTTCCACATTAATTAAATAATTAGTAATTATTTAATTAAGTTAATTTTCTCACTTCTCAGCATTAATTAAATAATTTACAATTATTTAATTAATTCATTCTTTTTCTAATGATAATTAAATAATCTATAATTATTTAATTAATTGAATCATAATCCAACACTAAATAAATAAATTAAATATTTATTTAATTAATAAATCCAAATCACATCTTCTTCTCAATTTCTTTCCATTTCTAAACTCATGTGTATCTAATTGATTAAATTAATTACATAATCTTATCAATTATCCTCTCATATCTCATCTTATCTTCTTTTGGATTTATTTCCTTTTAAATAAAATCAAATCCATTCTCTACTTTCAAATCTTATATTCTATTTGATTTATTTTCTCTTTTGTCAAATAAAGCAAAAATCAAATCCTTATCTCCAAAATCAAAACCTTATCCCTCCATCATCAAAAAACTATAAATAAAGTCTTCTACAAACCAAATGGATACTTTCATTTTTATGCAAACTTATGCTATCAAATTGAGCCTCCATCCATGCTTTTACAATCAAGGTTATGATTACGTAATAGAGCAATCCATATTCACAAATACACCAAGGAATAGACATCGTTGTGTGGTAAGTTTTATCATTGTTTCCTTTGAATTTCATTATTGTGTATTTTGATTATTTCTTGAGTTATGTAGGTATTAGAATAAGAATATTTTGTGTTTCTTATTTACTTTCTAATTTCTAGCAAACACACATTTAGTAAATTCTCAAATTATCTAAATCCTTCTTCTTGAATTTGTTTTTCCTCTATGATCATGTTTCTATTATCAAGGGTTAGTTATATTATTCTGTTTCTTTTTCTATGTTTCATAAGAAGCTTGGTGGAAACATTTGGTGTTCTTGTCTCCTTCTTTGAGCCATTGTATTCTGGACCTTTGTTTCCAATAAATTTCTTCCTTCTCTATTCTATTGTGTAATTCATTGAGGAGCATTCTCTCTTGAGTACAAATCTCCTTAGAGTTCCTGGCCATGTCTATTCTTCTTGTATCCTCTTCAGCTGAGCCTTGATGTCTTTCTTTTGAGGTCAAATATTATCGAAAGAATTTTTGTTCCAGCTTTTGATGTTATGTTTCACAAATTTTAGTGTCTACAAAACCCTAAACATATCCAAACCATCAAATCTCTGATTCCACCATCCACCAATTAGATTGAACATATCAGGGTGGTGAGTCCACATCACCTCAAATCTGAAAAGATAACATATTTTCTTAACAATCAAGTTCCAATTAAGGATTAAATAGGTATGGTCCAATCCAAATCCCAATTGGTTAGTAAGGTTACAATTGGCTAGAATGTCCCAATTAGCAGAGATTAGGAACCTTTCCAGCTTGACCTAAATAAGTTTGTTCCCCTCTCTTTTATTTGACCAGGTAAATTTGAATCCCTCCATCTCAACATTAATGAGGCCTCCCTAGTAAAGGAAATTTTCTAATTCCATCATGATGTCTGACAAATCAATAGAACCTCCCAATTTATCTAACAGTTAAAGGGGAGAGTTGAAATCTCTAGCCACCATCTAGTTATTTCAACCACATGAGATCTTGGATAGAAGGATAGTTTCCCAATACTTCCTTCACTGAACAAGATTGTTGGGAGCGTATAGCTTAGATATGACCCATTTAGTTTTACTGCTCTTTTTGATGAACCTGATATTGAGGAAATTTTCATTTCTAGACATAAGAGAGCCATCTATATCTAGAGGCTTGCACATTGTAGCCATCCCTCTTAAAGCTCCCTCATCTTTCTTAACTATAAAATTAGAAAAAGGCCAAATGTATTCACTAACCTTTTCGAACTCTTCATAAGTCATCTTCATTTCTTAGAGTAGTAGGCTTTTCGAATGCATGTCCTTGATCAAGTTTGTTAGCACATGCTACTTATAGGGGTTGTTTAGTCCCCTCACATTCCAAGAATGCTAATCATTTCTTACTTCTTCTAGAGCTCACTTGGTCTAGGGTCTTTTGTCTTCCATTGGCTAGATCTTTGGTTGTCTCCCTTTGTCTATTTTCCCTCAAAGATTTTTTACCCAATTTGGAGTCCTTGCCAATATTCACAGTTCTCTTAGTTCCTTGCTCTGACTGGGGAGAGAAAGCCTTTATCTTGAAAGATGAAGGGGTTTTGGGGCTAGATCTGGCTGCCCTCTCTTGCTTAGTGGGCCTTAAATCACCCATATTCTTAACAAGTCTGCCTTTTGGTGCCAAATAGGTAAAGGTGAGGCTTAGCTCTAGTGTCTCCCTACTAACATTAGAACTGAACACTAATGCTTTGTTCATATCACCCTCCACTTGAGTGGGTTGTGAGATCCCCTAGGGTGAGATCCATTGCAACTAGTTGATCCTCGCCCAACATTGAGTGTTGAGCTTCCTCAATCAGGGGTCCAACAATCAAGGAAGGCCAACATCCATAGGAAGCAAAGCAACATCAGGGGGGACCTAGTCTTGTGCTAGTTCCACCAAGTCTTCCTAGGCTTCAACCTAACCTTTATCTTTTTGGAAAGATCCTTGCTTGTATTTAGGAGACTTTGAGTAGGCATTAACCAAGTGGCTTGTAGTAGAGCAATTTTGGTAATACAGAGCGACATTCTTGTAAACTTTTTCTTGAGTCCATTCTTTGTACTTAGAATCTAAAATAATGGAGGTGGGAAGAAGTTTGTGGGTTGCAACACAAATGTAGAACTGAGAAAAGACAAATTTTCTTTAGTTTTTTCTCACATTATCCAAGGCAAAGAAGTGACCAAAGGAGTTGGCGATAACTGTGAAAAAATCGTCATCCCAAAACTCTAGGGGGATTCAAGGGAGTCTCACCCAAGTGGGCACCGAGGCCGCCAAAGCCACCTCTGGGTTGAAATCAGGGTGCCACTTACATAGTGCTATATTTTGCCTACAAAAGAACCATGACCCTTGGGTTAAAATGCACAAACAATCTCCCACTTTTGAGAAAGAGAAGTTCAATAGGCATTTGCACATAACAAAGATAGAGATGTTGCCTCTAGTGGTACATTTGCTCGCAACCCATTTTCTCACTATCTCTATGTTCGGCCTCCTACCAAAGACTTTACTAATGAGAACATTATCCATTTTGGCCACTGCTCTATCAAGAGTGGGTTTTTTTTATTTTGAGGTGAACTCCTTCCTCAGAGTGAACAATATCCACAGCATCACTGGATTTAGGGATTTGGTGACTTCTGAAAAGTGCTTTCTTGGTTGGTGACTTGCCCAAGGCATGAACATAGGCAAGCTTGTCCTTGTTGAGTCTAACTGAGCAGAGGCCCCACATAGATGATCACCCCTAATATTCAAATGATCAAGGATAGGAATAGTACAAACCTCTATCACTGTTTCCATATTCAAAACTCTTTACCTTAACTTGTTATAACCATATTCCAATCAACTAGAGTTAGTGTAAGTTAATGATAGGTTAATCAACACTATTAAGTGGTAGTTTAAATGTTGAAAAATGAATAAAGGTATTTTCATATATCAAATGGAAGGACTTATTCATACAAGTTTCCAAAAAATGTAATAAAAGTTGTAGCATTTTAAATATAGTTTATAAGTAATTAATTTGTTTTAAATAATTTCAATTTATTTTTTATTAAAAACACATATTTTGATGAGGCAATACTCAATACTTATTTGTCTAACATTTTTAAGAAGAAATTAATTTATTATGTTATAAAAGCCTGTATAAATGTAAAAACACATGTGAGGACCAAATGTTTTCTTTTTTAATCATAGATAAATAAATAGCTATTTATTTTTTAGTTTAACTTTTTCAAAACATTAAGAGGAACTTTTTATTATGTCTAATTGAAAAAAAAATATAAAATTAAAAAATGAATGTATAAACAATAAAATTTAGAGTGAGTTTCAACTTTAGTTTTGATAAATAATACATAGATTGAAAGTTATTGACTTTTTTCAATATATCTATCAATTAAGCATATAAATATAGTATAGCATATAAATATAGTACAGGGAATAGAAATTTAAATTAGAAATGTTAACACTTTTTCATCTAAATTTAAATGTTGGCACTTTTCCATTTAACAAATTTATTTCAACTATTATTGTTGGTTAACCTATCATTAACAAGTTACACTCAACTTTTAAATTAAAAAATAATTATAAATAGTAATGCTAAAAATAATATGTTATTAATTTTAAAAAGTCTATTATTTTTAACATTATATTAAAATTTAAATTAATTATTTAATTTTAATTTTAATTAAAAAAATAAAATATTTTAAAAAATCTGAAAAACCATTTATTTTAATATAATGATAAAAATAATAGATTTTTTTCTAAAAAAATATATTTAAAAATAAATATTAAAAATTTAAAAAATTTAAAAATATCTTACCTTTTAACAATGGTTTTGAATGAGCCCATCAGGGATCAAGTCTTGTTAAGTGCAAGGTCCTAAATCGTGCCCCAGATAAAATTGGTAGAATGGATACCCCTAGTCCTTGTCTCTTAGTCAAAGAAGTTTTAGCCTAAGGTTTGTGCTCCCATATTGAATAGCTAAATGACTATGCGGTTTTGATATAAAATTATATATATTGATTTAAAAATAATAACTATTTCTAATATTTATAAATATATGAAAATAATTGTCAACATAACACTAATTATGCACTCATATAATTATGAAGTTTTATAACTCTTAAACATGTATATAAAGATGTTTAAGAAAATGTAGACAAATGGAGTGTAATTGTGGATTGGATCATATACAATTAAAACTGCAATTGAAGTGGGCCTTCATCAATAGTTTTAAGTTAGAATAAAATAGAGGAAATTTTAGACGAAGTTAGAGATTTATTTGGCAGCAACTAATTGCACTATTTCAATTTTTTTGGGTTCAGCTTTTTAAAGATATTTTTATTATTTTTAATATAATATTTGAGACCCATGATACTAACTAGCAAATATAGGATGAATCAAACTTTTAAAAGAAAAAGAGGCATATTTAGAGGTAGCTAGGGATTATGTTGGAGTTAAATACTTAACACAAGGTTTGATATTCGAATTCAGTTATAATTATGTAGATATATATTTTTTAACTAAAAATATTGGCACTTTTATTTCTAGAAATTTTGGTGTTGAGTGTTTACCAACATGTAATCTAGGTTCAATACTCAAAGCAAGTGATTATGTTAATGTGGATGGTATAGATTTCCATAGTCAATCACCTAATGGGTGGGGGTTATAAGGAGATTCAATGATTCATCAACCATTGGATTTTTTATTTTCCTCATAACAAAATAAATAAATATTATCACTCTTGTATTAATATATAATTTTTGGGATTAACATTTTCACATATTTTTTAATTTTCTTTTCTTTTGAATACAATAATTTTGGGTTAGATGATAACAATTAGCAAGTATATTAGAATATATATGACATTTTTTAAAATGATATTTTAAGAAGTTAGATTTATTGGACAATTAAAAGGTTATCACAAAGTTTCATATTTCACTTTGTTGTAACTAATGTGTCCGATTAAAGGTGATTACAGACATTTCTGATAAAATGTGCATCCATCTACATCTCTTTGGTTTGATAGGGGCGTGCAGTCTAATATATGACATTTTTTAAAAGGATATTTTAAGAAGAAGCTAAGACTTATTGGACAATTAAGAGGTTATCACAAAGTTTCATATTTCACTTTGTTGTAACTGATGTGTCCCGATAAAGGTGATTACAGACATTTTTATTAAGACGTGCATCCATCTGCATCTCTTTCATTTGATAGAGGCCTGCAGTCTTATATATGACATTTTTTAAAAGGATATTTTAAGAAGTTAAGACTTATTGGACAATTAAAAGATTATCACAAGATTTCATATTTCATTTTGTTATAACTAATGTGTCCCAATAAAAGTGATTACAGAAATTTGTGGTAAGACTGTGCATCCATGTGCATCTCTTTTGTTTGATAGGGGCGTGCAGTCTCGGTGCATATCACTAAATGGGTGTACTGCCGACTTTATGGAGTGTTTTCTGAGTTGTAAATCATCATCTTATATCACTTCAACTGTGAGGCTGAGTTGAGAGGATCCTTCTTACTTGTTGCTTTACGTATTGATTTTACAGAATCCCTTTTTAACTGTCAACACTACACGTCTGCCACAGTAGTGTTTGGTCATCTTGTAAAATCTCTCTTTTATTTCGAAACAAAAACGTCTTTCATTGCTTAGTCATTGATTTTGTTCACAGAAGCAATTGAATACAACAGAATCCTTTTATTCAAATGACATTCTATTTTCTAACATGTAAGGCCATTTCTTTCTCTAACAATTTATTGAGTAGTTTTAATAATTCACTTAATAAATTTTAAAGGATTCTTATTTTCAAATACTTTATTTAAATAGTTAATTTGTGAATATTGTTCATTGTGTTCTTCAACCCTGCTATTATGTCATAATTTCACACTTACAAAAAATCGTAATGTCTACTTAATGAAGTAGGACAAACTTAATAGTTCACCAGTACATAAAGATCATGGACTAGGACAAACTCTGTGATCCATGACTTACAATGCTGTGAACATGGACAAACACAACTATTCCCATCTCACTGAATTCTAATTAAGGATAAAGACAAATTCAACTCTCCATGATTTTACAACCAATGTGGATAGGCACACACACACTATCCATGAAACCAATAAAATTATGATCAAGGACACATAATTGTTCACAACTCCAACCAATTTGTGACTAGGGACATATTGATCACAGCTCTTGTGAATAGGGACACACTCAACCACTAATAAGGATGTCTGTGAATAAGAACAAACTTATCTCAAGTGAGCCCACATGTGTCACATCTTTGGAGGGCTGGTCAAACTTTCAGTACTACATTCTCACCTCATCATCCTTGCCTTTATATGCAAGGGCTTTTATGTATATTTTGAATGCTTTGCATGATAATATTATTATATTTTATATTATTGTGGATTGTTTGATCTCACAAGTTGACCTTAGCTACTCCAACATGGTATGAGAATTGTCACACCCCAAATTTTGACTATGTTTTACTTTTTACTTCCACGTAATTAGTAGTTGAATATGCATGATTTAAGTATTTGATGTTACGTGGAAATGTCAGGATAAATCAATAATATTGTGAGTTTATGTTATATATATGTTTAGAATTTAGACATGTGATTAGATGATGTCAAGATGTTATGATTTCATAAGGTTTATGGATTGACTAACGATACACTAGTCTCAGTTTGGTGATTGCAAGTTGTAATTAAGAAAATAGGTTTTCTGCCCTCCAAGATAGAGAGGGAGGGCATCATCGCAAAGAAGTGAATAGACACATGGAAAAGAACAGGTTGTTGCCATCTAAGTCTTGTGCTTGCACAGTTTAGTGAATTTTTGTCAAGATTGGTAAGTGTGATTGATCAATTAGTCTTCGTGTGGTTTCGACTTGGCAATTGTCAATTTGTCAACAAAATCAATTAAGCTTAGGCTTTGTCAAAATTTAAGTCAGGTTAATGTGTCATCATCGACAAGAAATGGTCGATTGTTGTTAAATTATTGTTTATTATCAGAAGTTTTTGATTGGGATTATATCTTGTTATTCTGTCTATGTTGGTGTTTAGGAAAGATAGAGAGGGGGAGAATACCTCAACCCCATTCTCGTATCTTGGTGAGTGCTTGAAGCAACATGAGTATACGTTGTATACGTAAATTTTATGTGTGTGTGTGTGTGTGTGTGTGTGTGTGTGTGTGTTTTTGGACTCATACTATGTATTCATGGAGTTTATAAATTTATGGTAAAGATTTCATTTATTGTAAACCACTTGTATGGTTATGCTAGCTCAACTCCTTTACTCCATAGCTTATTTGGAGATTATCGACAAGATTTATAGGCAGTTTGTGGAGTGGTCTTTATGTCCATTACCTCCACCAATGTTGCATGCCTTCATTGGAGGTTTAATAGGCAATGTTTTAGGAGGAAGTTTGGTTGTTATAGAGAATGGACTCTATTAATCACTACAGCATATTCTCTAAAAAACACATGACTGGTGGACAACAAATTGGAGTTTATGTGCTTATGAATGTTTTGCATCAAAAGTGGGCATTATCCTATTCCAAGGAATGCGTAGATTTGGGAAGAACTTATCACTCAAAAATAGAACTGGAGAGCAAGTAGCTCTATTAGCTATAGAGGAGTTTACAAGTAAGTGTATTTTAGTCTCTGGCGTATCATATTAGTTCTTTTAAGTATTTTTATTTGAATAGGATGTATAAGTTGTTTGTGTTTATATGTATAACCATTGGGATATGATTAGAAGTTTTATATCCTCTTCGTTTAATAAAAATTTTTTTATGTTATGATTTCTCTCATTTTCTTACAAGAAGCCACTGTTGTTTTTAGTTTTCAACAAGGTTACTACCTGTATTAGAAGAGACTAGCATAGTTAGACAATATAGTCATATTATTTATTTAATCAACTCTGTGTTTAGTTATATGAGGCCAATAAACATAGTGACGATCTATTTTAGTTATATGAGGCTGATAATTATGGCCAACCTTTGTGTTTTATAAGATTGACAAGTATATAAACATTTGTGTTTTATAAGGTCAACATGTATATAAACCTCTGTGTTTTGTAAGGCTGACAAGTATATAAACCCTTGTGTTTTATAAGGCCAACAAGTATATAAACTTTTGTGTTTTATATGGTTGATAAGTATTACAAACCTATGTTTGTTATGCGGCCAATAAATATTATAAACTTCTATGTTTGTTATTCGGCTGTTAAGTGTAGTAAATCATTGTGTTTATTTTAAGGCCGAATAGTTTCATGTATTTGGAGAATCCTCATAGTATCTATACTCACATCTTTTCTTATAGAAACTAGAGTTATCTTGTTTAACCTGTTCCTAAACTATATAGTTGATACTATTTTTCTCTATATCTTGTAAGGCCAATAGTAAGGTAAGATATATATCTTGTAAGGTTGACAATATGGAAGGAAATATACTTTGGATAACTGATAGTATGGAATAGTTCTAAATTATAGAAGGCCGACATGGTAGTGTAACGTCGTAAAATGTGTCTACCACTATTTTACACCTTGTTTAGCTACTAGATGGGCTTCAAATATTTACACTTGCTTATTAGGACCTATTTTAATACCCTTTTCAGCATTAAGCATGTAATACTTGATCTCGATGCATGAAACTCATGAAAGAACTATACGGTTGGGCTAAGAAGACTAAGCGTCTATTTTCAGGAGTTAAGTGGCTAAAGGACTAGGACGCCCAAGCATCCTGGACCCTCCTTTAGCCGTTCCCAAAATTTGTTCCTTGTTGGCTTGGGCACCCTCTAAGGCATTCCTAATGTCAGCCTTATGTGGTTTAATTCCCCAAAATTCATCAAGAATCCATATAAAAGTAAGTTAAGTCATTCATTTGTATATCTCTAATCTCTCTAACTTTATCTAGTGAATATTAGCACTCTATCTCTCTTTCTCTCTCTATATCATACCCTCTATTGTGGATTATTGTTGCGACACTAACATATTGTAGGTCTTGTGAAGATCTTTGGAGGCTACACCAACTTCTTGAGTCAAGTTGTGACTTCATGTACAAGCATACGAGGGTTTCCATGCTCATGGTGAACTCTTTCCTTTGTGCTTTGCTTTAGCATTCCATTCTAATTCAGATCTTCCTTTGTCCTCCTAGGGCATGCACTCTTTATCAATCATCTTTGCTATTGTGGAGGTGGAAACACCAATACGGGGCTTGACTAAGGCAAGCTCCTAAATAGAACCCAATATATTCCCTCTTTTCATGTGTGCAAGTCAGATGGACAGGTTTCAGAAAGTGGCATCCAGGAAGAAGGATAAGCTTGATGGTATAGACCTGAGAGAAAAAAGAGTTTCTGAAAACCCTGATTTGGGACTAGGGCACCCAAGCGCCCTTGTCCTGGGTATTCTGACCTCTGGTAAAAGTTTACAAGTTGTTCATTGGCCTCTGCTATTCCTTTGGCTACTGGGTTTTAGGTACCGACAGTGTCTTGTACCCAGATCTTTGATAGCTAGGGTTTTATACCTTGATCTTAGCTTGATTGATTGAATTTAGTTTAATTCCTTCTATATACAACAAAAGGGTAAAATCCCTAAAGTTTGGTTCTCCTTCTTGGGTAGAAGCCAAGCTCAATTTATGCCTCAATGTTTTGTAGAAGAGGGTTTGACCTAGTTTGATCTATTGAGCTAGTCTCCCTTTTCCACATTATAGGTAGTATGGTTTAAATTGTATGAAGGCCAAGTAAATGTATGAGATTTTATCTCTGCATAAGGTCGACCAAGGCCAAGTTGTGTAGGAAGTAATCCTTTGGTAACTTCTAGTTGTTTATATATCATGATGAGATATAACTCTGTGTAGATAAACCTTATTATGATCATTAAAGATGATTTGCATGAGTTCAAAACTTATCCTTTTTAGAGATTCAGTAGACTCGAGAAGACCAAGAGGTAGATAATGTTATATTTGTAGAATAAAATTATCTAGGTTGAAAATTTTAACTTACTCAGGAGATAGTTATAGAAATGATAGTACATTATATCAAGAGGGTATATCTCATGTGCTACATTACTTCTAGTACATGTTACATGGCATGAGAATTCAACAAAGCCTAAGTAGTTGAGAGAAGACTAGAGGTATGTTATCATGCTATATTCTTACAAACTTGTACATTTTGGTAATAATAATAATTAAGACATGAGTGTGGGATAGGGAAGTTAAACTCTATAATCAACCCAGGAGGTTTTTAGATAACTTAAACTCTCTAGTCGTCTATGACAAGGTTTTAGTCTATCATATTTATGGTCAACATTAAATGGTTGAGAAACCATAATTTAATTCAGTATAAAAGAGTCTCAGTAGCATTATGATACTTTTAATGATTTCTTTATAAAGTCAAAACTTGTTATTTAGCACAAGATTGCTTAATTTATGAATCTTTGAGTATAATGACAAGAAGTCATAGACCTTGATATTTGCAAGTTTGCAAAAAGGGACTCTCAGAAAGGTTGAAATTACCTAAACCTATATATTATATGTTCATCCTAGATTAAGGATTAATTCTAAGTCATATTGACTAGGGTTGAATGTTGGTCAAGACAATTATGTCGAGAGATACTAGCCAAATAAGTCAAAATATAGGATGATATAGTCTCCAAGTCGAATTAGAGGTGTGTGAACACATGACTATGTTTATTGTAAATATCTATTTATATAGAAATTTTGGCCAAATTAATCCATTCATCTTTGCATGCATTAGCCGGCTCATCATGTCTAGATTGTGTAACCTATCAGAATTATCACACTTAGCTAGAAGATTGTCTAGAGTTGTGTGGTTGATTAAGTTACTTAGGACACAACACTAGAATTCAAATGGCAACCTATTGGTTCTCTATGTCTATACTCTTCATGAAGGTTAGGTGCACTTCCAGGAAGGAAGGTGTGCAGGGAACCACCAATTTGTGGTTGGAGGTAAAGCACTCAGATGATGCTCTCCCTCTATAGTAGAAGAATTGCTAAGACTCGAGTGACAGATATTAAGATTCTAGATGCAATTTACTTTTTAATTGAGTTATGATTATCAAAATTATGTAAACTTTTTCATATTGCTAAGTACCAAATATTTGTAAATGTAAAGTGGAATGATTTCACTAAGATTTATCTTTGAATATATATTGTGATTTTCAAGGTTGAAAGATATTCAGACAAGATATGCATTTAATTTTATGATTATGCAAATGTTAAAAAAAACCGTGTTCAATCATGTTCATTTTACTTTCTTAGCAAATTGTATGTGTAATTCCAAGTAATGTGAGATGACATGTTACATATGGTATTAGAGCTACTGGGTTCAACACATGGACATAGGTGCTCACTATGAGAAAATTTGTCAACATTTAGAAGATTAGCTAATGTTTGAAATTGGTTTTATGTGAGAATGGCATGGAGAAGAACCAAGAAAACTACAAGAAAATTTGTTCCCCAGTTTTTACCAAAAATAGAGGTTAAGAAAGAACCTACCAAAGAGGTTAAACTAAAAGAGCACATTTTTTATGTTGAGGGTGCCTCATTGGAAGATTTTGAGACTTTGGCTAATGCTCAAGCATAATCTGTTAGAAAAGAAACAATGAAACAAACTAGCCAAAAAAACTATTGTCCCTACTTGTGTAATTAAACCAAGTAAACCTTCTGCTAAACATGACATGACAGTTGGGTGTGGTCATGATGTCTTTGTTTTAGGAAAAGAGATGATGGAGGAGTACATGCATGTACATCCACCCTCTAAGTTTGTTTTACTAGATTTCGATGGGGAAGATGAACTTGAGAAATATCATTGAACCGAAAGTTACATATAGTCTTGTTGTGTTATTTATTTAAATAAGAATGTATTTGTACCCAGAATAAACTATAATAAAGACGAGATTGTTTCCACAAATCTAAGTTTTGTGAGTGGATTTTATTGATAAATTTTGAATTAATGAGATGCATTATTTCTAAATTCTACTTTATAATTTGATATGAATATCAAGTGTGATATAGAGTATCATCATGGTTCGAAGTTGAACAAATCTTGAAGATAGTCAAGGAGAATCAAATCCTTCTAAAAACCCAATGGCTAAGCTAGATCAGATATTGACCATGCTAAATGAAACCAAGGAAAGACTTGGAAACTTGAAATAGGAAGTGAGGGGTCAAGATAGATCCAAAGGAGAAATAGAGGACTCACATCAAGGGGATAATGACGATGTCCATGAACCTAGTACTCATAGTAAACAAAGGGAGGATGTTGATAAGACTAAGTCTCAAGAAGAGAAGAGAAGCAGACTTCCTTCAGAGTTGTCAAGAGACATGAAGAAAGTGACACCATCCAAGTTTGATGGAACAGTAAGTGGTGATGCTACAAAAGCTTGGTTGATAGAGATGGAAAAGCATTTTGAGATTAGAAATTACTCTGAGATAACCAAGGCAGTATGGGTTGCCTACCAATTGGTAGGTAAAGCATCCACTTGGTGGATGAACAATAAAATGGAACTAGGATTAAGTTTTTTAAGCTTAGCCTAGGATTAGTTTGTGGTCATATTTTGCTAGAGATGGTTACCACAACTTTTCTTCAACCAAAAGATAACAGGTTTTCAGAATCTGCAACAAGGGGATATGTCAGTGGTTGAATATTCAGAAAAGTTCACCCATCTCTCGAAGTATGTGCCACAATATTAGAAAGATGAAATGTTTAGAATTAGGAAAAGCATTATGGGTCTGAATGCCCAAATAGGTGGAGAAGTGGATGTGCATGGTCCTATCACTATGGACCTAATTTTTGAGAAGGAAATCAATCAAGAGCAAAAACTAAAGTCAATTTCTAGATATTGCAAGAAGAATCACAAGAGGTTTAATAAGACAAACCTCTTAACCTTTTGAGAAAATGAATGACAAGCTCTTGATGTGAATAAGAAAAGTGACAAGGGCTCCAGAAACAATAAGATAGACCCATAAATGAGATGAACGGCAATGGTAATGTATGAAGGAAAGATAATAATTCAAGAAAACCTACTGATAAGCAAGGTCCTCTTGGAGGATGTTTCTCTTGTAGTGGAGATCATTATGCAAATCAATGTCTAACCAAGAAGCAAGGTGCTCAGTAGTGTGGTAATGGATTACCTACCAAACAAGCAACTTTTCAACAGAGGGTTCATGTGTCTTTGGACAACCACCAAATGAAGTACCAGATTACTCCCATTGAGACTACAGGTACATTGTTTGGAGTTCCTATTTCTATTTCGATTGATATTGGAGCAATTGAAATTTATTATTTCTCTAAGAGTATTAAGTAAATTTCCTAGAAGAGCTGGATACATGGCTAAACATTGGTTAGTTGAATATGCTAAATAGACTAATGCTCAAGTAGATCAATGCTTGTTTGAAGCTAAGATTGATCTTCCTAGTTTTTTGATTGAGGTGAATTTATTTGTAGCCCCCTAGGTTCCTATGATGTTATCCTAGGAATAAATTGGCTATGAAGAAATAGGTCCAATGTCAACTATTTTGTAAAATAATTGATTGTCTAGATGATGTAGGAAATAACGTCTTTTTGCAAGGCACTCAAAGAGAAGTCAAGATCAAACCAATCTTTGCTATCAATTTGAAGAGGGCTAGGTGAAAAGGATGTCAACTTTTTGCAGTCAAAATGGAGCAAGTAGAAGAGGATCCTAGTAAACAAAGTGTACCTTTAGAGAACTATCCTTTCCTTCAAGATTTTTAGGATGTTATTCTAGATTACCTCCGAAGAGAGATTTTGATTTCTCTATTGATATAATACTAGGATCTAGGCCAATTTCAAAAGTGCCATACCATATGACTACTATATATGGATTTGATGGAATTGAAAGCCCAGTTTCAGGAGCTATTGGCTAAAGGGTTGATTAGACCTAGTGTTTCTCCTTTGGGAGCACCTGTGATCTTTGTTAAAAAGAAGGATGGAACCTTGTGTCTGTGTATAGACTATTGTATGCTCAACAAAGAAATGATAAATATTATAAGTATCCTCTACCGCATATTGATAATCTTTTTTACTAGATGCATGGTGCAACTATATTCTCAAAGATCGATCTATGATTTGGATATCATTAGCTGAGAATAAAAGATGAGGACATTCATAAAACAACTTTCAAAACAAGGGATGGACATTATGAGTTCATAGTTCTACCTTTTGGACATATGAATTCCCTTGCTCCATTCATAAATTTGATGAACAATGTTTTCTAAGATTGCTTGGATAAATTTGTTATAATGTTTCTAGATGACATTTTTATTTATTCCAAGAATTAGGAAGAGCACTTGTAGCATCTGCAATTATTTCTGCAATGGTTGAGAGAACATAAGTTGTATGGGAAGCTTTCTAAGTGTACTTCTTTGAGGAAGAGATGCAATATCTAAGACATATAATATCAGCTGAAGGGGTTTTAGTAGACCCTATGAAGATCAAATCTATATTAGAGTGGCTTGTCACAAAGAATGTGCATGATGTGCATAGTTTCATGGGGTTAGTTAGATATTATAGGAAGTTCATTTTGAACTTTTCTAAGATTGCAAGCCCAATCACTTCACTTCAAAGAAAGATAAAGCATTTTGACTGGTCAGATAAATGTTAGGAGGCATTTGACCAATTAAAAGAGACGTTGACAACTACACCAATATTGAAAGTTCCTAATTTGAAAAGTCAATGTGTTGTCATCATTGATGACTTCAGAGAAGGTTTGGGAGGAGTGCTTATGAAGAATGGGAAAGTGGTAGCCTATGAATCCAAGAAGTCTAGAGCATATGAGTATAATTATGCTCCTCATGACATAGAGTTAGCAGCATTTGTGCATGCTTTGCAAGTGTGGAAACACTACTTTCTAGGAAAGCCTTTTGAGTTGAAGTCAGACCATCAAGGTCTATATAGTTTCCCAACCTCATCTGAATGCTTAGAAAATAAGATGGTTGGAATTGATATTCGACTATGACATTGAGATAAGTTATATTAAAGGCATGGAGAATTGAGTAGTAGATGGTTTGAGTCGACGAAGGCATATCTCTTTAATTGTCTCTATCCACTCAAACTTCAAGGAATTAGTGTTACAAAATTCTATAGGTGATGAGTATTATGACCATGTTAAACAAGCTCTCACAATAAATCCTCAAGGTTTGAGGTATGAATGGTTCAATTTTGAACCAGATGGACTTCTAAGCTATAGAGGACGAATGTATGTTCCCAATTCGATAAAATTAAGAAACCTCACATGGAAAGAAGTTCACTTCACACCACATTCAGGTCATCCAAGAGTAACCAAACTCCTAGCTAATGTGAAACCTCTTTAATTCTAGAAAGGAATGATGAATGATGCTGCAAGATTTTTAGCAAGTTGCCTAGAGTACTAGAGAGTCAAGGCTGAGCATCAGCATCCATCTGGACTTTTGTATTTGCATGATATTCTAGAGTGGAAATGGTAGATCATTAGTATGGAGTTTGTGCAAGGTCTCCTAATATCGTGAAATAGACATGATGCTATTTTAGTGGTGGTGGACAAACTCACCAAGGAATTTAATGGATGGAGCACTATTTTTATCTCATAAGTTTGTGCAAGAAGTTTCTAGATTGCATGGAGTACCTGAGAAGATTATCTCAAATAGAGATGCATGCATGATGTCAAGATTTTGGCAAACCTTTTTCTCAGTGCTAGGAACTCAACTTAATATAAGTTTAGCTTATCACCCTAAGATATAGGGTCAAATAGAAAGGGTAAACCAAGATCTTGAAGATTTGTTGTGAATGTATTGTGCATGGATCAACAATACAAGTGGGAAGAGTATCTATCGCTTGTGGAGTTTTCTTATAATAACTTCTATCATACTACTATTAAGATGGCTCCATTTGAAGCATTATATAGAAGAAGATGCCAAACTCCTATAAGCTAGGATAAGCTAGAAGATAGGTTTAGCATTGCTCCCTAAATGTTGTCAAAAATGGAAGAACAAATCAACTTGATCAAAAATGCATTGGTGGAAGTTAATGATAGACAAAAAAGTTATTCTAATACCAAGCATACAACAAGGGAATTCTCAATTGAAGGAAAAGTTCTTTTGAGAGTCAAACCTTAGAAAAGTTCCATAAAGTTTGGAAAGCCTTCAAAACTAGCTCTTTGTTATGTAGGACCCTTCGGAGTTCTCAAAGTAGTCAATCTGGTTGCCTACAAAAACACTCTACCACTAGCTCTTGTCAGGATGCATAATATTTTTCATGTTTTGTATTTGAAAAAGTATATAACAGGTGATAATCATATTCTTTATTGGAATGCTTTACAAGTACAGGACCCAGGAGTGGTCATGATCGAGCCTCTCAAGGTGCTTAAAGTTTGCAAGCTCCACTTGTGTAACAGAGAGGTTACTTAGTGCAAGGTCAAGTGGGACCATTATGTAGAGGATATTGCCACATGGGAAGATTACCATTATTTTTGTGAGAGATTTCCTCATTTGTTTTATGCTTTTCAAAGTTAAACAAAAACTTTATCATATTATTATTTTGGATCCATTGGATCATCGAGGATGATGGATCTTATGGGGGGAGATATGTCACACCCCAAAAATTGACTATGTTTTACCTTTTACTTCCACGTAGTTAGTAGTTGAATATGCATGATTTGATGATTTGACATTATGTGGAAATTTTAGGATAAATCAATAATATAATGAGTTTATGTTATATTTTTATAATTTAGACATGTGATTAGATGATGTCAAGATGTTATGATTTCATAAGGTTTATGGATTGACTAACGATACACTAATCCTAGTTTGGTGATTGCAAGTTGTAATCAGGGAAACAAGTTTTTTGCCCTCTGAGATAGAGAGGGAGAGCGTCATCAGACAGAAGTGAATGGATGTATGGAAAAGAATAGGTCTTTGCCATCTAAGTCTCATGCTTGCACAATTTAGTGAATTTTCATCAAGATTGGTAAGTGTGATTTATCAATCAGTGTTTGTGTGATTTTGACTCGGCAATTGTCAATTTATCAACAAGATCCATTATGCTTAGGTTTTGTTGAAAGTTAAGTTAGGTTAATATGTCATCATCGACAAGAAATGGTTTATTGTTGTTAAATTATTTTTTATTATCAGAAGTTTCCAATTGGGATTCTATCTTGTTATTTTGTCTATGTTGGTGTTTACACAAGATAGAGAGGGGGAGAACACCTTGACCCCATTCTCGTATCTTGGTGAGTGCTTGAAACAATGTGAGTATATGTTGTATAAGTTGCCCTCATGGGTGGCCTCCTCTTAAGTGTCATGTTGTATTCCCCCTTCTCGTGTTAAATGTTTGTTTAGGTCTTCTTAGATTATCCTTGATACTCTTATAAGGTCAAGGATACAAGGAGACTGCCTCCATCATGACATTCCTTCTATGTGTTTCTCTATTCTTCTACTCTTCTCTTGTTGCAATTGTTGTGTGTGGTGCCTTGGAGGAATAACATTGTGGAGGTTGTCTTGGGGCATCTTCCCACATTATGACCCTAAGTCACTTTTGTCTCCTCTCTCATCTTTCATGATTTCATTCTTCCATTATACTTGTGGATCTACTACTCAGCAGATGACGACAACAAATATACACTTCCTAGAAGGATTGTGTGTCCCTAAATAAGAAAACAAAAATGGACCTAGTCCATATATGAAGACAGGGGTAATTTGTTTCCTAATGATTGACTAGTAGAATCACTTTGTGTTGTGATGTGATCATGTATCGTATTGTGAATTTGTTGTAACAAGCCTCTGCAATACTCTAAATATGCTTCTATGCACTTTGAATTACTTTTGTCTCACCTTGTAGCTACACTTGGTTCTAGGACACCTATAGTATAACCTCACTGCTATACTCAGTTCCGAACCTATAAGTATAGCCTTGGTTTGTTTGAGCGATATGTTACCTTATTTCTGTACCAGTTTCAAGAAATGATTTGTTATTATCTTAGAATAGATTTTCTAACCAAAGCTTGATATTGATCAATGGTTGTTAGGAAATGATATTGATGTGGTTCTATTATGATTGTTGGGAATAATACAATGATTGTAAGCACATGTCACTTTGGGGCACGAACTTTGTGAAATCTCTTGTTCCCTCATGTGTTTTCAACCTTACGTTAAATGTGATTGCTACTAGCAAGGGTCGGCAACCACTTTAAGGTGGGGGGAATATATTGTGGTAAATGCTTAGATATTGTGATGAATTATGTTGTGTACACTTCTTTTTCACTGTAATGCATCTCCGCAATGCAGGTAAGGTTGTGTACTTTGTTGTGTGTTTGTGTATACTTCTCTTTCACCATAAGGCACCTCTATGATGTAGGTAGTGTTGTATACTTTTGAAATCCCTTCTGTGGAAGGTGGGATGATGTATACCCTTGAGTAGATTGTGCATCCTTTTGGAAAAAAGCCCTTCTATGGAAGGTGGGATGACGTATTCCATTGATTAGGTTGCACTTCCTTTTTGAAAATCCTTTCTATGGAAGGTGAGATGATATATACCCTTGAGTAGGTTGCACATCCTTTTGAAAAAGTCCTCTATGAAGGCAGGGTTGGATCTTGAGTTATTCACCCTTAATCTTCTCTTTGGCAGTTATGGTAGTGTAGCTCAACCATTAGGTGTGTTTGGCATGTCTTAGATGGTAGAGCATAGCGATGAGATCCCCCCAATTGCTCATTTTTTCTTTGTTTAAGACGTATAGTGGGTCAAAGACACACTCTACAGTGCCCATGTATTATGTGTGTTTTTTATGTGTCTTGTGTGTTCTATGGAGGCACGTAGTCATGAGTTCCCCACACACCATGTGCCTTTTGTGTTTTGTGGAGGCACGTACTGATGAGCTCCCCCATGTTGTGTGTTTTGTGTTCTTTGATGGTGGCATGTAGTGATGAACTCCCCCCATGCTGTGTGTTTTGTGTGCTTTGATGGTGATGCATATCGATTAGGTCACCCCATCACCTATCTAGGGTAGTGTAATCACTTAATCATGTCCTCTCTCCATGTATACTTTGTGTATTACCTGATTGTATTCATGTCTTCTATGTTTATTACGTGATTCCTTATTGTATTCTCTATGTTTTGCTTGACTATCATGTGTTTTCTTATGTTTACCTAAGCTTGGGGCTAGAAATGATCTTCTGAACTTAGGGTGTACCTTCACTCTAGTGTTTGATGTGTTTGATGTGCTTTGACGATACTTTAATGCATGTAGTGATTGTAAGATCATATACACATTAAAGTGGGGGCTAAATTTTATGGAGTAAAAGGTGTCCACATGTCTTTTTACCTCCTTGTTTATCTCCTAGGTCCCCATTCTTGAGTTATACATTCTAAATGTTCATCCCGATGCAAATTTACTAGATTCTAATGTAAATTGGGAATAAGGGGCCCATATTTTATCTTATCCAAAACCTGAAAGGAGCCCAAAGATTTAGGCACCACTGTCGAAGTCTCTCTTGATTGGTCAAGGCATAATTAACATTATGTCAACCTCGAAGTTTTCAAAGGGTTTCTCCTTGTTAGTTATTTTGGTTTAATTTCATGATTGTGAGTAGGAAAGCATATATAAGCATGTTTTTGAGTTCATTTCTAAGCATGATAGGGATAGCTAACTTATGGTATTGAAGGAAAGCAAGCAAGAGAATTCATTATGATTCTAGAGTATATTTTTGTGTTTTTATTGTGTTTGTTGTAGGCATGAAGATATCATCTATCCACCTTAGGAGTTGAAGGATCTTCATCATTTTGAGGGTTCATCACATAGGTGATATCATTCTTGTTTATCATCATTCGTTTTTAGCCTCTACCCCCACGAGGGCACACATACTCTCTATCAATCAACGATCTTAGGAAGCTTGAATGTTATCTTAGGATTTGACTAAGGAAAGTCCCTAAACACCATAACCCCAAACCCCTTCTTATCTTCTTGTGTGCAAGTTACAAGAGTGAGATCTGGAGAATATGAAGATACGAGAAGACTAAGTGAAGATTAGGGTTTCAGGATCTAACAATAATTATAGAATATTCCTATATCCAGGACTTGGGCAGTGATGCCCTAGTCTTCCTACCCTTTCTACTTCTAGATCTGGTATCAGGGTAGCATCTGCAACAATTTTCCAGTTGTCAGATCCAGCATAATCTTCTATTCAAGACTTGGGCAGTCCTGAAATAGTCCTCCAACACCTCTACTTTCGAGAGACAAGTGCTGACATCTTCCTAACCATCCTTTTGTAATTGGATTGTAGATTGTTGTTGTATATCTTCTATTATAAGTTGATCA
The DNA here is from genome assembly GCA_027924645.1 of Cunninghamia lanceolata. Lineage (NCBI taxonomy): Eukaryota > Viridiplantae > Streptophyta > Pinopsida > Cupressales > Cupressaceae > Cunninghamia > Cunninghamia lanceolata. The sequence goes on from BSBN01000693.1 coordinate 7,136,139, forward strand.
TAGTTAAAATAGGGTTTCATGCATTGTTGTCCTAGAGTTTGATAGAAAGGCTAAATTAAATTTGATTCCTCTATAGCATACCTAAGTACAAGATCTATAGGTAAGTCCACCTTGATTTGGTAGTGATTTGGCTTGGGCTTGTCCTTGAATGTTATATGGAAAAGGGTTTGATCTAGTGTGAATCCTATTAGTCATCATTCACCTTTTTCATACTTAACATTGATATAATTGATATACTGAATGATGAAAAGTGTTAACTAAATATATGTAACTTCATGGGAATACAGTAACATTGTTAAGCATAGCCAAACATTTAATATACATAATAGACCTACCCTAAAATATTCTATGGCAAACTAACAAGGTCTAAAACTAGGATCTAGTTTATTTGTCTAAAAATTGATTTTTGGAAAGCAGGGGAACTCTAGTTTAGGGGAAATATTTTTTGAATTGGATTCTTTCAATTAAAATACACAACTTACCAGTTGATAAATATAAAATCACTCAAACTATATAATTAAGTGCAAGATCTTTTAGCATCTTAGAGGATAAAATCATATTGTCTTAAATTACACCAAAATATCAAAAGAATGACATTAACCACACTTGTTTCAAAAGTGGTGCCTTTGTTACATAATATTTCTCATCAATATGATTTATGAAAAACAAACATCTAGTTTTTAGTCTTTTGCTATATTATCCACCATCTAAAACATAGTTAAAATGAGTAACTAGATAGCTTTATATTCATACATAGAAATGTAGTCAAAAGAAGTATAAAATTACTTCCTACATATTGTTGTTGGATACTTGGAATCATTAAGAAACTATTGATTTGGGTCATAGGTCTGCCTATGCAATCAAATCCATTAACATTAAGCACATTGTCCTTTAAGAATCCATAAAAGGAAGATGACTTTAGAAATGTCCAAGCAAATACAATTGGTAGGTTTAGTGCAAAAGTATAGATATTGAAAGGCAATTGTTTGAAAATCCAATGTAGTCACCATGATTAACTTTTTATTCTTTCCTATGCTCATTTAGCATCATTACAATATATATACATCATATACACACACAAATATATATATATATATATATATATATATATATATATATATATATATATATATATATATATCACACAAATTTCATTTATTCAAAAGGCTTTAGAAATGTTCAAGCAAATACAATTGGTAGGTTTAGTGTAGAAGTCTAGATATTGGAAGGCAATTGTTTGAAAACCCAATGCAATCACTATGATTAGTGTTATTCTTTCCTATGATCGTTTAGCATCACTGCAATATATATACAACATATATAGCATATATAGTGCATATGAAGTGCACATACAACATATACAACATGTATAGTGCATATACAATACATATACAACATATACAGTGCATATACAACATATACAACATATGGGTGAAAGTTTAAAGTTGTGTTACACTTTTATAAAGGAAACGGCCAACACTCATCTAACTTTTTTATTTGAATCACTACAAAGTGACGTATATGTTTTGAATTTTAAAATGACGTAAACTAATAAAATGTAGATTTTTAGTGTATTTTATGTTTGTATTTTTAAAAAAAATTAAAAAATTATTTAAGTATAGTATTTTATAAAATTGACACTATAATTTAGTTGCTGATAAAATGTTAGAAAATAAGGTTGAATGGAACATCACACTTCATATAGTAAATTTCATTTATTTTCCTTCTATATTTTTTTGTGTATTCATAACTCAAAACTTTAGTGCATGGATTATTTTTCCCCAATTTGATAAATTTATTTTTTAAAATAAATCTTGGAAGTTACATGTAATGAAAACACAATTGTTTCAATGGGACATCAACTTTTGTCTTGATTATTTATTCAAAATAGGAAAATAAAATATATCATCTTGACAAGGAGTCTCTCCTCTAGTGCATCATATTTTTTTCAATTTTTTTTACAAACTTTACTATTTTTTATTGAGAGGACAATGAACACCATATTTTGGTGTTAATGACCTACTTTTAGTAGAAATAAAAATAAAATATAAACACTAATTGAAATGTTTAAAATTTTATATTTTTACAAATTAGACTTATAGATATACAAACGAGTATATTTAGATGTCTTTAAATGATTATTTGCACGAGTAGGAGTGGTTAGAACATCAAGTTTTTCAAATAATTTTTTTTTTTTTGGTAAATGAGCCCCAAAGTGATGCTACATATGTTTTTAGTGGATGGTTCCAACTAGAAAATTTGTGGCCTAGATCTAATTTAGCTAGAATGAATCTAGAAAGAGCATAAGTTTCACCAAAGTTGCCTTTTAGTTTGAAATACTTAAATTTGTTTATGCTGATAAGTTGGCCCAGAGTGTGACACATCTTTGAACTTTTACCCATATACAACATATATAATGCATATATATATATAGCATATACAACATATAAACATATATAATTTATATATATTGTATATGTTGTATATATATGTGTGTATATTTCATGTATATATAATTCTACATCAAGCTTACAACAAACTCATAATATCCCCATTTCACAAAAAACCATACCCGACCCAACATCACATTTGAGAATCTATACATACATACATATATATATATATATATATATATATATATTTCATGAGATACATTTTTTTGGTTATAAAACCCAATGTAGTAACCATGCTATAGTAATGCAATTGTGTTAGAGGGGTCCAAAAAGTGTATTCTATAGATCCAAGGAATGGGCCCTGTAGAGCTAAAAAACTCTACATTTTGTTTTAGCTTAGTTTTTGTCTCAGTGTTTCTACAGTTGTTGTATCTCTCTTTGTGGCTTTATATTTCTATACATGGATTGCACCATGTGTCAATATGGAGTAACAAAGGATTGCTTTTGAGTTTGAAATACTTAAATTTGTTTATGCTGATAAGTTGGCCCAAAGTGTGACACATCTTTGAACTTTTACCCATATACAACATATATAATGCATATATATAGCATATACAACATATAAACATATATAATTTATATATATTGTATATGTTGTATATGTATGTGTGTATATTTCATGTATATATAATTCTACATCAAGCTTACAACAAACTCATAATATCCCCATTTCACAAAAAACCATACCCGACCCAACATAACATTTGAGAATATATATATATACATATATATATATATATATACATATATATATATATATACATACATATATATATACATACATATATATACATATATATACACATATATATGTATATATATACATATATATACACATATGTATATATATACATATATATGTGTATATATATGTATATATATGTATGTATATATATATATGTATGTATATATATATATGTATGTATATATATATATATGTATATATATATATATTTCATGAAATACAATTTTTGGTTATAAAACCCAATGTAGTAACCATGCCGTAGTAATGCAATTGTGTTAGAGGGGTCCAAAAAGTGTGTTCTATAGATTCAAGGAATGGGCCCTGTAGAGCTAAAAAACTCTACATTTTGTTTTAGCTTAGTTTTTGTCTCTGTGTTTCTACAGTTGTTGTATCTCTCTTTGTGGCTTTATGTTTTTGTGCGTGGATTGCACCATGTGTCAATACGGAGTAACAAAGGAAAATGTTTAGTGTTCCGCAAGAGTGTGCCACGTGTTTCTTTCATATGCTTCCTTTCCAGTTGTTGCCAAAATGTGCCATGTATCTATGGCGTTGTTTCTTTTTTGAAATTTCTTTCTTACTCTGGAGTGTGCCACGTGTTGATGCCAAAGGCCATGATGAAAAGTTTCTTTTGATACAGTTAGTTTGTGAGTGTTGCCGAGTGTCCTCATATTGACACTGTCAGAAGCTACCACGTGTATCTCTTTTTGATAAGCTTTATTGATACTGGCATATATGGTGGGCCCTAAATATTGCAGTACAGTTTCATAGCTTGTACCAAAGTGTGCCACATGGTGTAAGCAGAGGGTGGAACTATTCTCATTTTGATGCTCTCGGGTGTTGAGACATATATTCTCTTGTAATTTCCAGTTGCTTCCGGAACATGACAAGTGTCATCTTCGCAGGTTTCCAAGGAACTTTTTTATAAAGCTATTGATATAGCTGGAGGGCACCATGTTCCTATTTTTGTTTTAAGCGGGAGGTGCCATGTGTCACAATATTGTGTCTCTATGCGGGAATTAAAGAGATATATGGTGGGTCTCATATAATAATGTCACAATTTCTATTTGGTGTGGAGGGCACCAAGTGTCATAGCTATTGGTGCTCGAGGTATAAAAGTAGAAAGTTTTAAGTAACACCGGAAGTTGTCACGTATCAAGTTTCAAAGTCTAGCGAATGGTGACAAGTGTCAATATTTTGTGTGAATTGTTACAAGGGGAGGGAAGTTAAGTGTTAAGCGGATGTTGCCACGTGGTGTATTTTGAAGCCATTTGAAGACCCTCGGGTGCTGCCATGTGTTTCAACAGGATCACAATTAATGTGTCACATATGTTATTGCTCAGCCAATGAGCGCATAGGGAAAGATGGTTGCAGATCCAAAGAAATCTTTAGTGTCAGACCGAGTCCCAGTTAGTTCCAGTTCTATTGATGCCATTGGGATCCTAGCAGTTAGAGGTGATCTTGAGCCAAATTTTGTGGCTATATATACAAGAAGATATTATAATTCGAAAAAAAAATTAATTAGAAAGTAGAGAGATCTTATGGTGATCGGATTGTATCATTTTGCCTTAGTCTAGTTGTTTCTAATAAAAAGTTGATATACTTGTGCATGTCATTGTGCCTTTTGTATTTGTTGAATTCTTAATGAAAGGAGCTCTGTTATGTGCCATTGGTGATATGATCTGTGTCTTTGCATAAATCTTCTGAGTTTAGCCTTTGCTCTTTAATTCATTTACAATCTGTCTATATTGATCATGCAATATTTGCTCTTTAATATAGCTAAAATTTGAGAATTTGTTCACTGTGCTAGTTAAGGAAATGTATTTCCATTCAGGCGCATCACCCTAGAGTTAAGATTTTACTTATTGTATCTGTAATCTTTTTTCTTCCTCTCCCTTTTACTCAAAACCCCTTAAAAATAGGAAGAGCCAGTTTTTGTAAAATCTGGAGGTTGTTTCAAGTATCAAGTCCCACATTCTTGAAGCTTCCCATGTTGGTGTTAGAACCCGCACAAATTTATACATCAATAGTTTTTAGCACACCCTATGGGACCTTTCTTGAAATTCTGATCAAGACTGTATGAACTAGAGAGCAACAAGGAGTCAAAGCTGTGGGCCGACAACAAGAGCTCAGTCTACTGCTAATCTGGGGATTTTATTGACACCGTTAGTTGCTACTCCAAGAAGAAGAGTAAATCAAGTTGCAATAGCATCAGGAGTAAACATGGGAGCACCAGTACCCCCAAGGAACTATGTAAATTGGAACAATAGTAGTCCCCTCATTCTATCGACACCACCAACTACTTGGGACCCAATACCAGCTAATGCCTTGAAATCTTTACCTAAATTTAGTGGAGAAGATTCCAAGACACTAGGGGGCATCTTCAATATGTATCAGATGTGTGTACAGTACATGTCATTACTATACAAAATGTAGCAATTAGACTATTGGTGGCTTCTTTCAAAGGGAAGGCTCTAGACTGGTATAGATCTTTGACCCCGAATACAATATCTACCTGGGATTAACTTGGTGAAGCTTTCTTTGTGAGATTCAGTGAAAAGGGTGACAAATCTTCCCTACTGCAACAATTAATCACTATAAAGAGAGCACCACAAGAGGCTATAACAGACTTTAACACTAGGTTCTAGAAGACCTAGGATAGAATCCCTGCTACAACTAGGCTACCATCAGGTATGGCTATTGTATTCTATCTCAAAGCTTTCAATTCTGATATATCCATAATGATTCAGTCCCTAGGGGGTCAGACCCTACCAAAAACATATGACTTGGCTATAAAGCCTGAGAATAACCTAATAGATGTTGGAAAATTGCCTCCAAGGCCTCCCATGCCTATGTTCCTAGAAATTTCTATTCCCTTGCCACAGGAATCCCCTAATCCTATAGCTACACCTGTGTCCATGTATACTTTCCCAGCATCTCAACAACCTAATGTGTCAACAACCTCTACCCCTCCATCTGAAATGGATGATGTCAAGAACATCCTCAAGACCTTTTCAAATGAGATTATTAATCTCAAAAGGCAACAAAATTCTTATCCAAAGCCTCCTTATCATAGTTTCCAAGGAAATAGACCCCCATATCAATCAAATCAGTACCAAGGTTCTCAAAGACCAAATAATCCTCAACCTTCAAATCAATTGGTCATAGTTCCCATGCCTTTACAAGTTGTCCCTCATAACCCAAATAGAGAAATAGTCCCTAGGAAAAATAATTTAGCAGAAGATACCAATGCCTGGTGCTTTCCTTGTAACAATGCCCATATGCCTACAGATTGTCCTAGAGGTAATTTACAACAAAAAATACCAGAACAAAGAAGGGTAGAAGGTTAAGTTATGGTGTCTAAAGCTCCTCCATATCAGTCACTTGGTGTCCAAAATGTAGTAATGGTGGCTCAGATGCAAGGAATGTCTATTCAGTAAGAAGAATAAATTGCCCTTGAGTATGCTTTGTTTTCATGGATTGAAGATGAAGATTCAGTGTTCTTGAATGAAGCATCTACTTCCAAGAAGCCCTTATTATACCAAATGAAAGAGAAGGATGATGGAGCAGCCTAAAGTTACCAACAATGAGACTGCTGGAGCTCATCCTTTCCAAACTCATTATAATCTAGTTTTAAGGCAAGAAGTGCCTCAACCAGTCCAGAATCAAGCAGCCTCTGGCCAAGTGCTAGAAAGAGCAAGGTATCCTTACTACCCAAAGACACAAACACTAGGACCCATGAACGTGGTAGAACAGCTGAAGAAGACCCCTGCTCATGTATCAATATGGGACATTCTAGCCATTCCTAAGCAAAAGATGCTATTATAAGAAGCACTATAGATCAAGATTGATCCTAAACCTGTCAATACAAAAGAAAGTGGTACCAACAAAGGGAAGGCTCAAAATAAGGATACTCCACCCTTGCAGACAGCAGCTCTATTTAACACTGCACCAAAGGTAAGCAAATCTAAGATGGATCCATTTTATCTGACTTTAATAGTGGGAAAGAAATTATTACATAACTCAATGATAGATTCTGGGGTGAATACTAAAGTCATGCCAAAACAGATAGCAGATGCTTTAAAGATAAAATATGAGCCACTTGCTAGAGGAGTCATGCAATTAGATGGTAAATTTGTCCAAACCATAAGAAGGATTAAACAACTCCCATTGCAGTTGTATACCTACCCAAACATAACTGTCAAATAGGATATAGTGGTCATAGATATTCCCCCTATCTTCGGTTTGTGCCTATCTAGAGATTTCATAGCTAAGATAGGAGGGTACATGTCACTGGATTGGTTGCATCTGATTTTGAGAGCCAAGTATAGAACAAAGATGAAAGTATTGTCTAAACCTTTGTCCAAAAATCATATCACTAATGAACCAGCCCTAAGAATTGAAGCATCCCACACCATGATGAATAAGGAGGAGAGAGTCTTTATTGAAGAATTAGGTGACTGGACTGAAAATGATCAGCAAGAAGAAGAAAATATTCAATTGATGACCATGATGCAAAGTGACCCTTATGGAAATTATGACTCCACTGGTTTGGGTACTTATGTTATTTTTGAAGAAGGCCAAGAAATAACAAATGTTATCAGAAAAGAAGTATCTAAAAAAGAACCTGACAGAAGCTCAGAAATCTGGACCTTAAATTTTGATGGGGCTAGGAGCAAAAATGCTGTTGGAGTAGGTATATGTCTCATTTCCCCGGAGGGTAAGAAAATTCTTAGAGCCATATGCTTTCAATTTGCTTGCACTAATAATGATGCTGAGTATGAGTCTTTCATCCATGGTCTTATGCTGGCCAAGAAGAAAGGGATCAAGAATTTGGTAGTCAAGGGAGATTCAGAACTGGTTGTGAAACAAATCAGAGAGAAAGTTGTGGAAAAGAATGTAATAATGAGATCTTACCATCACAGAATTTGGGATCTAATAGATGGTTTTGATGCTTTCAATATAGAAGTTGTCCCCAGAACCCAAAACACTGAAGCAAACAGAATGGCACAAATTGGTTCCCAATTTGATCTATCAAGTGACCTGCTTATTAACAATGAGGCAGTAAAAGTGATAGTGAGACCTACAATCCCAGATAATGACCAAAATTGGCAAGTCTTTAATAATGATCTCCAGGTACTCTTGTTTCTGCAGTAATCAGGAGAGTTTGCTGACTAATTACAGCCCAAGATTGAAGAAGCTTATGGTGATCAAATTATCCAACTAAAGTCTAATAAGCTCCCAAAGGGATTGATCACATTAGAAAATCTATTTGACCCTGATGATGTAAGCTTGGATAAGAGGAAGTTCAAGGCAAACAAAGATTATTCTGAAATTCAAGTTAGTGAAGGAAGGAAACTAAAGGTAGGCAATGCTACTACCCAAGAGGAAAAGGATAAGTTGATTTCTTTGTGTAATAAATATGATACAGTGATTGCTTGGACCTATGAAGACCTTTATGGCTATAATATGGATATCATTCAACACACTATAGAACTTGTTGAAGGGTCAAAACCAGTTTGTCAAAAACAAAGACCAATGAATCCTAGAATAGAGCTTTTAATGGTAGATGAACTACAAAAGCTTTTAGAATCTAAGATTATTTTCCCAATTAAACACTCAACTTGGGTGTCTAACTTGGTGCCAGTAAGGAAAAAGAATGGAGACATCAGGCTCTGCGTAGACTTCAGAGACCTAAATAAAGCATCATTGAAGGATCATTACCCCCTGCCATCCATGGAACAAATTTTGCAAATAGTAGCTAGATCAGAAAGGTTTTCCTTGCTTGATAGTTTCTCAGGATATAACCAGATCTGGTTAGTTGATGAAGACCAACATAAGACAGCATTCACTACAAAGTGGGGAACTTTCGCATATGCTAAAATGGCATTCAGTCTTTCAAATATTGGAGCTACTTTTCAGCGTGCCATGGAAATAGCATTTGGAGACCTTATAAACAAGATCATTCTGATCTATTTAGATGACCTAACTATATTTACCAAATATGCCAAAGATCACTTTGAGCACCTGGAAGCTATTTTTCAGAAATGTTAGGAGTTTGGGATTTTCGAGAAACTTTTGGGACATATTGTTTCAAAAGATGGAATTTCCATAGATCCAGAGCAAGTCACAACCATACTAAATCTATCTTTGCTAGTCAACAAGAAGGCAGTTCAGTCATTTCATAGCTAATTTTGCAGGGCTAGTTAGACCCATTACATTGCTGCGGAAGAAAGATTTAGCCTTCAAATGGACTGCTGAAGGGGGACAAGCTTTTGAAGAAGTCAAGAAAGCCATTTCCACTGTACCTATACTAAGAAATCCATATTTCTCTAAGCCCTTTATAATGTATGTATATGGAGGAGAACATAGTGTGGCAACTGTTCTGACCCAAAAAGATGATAGAGAAGAAGGAGAACATCCAATTGCATTCTTCTCTAGAACACTCAGGGAGTATGAATCAAGGTATAATTTTGTTGAAAAGAAAACTTATGCTATTGTAAAAGCTCTTAAGAAATTTAGGCATTTAGTAATAGGGAATAAGATCCTAATATTAGTAGCCCATCCCAGTGTAAGGGAATATATCATGGAGGGTGAGATTACTGAAAAGAGGGCCAACTAGATAACTAAGATTTTAGAATATGATGTAGAGGTAAGGCCTACCAAATTGGTCAGAGGCAAGGGACTATGCCAATATATGACTCAAGACATAGGAGAACCAATTCTTGAAGAAGCATAAATTGAAATGATGTTGAGACTCCAAGAGATTGGCCAAGACTCTTGGGTAAGTGATAGAATACAGTTCATGAGAACTGGTATTTTCCCAAATGAACTCTCCCCTGATAAGAAAAGATACTATAGGTAGCAGGGAGTTCATTTTGTATTGATTGATCATGTTTTGTTTAGAAAGAATATTGATGGAATATTGTTAAGATGTGTAGAGAAGGATGAAGCCCAAAAGATACTGCATGAGTTTCATCATGGAATCTCAGGGCAACATTTTTTAGCAAGGACTACTGCAATTAAAGTGACATAGGCTGGCTATTTCTGGCCTACATTGTTTGCATATTGCTATCAAATGGTAAAAGAGTGTCAAGCTTGCCAGTTCTATACTAGAAAGAGAAGAAATATAGCATTGCCTCTAACTCCCATAATAGTGGATGAACCCTTTGATCAATGGGGTTTGGATTTTATTGGCATGATCAATCTAGTGTCAAATATGGGATACAAGTGGATCCTCACTGCAACAGATTACTTTACAAGGTGGAGTGAAGCAGTGCCACTCAAGGAAGCTACTGAAAAGGTAATCTTGGAGTTTCTAGAAGGGATAACTACTCGGTTTGGCCCTCCTTGCACTATCATATCAAATAATGCTAAGGCATTTTTAGGGACTAGATTGTCTGAGTTTGCCTTAAAAAATGGAATATATATGAAGACTTCTTCTAATTACTATCCACAAGGCAATGGCTTGGTAGAATCTACCAATAAGAACCTGATTAGACTGATAAAGGGAATAGGAGTTGACCATCAGAGAGACTGGCATAAATCTCTTAATATAGCACTATGGGCTGATAGAATCACACCAAAGCAAGTGACTAGGATGTCTCCATATGAGTTAGTTTATGGAAAACATGTAGTAATGCCACTAAGTATAGAGATTCCTGCCTTATAGTTGTTGAAATAGTTGGAAATTGAAGAAAATGGCCTGATGTAGGTCATACTTGTTGAGTTACTGGAGGTTCAGGAGAAGAGAGGAAAGGCACATGAGTCACTATTAGAACATTAGTAGATTGTGAAAAATTGGTTTGACAAAAAAACTTCCAATCCAAAATTTGAAGTTGGGTCACTAGTTCTAAAATGGGATGAGAGAGCTATTAAACCAGGCTGACACAGCAAGTTTGATTCATTATGGAAGGGTCCTTTTAAGGTCCGTTCCTGTAAGCAGCAAAATATGTTTGAGCTAGAGACTATGGATTTCAGTAAATGGGATCTTCTGGTAAATGGGATCTTCCTAAAACATTTTACCTAAGTCTTGAAACTCGCTATGTATCATAGTTAGTTAGGTTCTTTTATTTCCTTTCCTACTGTTGTCTTGCTTTCCCTCTTTTTCCTTTTTAAAATAAGTGTTCCGAGAACACGTGTCAGTAGCACAAGGGTCTGTTTTTATTAGCAGTTGCATTTATGAAGCATGTTCTACTAGTTCCTTAAATTGTAGGAAAAGAGTACCCATCTTTTCAGAGGATTGCCACTTTTGATACAGATCTGACACTTTGTCCCATACGGATTTTCAAAAGATACACTAACCGTCTTTTGGCATCAATGCCATTAATAAGATATGATGTGTCATTAAATGTTTCATTAAGCCCCATTGAGCTAAGTGTTAAAACTCTTAGAGTATCGAATTTTCTATTGTCATTATGTTTTTCTGTGTTATTGTTTGCATCAAAGCTTCATTCCTCGCCTGCATTCTAGTTAAGTTCAGTTTCTTCTTTCTGTGTCGAGAGTTTCCAAGTTTTTTTTACAAGAGATACAGAAATGTCAGAGCCACAATTGCCACAAGAATGGCTAGGGCTCTTTGAACAATCTAACAAATTAATGAGCAGCAAGTCTTATGCGTCTGCACCAGCGTAGCCCAAAGCAAACTACCCAAGAACAAGGGTCCCGGAAATAGGGGTGTGTGTGGACTCAACACAGGTAATAGATTATGCAGATGGCGTCTTCGACACACATATGCAGAAGAACACCAAAAATCTTTGGGAGGGAGCTCATCAAAGGTGCCTCATCTGTGCATCGAAAGGGTAGTCTGAAACTTTTGGGATGAGAATATGGATGTCCCAATTGGCATAGTTTGTGGTTCCTAATGTTCACCCATGTCCAAAATTGATTGACCTATGTGCATAATTGTTTCACCCTCCATGTTTTTTTATTCAACGCAGCCCCTTCATGGTTCAGATTACCCCTAAGGCAATTAGGGATATGCTGGCTTTACAGCATGATAGGACAGCCACATTTCCTACTATTCCTAAGTTGCAGACCACTTGGGCAAATGTCCACACTAAGGTGAAGTTTCTAAACATTGAGATGCAGCTAGGGGATGAAAATACCTTATTGCCTTCGTTGCCTATAGGTTGAGCCCAGTTTTGTCCTAATGTTCAAGATGCCCTCACCATGCTAGATTTTATCTTCAACCATTATGATGATTATACAGTACATGATTGGCAACTTGCAGTGATTTTTAGATTGAAAACTATGGACAAGTCCTAGGAGTACTGACTTGACTTTGCTGAACAAATCTCTGTGGCTATGGTGGACCAGCTTGCAAACTTTCATCAAAATCATGTTTTCAGGTACTTAGCATACCTATTTCATTTAATGCTATATCAAAATTTTGGTCTCTTTCCACAATACATGCCTTTAAATATGTATGACCCTGAGTCTAGTAGCAATAGAACAATTCTAGTGTCCGCATGGATCCATGTTCTGTCAGAGACTTCGGATCCTTATGAGTTTGTAGAATGTTTTGTTGCTCCTACTTTTGGTCATTTAAGTCCTAATCCTGTAGAGAATAGAATGACATAGAGACTCAAAGTTTTCTTAACCAATTTTCCAATCCCTTCTAATTATTTCTTTGGAGCCCATACACCTATCATTAGACTCCATGGTTTTGCCGGTGAGCCCATTCTATTGCCAAAAGTCTTAACCCCTAGGGTTATGTTTTTAGAAGTGGCTCATTAGGTATCTATTACTAATAACAATTTTGGCATAAGAAGAGGAAAAAGAAAATGTATGATGTCCCCTGGACTAGGGAAAAGATAACAATTTAGCCAAGAGAAACTGAAAATCTTTTGTTGCGGAAGTTGGTTGCTTATGGTTTCTTGATTATCGAAGATAAATGGAAATATGATCCAAATAGCTTCTTAGCTTCTTGGATTGTCAGTAATAGGGTTTCTACAGAATTTGTTCATGAGAAACGTCCCTTCTAGGATAAGAGAAGATCACCTAGGCAGAAGATCCTACAATTTATGTTGAATTAAAAGACTTGCCAGATGAGGGTCCCAGGCCCTGGGAAACCTTTTATAGAAAGGTACAAGAATATGACCCTAAGAAGTCAATGACTATAGGCCTTAGAGTGACCTTGAGGAAGGAGGAGAGTGCAGAAAAAATTACAGCTTACTGGAAATACAAATAAGAGATAGCTAAAATTACTCATACTTTTGAGAATGTTGAAACTAATGAGGAGTGGGAATCTGTATGGGATGATTTTCATATGACTCCAGTTTCTAGTTCAGACATGAGTAATATTCTAAGAAACTCTCCAGAAGTAGTAGAAGTGGAAGAAAGAGCAGAGAAGGAGAAAGATGTTCAAGAAACAGGGCAAGCATCAGCTTTAACTTCTAGAGCTCCATGGCCTCCATCTCTTAGCACCTTACAGAAACAAAAGGAAATTGTATCATCGTCATCTCTCAAGATCCAAACAACTTCAGCATCTAGGGGTCTTGGAGTGGCACCTTTGCAACAAACATTGATTAATATTGATGAAGGCCCAGAAGATGCATCAGATAGGCCTCGAAAGAAAATACAGAAGTTGGTATTGGAAGAGGAGGACATAGAAGAACAAATATTGGTGCCACAGCAACAACAAATTCCTATCATTTCCTCGGTGGCTCAGGTAAGTTCTTCTTCTCCCTTTACCCCTACTTCTATTTCTTCTCATTTAGGAGTGGCAACCCAATTGTCCCAATTTTCCATGTCTCCTACCACTTCTGCTACATCTTTGCAAATTTTTTCCCTAATTTCTAGTTCACCGGCCATGTCTTCATAAGCCATTTCCTTACCTCTTATTTCCCCATCCATGCCCAAATGGGCCTTGCCACATTTTGATCCTACCCAGCAAACAACTACCATCCCTTATGGTCTACCTCAAGGTCATCTGTTTGCTGGAGGTTATATTGCATCACCTCCTACCTTCCAAGCCCAGGATGACACAACAAGAAAAGCAAGAGAAGCTCAGATGGAGAAGAAAAGAAAGAAAGAGAATAAGAGCCCTGCTATAGCTCACATAAAATCCTTGTTTGATCCTTTTCAACAGTCCTTGACTGTCACACATTTGACTCCTAATGTGATAAAACCTAATGAGCAAATGTAGCCATAGGATTATTCAATGAATATAGTGGCTATGGATCTGTCTCTTTTCAGGCCATAGGACCAAGTTGAATTGATGAATGAAACTGCTTCAACAGTTGCCACTGATTACTTGAAGCTATTCAAAAGGTTACAGAAGGTTGAAGCTGATTTGACACAAGAGAAGGCTACTAGCAGTAGTTTAACTTGGGAGATACAAGCCAAGGTTAAAGAAATTGACACCTTGAATAAGGAATTGCAATCTACTATTTCTCTATAGATTCATCAAGCAGCACAAGCTCAAGTTGTAGCCTTGAAAGTTGAGTTATCAGAAGAGAAAGTTGTTGTTGCTACCTTAAGACAAGAGAAGGCAACTGTAGAAAAGAGGTATCAAGACAAATTACAAGAGGCATCACAACTGTAGCAGGCCCTTTCAAAGGAGCAAAATCTAAATAGTGTAGCTCAAGCATAGCTTATGGCTGAATAGCAGAAGACAAAGCAACTAACAATTGAGTTGGTACAGAGGCCACAAACTGTAGGGGTTTTGAATTTAGTAAAGGAGCTATATGCCTCCGTGTGGAAAAGGATCTCTGAGGAGATTGTATAGCTTAATCCATCTCTTACCTTCATGTTAAATGCCCAACAATTGTGTGAGAAAGTAGAGTCTTTTGTACAAGCAAATTTCTCTATTATTTCATTAAGGGTTTTAGATTCTTAGCTTCTATTGTAGAAACTATATGACACATCTGATGAGACTCTGTCTGCAGCTGGTATAAGTGATAGAATGGTTGCTACCAAAAGAGTGAATGAAGTTTTGAGTTGAAAAGGTCTGGAAGGAGTTTTTGGATAAGAGATTCTCAGAGGTACTAGGATTAATCTCTAATGATAGGAGAAATATGAGTATTGGAATAAAGAGCTTAGAAAATGTTCTTAAGGATGATGGTGACATTTACAAATTTTGTATCTCCTGGTCAAAAGCAACAGTAGAAATTGAGAAGAAAATAAAAGAGGAAGAGGACAAACTACTGAGTTTGTCTCAAAGTTTTGATCCTTTCTCTTCCTCCATAGTAAATCAAGAATGTCAAACTATTGCAATCACAAATGTAATAAAGAACTTTGAAAAGGAAAGGAAGAATATAATTAACCAGATGGGAGAACTTAGAAGGATTATTATCCCTAAGTTAGAGACCATGCATGAGGCCATAAGTGATGCTAAGACTACCGCCCAAACCAATGATCCGATAGATCTTAAGAGGGCAGAAGCTTTTGTGTTTTTGTTGAGTGGTCACATTTCAATTTTGGATAGAATGAAGCAAAGTTGGGCTACAGAACTCATCCAATTGAAGACATCCTTTGCAGACATTCTTCAATTTTTGTGAATATGTAATATACAGCCAAGTATAGTAAAATTCTTGAAAATTTTGGTGTACGGACCCTGCCTTTTGCCATTGATGTCAAAGGGGGAGTGAGGAGCAGTGAAAAATGAGGAATCCAACTAAGGGGGAACTCTAAAAAATGTATATAAAAACAAAGCATCAGCCAAGGGGGAGCATAGTGTAAACACTTAGTCATTTTTCACTAAGTGTTACCATCAATGCCAAAGGGGGAGATTGTTGGCAAGAGACACTATATGGATTCATGGTTGTTGTCATTGATGGCAACAAAGGTCATCCCACATATCCGCAAGTCATGGTGTGTCTCTACCAGAAGTCAGAATGAAGATTATTGTGGTCCGGTGAACAAGAACATAGCATGTGGCAAGGTCCGACAGACAGGTCTAGATCTCTCAGAGGAAGTATACTGATGTAGTACAGATCTGGGGAAGTCAAGAGGACTACCTTGAGTGGTATATTCCAAGGATTTAGCCTTCGGTGATGGACAAGGAAAAAGATATGAATAGTTGAGTATCGGATTCCTGAGTGACAGTGTGAACAGAGGAAGAACTGACTGACAGAACATCAGACTATTCTCCGGATGTGTTACTAATGATGGTAAAGGTTGTGAAGGCATGAATCATGTTTGGCTGACATAATTAATGATATATACAAGTATATTCTTGATCCACATTACATGATGTGTAAGGATTCAGCTGACAGAACAGAGTTTGTGAGAAGATAGACTGCTCCGGGTGCTGACTAGAAAGATAATGAAATCACTTGTGCAGATATATATATATATAGGATGGATTTAGTTATGAGAAGTGAAGTTATGTAATGTGATATGTGAATAAGAGCAGAGTAGAACAAAAGCAGTAAGAAAGATCTGGTATGTGAAAGAAAAGCAGAATAAAGAGTAGAGGAAAGATGAAGTGCAATAGATCAGTGTACTGAGCCTAACCAGAACTAAACTCCAGCATATGTGGATGCTTTTAATCAGTTCAAGTATTGTATAACATTTTTTTGTAGACAGTGTGTCTCCTTGTAGGCAGTGTACCTCCTTTGTGAGCAGTGTGCTCAGGCAGTGAGCCCTAATTGGCAAGTGCCATTTTGTAATTCCTTATTCTTCTAACAGAAAATATTCTTTGGGTTAATCACCTCGTGGTTTTCTCCCTTAAAAGGGTTTCCACATCAAAAATACTATGTCATGTGTTTTTCATTTCATAGTAATGTTTTCTTGTTTGAATTAATGTTGCATTGATTAATAAAGAAAGTTCAGAAAGAAGAAATAATTAGGATAACTGATTCACCCCCCTCTTAGTTATCAATAGTATGTATGTATCTATGTATGCCTATATGTATGTATGTATAGTGTCGAGGGCAGAGGAGGGTAGAGATGGGAGTGAGCCAGATAGAGGAGGAGAGGGGTGGATAAGGATTGAGTGATTAAGGTTTAAGGTTGAGGGTTGAGCATTTAGGGATAGGATTTAGAGTTTAGGGATAAGGGATTAGAGTTTAGGACCTTGAGGGATTGGGGTTTAGGGTTGAGGCTTCAGGGATAGCATTTAGGGTTAAGGGTCGAGGGATTAGGGTTAAGGTAGAGTGTTGAGGGTAGAGGGATTAGGGATAGGGTTCAGGGTTGAAAGTTTAGGGTTGAGGGATTAGGGTTTAAGGTATAGTTTAGTAGTTCTTGTGGATAGAGCCAGTAAACAATGGGAGATTATTTGCCTATTTCATAACAATATACCTCCCCTAAGTGCAGGGTGGACAACAAGAAACATAAATGTACCCTAATGCAAAGCTTTTCTCATAATGATCATCCTTCTGATTTCAACTGTTAATTACTCACTATAGATGTACCATACGTAAAGCTTTTCTCATAGTGTGTACACCTATTGGCATAATGAACCCTAGATGGGCCAGAAAAGCATGCCATATAACATTACTAACATTAAAAAAGTTCATAGCCATTTTTCTGACATATTCTTGCAACTCAAATATCTTTAAGAGAAGAGTGTCAAAAATGATGGCTTTAACAACCTAACATAACACAAAGCAATTTTGGTGGGTTTAGGGATAGGGTTTAGGGTTGAGGGATTAGGGTTTAGGGTTGATGGATTAGGGTTTAGGGTTGATGGATTAGGGTTTAATGTTGAGGGTTGAGGGTTTAGGGTTTAGGGATAGGGTTGATGGTCAAGGGATTAGGGTTAAAGTAGAGTGTTGAAGGTAGAGGGATTAGGGATAGGGTTTAGGGTTGAAGGTTTAACGATTAAGGGTTGAGTCTTTAGGACTGAGGGTTAAGGGATTGGGGTTTAAAATATAGTGTTGAGCATCGAGGGTTTATCGATAGGTTTTAGGGTTTAATTTTTAAGGGTTAAGGGTTGAGGGATAGGGTTTACGGTTTAGGGATAAGGGATTAGGGTTTAAGGTATAGTGTCGAGGGTTGAGGGTTTAGGAATAGGGATAGCATTTAGGGTTTAGGGATGAGGGATTAGGGTTGAGGGATAAGGACACCAAGTTGAGGGTTGAGGGATTAGGGTTTAAGGTATAGTGTCGAGGGTTGAGGGTTTATTGATAGTGGTAAGGGTTGAGGGTTAATGGATTAGGTTTTAGGGTTGATGGATTAGGGTTTAAGGTATAGTGTTAAGGGTTGACGGTTTAGGGATAGGGTTGAAGGTTGAGGGATTAAGGTTTAGGGTTGATAGATTAGTGTTTAATGTCAAGGTTAGGGTTAGAGTGTCAAGGGTAGAGGGATTACGGATAGGGTTTAGGGTTGAAGGTTTAAGGATTGAGGGTTGAGGCTTTAGAGATGAGGGTTTAAGGCTTAAGATATAGTATCAAGTGTTGAGGGTGTAGGGATAGGGTTTAAGTTTTAAGGGTTAAGGGTTGAGGCATAGGGATTAGGGTTTAAGGTATAGTGTTGAGGGTTGATGGTTTAAGGATAGGGTTTAGGTTTGAAGAATTAGGGTTTAGGGTTGATGAATTAGGGTTTAATGTTGAGAGTTGAGGGTTGAGGGTTGAGGGTTGAGGGTTGAGGGTTGAGGGATAGGGTTAATGGTCAAGGGATTAGGGTTAAATAAGAGTGTTGAGGGTAGAGGGATTAGTGATAGGGTTTAGGGTTGAAGGTTTAAGGATTTATGGTTGAGGCTTTAGGGATGAGGGTTAAGGGATTAGGGTCTAAGATATAGTGTTGAGTGTCAAGCATGTAGAGATACGTTTTAGGGTTCAAGTTTTAAGGGTTAAGGGTTGAGGGATCAGAGTTAAGGGTTGAGGGATTAGGGTTTGACGTTGAGGGTTGAGTACATTGAGGTTCGAGGGTTAAGGGTTTTAGGATAGGGCTAAGGGTCAAGGGTATAAGGATTAGGGATAGGGTTGGAGGGTTTAGGGATAAGGGATTAGGGTTTAAGGTATAGTATCAAGCTCATTGAGGGTCTAGGAATAGGGATAGTATTAGGGTTTAGGGATGAGGGATTAGAGTTGAGGGATGATGGATTAGGGTTGAGGGTTGAGGGATTAGGGTTTAGGGATAAAGTTTAGGGTTGAGGGTTGAGGGATTAGGGCTTAAGGTATATTGTTGAGGGTTTAGGGATAGGGTTCAGGGTTGAGGTATTAGAGTGAAGGGTCGAGGGATTAGGATTTGACATTGAGGGTTGAGGCTTCAGGCTTTAGGGTTTAGGGTTTAGGGATAGGGTTGAGGGTCAAGGGATCAAGGTTAAGGGTTGAGGGATTAGGGTTCGACATTGAAGGTTGAGTACATTGAGGTTTCAGGGTTAAGGGTTTCAGGATAGGGTTGAGGGTTGAGGGATTAGGGCTAAAGTAGAGTGTCAAGGGTATAAGGATTAGGGATAGGGTTGGAGGGTTTAGGGATAAGGGATTAGGGTTTAAGGTATAGTATCAAATTGTTGAGGATTTAGGAATAGGGATAGCATTTAGGGTTTAGGGATGAGGGATTAGAGTTGAGGGATGATAGATTATGGTTGAGGGTTGAGGGATTAGGGTTTAAGGTATAGTGTTGAGTGTTTAGGGATAGGGTTTAGAGTTGAGGGATTAGAGTGAAGGGTCGAGGGATTAGGATTTGACATTAAGGGTTGAGGGTTGAGGCTTTAGGGTTTAGGGTTTAGGGATAGGGTTGACGGTCGAGGGATCAGAGTTAAGGGTTGAGTACATTGAGGTTTGAGGGTTAAGTATTTCAGGATAGGGTTGAGGGTCAAGGGATTAGGGTTAAAGTAGAGTGTCGAGGGTATAAGGATTAGGGATAGGGTTGGAGGGTTTAGGGATAATGGATTAGGGTTTAAGGTATAGTATGGAGTTGTTGAGGGTTTAGGAATAGGGATAGCATTTAGGGTTTAGGGATGAGGGATTAGAGTTGAGGGATGATGGATTAGGGTTGAGGGTTGAGGGATTAGGGTTTAGGGATAAGCTTTAGGGTTGAGGGTTGAGGGATTAGGGTTTAAGGTATAGTGTTGAGGGTTTAGGGATAGGGTTTAGGTTGAAGGATTAGAGTGAAGGGTTGAGGGATTAGGATTTGACATTAAGGGTTGAGGGTTGAGGCTTTAGGGTTTAGGGATAGGGTTGAGGGTCGAGGGATCAGAGTTAAGGGTTGAGGGATTAGGGTTTGACATTGAGGGTTGAGGGTTGAGGTTTGAGGGTCAAGGGTTTAGGGATAGGGTTGAGGGTTGAGGGATTAGGGTTTGACGTTGAAGGTTGAGGGTTGAGGCTTTAGGGTTTAGGGTTTAGGGATAGGGTTGAGGGTCGAGGGATAGAGTTAAGGGTTGAGGGATTAGGGTTTGACGTTGAGGGTTGAGGGTTAAGGTTCGAGGGTCAAGGGTTTAGGGATAGGGTTGAGGGTCGAGGGATTAGGGTTAAAGTAGAGTGTGGAGGGTATAAGGATTAGGGATAGGGTTGGAGGGTTTAGGGATAAAGGATTAAGGTTTAATGTATAGTATCGAGTTTGTTGAGGGTTTAGGAATAGGGATAGGGTTTAGGGTTGATGGATTAGCATTTAATGTCAAGGTTAGGGTTAGCGTGTTGAGGGTAGAGGGATTAGGGATAGGGTTTAGGGTTGAAGGTTTAAGGATTGAGGGTTGAGGCTTTAGGGATGAGGGTTTAAGGCTTAAGATATAGTGTCAAGTGTTGAGGGTGTGGGGATAGGGTTTAAGTTTTAAGGGTTAAGGGTTGAGGGATAGGGATTAGGGTTTAAGGTATAGTGTTGAGGGTTGATGGTTTAGGGATAGGGTTTAGGTTTGAGGGATTAGGGTTTAGGGTTGATGAATTAGGGTTTAATGTTGAGGGTTGAGGGTTGAGGGATAGGGTTAATGGTCAAGGGATTAGGGTTAAATAAGAGTGTCGAGGGTAGAGGGATTAGGGATAGGGTTTAGGGTTGAAGGTTTAAGGATATAGGGTTGAGGCTTTAGGGATGAGGGTTAAG
Organism: Cunninghamia lanceolata; assembly: GCA_027924645.1. Taxonomy (NCBI): domain Eukaryota; kingdom Viridiplantae; phylum Streptophyta; class Pinopsida; order Cupressales; family Cupressaceae; genus Cunninghamia; species Cunninghamia lanceolata. The sequence goes on from BSBN01000693.1 coordinate 7,157,259, forward strand.
GGATTAGGGTTTAAGATATAGTGTCGAGTGTCAAGCGCGTAGGGATATGTTTTAGGGTTCAAATTTTAAGGGTTAAGGGTCAAGGGATTAGAGTTAAGGGTTGATGGATGAGGGTTGAGTACATTGAGGTTTGAGGGTTAAGGGTTTTGGGATAGGGTTGAGGGTCGAGGGATTAGGGTTAAAGTAGAGTGTCAAGGGTATAAGGATTAGGGATAGGGTTGGAGGGTTTACAGATAAGGGATTAGGGTTTAAGGTATAGTATCGATCCCATTAAGGGTCTAGGAATAGGGATAACATTTATAGTTTAGGGATGCGGGATTAGATTTGAGGGATGACAGATTAGGGTTGACCAAGTGGTGGGACCAAGTGGCTTGGCTCTTCCAATCATGGATCCTCCCATATTTAAGAGGAATTGTAAGGCTTGGAAGTGTCAGTTGATGAAGCACAGGATGTGGTCATCCCTTCTTGTGTTAAGGAAGATAATGCACAAGATGTGATCAATCTATGGCAGGACAAAACACGAGCACGTTATAACGCGCTCGCATTTTTTCCTTCTATAGAAACAATAAAAAAGTGTTGACCCCCATGATCTAGGCCTACTTGCTCTGTTTTCATACTAATTTTGCATGTGCTCTAACAAAAAAGAAGTGCTTTCATGCTATTAGGAATTTCACATGCACATTTTACACATTATACCACCTTTACATGATCTTTCCACCACTTTTTCTTCTTTGCCAACTTGAGAAGGAGGAAATAACATAGTTTTCACACCAAGTTTGATATATATCTATTCAAGTTTCAATTTTTGTAGTGTTGCAATGTTAATTGTGATTCAATTTTAGGAATTTAACATTATAGATTGGTTAATAGTATTGTTGTTAGTAATTATATTTGAGTGTTATGCAATTTAACATTGAAAAGGAAGCAAGTGGTGAAAAACTCAAATTGTTGAGGAGTTTTATGCAAGAAGAAAAAAACACTACATAATTGGGTACTCTCGCCATTCGAATCTTCATATTTTAGGTATGTCAAGTCTTTACATGCATGTTCTTTACATTTTCCTTAATTCTATTTGAATTAATTTATCATGCTTTATCATACATGTTTAAAATAGACACATTCCCAATCAATAAAGCAACCTACAATCTCACATGATGCCATGTATATTTTCTACACTTGGGCTCTTTAATAATTATGTGTAATAAACAGACCTTAACATACCATGATGTCAAACTATACAAGAATAAATCCTTACAACATAATAAAAATACAATCCCACTATTATCTTGTATTCATTTCCTAGGAACTAATATTGGTCTCTTTATCATGCTGTAAACAAATTCTCCGTCATGCTGAGGAAACGATCAAGAATTAAACCAACACAAGAAGAGATAGAAGCTAAGAATGCAAAGAAAGTAGTGGCTATGAGGGAACTTCGTGAGAAGAGGAAATTGGACATGATAAATGAAGACATGCCAATTGAAGAGGAACCACAACCATCACAAAGAGATATGGTATTGGCAGCACAAAGAGAACGAATGCAAAAACTTCGTGCTATGAGAGATTTGAATACCATAGTTGGAGACACATCCTCTACTGCAAGTCAACGTGTAGGGACACCATCTACCACATCTCATGTTGAGAGTACATCATCACTCGTATGTGATGAAAGAGGTACGCCATCGTTCCCACCTCAACCTCAAGGTATGTCATCTATTCCATCTTCGATCAAAGGTATGCCATCTAGCCCATCTCATTTAAATATTGATGAAATTCCTAATGTTGAGATGAATTTACCTAACTTAACACCACCTAGAATTTTGCATAGAAAGCCAAAGTATTTGATTAATATTGATGAGAATATTTTGTAGCCAATGGAAGGTAAGATTCCAAAACACACTTGTAGAAGATATGCTCATAAGATTTGGAGATTGTTCTTTGAAAAGTTAAATGAGACTACAAGATGTCAACTATTCATTGAAATGATGCGAAGTATAAAGTATAGGTCCATCATGAAGATTCTTGGGTTGAGAACATCATAGGTTTCAAGTGAAAAATCTATTGTCAAGAATCTAATGAGTGTGTATGAGAGTGTGGGTAACACCTCACACATAAAAGATAGTAATGCAACACGATGTGTGATTACATCGACTATAGTAAGTAGTCAAATGAGGAAAGCTCATCTCATTAGAAAGACGAGTCAAGAATTGAGAATTAATAGGAAAACTTTATCAAGAGCCATTAGAAGACGCCAAAGAATTGAGGATACTAATACTAATGAAGTATGGGCGTTCTCGAGGAGACTACCACAAAAAGATAAACCAATTGTTGAAGCATTGAGATCACTAATTGAAGACTTTTGGAAGAACTATACAAGGGTATCTCCAAATCAAAGGGATGTGGTAAGAAGGAGAATCGGTAGTCAGAACCGTGAGACACATCCAAACCATTTTTTGAATGAGACTCAAACACAGTTTTATGGTAAATTTCTAGAGAAGTATCCTCAAATTAAAATTTGTCAAAGATATTTTGAAATTCTAAAACCTTTCTATGTTAAGATAAATCACACACGCACTACTTGTTGTTGTAGATTACATATTAAATTTTCTAACCATTTTGATGTTTATAGGTCTATATGGTTAGATATGCATACTAACAATGTTTTGCAGGGTTGTGCCATATGTGCCCCACCAACATCTTCAAGAGACTTCATATCAAGAATTTTATGTGAAAGAGAGGAAGGTCAAATATTTTACAAGAAATTATGCTTGGATGACACATGTCATCGTTGTAGTGGCTTGCAATATTTGCCAATATGTGAACATATGGAAAGAACACATGCAGTTGGAAATGAACTAGTAGAGTTTGACAAGTATAAAATAGTGGCATATAATACAAAAGATGGTAAAGAAGGAAAGGTGTGAATTGGTTATTGAAAAGATTCCAATGTATCAGTTTATGCCTATTTTTCGTGACAGCATAGTGTATGAGTATGCAAGACATGCCAATAGAGCTCGATGGTTGGACTTGCAATTCAAGTTATGCAAGGACACATTTCCGGTTGGTAACATTGTTTCAGTTGTCAACTTTGTAGAGAACTATAGTCTACAACCACAGTGTGAGGTGCAATCACAATATTACAACTCCACACAGGTTTCTATATTTGTGCACATTGCATTCATTCATGCGAATGATAGTACAGAGGATGACAGAAATATCATAATGGAGTATAATTTCTATATTAGTGATGATCGCACGCATTCTATAGAGTTTGTTCAAGGTTGCTTTCAAGTCTTCTACAATGATTTGGCTAGAAGGGGCATATCGATCAGTCAGCATATCATATGGTCAGATAACTGTGCGTCACAATTCAAGAACTCACAGAATTTCTATTGGCTGAGTAGGAGGCATAATTTTATAGGTATTCAACATATGTGGAACTTTTGTGAGGATGGGCATGGAAAGGGGGAGCATGATGGTGTAGGAGCATGTATCAAAAGAGCCATAGCACAAGAAGAGTTAAAGTATAAAGACAATGCAAAGTTGACAGATGCAAAATCGATTATCAAGTGGTACAATGCTTCCATGGGTCCAGGAAATAAGGTAAGTCTTCAGTTCGTAGAATTTTTGGTTGATAGATGATACTAACATTGCACCATATGAGGACTATTTTACATTGACAGGATCATGGAGTATCCATACGTGAAAGATGTCATGCTTTTGTTCTTCCTGTACAATTCAAGTTTGGGATGAGTGCAAGTCAAAGGAGTGAGTTGACGAATGGCAGTTAAGTTATCTTAGCCCACTTGACACGTATTGACCCCCAACGGTACTAGAACTAACATAGATGGATTCATCAGTTGACTCTGACCACATATCAGATTTAGTTCAACCAGGTAATATAGGGCATGTATATGCATCTAATTTCATCTAGTTCAACCAAGTAATGTCATCTTACTTTGTAGTGTTTTTGTAATGTTGACTAATTTCATCTAATTTGCTACACATATCAATGTAGGGCATGTATATGTAGCTATTGTAGATGAAGATAATGAAGAGGGAATAGATTATTACTTATGTCATTGTGTTGAGGCTAAAAAGAAATTGGAGGCTCCTGTTACAGATGGAGAAAACATCGAATACCCTACAGGCTCAGTGGTTATTACTAGAACATGGCTTAGAAGGTACCCACATAAGAGTGTTAATGTTTAGCTATTTCAAGATTTGACATGCATCAGAAGATTCTTCATTACTCGAACCTTGTCGTGGTATCCAATGTTCATTTGATAAAGTATCGAGGTAGACCTTTGAACAAAATCTTGTGGAAGGTGCGTGAGTCTGACCATGAAGCAATACTTGACACAATAAAGAGTAGAGTAGACCTAGATGGTTCATTGGATTAATTTGTAAGTATTCACATTGATTTTGTAAAGTCATGTTACATTGAGTTGTAAGTATGCAAATTAATTTGTAAGGTTTGTCTTTTTTTTAATTTCTTGCTGCATTTTTACACATATACACATTTTTACATAATCATGTTATGCATTTTTGTTGTCCTGCTCCTGATGCAACCAAAATGACTATTCCAACATGTTTGGATGGGTACATTTATGCTAGGCATGGTCCTATTTTTCACCCAAACATGTCAAAACAGTCTGAGCTACATTGTACAGACGATATCCCTAAAGAGTCCAAAATGTAAAAAGGCAGCAATCTTTGACGAGATGTTACTCAAAAATTGTGTCACTTAGAAAAATTCCATCTAAGGAAATGCGATCACGTAGAGTGCCTCTACAATAACCTCTCTCAGTTTTTTATATCTCTGAGGTGTTTTCCTGTGGTGAAAGGTTTTCTACTACCCCAAAAATTGTCAGGAGGCAGTGTAAAGTTGCAAAGGGGTGTAACTTCCATCCTGCTCCTGATGCGACCAAACTAACGATTCCAACACATCTAGATGGGTACATTTACACTAGGCATGGTCCTTTTTTTCACCCAAACATGTCAAAATAGTCCGAGCGACATTGTACCGACGATATCCCTGAAGAGTCCAAAGTGTAAAAAGGTAGCAATCTTTGATGAGATGTTACTCAAACTGTGTCACTTAGAAACATTCTGTCTGAGGTAACACGATCATGTAGAGTGCCTCTAAAATAACCTCTCTCAGTTTTTTATATCTCTGAGGTGTTTGCCCATGGTGAAAGGTTTTCTGTTGCCTCAAAAATCATCAGGAGGCAGTGTAAAGTTGCAAAGGGGTGTAACTTTTGTCCTACTCCTGATGTGACCAAACTGACTGTTCCAACGCATTTGGATGGGTACATTTATGCAAGGCATGGTCCTATTTTTCACCCAAACATGTCGAAATAGTCTGAGCTACATTGTACTAACGATATCCCTGAAGAGTCCAAAGTGTAAAAAGGCAACAATCTTTGACAAGATGTTACTCAAAAACCGTCACTTAGAAACATTTTGTCTAAGGCAACGCAATCATGTAGAGTGCCTCTACAATAACCACTCTCATTTTTATATCTCTGAGGTGTTTTCCAGTGGTGAAAGGTTTTCTGCTGCCCCAAAAATTGTCAGAAGGAGGCAGTGTAAAATTACAAAGCATTGCTAAGAAATCCTCAATACTCAAACACTCTAATGAACTGAAGCAACTTCTTCTTAGGTGCAAATGTAAGGGTACACAAGGGGAAAATGGTGCCTAGATGATTAGTGCATTTCTATGACTTCATTCACATGTTTAAATGTTTGAGAAACTCTCCTTTACTAAGCACTTGTGCTCATGTCAATGTTAAGCTTTATACCTCTTATGCGCTCAATTAGGTGATGTCATTAGATACAACTTACCCTTAGGCGCCAATGTAGCTTCTTTAATCCATCACACTTCTAGGCACTCAAATTTGAGGTCTTGGACTTGTATCTTATTCCTAGGCACAATTGGATGATCTTCCTAGATCTAGGCGCTCATGATGGTGGGAAATTACATGAAAGGGCACCTAAGTCCAATTTGACTTTGTATTTGATATTTTATGATTTCAATTGACTAGGAATGGCTCAATTTCTAAAGTACTGACTCAATAATGTAAGTTCAAGGTCTTTTCCTCCTAGGCACCAATTAATGAGTTCACTAGATGCAATTTCTCCTTAGGCGCCAAAACTAGATAGTAGTGACAAGAGGAGATGCGTGGCATCAGTTTAGGCTCTATTCATTATTTGTAAGACCTTCAATGATTAAACATGCTTTAAGTAAGCCTTTCTCTCATGGAACTTACTCAATGATATAGATTTGTGATACTTTATCTAAGGCGCTAATCTAGATCTATATGGAGGTGAAAGAGTGCCCAACATCATGAAGCTTTATACTTGGCATTTTTTATGCTTTAAATAATTATGAAGGTCTTAGGATGACTTTTCCCCTCTAGGCGCCTACTCTTAGATGTCCTTGGATGCAATTTCAATCTAGGTGCTCATGGAGGTATTGAATGACAAGCAAAGGTGTCATAGCTTACTTAACCCATTTCTTTGGATTTTGATGATCTTGACTCTTAAATGCCATCTAGTCTCATGCTCTTAAGCTCTCCTCTTACAAGGTGCCATATTGAATGGATTTAAATTCTCTTGTTATGCTTAGGCACCAATTCAAGGTCATTCTAAAGGCAAAGAGCGCCTAGAATCCATTTGACTTAGCTTTTAACATTTCAACAAGTTTAAGCAATGGGAGAGATCTCATGAAGGAGTCCACTCAAAGGATTGTTTCATGTCAACTCTTCCTAGGCACCAATGTGTGATTAGATGACAAGGAAAGTGTGCCTAAACTCCAAACATTCAATCAATCTTCATATACATACTTCTCTCCTTCAAGGCGCTCAAAGTGGTTAACTCATTCTTCAATTCCTTATTCTAGTTGGTTCTAAGACCTTTAGGTGCTATCATTCACCAATTCAAACCTTCAAACACTTCTAAGGTGCTCAAAGTGATGTCCATGACCAATCCACTCCTTAGGTGCTCAAATTTGATTGTAGAAGCAAGAAATTGCGCCTAAGGTTTATGTTTCTCAAGACCTCCTTTGCAAGGCGCCTTAGATAATGATTAAGGTAAGACTCAATGTAATCTCATAACCTTTCCTTATATGCAAGAGGAATTACATTTAATAACCACAATGGTCACTTACCGCTAACATTTAATCAATCTTCATATACATACTTCTCTCCTTCAAGGTGCTCAAAGTGGTTAACTCATTCTTCAATTCCTTATTCTAGTTGGTTCTAAGACCTTTATGTGCTATCATTCACCAATTCAAACCTTCAAACACTTTTAAGGCACTCAAAGTGATGTCCATCACCAATCCACTCCTTAGGCGCTCAAATTTGATTGTAGAAGCAAGAAATTGTGCCTAAGGTTTATGTTTCTCAAGACCTCCTTTGCAAGGCGCCTTAGATGATGATCAAGGTAAGACTCAATGCAATCTCATAACCTCGCCTTATATGCAAGAGGAATTACATTTAATAACCACAATGGTCATCAAGTGCTCATAAGCATATGATTTTGACTATCTTATTCAAAACAACAAACATACTCTTTGCATCCCAATATGATATAATAACAAGAAATTAAGAAATATTTTTAGTTTACCAACTCATAAAGAATATGGATCAGGATACTCATTTGAATATTTTCAATTGAGCAACTCATAAAGAATATTAATATTTTTTGTTCAACATGATGATTCATTTTTTTTTAAATACAACTTTTATCTTTTAGTTCCAAAATGAGGTTTAGGTGATACTTGAATAACAATAGCTAGCTTATTAGATCAACAAACATCCTATGTAATACAATTGGACTTTAAATATTTGAAGTAGCCATCTACAAATATCCATTCAAATGTGGATTTATAATGCAAGTATGGATGCCATCAATAAAAAATATTTGTATTAACCAAATATCCATATAGGCATACATCAATATCTGTCAATATAAGTATAACATTTATACAAAATAGCCATATAGGCATACAATCTCAACTATATACAATACAAAATATATCTCCACAAATGCCATATAGGCATACAACAAAGGAACACAATAAAAAGTCATTCCCCTCTAGCTAGTGAAGAGAATAGATCATGGGTAGCCTTTGATCTTCTAGGGGATGGAGACATGCATGTGGGTGGTCTACTACAAACCTGAGGGTTGCTCCTCCTATTTAGTTCTTCCTGCATCTTTGGCTGTTACAATAAAAAATATAGACATTAATATATAGAAATTACATGTTATAAAAAATGAAACATTTAACAAAATAATCACTTACCGCTAACATATAATATGTCTCCTCACTTGCCTCAGTAGTGGGAATAGGCCGTAGTGATGTAATGTCCTATAGAAACCATCTAGATAGAAATTAAACTTCAAATCAATAATCTTTTGATTTTTCAAAAATAAACAATTATAACAATGAATGTAAATTGAAATTTACTAATCTGCCTCATACCCCTATCAATGCCATGGAGCTATGAATCACAGAGGTCACACCATGCTCCATTGCCCTCTGAACATCGGGAGGTGTCTCCGCAGCCTGCATCATCTAGAAATAAAACAACATTATTCAATTACGAAAACTATAATAATGATGCAAATCATGGCTCCTAACATACACACACGTTCATCTAAACATGGAAGTACACACAATAAAGCACACAAGTCACATACAAAAATCTAGTAAGTACAATTCATTTATTAAACTATTTATTTTATTACCTCTGTGAAGCTTTGAAGTCCACCACCACTGGCAGGTGTTGCTGTGAAATCTCTAATATTAACCTATTCAACATCCAAAATATGATATTAGAATACCATTCATATAACAATGCTATTCACATGTAATATTTATAATTGTTTACTAGTTACATACCCCAATAGTAGATGATCTAGTGTAATATGCTGGTGGAGAACCACTCAAAACTGCATCAACACTATGACCTTGAAATTTCATTAAAATCATCAAACTAAATTAGTTAATCTTGCATTTCAAAAATAAAATTTAATAAATTAAATTCTATAAACTTGCTAATATTTACCTAAGTATCAAGGCCGAAAGTCTCACTCAGGAGGGTATCTGTCATCACCATCTACTCAGCTGCAGATGTAGCCTGTGCACCTGCGTCCTGACTATCCATGGGGTCATAACCATAGGCTGACCTGAAAGTCTAACAAGTATGGGGTGGGACCCTACTCCTCACACTATCTCCCAACCCCCTCTGTGCTGCAAGACTGACATGCTCTATGATGCTCTGGGTCAAGGCACTAATGGAATGAAGTGTATCGACCTCAACACTCTCCTTCACAATGGAAGGGATAGAAACATGCTCATGGGCTAGTTTGTTGATTACTCGTCTTACTGCCCACTGTGGGTCAACACATGCCCCTAATCTATCTTGTGCTGACCCCCCACCTCTACCCTGGAAGTCCCACATATCAAAATAGTTTGGCACTTTATTGAGGACAAACTCGCAGTAGAGTTTCCTCAAAAAGTATTGCGGGACCTCATTATTATTGCATGGAGGATGGTCAAAAACCATCCACCACCTCTGCCCAAAATTGTCCCTTATCACTTGGTTCTTGTACCAATGGATAGGGAACATCTTGCATGTAATGGGTGGAGGTTGATTTGTTTGTGGGTTTGTGAAAATCGAACACAAGTCTAATTTTGTAATTTGTAATTTTTTCACATCTTGGTATGACAACTTGTCTGCATAATAGTCTCTATACTCTCTCCTCTTATCCATCCAACTAGTTATTTGCTTGCTAATTGAATCTACATTTGATAACATAGATTCAAGAGATTCAGTAAGTGTGGACCTATGCAAGGTTAAAGTGGAAGGATCTTTCAACCTTGCAATTATATCTTGAATTTATTTTTTGTTGTTTTCAATTTGCCCCATTATATTTTCTTGTGTTCCAGGGGCATGTCGAGGAATGGATGGAGGAGGTTGTGGATTTTTTGGATTTTGAGGAGGAGGAGGAGGTGCATTAACATTTCCTGACAATTAACAAAATATACATAAAAAATTAACTCAAACCTACCTATTTAGAAACAAATTCAAAAAATATATATATATAACTCACTCCTTTGGTGTGCTTGACGTTGTGGTGGCATTTTGGCAACAAATCAATAAGGTTTTTATGTTGAATTGAGTTTTGCAAAATGCGAGCACGCTTCCTAGGGTTTGCAGGATGCGGGTATAGAGGAGAAGAAAGAAATGAAATGAGATAGATAACCTTTTTTTTATTTATAACAAGTCAAAAAATACGCTCACGTTATGGCTTGGTTTTGACGAGCCTTAGGCTCATCATTACCAAACCATAACATAAGTGCATTATAACGCACTCACGTTTTGCATTATTTTTTAAAAAAAAAATTTGGCCACTTTTTGGCCCCCCATCTTTTTACACTTACCCAGATGGGCACATGAGGTGTTTGTTTACTTTGTTATTATGGGTGTTGTATGTGTGAGCAATCACATTGTGGTGTGGTTGTTGCAACACATTTTGAACACCTTGATTTCTTTGAGTGATTTGTCTTGCATTGTTTAGAATGTAATCCGGGGGTCGAGGTGGTTTTTGATCACTTTGAATTGTAATCAATGGTTTTAAGCAAGAAGGTGCACTAAGTGCCCCTCGCACAATCATCTTAGGAACATTGCTGCAAAATCTATTAGTGAATATTGAATTAGCATTGTTTCCCTCTCTATTATACCCAATATATATCCCTAAAGGATTTAATGTGAGAGATATTTTCTCATCCACTAATGTTACATCTTGGATAGGGAGAGCATTGGAATGAAAGAAAGGTAAGGTGTTGTTAGGAAGATTATGTAGGTTGTTGAGCTGGTCATTTCTCCCAAAAGGTGCACCTATTAGGAAACTGCTATCATCCCAGATAAGGACCAATGGGAGGTGGTTCAACCATGTCATCAATCCTAAAGGGGGATGATAACTTTTTTGCTAACAATCCCTCCTTAGCATTACCTGAGGGGATTCAAACCCATGACCTAGATTTGATACCACTTGTAGGGTGTTGAGCTTGTTGTTTCTCCCTAAAGGTGCACCTATTAGGAAACTGCTACCATCCTAGATAAGGACCAATGGGAGGAAGTTAAGCCATGTCACAAATCCTGAAGGGGACAATGACTTTTTTGCCACCAGGTTAGGTGTTGTTTCATTAATAGAGCTTTCCATAGTCTTCTCATATAAGGTTCTTGGACATTCAACTATAGGAGAAGTAGGATAACTTATGGAATCATCATCATCATCCTCATATATTTTAGCTATTAGTTCCAAAGCATTCAAAGAACTTTCGCACTCATCATTGTCAATGTATTTTCCTAGATCTTCTACTACCAATGGGTATGTATTCATGAGAGATGTAAAGTTGTTAAAATCAAATACATAGTTAAGGATTTCAAATCAAGAGCATTTAAATATATCATTATGATACATAGCTTGTATATAAGTGAGAACATGAGGATTCATATTAGGAAAATTGTAGAAATTCTCAAAGTTTTTGATATATGCATGTAAAGATACCGAAGAGAAATTAGATGAAGATGCGATAATGAAATGTCTTGTAACATCAATGTCCAATAAGATCTAGTAATACAAAACATGCAAAGTTTTATGTTACTTGATACACCCTAGGTGTGTGACTGTTTCACTCCTAAGCACTTGTTTGAAGGAAAGGGCTAAAAGGACACACCAACTTCACAACAAACACAATGGATAGGAGGATTAGAGTACAATGCAACAAGGCCCAATTGATGATTGTATGTATCTAGATTGAATGCAATTAAACGACACAAAATATGCTTGTTTATGCACCTAAAATGTACTTTTTTTAATCTTATTTCAATGTAAATGTATAAAGAAGAGGTGTTGTAAAGAAATTGCTGAGGGGTGATGGAGATTAATTGTCATTGATGTCAAAAGATGTTGTGTTCTCAAATTTGATGTCAGTAGGTTTGATTTGCAAATGTGAAATGCATGATGTTCTTGTCATCATGTTTCAAGATGTTAAGGAAGAGGTCCTAAATTGGATTGGGATTATTTTTCTCTATATGGTACAGTGATTGAGAAGTTAATAGAGTTTATAAGGAGTTGGATTCAAAGTCTTCATCTTGGATTCATGGATAGTCTTCATCTTGGTTCAATTGGATGATTCATGATAGTCAGTGTAAAGTCTTCTTCAGGATGTCATCATACTTTGTTTATGATAATGTTGTTTGAGTTAATGCTTTAAGAAGTGCTCTAAGAAATTCTCAAGAGTTCCCATGCAATATGACATGATGTTCATGGCAAAAAACTTCATTATGGGATTGCATCAATACAAGACATCAAGGAATTAGATCATGTCAATGTCTTATGATATAGGACCAGGAGGTTGAACACAAAGTTTTGATCATCTTCTTTGCTATGTTATTGACTTCATCATTCTTCATGATAAGGTACAAGGTGTTTGGTATCAATATTATGTTGACAGATTGCATCATGCATCATACTTGTGATGTGAAAGAAAATCTTAGAAGTCTCCAAGAATCGGTCAATAATAATCAATAACAAGAGGTGTTGTGATCTCAATGCATATGGTAGAATTGGTGCATTGGACTATGCAGAGTCTTCTCTTTTTGAGTCTAAGATACATAACTTTACATCTATCCTTTTAGGGCTTGTGTTAAAAAGAAACTAAGGGGTCAAAATTCCTAAATTGTAGTTATTAAAGCTTATCATATTAAGACTTTATTTCCCCATCATCTCCATTGTGCTCTTTTTGTTTTATTTTATAGTTGACCTGCGTTCACAGGTCATTTCATTAATAATTACGCACTAGAGGGTTTCTCAAACATCTTTCCACCCACCCCATTAATTGTCTTCACCGCTAGCAGCGGTCGTTACAATGAGTGCAGGGTGCAAAAAGCATTATCCACAGTTTGTTTTGAATATATGAATGGTGCAAACATAAAGATCAATGCCTATCATTTAAACTTTGACCTCACTCTCCTATGAATGTTTTTGAAGTGTAGTTAACCATCATGTGCAGATAAAGCTATTTTTAGCAGATTTTGTGGAGGCTTTAAAGGAATATTCTAAGATTTCTTTCTAATTTATTTCCCGTGGTAGTTGAGATAATATAGGAAGAATTTTATTTCTAAGAAGGCATTTTATTTAGTAAAGATTTAATTCTTTTTTGAAAGAATCTTAAAGTTTCCCCTATTTGATCTTAATAAAGATAATGTCTTTTTGAGAAGTGAATCCGAATGGAGGAATTTTTTTTTGGGCAAATTATTTTTGAAGTCATTTGCAGAGAATGAATTCTTGAAGGATTATAAAGAGATTTTTTATAGAGAGAGTTCAATAATATATTATTGAAGTTTTTTCTTGCAGGAAATATGAAGGGTCATTGAAGATTTTATTGAGAGATATTTTTTTAGATGTTAAATGATTTTTTTGGAGAACAAAAATGGTTTTTGAAGAAATTTTTTCTTATGAAATCTTGGAAAAGGAAATGTCAGATGATTTGATTGAAGAGAAGCAATAGGTCATTTTTCTTTGCATGTGAAAGGACTTCATGCAAAGAGATTTTATTGGGGTAGATTGATTAAGGATTTTTGTAAAAGATAAATGCCTACGTTTTCTAACTTTTATATTTACAAAGAAAAGAAAAATGAAAAGTAAATTCAAGAAGATCAAATTATGAGAAAGATTCTATTTTTCTCACACAAGAAATGTCTTATAAAGAGAAGATGAGAATTGAAGAATATGAATCTTCAGAGGATAGGAATTCCAAGAGTTCTTTTGTTTATAATTTTTTTGCAGGTGTTGTGTGAAAAGATGGAATTGCAGGAATATGAAAAGGTTTTTAGATTTTGCATATAATTATGTTGCAAGTACATTGATTATGTGAGAGTTCGTGTAAGGACCAAAAATGCAGTAATGAAGACATCCTTGTACAAGAAATTTACAGAGTGAACCACAAAGACAATATGTAGATGATGCATCAGGTGAATTGGTTGTGAATAGATAATGAGACTCATATTTAGATTGGATTGAAAAGAGATATGTAAACTCATAGAAGACATGTTATGTAATGGTGCAAATCAGATTGAGTGGCAATCATTTCTTGCACACCTTGCAGTATGTTTTGATGGTAGTTGAATTTTCCAGTGAGGCTTTGCATGCTAGTGAGGCTTGTAGGTCAGTGAGACCTTTCATTTGTCAGTGATACACATATATATACACATATATCATCCAGTGAGGCTTGTAGGTCAGTGAGACCTTTCATTTGTCAGTGAGACACATATATCAGCTAGTGAGCCCTTGTAAAGACATTTTTCAAAGTTAAGCCAGTGATGCAGTTCATGAGTGGTTTTTCTACCCCTAGAGGGTTTTCCACTCCTAATTCTTTGTGTCCTTGTTTCATAAATTGTGTGTTGTTGATTGTCTTTTAAGTCTAAACATTCAATGTTTATCTCCTTGATGCAAAATATGATAATTGATTATTAACATATTATCTCTCAATTTTGAGAAGTTTTAGATTGTTTTGTTTTTACACAACACTGATTCACCACCCCCCTCTCAGTGTTGTCCTAGACTCCAACAAGTGGCATCAGAGCATAGTTTCCCTTTTTGAAGTCTAATAGGCTCGGATAGGTCCTATTAGTGGAGTACCATGGGTAAGTGCAAAAGAAATAAGAACATGAGAAATATCATGTCTCATTCTGATCAAAAGGTGTAGTTTGTATCAAATTCAGATGTTGGTATACAATCATTTGATATACAAAATGTTTCACAAGATGTTCCTCTCTTTGATGGCTCAGACTTTTCTGTTTGGTATGTTAGAATGCAAGTATATTTATCCTCTTTAGGATATGATGTTTTGATGTTAGTTAAGAATGGATATTGTATTACTACAAATAACAAAGAAGCTCTTGAATGTAATCATATTGCAAAGTAGGCCATATTATCTACTCTATCTAATGATATTTCTTGTAAAGTTATGCACTGTGTAACAACTCATGATGTGTGGAAGGATTTGATAAAAATTTATCAAGGTGATGCACCTGAAGAAGAAGACAACTTGTTATCTAAAAAGAGTGACAATGATGGAAGCCATTCACATGAAGGAGATGAGGTACAATCTAATTTAGAAGAAGATGATCACATGATGAGTGATTATAATCAAGAGTATGATGAACAAGAATGTGAGATTGACATAGAAGGAGAGCTCATATGTGCTTTGAGTGAACTCAAGAAATACAAAAAGGAGAATCAGAAATTAGAGTTGCAACTACATCAGGAAATAGAATCCAAAGACAAAGTTATTTCAGATTTTGCAAGAATTTCTTTAGAATTTGAAGAGGCAAGAAACCAGATTGCAAATACAAAGAGTTTTGTTCATGAATCTAACAAAGTGATTATTAGTTCAAAGGCTGAAATTGAGGAAGGCAAAAGGATAATTGATGTAACAAAGTCTGAGTTGAAAGGTAAAATAGTTGAATTTCAAAAGTTTGAAAGAGAAATAGTATCTTTAAGAAATGATATTGAGGATGTTAGGAAGTAGTTGGAAAAGAATCTGAAGTTTGAAGAGAGATCAAATGAGTTGCATGAGATGCTAGGAAAATAGAACCATCATAAGAACACAACTGGTTGACGATATGAAGAAGGTGAGTGTTCCAAAGCTAGAGAGACTCCTAGAAAGAAAATTGATCTTCATGCTACTGCCCTTGAAGACAAAAAGAAAATTGATGCTAAAATGAAGACCAAAAATGAGTTTGTTAAAATGCTTAATCAAAGGAGGAGAAATTACAGAAGAATTGCTTCAGTTAGACAAGCATATATATATAGGTATAATTATCCATTTAATGGCTATTTTTATACTTGTAATCATTTTGGACACAAAGCAGTTAATTGTAGAAGAAATCAATTTGCTTCAATAAGGAATGTTAATCTTGTATGTTACAAGTACAATAATGTTGGTCATATTCAAAGGAACTGCAAAATGGATAGAAGGAATGATCCTGCATAGAAGCATAACATAAATGCTCAAGGGATGTCAAAAAGGTATTATCAGTCATTTGATTATGATTGTAATATAGTTTGTTATTTGTACAACTCATTTGGTCACAAAGCACATAGTTGCAGAAAAGCACCATCTGGTTTGAAAAGTTGGAAAAGAAAAGAGGCTGAAAAGGTTTGGAGGAATAAAGAACCTATGAAAGTGTGGAAGTAGAAACAAAGTCAAAAGAAGATAGATTCTAATCTTGTGCATCTTGCACAAGTCACATCATCAGTTACATAGCATATGGCATAAAGTTAGGGGGAGTTGTTCATGTCTTATCTAATATCCCTAAGAAGTTTCAAGAAGGAGATCATTGGTGTTTGTCAATATGAAGATCTTGGATTTGGATTCATGCTTGATAGTGGTTGCTAAGATATCAATCTTGTGACATGAAGTTCTTATTGGTGTTGATAACTATGTTGCTTTGCATGTTAGTGATGCAGGTGATCAATGGTTATTATGCAAACAAGATAAGATGTTCAAGGGTTCATTGCACAGAGAGTTTGATGATGTTGAGTGACTTGGTTTATGAATGATCTTATTTAGATATTGTTTATGTCATGATGTTGCAGTTCAAAGTGTGCTTGATATGTTTGAGAAAATGTGAAGTGTTGTTGCAGGAAGAACTTGATAATGCAATTAGTTTGTTGATGTGCATGGGCTGATTTCAATGATGCTTGATAGGTTCTAGGATTTGAAAGATAGGATCTTGGGTATACTCAAGGAGTTCTCATGATATGTTAGCTTATATTGGCTAAGGAGGTTGAAAATGGAAGAAGCTAATTCATAGCATATGTCTCTGCATTGGATTTGCCAAGGTATTGATAGTGGTTTTGTATATATCAAATTTGACATTGTGTTGCAAAAAGTGTCATGTGCAGGAATAGGAGGATGATCTTCATTCTTTATCATGTCAAGAAGTGTGTGCAGAAGTAAATAGGTTGCAATTTGTTGTAGATTGATTGTTGTCATTATTATGAGGTCTTGGTAAGGTCTTCTCAAGAGTGGTCATCATGCCATCATGTGTTGTAGTATTCATGTTTTTTTTCCTGCAATGTTATTCATCATGAGTATTGGTATGTTTATGACATCTTTGCATAGATTTCAAGTTCATATGTGTCATATCAAAGGAGTTGGTATTTGATTGCTAAGATATGTCATTTTTTCATCTTCATCTTCATATTGGTGTTGTGACAAGAAGTGGTGTTGTGTTGAGGTCCTATACTTTAGAATGTATGCTTTCAAATGTGTGCTTCATAGTGACTTGTAGCTATCAAGTTGAAAAATTTGTTCAATATGCAGGTGTACAAGGTTAGAGATTTCAACAGAAGTTTAGAATAAAAAATAACAAAGGTGATCAGTATCTTTAATCTTTTGAAAGAAATTTGTGATATCAAAGTTTTCAACAAGTGGTATCTCTATTCTTGGTTGGTATAAAGATAACAAGATAAGGTATGCAGTTGGTTGATATCAGCATAGGTTGCTAATCTATTGCTAATGTTGTATATGAGTTATCTTTCATAGGAGGAGATATTTGTCTTTGTCATCAGATGTCAAAAAGGGGGAGAGAGAAAAAATGCATCATGTAGTTTTTCCATCAATGACAAAGGGGTGGTTTGATAGAGATTTCTTGTCATTGATGCCAAAAGATGTGTTCTCAGGTTTGATTTACAAATGTGAAATGCATGATGTTCTTGTCATCATGTTTCAAGATGTTAAGGAAGACGTCCTAAATTGGATCAAGATGATTTGTCTCTATATGGTACAGTGATTGAGAAGTTCATAGATTTTATAAGGAGTTGGATTCAAAGTCTTCATCTTGGATTCATTGATAGTCTTCATCTTGGTTCAATTGGATGATTCATGATAGTCAGTGTAAAGTCTTCTTCAGGATGTCATCATACTTTGTTTATGATAATGTTGTTTGAGTTAATTCTTTAAGAAGTGCTCTAAGAAATGCTCAGGAGTTCCCATGCAATATGACATGATGTTCATGGTAGAAAATTTCATTATGGGATTGCATCAATACAAGACATCAAGGAATCGTATCATGTCAGTGTCTTATGATACAGGACCAGGAGGTTGAACACAAAGTTTTTATCATCTTCTTTGTTATTTTATTAAATTCATCATTCTTCATGCTAAGATACAAGGTGTTTGGTATCAATATTATGTTGATAGATTGCATCATGCACATGCTTGTGATGTGAAAGAAAATCTTAGAAGTCTCCAAGAATCTGTCAGTAATAATCAATAACAAGAGGTGTTGTGATCTCAATGCATATGGTAGAATTGGTGCATTGGACTATGCAGAATCTTCTCTTTTTGAGTCTAAGATACATAACTTTACATATCCTTTTATGGTTTGTGTTAAAAAGAAACTAAGGGGTCAAAATTCCTAAATTATAGTTATTAAAGATTATCATATTAAGCCTTTATTTCCCTGTCATCTCCATTGTGCTCTTTTTGTTTTATTTTGTAGTTGACCTATGTTTGCAAGTCATTTCATTAACAATTACCCACTAGAGGGTTTCTCAAACATCTTTCCACCGGCCCCATTAACTGTCTTCACTGCTAGTAGCGGTCATTACAATGAGTGCAGGGCGCGAAAAGCATTATCAACGGTTCTTTTTGAATATATGAAGGGCATGGACATAAAGATCAATGGATATCATTTAAACTTTCACCTCACTCTCCTATGAATTTTTTTGGAAGTGTAGTTAACCGTCATGTGTAGATAAAGCTATTTTTAGTAGATTTTGTGAAGGCTTTAAAGGAATATTTTAAGGTTTCTTTCTAATTTATTTCCCGTGGCAGTTGAGATAATACAAGAGGAATTTTATTTCTAAGAAGGCATTTTATTTAGTAAAGATTTAATTCTTTTTTGAAACAATCTTAAGGTTTCCCTTTTTTATCTTAATAAAGATAATGTCTTTTTGAGAAGTGAATCCGAATGGAGAAATTTTTTTTTCTAGCAGATTATTTTTGAAGTCATTCGCAGAGAATGAATTCTTGAAGGATTATAAAGAGATTTTTTATAGAGAGAGTTCAATAATATTTTATTGAAGTTTTTTCTTGCAGGAAATATGAAGGGTCATTGAAGATTTTATTGAGATATTTTTTTTAGATGTTAAATGATTTTTTTTGGAGAACAAAAATGGTTTTTGAAGACATTTTTTCTTATGAAATCTTGGAAAAAAGAAATGTTAGATGATTTGATTGAAGAGAAGCAATAGGTCATTTTTCTTTGTAGGTGAAAGAAATTCATGCAAAGAGATTTTATTGGGGCAGATTGATTAAGGATTTTTGCAAAAGATAAATGCCTATGTTTTCTAAATTTTATATTTGTAGAGAAAAGAAAAATGAAAAGTCAATTGAAGAAGATCAAATTATGAGAAAGATTCTATTTTTCTCACACAAGAAATGTCCTATACAGAGAAGATGAGAATTGAAGAATATGAATCTACAGAGGAGAGGAATTCCAAGAGTCCTTTTGTTTATAATTTTATTGCAGGTGTTGTGTGAAAAGATGGAATTGCAGGAATATGAAAAGGTTTCTAGATTTTGCATATAATTATGTTGCAAGTACATTGATTATGTGAGAGTTCTTGTAAGGACCAAAAATATAGTAATGAAGACATCCTTGTACAACAAATTTACAGAGTGAACCACAAAGACAATATGCATATGATGCATCAGGTGAATTGGTTGTGAATAGATAATGAGACTAATATTCAAATTGGATTGAAAAGAGATATCTAAACTCATAGAAGACAAGTTATGTAATGGTTCAAATCAGATTGAGTGGCAATCATTTCTTGCACACCTTGTAGTATGTTTTGATGGTGGTTGAATTTTCTAGTGAGGCTTTGTATGCCAGTGAGGCTTGTAGGTTAGTGATACCTTTCATTTGTCAGTGAGACATATATCAGCTAGTGAGGCTTGTAGGTCAGTGATACCTTTCATTTGTTAGTGAGACACATATATCAACCAGTGAGGCCTTGTAAATAAATTTTTCAAAGTTAAGCCAGTGAGGTAGTTCATGAGTGGGTTTTCTACCCCTAGAGGGTTTTCCACTCCTAATTCTTTGTGTCCTTGTTTCATAAATTGTGTGTTGTTGATTGTCTTTCAATTCTAAACATTCAATGTTTATCTCCTTAATGCAAAATATGATAATTGATTATTAACATATTCTCTTTCAATTTTGATAAGTTTTAGATTGTTTGGTTTTTACACAACACTGATTCAGCCCCCCTCTCAGTGTTGTCCTAGACTCCAACAAGGGGAAGTGATTAATATCCCTAATATCAGTCTAATAATGCATAAATATCCTTCACAACATGCCTATAGTGCAGTTCTAGAGAGATGACAAGTCAAAATCTACTAAAAAATGCAAGTTTCTCAAACCCTAATTGTAATATAAAGGCATGAATATGTGCAAAATGCTATGTAAATGAATTATAAGCATATTTATGATGCAAAACAACTCAGATCAGATCTGAAAATGAATTTAAAACCCAACAATGTTCAATGCAAGTGCAATTTTTATGAAAAATTCATGAAAAATGCTAGTTTTTGTTGAAATTGAATGTGTAAATGCAAAATTTTGAAATATTAATGTGAAAAACACAAGAATGCAACACCATAAACAAAATAAGATTTTAATGAGTTCCAAATATGAGTAGTAAAATCTAAAACAAGATTTTAACTACAAACCCTAGTTTTTGAAATTACTAGATTATAAGAAAAATTCAAAATTTCAAGCAAACCCTAGCAATTTTAACATGAAAAATGCAATGCAAAGAATTGTAATATGATGATTTTCTGTAATTTATATCAGATCAAATTTAAAAATCAGAAACTAAATAAAAATTAGTACAAATTAATTCAAATTATTTCAAAATGCAAGTCTAAAATGCTAATTTTTTTAAATTTTTCAAAATTTTAATTTTTTTTTGTAAATTTTCATATGCAATATGAAAATCATAAATTAAAATGAAAATGAATTTCAGATCTAATGCAAAAATAAAAAATTTAATAAAATGCAACTAAATTAATGCAAACTATGTCAAAATTCAAACTCTAGAATGCAAATTTTTTTTTTTTTCAATGTTTTTCAATTTTTTTGTAGATTTTCAAATGCAATATGAAAATGATGGATTAAATGCATGCAAATCTGAAGTATAACACCTTTACGCTCACAACAGAGTTTGTTTTTAGAAGCAACTAGGGCACGCAGATGCTCATTCTTTCCGAAGTATGAACGCCAAGGGTTTCAAGATGCTTTTCGCAATGTCCAACAGAGAACTTTCCCGGCCCACCATGACCCTCTTCATTTCCATAATTTTGGTTCTTCTGGTAGATTCACTGGCCAAAATCTGCACCATGCTTCAGGAAAGGCAGAATTAGGACATGGAGTTTGACAGGTCTGGAAGGAAAAAACAGTTAAGCCTAATCATATTCATTGTGATGAGAGTACCAATCATGATGATAAGGTTTCTATGGAAACTGTTAACATTCAAATTCTGGAGGATTTGGTAAACCCATACATCCAAGATCTTACTTCACGGGCCCTTATTGGTAAGGTCTAGAACCCTAAGTTTAATTTTGATGCTTTTCTTAACTAGGTTAGGGTTACATGGAAAGGGATCTCAGATGTGTTCTTCTTGCATAAAGATTTATGTGTTTTTACGGCTGTTTTTGAAAATGTTATTTTTCAAGATGAAACCCTCCAGCAAAAATTGTGGTTCTATCAAGTTAAAGGGATCTGTCTAGAGAACTGGGAACCAAACTTTGATCCTATTAAAGCTAACATGAATTTTGTTCCTTTTTGGATTTCATTACCTAATTTGCCGTTGGAATATAGAGACCTCACTATTATTGAATTTTGTGCCAAGAAATTGGGTTTCTTCATTAAGCATGATATGTCAAATTTTCAAAAACCAGATATGCCAGTGAGATTTTCCATAATTATGAATACTGCATTTCCCTTTCCCAAATTTATGGAGTTTCACTCTAAATTTGGGAATTGGAAACAAGTAGTTGTTTTTGAAAATCCCATGTCTATGGAAAAAATGGAAATGTTGGATTCAAATACGACTTGTGAGGTTTTGGAAGAAGTTAATTTTTCAAAGGAAAACCTAGATTCTATTAATATTAGGGAGGCTTCTTTAAATCACTTTGTAAATTCCTCTATTTCTGAATAAGAGCACCAATCTGTAAAGGAGTTAGAGGAAGAATGTCCTTTTGAGTTTACAGTTGGTAATTTTGAGGGTTTTGACACTCCCGTTTTTACTAGTGACAAAATCAAGAAAAAATTGTTTAATTCATTTAACAATGAGGAGAATATTGATAGGGAAATTGCAACTAAGGTGGTTGACTTAGGTTTGGATGGTTTCCCTTTTTCTGAAGAAGAAGCAAATGCTTTTGTTGAAAGAACCATGTGTAAAGAAGCTTCTGACCTTATAGAAGAACTAGCAGATGAGGTAATTGCAGAAAAGCCAACTTCTATTGTAGCTGGATCAACTGTTTTTAACACTTCTGTCCCAATAGATCCAGAAAACTATTTAAATCAAGGGAAGCCAAATCGAGATGTTCCACTAGGAGAAGAAAGCGAGGTTTTTGATTTTGAAACAAAGCTGTCGATTTCTCAATCCTTAAGTCAGGATTCACCTACCAAATAGAGTTCCATTTCTCCCTCCAAGTGAGGGCGTAAGCCAAAATCCTTTAAAACTTAGGAAGAAATTAAAGCCGGTTTGTAGGCCACCCTGGATACATGTCTGAGATCGAGGAGAGTGAGAAACTCTCCCCGCGAACAATGAAGATCCTTTCTTGGAATGTTAGGGGCATTAACACCCCTAACAAGAGACGCTTGATCAAGCATCAGTTAGATTCTTCTGGTATGGATATTGTCTTGCTTCAAGAATCAAAATTATCTCAATCTCAAGCTGATATTATTTTTCCAAACTGGTTAAAATGGAAGTATATTCACTTTCCTTCTCAGGGGACTTCAGGAGGTTTGGCTATTCTTTGGGATAGTAAAATGTGTGAAGTAGATTTAATTTGTTCTGTTCCAAATTTTTTATTGGTTAAAATCACTTCCTCCTCATTGAATTTTTTGCTCTTTAATATCTACGGACCTATTGCAACCAGAGAAAAAAAATAGTTTTGGGACATTTTAGCAGCACTCTTAGAGCAATTATCTGGGGAGAAAGTTATTCTAGGGGGGATTTTAGTGCTATTTCTTGTTTAACAGAAAAGTCAAGAGGAATTTGTCCTCCCCATAGGGTAATAGAGGATTTTAAAGAATTTGTTTCATATAATGCCTTGATTGATAGCCCTTTACTGAATGGGAGCTTCACCTAGTCTAATAGGAGGAAAGGTTTTTTAAATATTACAGAAAGATCAGATAGGTTTCTATTCTCTTTCGAGTGGTGTCTTGAGTCAAACATTCTTGGGTCTTCAGTTGTTCCTTTTACAGCCTCAGATCATTTTCCTATTTCTATTCAACTCGAGGCCAATTTGAGTAGAAAGAAATATAGGGCATCATTTAAGTTTCAATCTATGTGGTTTAGGGATAAAAATTTTCTACCCCTACTCAAATCATGGTGGAAGAATGCTCCTTTTGTCAAAGGCTTACGTATGTTTTGGGTTCATGAAAGGTTGAAATATATGAAAAGAAAAATTTTGGAATGGAATAAAACTTCATTTGGTAATATTTTTTCACAAAAAGTAGCTCTACAATCTTAGTTAGATCAGTTAAATGAAGCCATTATCAGCAAGGGCATGGATAATGCTTCTTTTGAAAATGTTAAAACTCTTCAATCTAAATTAGAGGAAATTTTAGCTCGGGAAGAAATTTTCTAGAGATAGAAATCAAGGGAAGTATGGTTAAAGGAAGGAGATCAAAATACAAAGTTTTTTCATGTTTCGACCATGTCAAGAAGACAGAAAAACTCTATTTGTTCAATAAAAGATTCTATGGGAAATATTATACAAGAGGATTCTCTCATTCAAAAAGAAGGTATTAATTTTTTTCAAAAACTTCTCTCTAGAGAAACAAATTAGATTCCCACTTTGATTGTAGCAGAAGTTATAAATCATATTCCTAATCTGATTTCTCAAGAAGATAATCTGGAATTTATGAAACATTTTACTCTAGAAGAAATCAAGGCAGTAGTCTTCTCCCTAGATCCAGACAAATCTCCTGGCCTAGATGGTTTTACTCCTCTTTTCTTTCAAAAATGTTGGGAGTTTGTGGGAAAGGATATTTGGTTGGCTGTTGAAGAAGCTCGGAGAAATAGAACTATTTTGAGAGAAATCAATTCTACATTTATTGCTTTAATTCCAAAAGTTGCTTCTCCTTCCTCCTATGTGGATTTCAGACCCATCTCACTTTGCAATACTTTTTATAAAATTATCTCTAAAGCAATTACCTTAAGGCTTACTACCCTTATTCCCATAATTGTTTATGATGAACAAGGAGGATTTGTCCCAGGCAAGGAAACTTTAGAATGTGCTTTGGTTGCTCATGAGGTACTACATTCAATTCATCAGCATAAACTCCCTGCTATGTTGGTTAAGTTGGACATGTTAAAAGCTTATGATAGAGTGTCTTGGGATTTTTTGTTTCAAGTTCTCCTCAAGTTTGGTTTTTCTCCAAAATGGTGCAAATGGATTTCTTCTTGTATCTCTGGTGCAAGTTTTTCAGTATTGATTAATGGCTCTCAATCTAATTTCTTTAAGTCCTCCCAAGGAATAAGGCAGGGAGATCCTCTTTCCCCTTTCCTTTTTATTTTAATGGCTGAAGGATTGAGTAGATTAATTACGAGATAGAACTCATTAGGTCTCTGGAAAGGGATAAATATTCCTCGAATTTCTTTTTCTATTACGCATGCTTTGTTTGCAGATGATACTTTGTTGTTTGGGCAGCCTGTGATGAAGGAAGCTAAAGTTTTGAAGTATGTTATTTCTAGGTATTGTTTAGTATCGGGGTAGAAAGTGAATCATAATAAGTCTAAAATTTTCTTTTTCTTTTCATCTTCTTTGGTGCAAAGAAGGATAACTAAGTTTCTTGGTTTTCAAGTTGATAATTTACCTTCAAGGTATTTGGGAATCCCCCTTTTTTGGGTTCAATTAAAAGTATGTTTTGGGATAAACTTATTACAAACATTAAAGCTAAAATATCTTCTTGGAAAGGCAAATGGCTGACCTTGGCAGGGAAAATTCTGATGATCAAAACAGTCTTATCAGCGGTTCCGGTTTATTTGTTTTCAGTTTTGAAGGTCCCAAAAACCATTCTTTCTCTTATTGTGAATATTTTAAGAAAATTTTTGTGGAATGGCTTCAATTTAAATGGGTGAAAGATCCATCTAATCTCATGGGATAAAATTTGTATTCCTAAACAGCTAGGAGGATCTGGGATTCATAATATTGCAACACAAAATAAAGCTCTTGGAGCTAAACTGGTCTAGAATTTATATGAAAAATTAGATTCTAAGTGGGGAAAAATAATGTATGCAAAATATCTAGATTCATTTTCACCTGAAAGAATATTTACTATTCTCAACCCAATCGAAGGTTCTCACATGTGGAATTTTTTGATAAATTGTCGAGAAGTTATTTCCCCTTTTTTATCTTGGGTTATCCATGATGGAAACTCTGCCCTTTTCTAGGATGACTCTTAGAATAATCATCCTCCTTTAGCTAAAACAGAAGGTCTTCAAGAAATCAAATCTTTTTTGTGTCAGGTTTGGGGAACAAAAGTTAAAGATTATTTTGAAATAGATCATAATTCAGAAATTATTAAAGTCAAATGGAAAGATTTTGATGATTATTTGGTCCCTCAAGAGCAGAAGATTTTGCTCAAACATATTCTGAAAGATAGAAGACTTTTTATCTCAAGTGAAAAGGATAAACTAGAATGGGCTCCTTCAAAATCTGGGCATTACACGGTTAAACAAGGTTATCTAAGTATCACTAGAAAGGATTCTAATCCAAATATTATTTGGCCCTATAAGCTTTGTTGGAGCGAGCCTTGTCTGCCTAAAGCAGGAGCTTTTACTTGGTTAGCGCTGAACTATCAAATCTTTACTAGTGATAGGTTAGTTAAACTTGGGATTACAAATTCTTTCTTATGCCCCTTCTGTCATGAGGTGGAGGAATCAGTGGATCATCTTTTGTTGAATTATAATTTCTCCTCACAAGTTTGGTATTGGCTTCTTTCAAAATTGAGTTGGTCAGGTCCTCTTCCTTTTTCTTTACTTCAAGTCTTCCAAAGTTGGCCTATGTTATTTTCAAAATCTACTTTTTCTGTATTATGGCTTGTCTCGCCAAGTATTGTCATCTGGTCATTATGGCTAGAAAGAAATAATCAAATATTCAAAAAAATAAATAACCCTCTCCATATAGTTATGGGTAAAGTTGAAAAAACTATTTCTGAAGTGATTTTAGCCTCATTTCTATCAAAAAAGGAGGGGTCTTTAATCTTCACAAACTGGGATGATATGATATTAAAGAATTGGAAGCATTTAAGGATGCCTAACTCTAACTATTTTCTATCAGAAGCTAAGATTGATCGATCCTCTATCCATTGGATCCCTCCGCCTGAATCTTTTGTTAAACTCAACTTTGATGGTGCGAGGAGAGGCAATCCAGGAAATTCAAGTGCTGGGTGTGTTATTAGAAATCATCATGGAGTAGTTCTTAGCACTTTGTCAATGAAGTTGGGTACAATAACAAATAATGAGGCTGATTCTTTGGCTTTAATAGCTGGTCTGAATTTAGCATTAAAATGTGGCTTTAGAAGCCTTATCATGGAAGGTGATTCAATGAATATTGTTCGAGCTTTTTCCAGTAACTCCTCTCCAAGTTGGAAAATTGATTACATTTTAAAGTCTGGAAGGGATATACTGAAGCATTTCCATTCTTTTCAAATAATTCATACTTACCGTGAAGGTAATCTATTAGCAGACTTTTTAGCCAATTTTGCATTCAGTTCTAAAGATGATGTTATTGAATGGGATTCTACTTCCTTTCTTTTGATCCCCGGAGTTAGTTATATTTTGGAGAAGGACAAATAGGTTTAATTTGGATCCTCGGAGTTAGTAATATATTGGAGAAGGACAAAAAGGTTTAATTTGGAATAAATTTGGTTGACTTCATTACACTATCCTTATTTATTTCAATCACTACTCTATCGGCCATCCGTGCTGATAAGCTGACGTCTTTTATTTTCTTTCAAATATCTTTTCGTGGAGAGTGTAGTACCTTGATGTATCTCTTAAGTGCAGGATGAAAGACTTCACACAAGGGAACTGGCAATCCTTTATCTTTTATAATTGATGGTTCTTGTGTGTTCATTTAACTTGGAAGTATAATTTGTTTCTGTTCCCGCAACTTCTTTTATTTCTTACTTTTGATAACCTTTAAGTTTTTGTAGTTTAGCATGGGCTCTGTCCATAGGAATACCAGAATTTCCTGGCCTATTTAAAACTAGGAATGACCCCTTCTTGGTTTTTTTAACCCAACTTCATTGCATGAAGACTTTAAGATTTATGAGGACTCTGTTGGAAGAGCGATCACTCAGGTTTGTAACTTACAAGTTTTAAACTCTCCAGTTGCTATCTATCCTTCTCAAGCTACCTCACATTTTCTTTCTAATGCGATGGACCTTTTGCAAAGTGGAGATAGGGTAAGGGATCTGGGTATAATGTTTGTTCAGAATGTTCATTTCTCTGTAGATATGTTTAATATTGCTTTACAAGATTATGATCTACATGAAGGTTCTACTCTTGTGGGAGGGTTATTTGATTGCAAGTTGTTGTTCCACACCCCTAAACTCCACTGTCTCTTCAATGGTATTATGCATGGTCTCTGAAATAACTGCGTGGCTTCCTTTCAGAACTCTATCCATTGTCACAGGCGTGAATTGGGGAATCACTTGACAGTTAAAGCTTCAGAAATTTTTAATGCATTACACTTTTTGTTGAATTATGTTCCTCCTCCACCGCCTCCTCCTCCTCCTCAGCTCACAGAAAATGAGGATCAAGACGAGGATCATGTCTTGCAGGTTATAGAAATTGTAGACTAATTAGGACTTCCATCATGTTTTAGTTTTTTGTACTAAGTTTTTTTTGCTGCTTTGATCAGTGGTCGACTCCTCTAGCTGCCATGTAAATATTTTTTTGTTATTAGTATGTACTCTGCTAAGGACTAAGTCACAGAATGTTTCTACTGGATCGACTCTTTTTTCTGAGTTGATTTTTGCTATATTTTGTCATAAATAGGCTATAACCGGAGGTTTTCTTTGCCGATTATTTCCTGCCAATATGCCTCTGATGCAGAGGCATCCACACTAAAAACCCATCAGCATCATCATATTTTCTCTGCCAACTGATATCCTCCTGCAGATAAATCTTCGACCTTTTGCCTATCAGCAGCATCATCATATTCGGCGAACACAATTATCCTCTTGACGATCACTATTCACCTTACCGCCAAACTCTATCTGCAACATCATGATGTTCGGCATCATCTGCACCTTTTATCGGCAGGATATAAAATATCAGGTTCTTCCATATATCCTGATGACGACAACCTCATGCACCTCTCCTCTGATGTTTACGTCACCCCGATATTCGACCCGCTTACACAACTAGCATCAAGATATAACTTATCAGGTCATATTGAAACATCCTGATGACGATACTCAACTTTATGCACATGACAAATATTCTGCTGAATATTCCTTCCACGATCCACTGATCTCCCCGATGTCCTCCGCCTATGCCAAAACACTTATCGTCGGTAGGGTAAACCTTTATCAGGTGATATTTGGAATGTCCTGATGACAATGACGTCACATAAACTATTACTCTCTCCAATATCCTTGCTTATTGGCCAAACATAACATTGTCTGCTCATGATGGAAATGTCAACCCGATCTACTAACTCATGTCGATATGCTCTTCGTCGGCAACACCTTGCTATTGTCACCCTAATGCGCATTCACCTTATGCGTTCTACTGCATCATGTTCACAAATATGTAGCTGATGCCTAATGTACCTACAGGATATACACAGAAATATCCTTATGATGCAGATGTGACGAATACACCAATCTGAGTGGATTTTCACCGTTTTGATCTACCGAACTTCCGGGGGTGACCTGATCTACTTCCTAGATGATCTTCCAGACTCTAACAACCTACGCAACCTAGCACATACCCATGCTAGGTTTCTCAACACCTCTAAACTACGATCCTACAAACAAATAGAAAATGCAAACAAAAACCTAAACTACTGTACATAACCATTCCACTGATTCTATGAATCAACCGATGGAATGGGATGAAGAACCCATTCGACCAATCAAAACAATGATTCAATTACACAGTGAGATCAAATGATTTAAAACACCAACAGAATCTTGATTAGCTTTCAAAAGATGTGATTGCAGTACTCTATTTTTCAACAACACAATGTAACTTCTTAGTATGTCTCTCTATGTCTAAAATGACCCGATCTGGGGTATTTATCTACTCACAGTAGTATTGTTTCTTTGCCTCCAAGCGGCTGGGAAATCTCTCCAAGCAGCTGGGAGACCCAATTGAACTAACAAACTAAACAACTGTCTAAACAAACTATCTAAAAATAGTAAAAGCATGGTCAATTCAGACCTTATTACATGCATTGGTCTTATAAGACCTTCTTGGAAACATCAACAAGATTTAAAACTAACTAACTGCCTCATGGAGGCCACTGTAAGGTAGGTGCTTCTGCACCATACTCCCCAATAGAAAAAGAACTCATGTCCCATGAGTTAGGTTGTGGAAGAATTCCTCCTTTACTCTTTGCCATCTCAGTGTTCTGACCTATTCCAGTGTTATACTCTACTGTCTCTTGGCTGCTCCAAGATTTCTGAACTGTAACTTGCTATCTTGCAAATAAACCTGTCTGCCTGTTAATGTAGGCTATGTTCATACATACCTTGTGTTTGTTAGGGTGTTTTACCAATACCTTTGTCTGAATACCTTGTGGAATAACCTTAGTAAGTGCCTCGTGAACTTCTGCAATGTTCAAATCTGTCTTCCTTTCAACCTTTATAGGACACACAAGGGTCCCAACTACAATCACATCCTTGTCTTGCCAGTCAATTTGTGGCTACTCATAAACCTGCTGTTTGATCTATGGCTGACCTTTGTCAGTCAAAACTAAATCTGTCTTCAAACTATTATCCTTAACAACTTCTTTCCCTATAGTGTCCTCAACTAACTTTATGCCTGCTGCTATAGGAATCTTCACAAATTCCTTCTTTCCCACTAAAATGATTTTTGCTGCCTTCTGTATTGCAGCTTCTTCCTGTAATGGCATCAACATAATAGTTTTCCCATCTTTCTTGATGGTGTAGGTATTTGCATACCCATCATACAGCACCCTCCTATCAAATTGCCATGGCCTACCCAACAGTAGGTGACAACATTCCATGGGCAATATGTCACACAAAAGTCTATCATGATATGCCCCAATCTAAAAATCAACATATGCCTGTTCATATACAAAAAGTGATTGACTATCACTCACCCAAGATGCCTTGTAAGGGTGTTAATGTGGAATCCTTTCCAAATTCAGTTTATCTACCATTTCTTGAGATACCATGTTGTCTGTTGAACCAGTATCAATGACAACCTTACATACTTTACCTTTGCTCTTGCATGTGGTCTTGAAAAGAGCTTGTCTTTGCATCATATCCTTTGATGTCTTCAAGACTGTCCTTCTTAACATCAATGCTTCTCCCTCCTCAGGATATCCATAATTGTCAGGAGCTCTATCTCCTTGATAAGTGTTTGAACTTTGCACACTTTCCTCTACTTTCTCTTCTTGCACAAGTCGTACTCTCTTGTCATTCGTTCTGTCATTTCTGGATGATGAACCTTTGCTTTCTGGACATTTAAAAAATGGATGACTAAACTCACCACAAGTGTAACACTTTCCTGAAAATGTAGTAGAACCTCTACCACTTCCAAATCTACCTCTAGTACCTTTCCATCCACCTCTGAAATCAAACTGTCCCTGTCCTTTCCCAGTGTCTTCTTGACCCTCATTGGTTTGCCTTGTTGTAGGGGCTGATCCTCTTCCCCTCATA
Source organism: Cunninghamia lanceolata (assembly GCA_027924645.1). Lineage (NCBI taxonomy): Eukaryota > Viridiplantae > Streptophyta > Pinopsida > Cupressales > Cupressaceae > Cunninghamia > Cunninghamia lanceolata. The sequence goes on from BSBN01000693.1 coordinate 7,188,515, forward strand.
TTTCTGCCTCTTCCTCTCATGGATTTATCTTGCCTTCTATTCAACTTTTCTTCAATCCTGATTGCCATTTGATAACAATCCTCCACATTCTTAGGGTTAGCTAAAACTAACTCATCCTGTATGTTCAATCTCAAACCAGCTAAGTATCTAGCCACCTTTTCTACCTCATTCTCATGATGACCAGATCTCATACTCAATTTATAAAACTCCTCAGTATATGCCTTCACATCCATTTCCTTTTGCCTTAAAAATTATAGCTTCTTAAACATCTGAATTTCATAATCCCTGGGCAAGAATTTACCTTTGATCCTTGCTACCATTTTGTCCCATGAAGTGATCTTTGACTTTCCTTGTTTCCTTCTCTCGGATTGTACATAATCCCACCATACCAAAGCATGACCTCCTAACTTGGTCTTTGCAATCTTTACCTTCTGATCTCTAGCAGCATCCTCACATTCAAAGTGATTATCAAGTGCAGTAATCCAATCCAGTAACTCATCTTCATTCAAACTTCCGTTATACTTGGCAACATCAACCTTTACCTTAGGTTTATCGCTCTGCACTACCTTTAATAGTTTTGCAAATCTCTGGTCTTCAGCATTCAGATCTTCAGCTACCTCTCCATACTCTTCAACAGCATCTTCCTCTTCTTCTAATTCACTGTCTTCCACTTCTCTCTTCTTGTTCTTCTCCAAGGCTACAAGCCTGGCTTGCAGTGCTTCAGCAAGCTCCTTCATCTTCCTCATCACTCTTGCATATTTTTCCTTCATCTCCTGCAACTCCCTTGCAATACCATTACCTTTCGGAGGCATTTTGTCAACCTCTCACTCCTCTACCTATGTCTTCTTAGTGACAAAATCAACACACAAACAACCCAGACCTTTTGCTAAGCTCTAATACCACTATGATGCAGAGGCATCCACACTAAAAACCCGTAAACATCATCATATTTTTAAACCTGTCAGCATCATTATATTTTCTCTGCTAACTGATATCCTCTTACAGATAGACCTTTGACCTTTTGCCTATCAGCAGCATCATCATATTTGGCAAACATAATTATCCTCCTGACGATCACTATTCACCTTACTGCCAAACTCTATCTGCAGCATCATGATGTTTAGCATCATCTACACCTTTTATCGGTAGGATATAAAATATCAGGTTCCTCCCATATATCCTGATGATGACAACCTCATGCGCCTCTCCTCTCATGCTTACATCACCCCGATATTCAACCCGCTTACACAACCAACATCAGGATATAACTTATCAGGTCATATTGAAACATCCTGATGACGATACTCAACTTTATGCACACGATGAATATTCCACTGAATATTCCTTCCGCAATCCACTGATCTCCCCAATGTCCTCCGCCTATGCCAAAACATTTATCATCGGCAAGGTAAACCTTTATCAGGTGATATTTGAAATGTCCTGATGACAATGACGTCACATGAACTGTTACTCTCTCCAATATCCTTGCTTATCAGCCAAACATAACATTGTCAGCCCACGATGGAAATGTCAACCCGATCTACTAACTCACGCCGATATGCTCTTTGTCGGCAACACCTTGCTATTCTCACCCTGATGCACATTCACCTTATGTGATCTACTGCATCATGATCACAAATATGTAGATGATGCTTGATGTACCTACAGGATATACACAAAAATATCCTTATGATGCAGATGCGACGAATACACCGATCTGAGCAGATTTTCACCATTCTGATCCGCTGAACTTCTAGGGGTGACCCGATCCGCTTCCTGGATGATCTTCCAGACTCTAACAACCTACGCAACCTAGCACATACCCATGCCAGGGTTCTCAACACCTCTGAACTGCAATCCTGCAAACAAACAGAAAATGCAAACGAAAACCTAAACTATTGTACATAACCATTCCACTGATTCTACGAATCAACCGGTGGAATGAGATGAAGAACCCATTCGGCCAAATCAAAACAATGATTCAATTACAAAGTGAGATCAAATGATTTAAAACACCAATAGAATCTTGATTAGCTTTCAAAAGATGCGATTGCAGTACTCTGTTTTCCAACAGCACAATGTAACTTCTCAATATGTCTCTCTATGTCTAAAATGACCCGATCTGGGGTATTTATCTACTCACAGTAGTACTGTTTCTTTGCCTCCAAGCAGTTGGGAAATCTCTCCAAGTGGCTGGTAGACCCAACTAAACTAACAAACTAAACAATTGTCCAAACAAACTATCTAAAAATAGTAAAAGCATGGTCAATTCAGACCTTATTACATGCATTGGTCTTATAAGACCTTCTTGGAAACATCAACAAGATTTAAAACTAACTAACTGCCTCATGGAGGCCACTGTAAGGTAGGTGCTCTTGCACCAGCCTCCCTGAATCTAGCATTTTGTATTTCTTCTTATTATTAATATATTTTAGTGGTTTATACCACTATTTGTAAAAAAAAAAAACACTCAGCAAGGTGCAAAATTCAAATAAAACATGGGTTCACCAAAATATTTTGAAGTAAAAAGAGGAGGGGGTTGAATTGATGTTTTAGTGTTGATGGGTTTAGATCCTCCTTTCACAAAAAACATTCAAGGACATATCAACCAATTTGAGTCTCTACTAAGCGAGAGAATTCACCTAATAGGTTGGGGTGTCACTTCGAATGATGTGGAAACTTATAAATTGCTAATTAATATCTCATTTTAATCCTTAAATATGCAAGAAACCCTAATTATGCAAAATAATGAAAAATTGATATATTCATACAAATGCTTACAGATAAAGGAAGTGTACAACGATTAATAACTAACCATTTTCAAAGTTTAGAATTCAAAATATTTAAGGACAATGCCTTGGGTTCCCAAGTCCAAGGTATTGTTTTCTTCATGGAATGCAAAACTCCTTCCGGTACTGATGATCATTGTTCCATTTACTTTTGTCACTAGAAATTCGGAGGACACTACCCTAGGTACCCTTGTCCAAGGCAAATTGTTTTTCAAGATGTCTAGGCTTCTTTAGATGTACAATGTCATTGTAACACTGAATCCCATGTCTAAAACTTTGAAGCACATTTCCCTAGGTGCCCATGTCCCAAAATGTTTAATTTTGTCCCTTTCTTTTCAGATCCTAAATCCTTGTTCTTTACAACCTTCCTCTGCAACTCCACTTTGTGAAACTTGGTACCTGTAACCTACAATCACAAAGGAGTGTGGTTGGGGGTTGTGGTGTTTAGAGGTTTTCCTCAGTGAAGCCCTGAAGAGACATTCAAGTCTTCTGAGCACCATTGTCAAATAAGAGTGTGTATCCTTGTGAGAGAGGCAAAATCCAAATGATAAATGATTCAAACATAAAAAAATTCACCTTAGAAGTCTAGATCTCACATAAATGAAAGCTCTTCAATCACATGAGAAGATGAAGCCAAATCTACAATCACAAATACAATAACAATGCTATGGTCTGCAATAATGAATATCATGGATTCTCTGAAATCACAAGTATGCCTGATGTTCATAATCATCTTCTCATTTACAAATGAAAACCTAAGCATGCTTATATATGCAACAACACACAATCCTGCCAAGAATTTCATAGTTCAAACTTTTGGTGTTGGCATAGGACCTAACAATAGTCATATAACTGACACTTAGATTTAGGGCCTGACCCAAAATAGGGCAGGACTAGGGCGCTAGTGCCCAAGTCTTGCCTCCCTATTTTAGTTAGGAGTCATCTCAATAGAACCCCCTATGTCCTATTTGCCATAGGACTTTAGGGTTTTCTCATCGGGAGTCAAAATTAACATGCAATATGCTCTAAATGCATTCTAAGGACTCATGAGCTAAACCTTAAGAGGGAAAATCCCCCAAGTGGACATTTTCTGACATAACAGATACATCTTTTCCTCATTTGAGGATTTAGTAGAGATTCCTTTATTTTGCATGTTGTGATACTTTATCGCTTAGTATGATACATTGATAGTATTACTGCGATACATTATTATTTCAGTATTTGTATAATAAGACATCCAGACAATGTCTCTTCCAAAGGTCACATTATGTCATTTCAGTATTTGTATAATACATTAGTGCGATACATTATTATTTCAGTATTATTATTCAACCTTATGACATAAAAAGTAAATTGTTGTCATGCATAAGGTTGAATGTTGCTAAGTGATGGAATAAAATGTTATGAGTTATGTTCTTGTGCTTCGGTTATGATTTTGTGGACTAACCTATTAATCAGGATTTGAGTGTGACTAAGTGTAGGAATGTGTTGAAGACAAGAACATGGTTGAGGTAGAGGCATCCTAGCCACTTGGTAAGAATTGGCATGACGGAAACTTGATGCATGCACACATTCACTTAGTTTCATGACATCTTGCATCATTCATATTCTCTATTGAGTGGCTTTCTTATGCATCCTTATGTGGTGACATAGTTTTGTTGGGCATTTTATATTGGTTAAATGGATGTGATTGATGTATACAGATTAGATGTTACACGATTTCATTTGCTTTTGCAAATGTAATCTATGTATCCCTACATTGCTTTCAACTTAGATATAATGGAATTGTATAGGATGAATGCAATTTAATTTATTTAATTATTTAAATTATTATCTATTTGTATTTATATATTTTTTAAATTAAAAAATATAAATAGATATATCTATTTATTATGTTCTTGCATGAAATGATATTCTAGTTGAAGCATAAAAATAAAGTATTTATAATTATAAAGAAACATATATGATTTAATGACATATTTTTAAATTCCTAAAAAATTATATAAAAACAAATCATGCAATAATAATAATGAAATACAATCTTAAATTCAAAAACTAATGATAAATAGGCAATTTAAGTGTCATACTCCCTCTTCCTCCATGCAAAAAGCAATTTGGCTATAGTTTTGACAAAAGAGGAAGCTAAATCTTAAAATAGGAGGCTAATATTGGACGGAGGAGGAAGAATTATTAAGGCATACATACAGAAGAAAAAAAACACCATCAGACAAGCAGCAGAAGAAAAAAACATAGTGAAAGGAGAGAGTGAGCAAGGGGGAGGAGGAAAATACTCGAGAGATAGGAACTTAGAGGCTACTTCATTAGGAACATTGTGGTATCGAGTACCCCCATCTATTCCTTTTCTTTTTAAATTTGTTTGCTAAAATATTGAATTAGCCAGTTTTCATCATCCTTCTTATTTTTTTGAGTTATTGGTTTGTTGAGTATGCAAGTTTGTTTAGTCGGTATGTTGTTTATTAGACCACAGATTATTTTATACGACCCCTGCAGCCTCTATGAGAGTTGATATGACCTCTAAGACATCATATTTAGTTTTTTTAAAGGCATCTTATGTATGATATGTTATCCAATTGTTTTTCCTTTCAAATTTATGATATCACCCTCTCTTGGACCATCGACTTGTTCTTCATCTTTCTCTTAAACAATCGACATTTTTTTCATTCAATCAACCTTTATATTGTGGATTCGTCTTATATTGTCGACCAGTTTGGATGCTTATAATATAGATTGACCTGTATATTTTATTGTTTGGCCTTCCTTAACTTTGATTCACCTTTATTGAATTCATTGGTTTCTTATTACCTCACAATGATCTACCAGTTTTGGCTTGTAATAATGTTTGGACTCATTTCCATCATAAAAATGGCCTTTTATGCCTTTTTCTTATCTTTTTAACATAACATCAGCCTTTAAATTCATCTTTGGATTATATATTCCATATTGGCTTATATTGTTTTCATTGACCCTATATATGATCTGTCATTCTTTTTACATATGACTATGGTTGATTGTTTATCCTTGCTCTAGAAAATGTGCCTATGTTTGTAGTAAAATGACATTCCTTTGCGCTTCTATATATGCCAATATCTTATTAAATCCACAAATATTTACAATGGAACAGATTAGCCTCTTCTTTGAATTCATCAGCCTATTTTACCTTAAATTGGCTTGCACAGTAGATATGTAATGACCTTCTTTGCTTTTTGTATTAGCCTGATTTCATTTTTTAGCGGCTTGATTTTTTTTCTTTTAAATCCAATGGCTTTATTTGTTGTTTGCATGTATTATCCCTTATACTTCTTTTACCTTTATTAGTCTTTTATATGCTTTTGAAATGTTTATAATATCAGCTTGATTAAGACTTAATTCTCTAATATATATTCTTTTGAATTCGGCCTTGACTATGCTTAAATCAGTCTTCATTCATTTCAAACAACCATCTTTAAAGTTGTGATCTCCTTATATTATAATCAACATGTAGGATGATAGTTATACAGCCTTGGTTTCTCTTTATCCTATAGAAGTAAATTGTTTATCTATAGCAATTATTAATTGTATTCCTATAGCGGTTATTAGTATTTACTATAGTAGCATATGGTAAAAATTAGATCATGTATCCTCTTAATTCTCTTTTCACACATCTAAATCATTATGGTAATTTAAATATGATCTTGTGGTACGAATTCATAGATTTAGTTTGTTTTTTATATGAATGTAAGGTAGGTTATCATGTATATAACCAAATAAACATACATATACAAACATATTTATGAAAGCTCTATCTTCTTGCCTAGTGTAACTTGAAATATGCATAAGGAAAGTGTATTTACATTAAATTTTGCAAGAAAGTAAATAGTAAATGTTATTAGTCAAAATTTACATGTGTTCTATGATTGTTTAGCAATGAAATTCGTTATTTTGTTGTCTATGTGTTGGGCTTACCTTCTGAGATAGGGTGCCAAATGTGGACTAACAAAGAAGGCTTGAATCTTATTTTTCAAGATTTACTAGTTTATTTATTTGTTCTTTGGCCTTGAATCTATGTGTCCATTGAAATAGATGGAATTTTCACTTAGTTATTGATATGTTTCTCTGCCACATCCTATTTGTGAGATTATGTACATTCTCATTGGAACATTTGCATATAGGCATCAAACTTGCACCAAGTATTCCCTCTTGCCATTTGTTTCCAGGTTGCTAGGCATTTTGTGCAGCCCTATCAACTATTCTTTGAGGTAGGAAGAATTCCAGGGAAGTGTAATACTTTGAGGTTGGGTCGAAAAAGCGCTTGAACCATGTTCTTATCTATTGGCTTGTGAAAGACTAGTTGGTTAGTGGAGGCTAAAGATAGTAACTTTATTTCTTTATCATATTGTATAATTTTGAAATTTATACTTATCATTCTACTGAGTTGACTAGATGGCCTGAGATCCAAGGTTGTATCATTGTATTGTGCTAACACCTAGTTGTGGCACATGAATTTGTAAGATGTATTATGACATTATTGCTTAATTAGAGAAAATTTATCTTTTTATTTTTAAATTAATGTGAATGAGTTGTTTTTACTTCTGTGATTATAGTTTTTGGATTGCGTACTTTATAGTAGCCTTTTTGTCAACTATTATAACTCAGTAATATTTATAGAAGTTACTATGGCATTTTATTTTTATTTTTTATTCATGAAAGAGGGAATCTATTGGGGTCCTCACTCATATCCAACAAAGAAACAATTTAGTTCAATTTTCTAATAGAGCTAGAAAATCCCTATTAAATAGATAACCAACTCATAAACCTATCTCAATTATGCTAAAGCCAATAAGACACCAACACCATCTTCAAACCAAAAAACTCATAAAGGAATAAAGGAAGATCAACATTTTATTGAGAGAAACATCATTCCCTTATAGGAAAGGAGAGCCTCCATGGTCTATTGAGATCCTTCATCAACTATTCATGACCTCTATATGCAATCTTTTAATTTTAGTCTTTCTTACTCTATGTTTCTTTATGGTTCCACAATTTTCCTTGCTCTTCTTCGATTTTGTTTGTGATATGGTGAGGATTTCTATGGAGGCCAAAATATTCCCATAATTCTTTAGTATTGCAACTTCTTCCTAATTCTCAAATTCATTGATATCTTTCTACTGAAAACATTGATCTCCTTTAAGAAAACATCATCTTTGGCCACATGAGATAGACACTTAGTTTTATCCATAGAAATTAAAATAGGGGATTTTCCTTGACCATTATCCAAATATATCCTCTTGACCATTAAATGGAAAGGGTGAGAAACAAAGGATATTTTGATGTTAATCTTCACAAAATTAGCATTCATGCAAGTTAATTTTGGAATCCATTTATGTGGAGCCTAAGGAAAGCTAGGAAACATACTGCACCTAGTTGTAATCAATTACTTGCAACTAAAACATTAAAATGGATGCCCCTCAAAAGTGAAATTAAATTCTAGATCCCTTGGAAGAACAAATATTTATGGTGTGGAAAATGGGCTTAGATAAATCCACCTTCACACAAACCCTCACAAATTTGGATTGAGAACAAGGTAAATCCACATAAAATCTTATGAAAACACCAACTTTTTCAACTAGCTTCTAAATGAGGTCTCAATCGTGCATAACTAGTAGGAGAGTATAAAATGAAATCCATATTAGACATATAGTAAGTGATTTTATAGTTGGATAGAAAAAGGGAAATCAAGGGAAAACAAAGATACGATATTTTTCATAGAACCATGGACCATTATTACACACCCAGTTAGGTTCTACCAGAAATTAAAAGTTAACCTAGACGAAGCTATTATCACTCAAATAGAGGTAGGAAATGCAATGTTGATCCAAACTAACTTAATATACTATGTAAGAATATCAAAATAAGGTCTCTTTCCTAACCCTCTAAATTATAAGGATATCATGCTAATCTCCCCTTCTATTCATTTTAAACAACCCCATCATCAATTTATACTTCCAACACCTCCATATCCAAAAATATGGAGACATCCCTAAGGAAGAAAATTTAGAAACATTATATTCCATTTCAACATTTTTGGTCAACACTCTTTTCCATTTTATCACTTTTAGTCCCGATCTCAAGATACAATCCTAATTGGGAAAACTTCAATTTAACACTATCCACCACTTTTCTAACAAAGACTCCTATGTTAAAAATTTATGGGGAGAAAGGGACCTCTCTTGTCATGCTATCAACATAGAGGAGAAATTATGGTTTCTCTAAAAAAATGTTGTTTGCAACATGCACCACAACCATGAAAAGGATTTCTCTTATTTCTGAATTCAATGTAAACACTATTTCAAAGTGTTTTATGTAGGTATTCAATTTCCCTGCTTGAGTTTTTGAGTTTTTAATTGATACTATATTTGTTTATCTTTATCAATATTTTTCATAATAGTAGATATAGTTGTTTGTATGTTCTCTTTCTCAACTTCTCTAGTTTATTGTCGAGGATTGACATTGGTGATATGGTAGTCATATGTTTGAATACCACTCTTCTTTGTCACAAGTAGGAGTAGAAATCTGTATGATATTTGTACCTTGAGTATCCATGATAATGTGTAATCAAATTATTTTTAAAAATAAGAATATAATAATAATATGGTACAAATAGTTGCAAAGAATAAGTCATTTTGAGGGGATAAACCTCCAGATATATCAAAGAAGAACACAATTCACAATATGATGATTGCAAACTAACCACTAGCTCCTATTCATACCCTACTTATGCCTAGGATGTCACCCAATTCAATTTAGATAATTAAATACAACACATAAGACAATCTAAACATATAAATAAGACTATAGTAATGATCATAGAACTTAATTGAGAGTTCATATAGCCACAAGATGAATACTTACAACCCTATGCACACTATAGGATTAAGGTCATAGCATGCCTCCCTCTTAAAAGAACCATTATCCTCAATCATGATGAACTATGGATGATTCTCCATAAAATATTAATCTTCTCACTTTGAAACTTCAACTTAAAAATTCTTCCACTCAATGAGATACTCAATGATTATTCTAGTCCCCAACTTCTCTGTTCATGAATGAAGAATTAACTCTAGCTATGAGATGATTCTTCACTCTTCATCTAGCTTTGGTAATACTATATATGTATGGATCTATCATCCAATTGCATTCTTTAAATAGGAAACATGAAAAACTTGATGTATCCTTGTTGTTGGAGGTAACTCAAGCTTGTAGGCTACATTGCCTATCTTCAGCACAATCTCGTATGAACCATAATACTTTGGTGACAACTTGTTTTTTTTTTTAATTTCTTTAGAAAATTTTTGTATAAGGTTGCAATCTCAATAAAATCCAATCACCTACTTCAAAACTCATTTTTTATTTTTTGTACACTAGTAGAGAAATAGCAATATATGACTGAAAAACTACTAAAAATTGCTTATAAATGACCAAACATGGTCACGTGACCATTAGTAGTTTATTTCCAGTCATTTATAACACGACCAAATTGATGACTCAACCATTTTTAGTCATTTATTGGTTGTTTTTATTGATCGATTTGGTAGCATATTTAGTCATTGATTGTTGTAATCTGGTCAATTATTTAGTCATTTATTTTTCACTAATATATTTAGTCATTAATTTAGTCATTGATTGTTGTTAACTGGTCACTTATTTAGTCATTCTTATTCACTGATTTAACACTGGTCATATATTTAGTCATATGTATTCACTGTTCACTAATTTCTATCAACTGATAGTATATTTAGTCATATTTATTCACTGTTCACTGATTTCTATCAATTGGTAGTATATTTAGTCATATTTATTCACTGCTAATGATTTCTATCAATTGGTACTATATTTAGTCAATTTAATTATTAATTGATGTCAATTAGTAGTATATTTAATCATTTTAATTGATTGATATTTGAGGATTCAAATATAAAACACTAAAATACACATCATAGTCATCAATTAATTGCATACAATATAAAGATGGTCATTGAGAAGGCAATATCACTAAACTTTATTGAAAAAAGGTGTTCTTACAACTCGCACAAGTCTAAAATATCTATCTTGCTTGAAAAATGCTTAGAAATAGAGTATTACAATGTTTATTTTTAGTCACGAGACTAAAAATCTGATTGAGTTACAATGCATAGAAATGACAAGAAAGAATTAACTTCTCCAATTTTACAATGCTTTGCCAAAAAGTGAATTGTCAGTAACTGATTTTCAACCAGCCTATCTGCTACCACAGGTCATCTAATCTGCCCCATCAATCTAGCACTTGTCTTTCTTGATTGCAACCAAAGGAAATACACGATCATATGTAGTCAAGTTTGTGATAGGATATTCATTATAATGTGAAATATGGATTAGATCAAGCTTCCTGAATGAAACATCATTGTATTCTTGTGTCTTGTATGTCATCAGTACTACTTTCTAGATGATTTCCCTACAACTTTCATATACTTTCCTTTTAATAAATGTTAACATTATAGTCCTTTGTTCCTTTGCTCATTCCACTGAAACCATGTTTATTGTGCCTATATCCCTAGGAACCATTGACCTTTTCCACTCACCATGAAGATCTTACCTCTATGCACTTATTATCTCTCTATTATAGAATAGTCACGCATAAGTCTACATCATTTAGACTTTCATTTGTAGACTGTCATAGGTTTATGAAACTGTCATATTCTTGCAACTATACTGCCACGTAGAATATATGCCTTGTAATAATAGCATTATTAGTGGTTGTCCTTAATGCTATTTAAGACTTCTATAAATTTGTCTACTAGTTTCATCCGAAGTCTTGATGAAATGCTAACATCGTCACCTTATGACTGTAATCTTCATCATTGATCTTTGTGCATTACCAACTACCTTCCTTTCTCAAAAACTAACACACCACCCTTGATCACAACAGCTTAAGACTCATTTCACTTTGTCTATGGCATGATTTGTGTACTTTATCTCTTGCTCACTATCATTTATGCTCCTTGAGTCTTCATGAGTGTCTTCATGATGACATCTCATCTATGAAGCTCACTCCTTTATGAAACTCTCTCATTTATGCTCCTTAAGTCTTCATGACTGAGTGTTGATCGTATCCCATATATGAAGCTCTCTCCTTCAATGAAATTAACAATAACCCTAGAATCTTTTCATTAAGGCATATAAGGTAGTGATGCTCAATGTTTAGGGAGGAAAAGAAACATAAAATCAAGTCCAAAAAAACCATAAGACTTAAATATGTGTCTTTGCTTTGAAAAATGTGTTACAAAATGTGTTTCTTAGTGTTGTGACTAAGAAAACTGAGTTACAATGGCTTTTTTTTGCTTATACAGCTCCAAAATAGACAAAAAAAAACTCAGATCCCTAAACAACACATTCTAACTATTGCATAAAGTAGTGGGCCAAGTTGTCTAACAGCTAGTACATAATAAACATCAACTATGTCATTTTTTTCAAATATTTTAGTGGCCACTGTGTGAAGGTCCCTTCTTTCTCTTTCAAATGGATAGCTCCATCTATTTTATCTTCATAACAAAGGGGTATGTTTTTTTTTTTTTGAAGAAAAAGTGGCAAAGTGACTAAAATTATATTAAATATATAAAAAATTACAAAATGCTAGATTCAGTAAGGCATACCGGCAGGAAAGAATCGAGAAAGAAAACCTTTGGTTGTAGCCATTTTAAACAAATACATTACAAAATTGACTCAAAAGGATGAGTCGTCCCCAAAAAAAGTCTGTGGCTCTAAGCCTTACTAGATTAATTCTTTGTCACAACAGTACTATTACAAACTAACCAGCTGAAAAAGACAACAGAGAACAGAACTAAAAATTTCTACAAAATACGAGAATATTAGTTGTCCTCCTATAATTCTCCAACATCATGAACCTGTAGATCACGAGCATCATCTTCTGCTAGCTCCCAAATTGCATTGAAAATGTAGTGAATCACAGGGTGATGGAAGAGATCACTACAATCAAACAAACCTCCCACAAAAGTAGTACCCAAATGCAAATCATAATCCTCTATTACATCATTAAAAACATCTATAGGAAAATGTACATCTTGAACAAACAGAAGACCCAAATTCCTTACCAAATCAAAGTTTTACAGAAAATCCATAGCAGTAGAGAGAAAATGCGACACAGCTTGAGATGGATAAATAGATCTAGGAGAATGTAAAATATGTAATCCACAAACCTGGGTAATAGCTCTTTCAACATCATCCTTATAAAACTTAAAAACTTCCTGCATAGCATTTGGGTTAGATTTCTTTCTGTTCTGTAGGAGTTAGTTGTTTCTGAGTTGCAGAGGAGATTATTAGCATTACTTTCAAGTTTTTTCACCGAAGGTGCATTTTATGTGTATACTGCAAAAATATGTCGAGAACATTCTGTGTGTATATCTCAATTGAATGTGAGAGCGTTTCATGTGTATCCTGCAATTGAATGTTGAAGATTGTATGAGTGAATGTACATGTCGAAAGATACAAGGAGTGACTGGTAAAAGTGGTGAGGAGAACCGGCAATAGAAAGTTAAGTAATGTATATATGAAGATGTAGACATCGGTGTGAGAAGAGTCATCAGGTGGATAAAATTGTGTTGAGCCGACAATATGTGTTCTTACCGATTGGGGTGACAAACGTTAAGTGTCACCGATGGGTTAGTTATCGGCATATCGGTGGAAGCTATGGAGACAGTGCCGATAGAGGTAGTCTTACCGAAGGCAAAGCTAGTGTTAAGCATATCGACATGAGATGTGATATCGGGAGACCAAATTAAAGTTGGGCCAACAGATATATGTCACAGTGAAAGGTTCAAAGGAGTCAAAAGAATACATCTTTCATACTAACGAATAGAAAGGGGTATGTTACTTGTGACCTTTAAAATATTTACATTTGCATCTCTTGTTCCTTTCAATTTGACTCCATGTACAATAGATAGTGAGTGAATCCACCCAATGCCCACAGACATAGCACCATCATTAGGATCCAACACCCAAACTTTATCCCCTTCTCAGAGTTTATCAATATTAAATGTTTGCAAAAACAAAAAAAAATACATATTATATTATTTTTGATAGTTGTATGTAATGTATTATGTCTTGGAACAAATCAGTTTTTGTATGTGCTTTTTTTTATTCTGTTGAATAACAAAGAAACAACTTTTTACTCTAAGAAAAAAAACTAACCCATTCTGAGGTACAAACAAATGGAGGGAAAGACTACAATAGTGCTAGACTATATAAGTACTCCAGAAAGAGACATGGATTGGCAATGAAGTCCCCCCAATTGAGGACCATGACATCCCTGAACACAATGCACTAATGTATAGTCAAAATCTATGTATGCACTCTATTACAACTAAGCTCTAAGATTCCATATGTAAGTTATATGTTCTTCCTTATTTTCATAATCTATGTTTACTAGATAATTACACTTCACTACTATTCTAACCAGCTTCTATCAAATAGGTAATTATTACCATTATTTACATGATAAAACAACCATTACTTACTTGAATAGTACTTAATTGCATGTAGTTGTTATCACCCAGTTTTGCACCCTTGCATACAGTTGTGAAACCTCTGCTAACTGGAATAACATGGGAATGATCTCTAAGTGTGGGACTTTGCTAAATGAGATCAGACCTCCGGAGAAGGCCGGATTCCTTGTCTAGCTATCACTTGAAACTACTGAATTTTAGGGGGAAAAGGGAGAGAGAATGCTTGTAATGAAAATGAATAAAAGCTTGAAAACATAAAAGGGTGATACACCAGATAGATTTAAAGAAACTTCCACAGAACTAAAGGATGCACAATACAATCAGAATATGGCAAGTAGGCATACATAGGTTAGATGACTCTAGCAGAGGTGAGAAGCAATATGATTGAGAGGAATAAAATATTCACAGATAAACCTAATGCAGATTCACACAGAACTAGAAAAATCGGTAAAGAGGTAAAATTAACTTGCATATATTTAATGGAAAGGCACAATTATAGCATATGAAAACCTTGTTTGGAAATAGAAAAGCCTTAATTCCAAAAAATTTCCAACCTTATTTACAACATTTGAATGCATACTTATAGCATTCCAAAACTATCCTAAGTCGGTTACAAAATTCACTCAAAGAGCTGTCATAGAAAAAATATCTGCCCGATGACTGTCCAGCTGCATCAGTTATGGCGTTGAAATCTAGAACTGGGTGGATGGGGAGATATTTAGAGTTTGAATGCAAGCAGCTTACTCATCTATCTGTAGTAGAAAAGATGAAAATATCTGGAAGAGGAAGGTGGGAAGATATTTATGACCATCAATGCGAGCTGCTTCATCCTTGTGAATGCCCCAAAAATATTTTCATCTACTGAAAGTCGTCACTGAAACTATTGAGACATGGACCAGCTAGGACTCGAACCTAGGACCTTCCATTTGCTACTGGAGTGCTCTACCACTGAGCTACTGGTCCCTCTTAGACTAGTCCATCTTTGGTCTGAGTGTGGCTTAACACCAACACCCCCCCTTAAGCCACACCTCTCATGTGCTTGGGGCTCCTAGCCTGGGCCTGGCTCTGATACCATGTTGAGACATGGACCAGCTAGGACTTGAACCTAGGACCTTCCATTTGCTGCTGGAGTGCTCTACCAATGAGCTACTGGCCCCTCTTGGACCAGTCCATCTTTGGTCCGAGTGTGGCTTAACACCAACAGAAACGTCTAGTCACCCAAAATATGCAACTCCAGATCTGAAAATTAAAAAATGATAAAGCTCCTGAAAAAACCCTGCCAAATGAAAGAGGGGACCAAAATATGCAACTTTGCCTCTTGGAGCATGTTGAAATTCACCAAAATGAAGGAGATACAGGTGGTCAAACTTTTAGTTAGCTGTCTATATATATCGCTTTTGCATCTTTGTGTATATCGCTACATCTTGGCACCTGAATCAGCATTCAAAAACTTATTCTGCAACACCTTTGTATGTGCAGGGCGCCTTGTATATCGGGCTTTGCATATGCCTTGTATATCTAAAATTGCATATACATACAATTTCTCTTGTATGTGCAGGCCCCACCATTTGTCTCTCCTCTTCTGAATATGCAAACATACAAGTCGCGGACCTGAAAATGACCATTAGCTACTTTTCATTGTCCTATCGGGTCTGACTTGTATCACTTTTCCTTGTACATTTCTTTGTATATGCAAATATACAAAACATCTATACATACAAACCGGACCTGAAGCCTGAATGTGCCAGAATTGATTTTCACATCAGATCCGTCTTGTATACCTCTTTTGCATCTTTGGCTTGTATATCGCAATATACAATTGCCATATACATACAAGCCACGGACTTAGCGTTGCATTTTGCCAAACTGTACCTGTCTTGAAATCTGGCTTGTACATGCTCTTTTGTATGTCAAGACATACAAACACCTTTTCTACAAGGTGGACCCAAGAACAATATAGAATAGATTGAAACTTCTATTCAGGTCCAGATTGTATATGTTTCCTTGTATATCGGCTTGTATGTGTGAACATACAAGTCGATATACATTCCACTGTAGCATTTGAACCTTTGTATGTATATGATATACAAACCTCTTTGTATCTTCACGAGCCCCACCACTTGTATCTCTGAGATATACAAACTCCTTTGTATATTTCATTGTGTCGACCCTCCTTGCGTGCAATCTCATTTGTAAACCTGCGGGCCCCACCTTTTGCATGTCCTGCCGGTACTGTAGCAAATGTACATTTGCACCCTTGTATATGCAAATATACAAACTCCCTTACATACAAATAGGGAATCTTTGAGGGAATATACCTGTGATGCATATCTTCATTTGTATATAGCCGATTGTATGTGCGAACATACAAAGCAATATACAAGCCTTTTTATGCATACAAGCGCAGAATATTCTGAGGGATCTTCAAAGTATACTTGCCTTGTACATTTAGCGAATGTATATTTGCCTATATGTGTGAACATACAAGGCAAACATACAAGCCGTTACATGTAAATACAGAATATTTGAGGAATATTCCCTGAATATATCTTATACCTTGTATGTTTCACTTGCATCTCCACTTGTATATCGCTGATATACAAACCCAGAATATTCCCAAGAATCTGCGAAAGATTTCTGAAATGTATATGTAGTTCCCTGGCTCGATATACATTAAAAAATGTGTATAACTTAATTTTTTCATTATTTCCTAAGGCCGATGGAGATTTTCAAACACCAAATGCATATTTGAACTGTATGTTGACCAAAAGTTTGACCATCAATAACTTCTTTATTTGGCTGAATTTCAGGGTGATGTAAAAAGCAAACCTGCCTATTTTTTCAAGCTCTTTCCAATGGTATGTTTTTTTTTTAGGAAATTTGGCACTTTTCATTTTTAGACAACATTTTCCAAAGGCTTTTCAAGGAAAATACCAGGTTGACTATTTGGCTCTGGTTAGAGGAAAAATGGGTCAACAATTTGGCAACCTTTATGGATGTTTGCCTGCTAAACAGTTAGATCAGTGGCCTATACATCTATTGGGCATAGAGTCACACAGAGACTAAATATAGATATTTCTGGCCTTAGCAAAACAAGATAGAAGCAATGAAGAACACTTGGAAGGCCAAACCAAGACAAAATGTTGAAAGCAAACTCTTTCAACTATGCTAGACAACATTTAGGGAAAGCAAAAGTAGATCTAAACTAATGTGCAGTAGAACTTATTGAAAGCATAGAGTCCTAATTTACTGATTTATAAGGCACTCATACCTCAAAACACCTCTTCAGGTGTATCCCATTGATTGGGATAGGTAGATTTTGTCCATCCATATTTGATAACTGAAATGCATTGTGCTCCTTGCATTCAGTAATGAGAAATGGACCACTCCACATGTTGTCAAACTTGGAATGCTTCCCTGGTCTGGTTTTTAATTCATCCCATTTAAGCACCATGTCACCTTCTCTAAAGATCCTAGGAGTGGCCTTTTGATCAAAACTTCTTTTGGTCTGTAGCTAATGATATTCCATAGTCTTCATAGCCTTGTCTTTGATTTCTTCAAGCTCCATAAGTTGAGCATATCTGACAGCCATAGGATTCTCTTCTTCAAACATCTCCAGCTAATTCATGATGTCTAGTGCTGGCAGTTCTACAGAGATAGGCAATCTTGCTTCCTTCCCATATACTAACATATATGGAGAGTTTCCAATGGACCTCTTAGGAGTTATTCTGTCTGCCCATAAGACATATTTCAAGTTAGTGTGTCAGGTCCTCTGGTTGTCCTCCATTGATCTCTTAATAATCCTTATGAGATTTTTGTTGGTAGACTCAGCCAAACCATTACCCTGTGGGTAATAATTAGAAGAAGTATTCAGATAGATCCCATTTTTGACAGCCCAATCAGTTATCTTTAGGCCAACAAAGGCTAAAGCATTGTTAGAAATTATTGACTCAGGTACTCCAAATCTGGAAATCAAGTCATGATAAAAATTTAAAACAACATTTTCATTTGATTCCTTTAGAGCTACTACTTCAGTCCATCTTGTGAAAAAATTTGTAGCTGTGAGAATCCACTTGTGGCCTGCACTTGATGGTGGATTAATAGGACCTATGAAGTCCATACGCTATCTCATGAAGGGTTGCTCTATTTGAATTGGCCATAAAGGTAAGGCTGGCAGCCTCTCCTTTCCTGCAAAAATGGCACACTTTACACATTTCCTTGCCCATGCATGGGCATCCTTAAATAGGCTGGGCCAGTAATATCCAGCTCTCATTATCTTCCAGGTAGTAGTCTTTGGCGCAAAATGACCCCCTGCTATTCCATCATGAAATTCATGTAGCACCTTATCAGTCTGATCTTGAGCAATGCATCTTAGCAATACACCATTAAAATCTTTCCTAAAAAGGGTGCCATTAATCAAAATGTATGGAACGGACTGTAGTCTATAGTATCTTCTCCTGGTTCTATCCAAACCTGTTAGACATTTTCCATCTTGCAAAAATTTAGTCATATCAGTAACCCAGCATGTGTTTGCTATTGCTACATTATCTTGAGGTGCATCCTCAATGGTTAAAAATTTGTCTCATCCTCCTTATTAGAACTGGTAGCGAGCTGCTTGCTGAGTCCTCTACCTCTAACAAGCTTGGTTACTTGGATATCCACGTCATATTCCATGACCTTGGTGATCCAACTGACTCTTTTCTCATTTATATCTTTGCTTAACAGGAACTCCTTCACGCTGGGATGAGCCACCATCAAATGTATCTTGTTATTGGAAACAAGATGCCAAAATTTCTTGAGGCTTCTTATCACTGCAAGGGCGTGTTTCTCAACAAAGCTATACTTCTGTTCATATTCTTCCAGCCCTTGATTGAAAAAAGCAATTGGCTGCTCAAAGCCACTACTCTGCTTCTGCACTAAAATCATAGAGATTGTATCTAGGCCGCCATAAGCATATAGAATAAAATCTTTGAAAAGTCAGGATGTACCAAAGTTGGCGCAACTGACAATGCTTCTTTTATAGACTCAAAACTGAGTCTGGCCTCTTTTGTCCAATTAAAGACTATATTCTTTTTCAACATGGATGTCAAAGGTTTCAAAAGGTTTGCGATATCAGGGATGAACCTTTGCAAAAAATTAATTCTGCCAATAAAACTTTGTAATCCCTTCTTATGACTTGGTAAAGGCAGCTCCAAAATGGCCCTTACTCTTTCAGCATCAATAGTAATGCCTTCTTTTGAGACAATGTGCCCTAACAGCTTGCCTTCATGGACAACAAAAATGCATTTGTTTGGATTAAGGGATATCCCAAACTCTCGGCATCTCTCAAAAACTTGCCTTAAGTGGGATAAATGTTCAGATGCATTCTTGGAAAAAATTGTTATATCATCTAAATACACTGGCACCAGTTTGTATAGCAAAACCTTGAACGCCATATCCATGGCTCTTTGAAAGGTCGAGCCAGCGTTAGAGAGACCAAAAGGCATCCTCTTGTAGGCCATGGTGCCTCACTTGGTAGTGAAAGCAGTTTTGAACTGATCCTCCTCCTTGACTAACACCTGATTGTAACCAGAAAATCTGTCAAGCAAAGAAAATCTCTCTGAGCTAGCCACTACTTGTAAAATCTGCTCCATTGATGGAAGTGGGTAGTGGTCTTTTAGGGAGGCTCTGTTTAGGTCCCTGAAATTAATGCACAGCCTGATTTCTCCATTCTTCTTCCTCATAGGAACAAGGTTTGAGACCCAAGAAGTATGCTTGATGGGAAAAATAATCTTTCCCTCAATTACCTTAGTTAATTCTTTAATCATCAGGGGCTCTAGCTTTGAATTTAGGGGCCTTTGCCTCTGCCTTATAGGCTTTGTACCTGGTTCCAATTCTATGGTGTGTTGGGTAATATGAGGATCAAATCCCTTTAGGTCTAAATAATCCCAAGCAAATACCTCCTTAAATTCCTAACAAAGAGAAATAAAAGCTCTCCTGTCCTCAACTAAACAGATTTTACCTATTTTGAGGAGTTTTCCCTTAAAAATTTCTAACTCCTCATAATGTTCCTCTTTTATTTGCATACCGGTCTTAGTCTTCTTCATTTGATCATTGGTGCCAAAAATAGACTCCAAAGTCACCAATCCCTTGGGTAGCTTGTTTGTCTTTAGCTGAATAATCTGATCATTGCCATACTGTTGTTTGAGTTTATCCTGATTCATCATGGAAAACTCATCTTCCTCTAATAGGAATCTCAAAATTTGTTCATCACTTTCAAAGACCTGCTAATGAACATTATTGTCGGGGATAGAGGGTCTGTCAACTATTTTTACATGAGGTTGCATTTTCTCCTTTTCAATGTCACTAGGGATGTCAAACTGTGCCCCAATTGTAGCCAATCTATCAGCATGGGAGTTTTGATTTCTTGGAATGGAAATCAGATTAAAAGCATCAAACTCCTCAATCATGTTCCAAACCCTATGCTTATAGCACTTCAAGGTATCATTTTTGGTAAGATGCAATCCTCTTACTTGATTTACAATTAGTTCACTGTCCCCAAATACTTGCAAACAACCTATTTTCCTCTTTCTTACCCACTGCAAACCCTAAATTAATCCTTCATATTTAACAGTGTTGTTTGTACATGCAAAGGCAAAATGGAAAGAAGAAAAATATTTTTCACCCTGTGGGGATACAAGCATTGAACCACCACCGGATCCATTTCTTCTCCTAGAGCCATCAAAGTACATTTTCCATACTTCTCCTTGCTGCTCTATCTGTTGTTCTGTATCCTTTACCATACTTGGAATTGCTGTCTCAGGCTCATGAAGTATATAGACCCCCATACCATTTTCTTGAATAGTTGCTTTAGGATCATCTACAACATCTTTTGAGGACCATTCCCTTAATAACATTTTTGGTATACTCTCATCTTGTAACTCTTGAGCCGCCACAAGTTTAGGATCATCAGAAATAATGTGATTTGCATTAACCACACTTGGTGTATAGGGTTCTATGTGATGATTTGAAAGCAATTTAGATCTTAGGGTCACCTTAGTGCCCATATCTGGTCGTAAAAAACATATGGGACTAGTCAGAGGATAGGTATCCTCCTATTTTGGCTATGAATTCTCTTGATAGGCACATGGCAAAATAGGGAGGCAAATCAATAATGAAGACCTCTTAGAAGATGGAAACATTAGGACAGGTATGTAGAGTAAGACCTAGGTCTTGTATTACACCCATAGTACTAACAGTTGTGCCATCTAATTGGAGTACACCCTTCTCAAGAGGCTAGTACTTGAGCCCTAATTGGTCTACAATTTGTTTAGGCATCACATAACTGCTTGCTCCACTATCCACCATGTAATTATGAACTAATTTGTCTCCAATTATCAATGATATATAGAATGGGAGTGGCTTAGTACTTTTGTTAGGTTGTTTGTTGTTATCCTTGGAGGAATTAGTAAGGATAGCCCTATTTGGGTCAACAATTGTATCTTTGGACACCTTCAAATCAGACAAGGCAAATTGCAATATGTCTTTTTGGCCCAGGATGGCTAAAGAATCCCACATAGACATTGTCACATTCATCTTTTTCATATTTTCAATAATATTGAAAGGCGGAATGGCACTCACCTTCTGATTTGATTTTGTAGAAGCGACGTCTAGTTGCAAATGAGGCATCTCCCTTGCTTTTACTGGGTCATTTCTTTGTAGAATATGGGGGATTTGGGGTGCAGGAACATCAGCAAACACTTTTCCTTTATTTGCTGCTTGTTCTACCTCATAACCCCTTTTCTTTGCTTTTGTATTTGCTGCAACTAAGGTGTTATCGTTGTTTATGCCACAAAATTCACCTTCCTGCTAGTTCATGAAAGCAGAATCACTCTGAGGTTGTTCCTGTTGTTGCACAGCCCCATCATTTGGTGTACTTTACTGTGAGGCTAACACATTTTGCACCATTAAAGCCTAATTTATGACTCCATTTGAGCAGGCTGCTTAACTGTGTGGCTGATTGCATGGGTAGCACCACTCATATTCAGTTTCTAGGTTGTTCTGAGTAGGGAGAAGGTCCCTTATGGTGTTAATGGGTGCTAGATTATAAGGTAGAAAAGGCCTTTGATTTACATTATGTCTGGCACCTTGATAGTTGCTTTGTTAAGGTGGCCTATTAGCTTGATACAGCTGATTTTGGCCTTGAAATGGTTGATTCTGCCCCTGGCTAAATTGCTGATAAGGCTGAAAAGGCCTCTGGGGCTGTTGCTTCTTTATGCTTACCAGTTCATTTCCAAAAGTTTGAAGGATACCCTCAATCTTTTGTTGACTATTTTTAATCTCTTTCAACTCTTGAGATGAACTAGAGGTAGCAGGTTCAGAATTAGCAATATTTGGTAATGCTGCGATAGTAGGCATAGGGGGAAAACATGGAATTGGCAAAGGCATAGAAGTCTAAATCTCAAGAAAGATAGGCACTGGTGGTCTGGGTGCTATTTTTTCAGCCTGAATGAGATTATTCTCTGCCCTAATTGCTAATTCATATGCATCTGGTAAACTATTACCTCCTAGTGATTGAATCATTACTAAAATATCACTATTTAGGGCTTTCAAAAAATATAGAAATGCATATTCATCTGGAGGTCTTACCATGGTAGGGATTCTATCCCATGTCTTCTGAAATCTAAAGTTAAAATCCATCATTTGCTCTTGTGGAGCTCTCTTTATGGTGGTCATCTGTTCGACCAATGATAGATTATCTAATTTTTCTTGAAATTGCTTATTTAATTTCTCTCCTAGCTCATCCCAGGTTCCTATAGTCTGCACTAGTAGACTCCTGAACCACTGCAATGCCTTCCCTTTGAAGGAGGCAGCCAGTAATCTGATGGCTACATTCTCCTGAGTGACATGATGAACCCCACACAGAGATGCTATGTCTCTAATGTAATCGATCGGAGTAGTCTAATTCTCCCCTGTGAAATAGGGTAGATTCTTCAAAGCTACCATTGGTATCACATTATGGACTGTTAGATTCAAAGGACTCCCCCCATCAAAAGTCACAAATGGCTGATTTCTTGCCATCTGAAGAGCTGTAGGTAGATTCTCTTGAGTTATTGCGGGAACTATAGAAGCAACTAGTCTAAAACCTGGTGGAGTTGACTATACTCTTTTGGAAATTGGAGTCCTTGCTGCAGCTCTGCTCTGTCTTCTGGGTGGAGAGAGCTGCAAATATTTGAATGAGCCTGAACTAGAACTCCTGGTTGCTATCTTTCTCATAAAACATGTATCAGCAAAATTGGTCTGTTTGTCCTTTCTTCAATCTGAGTCACCAGATGTATAAATTTTAACCTCTGAAAGGTCTGCAATTACTGGTTGCACATCAAAACCAACAATAATGGCTATTAATTTGATTGTTACTCTGATTTCTAGGTCCCACTGGGCATGCCAAAGTTGTTATCACCCAGTTTTGTACCATTGCATACAGTCGTGAAACCTCTACAAACTAGAATAACATGGGAATGATCTCTAAGTGTGGGACTTTACTAAATGAGATCAGACCTCCAGAGAAGGCTAGCTTCCTTGTCTAGCTATCACTTGAAACTGCTGAATTTTAGGGGGAAAAGGGAGAGAGAATGCTTGTAATGAAAATGAATAAAAGCTTGAAAACATAAAAGGGTGATACACCAGATAGATTTAACAAAACTTCCATAGAACTGAAGGATGCACAATACAATCAGAATATGGCAAGTAGGCATACACAGGTTAGATGACTCTAGCAGAGGTGAGAAGCAATATGATTGAGAGGAATAAAACATTCACAGACAAACCATATGCAGATTTACACAGAACTAGAAAAATCGATAAAGAGGTAAAATTAACTTGCATATATTCAATGGAAAGGCACGATTACAACATATGAAAACCTTGTTTGGAAATAGAAAAGACTTAATGCCAAAAAATTTCCAACCTTATTTACAACATTTGAATGCATACTTATAGCATTCCAAAACTATCCTAAGTCAGTTACAAAATTTTCTCAAAGAGCTGTCATAGAAAAAATATCTACCTGATGACTATCCAGCTGCATCAGTTATGGTGTCAAAATCTAGAACTAGGCAGATGGGGAGATATTTAGAGTCTTGAATGCAAGCAGCTTACTCATCTATTTGTAGTAGAAAAGATGAAAATATCTAGAAGAGGAAGGTGGGAAGATATTTCTAACCATCAATGCGAGCTGCTTCATCCTTGTGCAGCAATGAATGCCCCAAAATTATCTTCATCTGTTGAAAGTCGTCGTTGAAATGTCCATTCACCCAAAATATGCAACTCCAGATCTAAAAACTAAAAAATGATAAAGCTCCTGAAAAACCCTGACAAATGAAAGAGGGGACCAAAATATGCAACTTTGCCTCTTGGATCATGCCCAAATTCACCAAGATGAAGGAGATACAAGTGGTCAAACTTTTAGTTAGCTACCTATATATATCACTTTTGCATCTCTGTGTATATCGCTACATCTTGGCGCCTGAATTGGCATTCAAAAACTTATTCTGCAACACCTTTGTATGTGCAGGGTGCCTTGTATATTGGGCTCTACATATGCCTTGTATATCTAAAATTGCATATACATACAATTTCTCTTGTATGTACGGGCCCCACCATTTGTCTCTCGTCTTCTGAATATGCAAACATACAAGCCGCGGACCTGAAAATGACCATTAGCTACTTTTCATTGTCCTATCGAGTCTGACTTGTATCACTTTTCCTTGTACATTTCTTTGTATATGCAAATATACAAAACATCTATACATACAAACCGAACCTGAAGCCTGAATGTGCTAGAATTGATTTTCACATCAGATCCGTCTTGTATACCTCTTTTGCATCTTTGGCTTGTATATCGCAATATATAATTGCCATATACATACAAGCCACGGACTTAGCGTTGCATTTTGCCAAACTGTACCTATCTTGAAATCTGGCTTGTACATGCTCTTTTGTATGTCAAGACATACAAACACCTTTTATACAAGGTGGACCCGAGAACAACATAGAATAGATTGAAACTTCTATTCAGGTCCAGATTGTATATGTTTCCTTGTATATCGGCTTGTATGTGCGAACATACAAGTCGATATACATTCCACTGTAGCATTTGAACCTTTGTATGTATATGATATACAAACCTCTTTGTATCTTCACGGGCCCCACCACTTGTATCTCTGAGATATACAAACTCCTTTGTATATTTCATTGTGTCGACCCTCCTTGCGTGCAATCTCATTTGTAAACCTGCGGGCCCCACCTTTTGCATGTCCTGCCGGTACTGTAGTAAATGTACATTTGCACCCTTGTATATGCAAATATACAAACTCCCTTACATACAAATAGGGAATCTTTGAGGGAATATACCCGTGATGCATATCTTCATTTGTATATAGCCGATTGTATGTGCAAACATACGAAGCAATATACAAGCCTTTTTATGCATACAAGCGCAGAATATTCTGAGGGATCTTCAATGTATACTTGCCTTGTACATTTAGCAAATGTATATTTGCTTGTATGTGCGAACATACAAGGCAAACATACAAGCTGTTACATGCAAATATAGAATCTTTGAGGAATATTCCCTGAATGTATCTTATACCTTGTATGTTTCACTTGCATCTCCACTTGTATATCGCCGATATACAAACCTGGAATATTCTCAGGAATCTACGAAAGATTCCTAAAATGTATATGCATTTCCCTAGCCTGATATACATTCAAAAATGTATATAACTTATTTTTTTCATTATTTCCTAAGGCCAATGGAGATTTTCAAACCCGCCAAATGCATATGTGAACTGTATGTTGACGAAAACTTTGACCATCAATAACTTCTTTATTTGGCCAAATTTCAAGGTGATGTAAAAAGCAAACCTGCCTATTTTTTCAAGCTCTTTCCAATGGTAAGGTTTTTTTAGGCAATTTGGCACTTTTCATTTTTAGGCAACATTTTCCAAAGGCTTTTCAAGGAAAATACCAGGTTGACTGTTTGGCTCTGGTCAGAGGAAAAATGGGTCAATAGTAGTTTCATATCACTCATCTCGAGTTCAGCATGACTACTACTATGAATGTCATGTGCATGCTCATCAAGTTCATCATCATAATTATCACTATCAACACTGACATGAAGTTGTATAGTTTTGTAGAGAGCTTTATGGACAGGACCTTTTTTTTCATTCTGCTTTCATATAATTGCTCTACGTGTGGTTTAATCATCATGCAAAAATTAATATAAGTCAAGTAAAGAATGCAAAAGCTATAAATTTTTGTCCAAAAGAACATTCTAAGCATGAGGAATTAATGACAAAACATTGGGATATATTAGCTTACAACTTAAAGAATTTAAAAGCTATAATTTTTTGTCCAAAAGAACATTTTAAGCATGAAGAATGACAAAACATTGAGACAGATAACTGACAACTATTATATTACCTCAACTTAAACATAACTATGATGATTGTGCTACACATTCTTGTCCAGTTCATCATAATCATCATTATCAATATCGACAGCTCTATTGACATCATGAAGGCATTTTTGTTTTCTTGCTTCTTTGAAAAAATTGCTCTACATGTGGTTTAACCATCATGCAAAAAAATATACAAAGAATTCAATAGTCAAGTAAAGAATGCAAGATATAAATTTGTCCAAAAGAACATTTTTTGGATCACTCCAACAATAAAGAAACTGGGTTGGATTCTCCTACGCTTAGATTTCAATAATCTACATATTAAGAAGCATTTGTGTATAGAATTGCCAAACAAGAAGAAATGAGATCAATAGAGCCTCTTACCTCATCTGAATCCATGGATTTATGCTCATTCCATGTAGAAAATATAGGTTTAATGGAAGAAACCAACTGCAAAAATTGGTGACTGAGACCGTATATGCAATCCAGTACATGTTGGTACCCTTCATTTGAGTTGACACGATCTAGAGAGGCTAATCCTACTGGGCATGTAATAGATGGCTGTGATATCTCTATTAATGAACTAGATTTCCACTTCATCCTACTCTTAGATTTACTAGGATCTAGTGCTACCATATAATTGACAATATCTTCTGCACCTGATTCTCTATTACTATTTTCCACCTAAAATACAATGTCAATTTCAACATATAGTCAATTCAATAAAAAACTAAAATAAATGACACAATTTAAATTGAACCAAAAAGCCACACTTACTCAAAATTTGTCCATTTTGGCCTGCAACCCACCTTGGCCAAATGTATATCCAGCCCTCACATTGTCTCTTTCTCTCTTGCCTTTGTTACTCTTTGCCAAATATTCTTCAAAATGCATAGTTTCTTTCAATGCCTCCCACTATTTGGGACATAGAGTGGAGTCTAACCTCTCTTTTCCCTCCACGATTGCTTTTCTGTAATTGTATCTAAAATTGTTCATCAAAATTCTCGTCTTTTTCTTGTAATATTTTCTAGAGATTTGTCCATCAGTAGTCTCAAAAGCATTTTCCATTTTTTGTATAACATTTTCCATAGATCGTGGATCTTGCTCTGTAAAACTTGATTTGCAAATATCCAAATGGGCCCTACATCTTACACCCAACTTGGAGGCCCACTTTGCAGCATTTGGCCCAATGGGCTCACCATCTCTCGATACTTCAAGAAAGAATGGCTTCTTACCTTCTAATTTTCTTATTTTTGCATTCCTCTCTATAGATATGTACAAATCTTGACTCAATCTTTGTCTTTTGACAAAAGTATCCACATCTTCTATTAAACTACTACTAGTATTTTTGGTTGATCCACTAGTTCCATCAAAAGTTTGAGATGCAATAGGAGCACTTTGAGGCACAATAGATGCAAGCGGTCTCTCTCCATGACTTTAATTAATTGGAACTTCATGCTCCTTGACCACATTAGGTGTAGCATTAGTAGGTAGATCACGAGTACCAGTCTACTTAGATTGCAATTCAAACACATCCTTTAATCTTGAATAAATCATCTATAGACCTGTTGTTCCTTTAATGCTCTGATGTTTTTCAATAATCTCTCTTAGAATTTGTTTGAAGAGATCATCACAATGTTGCACATCACCATGTGCTATATTAGGCTACACATGATCACCATGTGCTATATCAAGATGCACATGATCACCATGTGCTATATTAGGCTGCACATCACCATGTGCTATTTCAAGCTACACATTAGCATATGCTATATCAGGCTGCACATCATAATCATTGCAATAATTGTTTTCACCAACTGCATTTGTTGAATCAAAAAAGTGGTGGCTTCTATGAGATGATGGCACTGTATCTTTTCTTTCCTTTTGTTTTTTCTCTACATTTTCTTTGCACTCTTTTTGTTGCCTATAAAACAAAAAATAATATCATATTATGTCTTATATACATAAATCTCTTGCCTATAAATTTCATTAAACACTATTAAACAAATAATATACTACTTAGTGGATTTACAACTTGCCTGTTTGTCAAACCAAGTCTCAATAAATATTCATTATTCTTGGCCACTTTTTTCTCTACGAAGGCGCTCATAATCTATTAGTGAAGTTTCAACATTATGATCACTATCGTCTAATTTGTGCCTTACAACCCTTCTCTTCATTTCATGAAGTCCAAATAAAAAATAATGTATAAATCAACAACTTGAATCGGTAAAACTTTATTGATTTCATAACTTGATAACTATTGAATTTCCAATCTGTTGATAATTGCAAATAAAAAATTAAAATAGAATTCAGTTTATAGATTAAAAAGAATTTGTAGTCAAAAACCAAGAAGATGTTTACAATTAAAGGTATCAGATAATTTTCCTTAGGGATATATTCACAAGAAAAGAACTCATAAAAACATAACACAAGTAGGATGAAGGAAAAACATAGTCTAGTTCATCATGAGGTGTGTTAGAACCATTCAAATTTTCACATATTCCCACTTTGTTTCATACATTTTCCTTCCATAAATCCATAATTAGGGATTCATATTCCTTTTAGAATTATTCCAGGAGTCATTTATGAGCATCTCATGTTAGATCTATGTGAAAGAAATTTATATTTTTGACCATTGATTTGTTTTTGTCTCTTACTGCAGCCCTACAGTACATGTAAATAGCCTTGGTGGGTGTTCGGTAATTAGAGGATGTGAATACATAGTTACCTCTTCCTCGCAACATGCAGAAAATTTAGTTGCGATGTTGCGGTATAAACTCAAATAGCACATAATATGTTACCGCACCCCTACGGAAGGTAAGGAAATGACTGGCAACAATGTGGTAGGATGGAGTTAGGATCAAGTGTTCATCATGCCCCCACGACAGTTTCAAGTCAAGCCTACAATGTTGCAGTATAAGGAGTTCAAGTAACCAGTAATGCTACATACTGTGGCCCTGTGATGCTAATAACTTCAACTACTGGTAATGCGGTAAACAACGAATGAGAGACCAAAGGCTCCCACAGCCCCACGACGGTCAGGCCAAAGCTTAGTAGTGGTGCGGTAAAAGACATAAGGGATAACATGTATCCTGCCATCCCGTGGTGGTGTGTAACAAGGCTTGTGGGGTGGTAGTAAGTGGTGAAGATGAATGTAACTATCCAATAGGTTCTGCGGTCCCACGATTGCCCTAAGTTGGTCTTGCGGTGATGTGGTAAGGAATTAAATGTTGAAATGACTTCAGTGCTGCCCTGTAATGGTTATCATTGATGCCTGCGGGATTCTAGTTTTTGAGGAAAGGACTATAAGTCTTAAAATACTCGCCCAACCATTGGATTGGATCAAATCAATGGTCTGTCTTTGAAAATATTTGAATTTTAAGATTTTTTTATTTCATGGCACGAACTAGGTTAATAGCGAAATGACCAGCTTCATGGCATGATAAAACTTGGGATTTCTTTGTATTTCTTCATTCTAGTGAATTCAGTGTTGATTGCATAAGGCGAATTCAAGCTTTGTGTGCTCTCCTTAGGCATTTTCTGACTGGGTAAGTATGTCCTCTCACTCTTTGCATAAAATTTGGTGTTTGGTTTGTGCTCTATTTTCAACTTGTATGTTAAAAGCAAGTAAAATATCAAAACCCTAGTTTGTAGAGGCACTAAAATATGGCACCTGAAAAATCTCAGTCTGTGATTAAGAGCACTAACCCCCTTGCTCCCAAGAAATGATCACTTCAATAATCATTGTTGGACATCCTACCCAATTCAGTTGACAAGGGGTCTAAAAAATTGTTCAAGGATGTTGTAGAAGGATGTCAGGATGCGGCAATCCCTATCTCTGGATGGAACCTTTTTTGGTATTTTTGTGGAAAGAAAGATGGATAGGGACCAGTTGGAAACCCATGGAATTTGGATTTCACAAAGGTTGTGGTGCCATAGGTATTTGTTGCTGTGGATTTGATTAGAACATTGGCACAACACTATCACTCAGCTACCAAAATAGTCAAACTACCAAATGGGTCACCATTAGTGGCTATGGACAAGAATGCAATCATAGACTACTTTATGTTGAGCAAGCAAGCCCTCACACAAGTAGATCTGTAGGAGAGTGAACAGGAGTACAATAGTTTGAGAAAAACACATAGAAGGGATGAGGTGCCCATGCACATGAGGAAAGGGGCAAATAATAGAAGAATTGAAATCCCATCCACTACAATTGAACCTTTCTCTATTGAAGATTTTGTTGTCTATTTCAAAAGAACATATTTTGCTTTTTGTCAAGTGTTGGGTATTGATGCCCAAGGTAGAATGTTTGTCGGCCTAATGATGATGGCCATGAGAATTTAAAATCTAGAAGCTAATGTTGAATATGATTTTGTAACATTCATTGAAAAGAAATTGCATGATGGATTTTTGAAAATAAGAGAAAACAAAAAGACCATAGATTTCAAATACTACTCTTTGTTATGTCATTTGATTTTGTATCAAAATAGAAGGAAGTGGTCCAACAAAATGGATCTAAGCATGATTGATGAAAATGGACAAAGATTGCCAACATAGTGTTGGTGTTACAAATGGGATAGCCATTGCAAGAATTGTGACTACGTTGTGTTTCATGATGATTTCTCAATTAGAATAATGAATTATCTTGGTAGCTTTTCTCCTAGATTCACAAAAGAGATTAGGGAAATGTTGAGGCCTCTTTCCCATAGGCCAGAACAAGGTCATAGTCATAACTATTCTAATTAGTTTTTCTTTCCAGTTCATACTATAATTAGGGTATATGGGTATACTTAGCCACCCCATGTGTTGCCCAAATTTGTGTCAGACATAATTGCATTCCTTGAATTCATGTGGCAAATGATGTGGATGGAGAAGGATGTAATGAAGAAATAGAAGAAAGGAACATTTCTTCTTGATTCCACAATGTTTGGTGATTGGTCCATTGGTTCTGATATTTTAGAGGATTTGCAAGCTTATTTGAAGGCTAAATTGATGTAGGGACTTCTGGAGATCATAACTTTTGACTCAGATGTGGGTTTTTTACGAGATTTTACGGGTGGATGTGTTATGAGGTGGAAAGTGGTTTCGTAATTGACCCTGGTGGGTTGGACCCCGTCTTGGTACTTTTTTGAGGCTTGAAACTTTCATCTTGGCCCTTAAAATAGCAATTTAGTGTTTTTTTTCTAGATTTTTAAAAAGTTGTTTTTGTAATAAATCAAAATTCATGTTTCAAATTTAGAATATTACTTGGCATTTCATCCTACCTTAGTTTTAGGAAGATTTTGGGAAAAAGTAGGATTTTCAAGATATGATTGTAAAATTACCTAAAATGGCAAAATCTGACAATTGTTGAAATCTACCAAAAAAGGTAATTTTTTGTTTTTTTTTGTTTTTCTTGGATATAAGAGAGTTTTCTCTCATTGTAGCAGTAGAGTTGATGAATGGAAGTTTTTTTATGTTCTAGTCTTCAAATCTTTGGCTCTCACATGATTAATGGAAAAATTGTATTGAGTGTATGTTGTGTGCTGCATCATCTGGTATCAGAGTAGGAAGATGGCTGGGAGAGGAAGAGGAAGAGGCGATCTTGCCCAGATGCATAGAGAAATGCAAAATTTGCAAAGGCAAATAGAAGAACTTACAACATGGATGGAAAACCAAAGACTGGGTCGAGGAGGAGACGAATCTAATGAAGAGATAGGTCGAGGAGGTACAAATCAAGATACAGAACATGAAGAAGAAGAATTAGAAGGCATGAGTTTTGAAGAGAGGATGCTCAGGGCCTTAGAAGGGAAAAATGAAGGGATCAAGGTAGATGTTTTAGATTATGCAGGTAGTCTTAAACTAGAGGAGTTGATAGACTGTTTGAATGACATGAGAAGTTTTTTTGAATGGAATTCCATGACAGAGGAAAAGAAGGTGAAATTCGCATGCACCAAATTAAAGGGTCATGCAATGATTTGGTGGGGTCATCTTCAAAGGGAATGAAAAAGGAAAGGCAAGGATAAGATCAAGACATGGAATAAAATGGAGAAGAAGTTGAGAGAAAAAATTTTGCCCATAGATTATGCGCAAACCCTTTTTCGTAGGTTTCAAAATTTAAAGCAGAACCTCTCTTCTGTGCAAGATTATACAAATGAGTTTTATACATTGTCTATAAGTATAGAGCATCAAGAAATAGATGAATAGATGGCTGCTAGATATGTCAATGGCCTAAAATTCTCTATTCAAGATGAATTGAGCATGCATCAACTCAACAATATGGAAGAGGCTTACCAATTGGCTCTAAAGGCTGAAGAAAAACAAAACAAATAGTACGATCAGAGGAATAGAGGAGGAAGAAGGGGTACATCAACCCCATTTCGAGGAGGTTCAAATTATGGAAGGGGAAAGTCATCCCATGGATTGGAAAAATAACTAGACACTCGACAAGATCCTCTGAATCAAGAATGAGGAAGGGGATTTCAAAGAGGTAGAGGTTATGGTAGCGGTAGAGGATGGGAAAACTAGAGAAGGCCTTTCACTTGTTTCAGATGTGGAGAAGAAGGTCATAGGGCATTTGAATGCTCAAATTATAACATGCAAGAAAGAAATCAAGGAGGAAAACCTAGGGTGAACCTGATTCAAACACAACATGAAGTGTAAGGGATGGAACTCGAGGTTCCACCAGATGTGGGAGAAAGTCTCATGATGAGAAGAGCAACGGTGATTCCAGAGAAAGGGAAAACACAAGCCAAAAACTCTAATGGTTCATGGCTTCGAACCAATATCTTCAGAACCAGATGCACTTCAGGTGGAAAGGTATGTCAAGTTATTGTTGATGGAGGTAGTTGTGAAAATATGGTTTCTAAAGAAATGGTAGAAAAATTAAATTTGCACTATGAAAAACATCTTCATCCATACCGCATTGCATGGTTTAAAAAGGGAAATGAAGTCACTGTTGATAAAAGATGCCTAATTAAGTTTAGTATAGGGAAGATCTATTAGGATGAGATATGGTGTGACGTTGTCCCAATGGATGCCTGTCATGTGTTATTAGAAGGCCATGGTAGTATGATAGAAAAGTTATGCATGATGGAGAGAAAAACACATACACCTTTTGGAAAGATGGCTCTAAGGTGATTTTATTGCCTCTCAAGGATGAAGGAAAAGGTGAGACCATGTTGTCTGAAAGAGATCTTGTTAAGGAAATGAAGGTGATGGGGTGTTGCTATGCATTAGTAGTGAAAAAAAGGTGAAGAGGAAGACATTTCAGTTCCAGTAGAAGTAGCAGAGCTATTGGAAGAATTTGTTGATGTTTTGCCTATTGAATTTCCTGATGGTCTACAACCAAAGAGAGATATTCAGCATCATATTGATTTGATTCCAGGAGCAACTCTACCCAACCAAGTAGCTTATAGGATGAATTCAACACAACATGTAGAGATGAATAAGCAAGTAATAGAACTCATAAGTAAAGGTGTGGTGAGAGAGAGCATGAGCCCATGTGTTGTACGTGCATTGTTGACCCCAAAAAAAGATGGAACATGGAGGATGTGCACTGATAGCAGAGCAATTAATAAGATTACCATCAAGTATTGATTTCCTATACCTCGTATGGAGGACATGATGGATGTCCTTGCAGAAGCCAAATATTTTAGCAAGATCGACCTACAAAGTGGCTACCACCAAATCTGGATCTGAGAAGGGGATGAGTGGAAGATAGATTTTAAGACTGGAGATGGATTATATGAGTGGATGGTTATGCCATTTGGGTTATCAAATGCACCTAGCACATTTATGAGATTGATGAACACTATACTACGACCTTACATTGGTAAGTTTGTGGTAGTTTATTTTGATCATATTTTGGTATTTAGTAATAGCAAAGAAGAGCACCTACAACACTTGAGGATCATCTTTGGTGTGTTAAGGAAGGAGAAGCTCTATGCCAATTTGAAGAAGTGTAGGTTCATGTAGGACAGTTTGGTTTTTTTAGGCTTTGTCATTTCTAAAGATGGTGTCAGAATGGATCCAGAAAAGGTCAAGGCAATTCTAGAATGGCCTAGTCCAAGCAACATCACAAAGGTAAAAAGTTTTCATGGCTTGGCCACTTTCTATCAAAAGTTTATTTG
Source organism: Cunninghamia lanceolata (assembly GCA_027924645.1). Lineage (NCBI taxonomy): Eukaryota > Viridiplantae > Streptophyta > Pinopsida > Cupressales > Cupressaceae > Cunninghamia > Cunninghamia lanceolata. The sequence continues at coordinate 7,223,415 of BSBN01000693.1, forward strand.
AAATTTTAGTAGTATTGTAGCTCCTATAACAGATTGCACTAAAGGAAGGGAGTTTGTATGGACCAAGGATGTTGAGGAGAGCTTTAAGTACTTGAAGCAAAAGGTAACAGACACATCTATACTTGCATTGCCAAATTTTGATAAGGTATTTGAAGTAGAATGTGATGCCTCCCATGTAGGAATGGGTGTTGTGCTTAGCCAAGCTGGAAAACCTATAGCTTCCTGTAGTGAAAAGCTGAATGATGTGAGAAAGAATTATTCTACTTATGATTTGAAATTTTATGCAATTGTTCAAGCATTGAGGCATTGGAGACATTATCTAGTTCCCCAAGAGTTTGTATTATTTACAGATCATATTGCACTGAGATACTTGAACACACAGAAAAGGTTGAATAGTAGGCATGCCAATTGGGTCTCTTTCTTGCAGGGTTATAATTTTGTGTTGAAGCATAAGTTTGGAAAACAAAATTAGGTTGCAGATGCATTGAGTAGGCATGTTGCACTTTTGACCACAATGGAAACTGAGGTGATTGGTTTTGATGCCATCAAAAATTTGTATGAGTCTGATGTTGATTTTTGGGAGATTGTGGAACAATTGAAGGCACTAGTATTTGGTAACTTGGATCACTTTAGGGGTAAATATTTTATGCAAGATGGGTATCTATTTAAAGGAAAACAACTATGCATACCGGCTGGCTCTATGAGGGAAAACATTATCAGAGAATTTCATAGTAGTGGGTTAGCTAGACATTTTGGCAAGGACAAGACAATAGCCTTGATAGAAGATAAATATTACTGGCCAAAGATGAAAAGGGATATAACTAAGTATGTAACAAGGTGTAGAATCGACCAAGTGGCTAAGGGACATTCACAAAATACAGGGTTGTATATGCCATTACCAGTACCAACTACACCATGGACATAGTTGAGCATGGACTTTGTGTTGGGACTTCCACATACTCAGCGAGGTAATGACTCCATTTTTGTAGTTGTTGATAGGTTCTCCAAGATGGTTCATTTTATTGCCTGTAAGAAAACTATTGATGCAACGAGGGTAGCAGAGTTTTTTTTTTTAGAAGTTGTTTGACTACATGTTGTTCCAAAGACTATTACCTCTTATACGGATACCAAATTCCTTGGTCATTTTTGGAGGACTTTATGGAAGAAGATGGGGACTAAGTTACAGTTTAGTAGTGCTTATCATCCTCAAATAGATGGGCAAATAGAGGTAGTCAATTGGAGTCTAGGAAATTTGTTGAGGTGTATTGTTGGAGAAAAGCTAAAACAATGGGACATGGCATTACTCCAGGCTGAATTTGCCTATAATAGTTCTGTTAATAGATCAATGGGAAAGTCCCCTTTCCAGATTGTGTATGCAAGGAATCCTCAGGGTGTTCTAGATTTGGTATAGCTACCAATGAAAGATAGGGTCAGTGATGATCAGGAAGCATTTGAATAACACCTTCAATAGTTACAGAAAGAAGTGAGACAGAAGTTGCAGGATAGTAATGAGAGGTACAAGAATATAGTGGATACTAGTAGGCGACATCTAGCATTCAATGAAGGTGACTTAGTGATGGTATATTTGAGAAAAGAGCAGTTTCCTAATGGAACATACCATAAGTTGAAGTACAGGAAAATTGGTCCTTGCAGAATTACAAAGACGATCAATGATAATGCATATGAGGTCAGTTTACCAGATGATCTCGATATTTCTCCTGTGTTTAATATTTTTGATTTATATGCATTCCATGGTGAGGATGATGTTGAAGATAGTCAACCAAAAGTGGCATGGCACAACCACATTCCCCATAAGAAGGAAAAGATTGCACAAATTCTTGATAAGAAAACTATCTACACTCGGCAAGGGCATTAGAACAAGTATTTAGTATAGTGGGAAGGATTACCACTAATAGATAGTATGTGGATTACAAAGTGGGAAGTACAGAGGTTAGATCCAGTCAAATGGCAGCAGTTTGAAGACACTCACTTACAGCAGTTGCATTCTTTTCAACCAAAGGAGAATGATGCAAGGACTTCCAAAGATCATAACTTTTGACTCGGATGTGGTTTTTCTACGATATTTTATTGGTGGATGTGTTATGAGGTGGAAAGTGGTTTCACAACCAACCCTAGTGGGTTGGAAGTTGTTTTAGCACTTTTTCGGGCCTTGAAACTTTCATCTTGGCCCTCAAAATAGCAATTTAGTGTTTTTTTCTAGATTTTTAAAAAGTTGCTTTTGTAATAAATTGAAATTCATGTCTCAAATTTAGAATATTAGTTGGCATTTCATCCTACCTTAGTTTTAGGAAGCTTTTGGGAAAAAATGGGATTTTCAAGATATGATTGTAAAATTAATTAAAATGGCAAAATCTGACAATTGTCGAAATCTGCTAAAAAAGGTAATTTTTTATTTTTTTTGTTTTTCTTGGATATAAAAGAGTTTTCTCTCATTGTAGCGACAAAGTTGATGAATAGAAGTTTTTTTATGTCCCAGTCTTCAAAATCTTTGGCTCTCACATGATTAATGGCAAAATTGTATTGAGTGTATGTTGTGTGTTGCATCATAAATATTCTTTGAAACCAGGTGTAGAGAGGGATTGTGATCTAGAGGGTCACATGAACTTTGTCAAACAAACCATCTATTGGAATTAGACTGGACAACTGAGAGGGGGGTGAATCAATTGTCACACAAAATAAACCTTTTCTACTCTTAACCTTCATTATTAACTAATTATCAGATTAATGATGTAAACATTAAAACATGGATCAATAACATATGAGCAGAAATATAAGCAACACACTTGACACCAAGATTTTGATGTGGAAACTCGGTTAAGGGAAAAACAACGGTGGGGGTTAACCCACAAAGATTTGCACCCTGTTAAAAATACTTTAGAAAGATAGAAGACACATGCCTTTGGGTGCACTGCCCAGAGCTCACTGCTCAAAAGGAAGCTCACTGCCTACAGAATTTATATTTAGTACAGAAGGAATTGACTGAGAAATAACATCTACTTCATGCCTAGTTTAGTTTCATTGAATGCTCACAAAACTTTCTGCTCTGCTCCAAATACTTCTTCTCTAACTCTTCATCAAGACAACTCTTATTTTTCTGCTTCTCTACTTTGCTCTACCTTTTGATCTTTCTTTAGATTATATTGTTTTCACACAAGGATAATTTTCCACAACTCATCAACAAGTATTTATACGCTTCATCAACCTCGGAATGAACATCAAGGTTGGCACTACAAGCATCTAACTTAATACGAATCACTAATCTATCGGCCAAACATAACTAGGACTCAAATCTTCATTAATTAACATACCATGCTCCATAGAAATGCTCTTAGATCATCTGCAACATGCTTGAATCATCCAGTCGGCCAAGACTAGGAAGAACAACAACACCAAGAAGGAAATCTTTATTGACAAGCTCAAACTTCAATGCAAACCTCCAACATAGCAGTCATACAATTCAAAGACTTCCACAAGCACATTAATTTCAACAAAAACATTCACATTCCTCCAAATCATCAAAATCACTTGCATCTTCCTCTAGAACCTCATGAACATTGTCTACCATGACTGTCACTTTAGAAATATTGCTTGCGGACCTCCAAACCATGAACCACTTGAATGGATGATACACACTAACTTCCCAAACATGTCTCTAGATCCATAGATCATCATTTGACATATCCGAAATAATTTAAACCTCTTTCCTATTACTTTCTCTTCTAAACACTGTAAAACTGGTTCTACTCAGATGACCATAGCTTCTTCAAATCTTCATGTGAACCCTTCAAAGCTTAACCAGAGATTCTTCAGACAATCCTCTACTCATCTGTATGGTCCGCATACATTGATCCTCACTAATTTTCTCAATATCCTCAACAATCCAGTCTTCTACACAGGCAGCGAAATAGGATACAATTGACAGCAATGGCAACAAGGATATGTTGACATTAATGACAACACCGCTTAGGCACATAGTTGCAACAATCTCCTCCTTTGTTATTGATGGCAACATATGATGTGAAAAATTGATTTGACCATCAAGACAAGACCTTCTCTCCCTTTCTCTTATCACTTCTGCAATCACTTCCTTCATTGCTCCCCCTTTCATCAACAACTAGTTTTTCACATGAACTTCTCTCCCCCTTTGACATCAATGGAAAAGGGCACATATTTGTAGTCTTTTCTTCTTATTTTTTTGTTTCAGACCAAACTCAAAAATTACATGCAGACTACTCCTCCTAAGTAGTGCCTCCTTGATATCAATCTGGATCACAAGATGTGACTATGAATTCTACCAGACTGATGCACTCTAGTGCATCTTAATTCTGATCAAGAGGGGTAATAACCCCCAACTTCTCTCTGAGATACTCAAAAGTATCCTTGGGAAGAGGCTTAGTGAAAATATCTACAATTTGATCCTTTGAAGATACAAACTTCAACTTGACTTCATTCTCATTTACCTTCTCTCTCAAGAAATGAAACTTGATCGATATGTGCTTTGTCTTTGAATGCAACACTGGATTCTTTGAGATGCTTATTGCACTTGAATTATCACAGAAGATTGTGACTGGCTCCTCAAACACAATTATGATGTCCTTCAACATTTGTTTCATCCATAGAACTTGAGTGTAATTATTTTCTACTACTATATACTCTGCCTCTTCTATAGATAGAGATACTGCCTCCTACTTTTTTCTTAGCCAAGAAACCAATCTACTTCCCAAGAAGAATGCACCACCACTAGTACTTTTCCTATCATCCACATCTCCTGCCCAATCAACATCTGTATATGCATGAAGAGTAAAGTCATTGTCTTTTGGATACCACAAGCCATAATCAAGTGTTCCTTTGAGATATCTGAAGATTCTTTTGACTGCTACAACATGGGATTCTTTACGGTCAGCTTGGAATCTAGCAACAAGCCCTACTACATTCATGATATCAAGTCTGGTCTGAGTCAGATAGAGCAATCCTTCAATCATTGATCTATACCTTTTCTGATTTGCCTTAGGGGAGTCATCATCTTTACTCAACTTACATCTGGTTTCCATAGGCATACTACTAGCTTTGAATCTTCCATTCCAAACTTCTTCAACGATTCTTTCACATACTTAGACTGAGATATAAAGATACCTTTGTCAGACTGAGTGATTTGCAGAAATAAGAAGAAATTCATCTCACCAAACATGGACATCTCAAATTCACTTTGCATCTGATCAGCAAATGTTTTGCACATGCTCTCATTTCCACCAAAAATCATATCATCAACAAATACCTCAACAAATAGAATATTCTCATGATCAATCTTGAAGTAAAGATTACTGTCAGTAATGCCTTTGTTATATCCTAGCTTTAGCAGATACTTTTCTAAGCTTACATACCAAGCTCTTGGGGCTTGTTTGAGTCCATATAATGCTTTCCTCAATCTGCAGACCATGTCTTTGTGATCAGACAACTAAAATCCTTTCGGTTGCTCAATGTAGACTTCTTCTAACTCTCCATTTAGGAATGTTGATTTGACATCCATCTGATAGACCTTGAAATCTTTATAAGAAAAAAATGCAAGAAATAACCTGACTTCTTCTATTCTTGCCACCAATGCAAAAGTTTCTTCGAAATCAATTCTTTCTACTTGAGAATATCCTTTGCATACCAACCTTGCATTATTTCTTACAACTTCACCATCTTCATTTAGTTTGTTCCAGAAGACCCATTTATTTCCAATCACACTTTTGTCCTCAAGTCTAGAAACAAGATCCCAAGTGTGATTCTTTTCAATTTGCATTAATTATTTTTCCATTGCCTTTACCCAGTTTTCATCTTCGTAGGCTTCACTTACTATTTTTGGTTCAATCTTTGAAATTAGACAAATCTCTTCTTGAACTTCATCAATTCTTCTCCTAGTTATAACACCTTTATTTCTATCTCCTATGGTTCGATCTTCAGGATGATTCATCCTTACATACCTGGGAGTTTTGGGATTTTCTTGACCTTCTGATTCTTGAGCTTGTTCCTCAACTTCTGCACTAACCTCTTGAATTATTAGATTTTCTAGATTAATCTGGATCTAAGTCTAAGTTTGCACTTGCCTTTCTTGACTTGGATTTTCATTTTGATCATTAGAATCATATCCACAAGACCTGGAATGTCCTTCTTTGCTCTCATCAACTCTGACATTAGTACTTTCAACAATCTTTTTCAACCTCTTGTTGAAGCACCAGTATGCTTTGCTTTGAGTAGAGTAACCCAGAAAAATTCTTTCATCACTTCTTGCCTCAAAGTTGCCTAGATCCTCATCTCTTTTGATATAGCATTTACTACCAAAAAGTTTGAAATATCTCATAGTAGGAGGATGACCAAACCAGAGTTCATAAGGAGTCTTACTAGAATTGCTTTTGATCTGCACCTGATTAAGAGTGTAGACAATAGTACTCACAACTTCTCTCTAATAAACTTCTGGAACATTTGTTTCCATCATCATGGTCCTGGCAGATTCTTGAATGGTCTGGTTCTTCTTTCTACAACTCCATTTTGTTGAGGAGTCCTAGGAGCAGATAACTATCTTTTTATTCCATGCCTCTCAAAGAATGTATCAAACTCACTGAAAGTAAACTCTCCACCTCTGTCAGATCCCAGACACTTTATCTTCACACCAATCTCATTTTCCACCATAACTTTGAACACTTTGAATTTGTCAAGAGCTTCTAATTTTTCTTTTAAGAAAGTTGCCCATATCATCTGAGAGTAATCATCAATCAGCAACATAATATATCCATCTCCTTGCACACTCTTAATTCTAGCAGGACTACATAGATCAGTATGCAAAAGTTCTAATTGCCCACTTGAAAATTGTTCTTTACTTTTGAATGATATTTTATTCTGTTTACCCAATTGACATTCTCTACACATGTTATCAGGTTTCACAAGTCTTGGAAGATCTCTCACAGCTTGAATAGAACTTATGTTAACAATATTGTATATGCCTAAAAATGACACGATTCACGTTTCTCTAAGTTAATTAAATATCAAAATATTTAATTACCTCTTCTAAAGTCAAAATTAAATAAATTCCTTTATTTAATTTAATTCTTCCAAACAATTAAATAATTCCCCAATTATTTAATTAAATCAAATTCATTCCTCCAAATTTGAATAAATCAAATCAAATTTATTTAAATTCTCCCATTCTCCAAAAATAAAATAAATCAAATATTTTATTTATTCTTCAAAATCATGCACAACAATTAAATAAATTTATTTATTTAATTTTCTTTCTTATCTTCAAATTCTTCAAATATCTTTTAAATCTTCTAAAAATAAGTCTTCTTCTCCATGCACACAAAATTAAATAATTTATTATTTAATTTCTCTCAAATCATGCAAAAGAAAATCTTAAGTTGAGTTATCTATTCAATCAACCTTGTTTTTATCAATCTCTCTTAAATTAGAAAAAAACTTTCTAATTTATGAAAAGCATGTCTTATCTTTAGAAAAGAAAGTGATTAACTCAAATAAAATAGCTTTTGTGTGACTCATGTCTTCTTCTTATTCATTGCATGTTCCTCATCTATTCTATACCGTTGATCTTCTCAAGTCTTCTATACCATTGATCTTCATTCTCCCAAGTCTATAAAAGAAACCTCATTCTTCCATTTCAATCATCCAAGTTTTAAGTATTGTTACTTTGTAGGAATTTCAGCATGTCTTTGGCACCAATTCCTTCATTGCTTGTGATCACACTTTTTACTACACACTACACAGTACTGCCATCGTTGTGAAGCTTCTCTTCATTGGGACATTACCATAGCCATTCTCAATCGACATTATTGACAAAGAAAAGAAGAGCACTCACTGGGGGCCCCTTTTCCATACACACAAGGACAATTCTGATAGGCAACCAATGGAAGTTTCGATCTAAGGAAGGTTTGCTTTGTTATTTGATTCATTATTATTTGATTTCCTTAGTTCACTATTCTATTGAGTTTTGGGTATTTGATATTGTTTATCATTGCATATTCATTGTTTGATCCAAATGTCCCTTAACATTTTTGGTGCCCACTGTGGGGCCTAGCCCCAAATTTAACCAAAAACTAAGTTTTTGTGTTTACAAATCCATACACAGGAGGAAACAACACATACGTCACTTCCTAACATGCATCTGTTACCTGTCACTATGCATCCATTTAACCAATGCATACATTCACTGTTCCGGCGCATATACGATCTATTATGGCACATCTGTTTATGTGGCACATATATACACTGTTCCAGTGCTTTTTATCCTCTGAGATGACGTATACATTGTATCGGCGCATATACCTCTTATTTCTATTCATTTACTGTCTATTTCAGTGCATATGTATAACTGCACTTCTGTTGACTATTTCTGCACATTCAGTCTATGAAGTGGCACTTCTATCGTAGGCAGTAATTTTAGGGTTTTCTAGGAGGATTTTTGCTAACGCTAACGTCTTTCGTAGGAACTCTCTTGATCTATTTTGCAGGATAGGTTCTGGTTTAGTTTCATATAGTTGCATTTTGTTAGCTCACACTTCAATTTCTAAAAGGATAGTAAAACAGATGCTCATGCAAATCTCACGTAGTTTTTAACTAAGAAAGAGGTAATTGGATCATTGCTATCTTCATTTGCAACATTGCTATCTTTTCAAAGTTATTGCTATCTGGTATAAAATTGAACTCATCATTGCTTTTTGGGTTAAAACTGTACCATTGCTATCTCGATTGACCATCATTTCAAAGTTAACAACTCATGCTATCGTGGTATAAAATTGAACTCATCATTGCTATCTGGGTTAAAACTAAACCATTACTATCTCGATTGACCATCATTTCAAAGTTAAAAATTCGTGCTATGTGGTTAGAAATTGAATTCATCATTGCTATCTTGGTTAAAACTGGACTATTGCTATTTTGCTAAATCACTTCAAAGTTCTGTGCTTGCCCAAGTAGATATCTCACCTAGTTTTTTTCATTTTAAGTAGGGGAAAAGAACCATTGTATACTGTGTTTTTGGGAATGATACCAAGCCTATGGTCTCCCCTATCTTGGGTGATCAAAATGCCAGACATATCATTTTCGCATGTGTTTTTCCTTTAGAGCGGCCTGCTCTTGGATACCATTCATCCAAGTAGGAACGACCCTAAGTGGTAACATGCTAGATGCCAAGCCCTTCCAAGCCACTATAAATAAATTATGTTTAGAGTGAAAGCTTCAAATGAGTGAAGTTGTGTTATACCGACAGCCAACCTCCCCTAAAATCCTCCAAGGCGCAACCCTTGCAGGCTGGGAGACTCCATAATGGAGAGTAGTGCTGCCGTATGTATAACCACTCAAATGGTTGCCTTCATTAAACACCTTTGTTCTAGTGGCCAAAAACCCTTGTTATACATTTGAAGCCTAGGATTTGTACTTGTTCTTTCCTTTTAGTCAAAAAGGAGTCAAAAAATCACAAAAAAATAAGAAACCATAAAAATTCTTTGTGCTTGCTGTGTCTTCTTGCTGTAATTTCAGAAAATTAAATCAAAAAGACCTTATTGCAACCAAAGTACCAAAAACATCAAAAAAATTTCAAAAAAATTGCAAAAATATTGAGAAAAGCCAGAGTGGCGCATCCGTCCTCTATTTCTGCGCATCTGTGCTGACCTGCGGTGCATTTGCAGTGACTTTCAACACTTTTACATCCTGTTCCAGTGCATATACCTTTTAGTAGTGTGGTGCATCTATCCTGACTTTCAGCGCATTTATCCATTTTTGCAGTGCATATGTTTCAGTGCATACATGACAGTGAGCACTTGTATAGTTTTCAAGAGAAAAATTTCACCAGTTCTGGGTACCCATTTCAGTCTAGTCCAAAAATTAGAGATTAGGTCCTACCTTGTAGTCAGTTTTTCATCCATTTCATCTCAAAATCCCTCTTTCATTGGTCATCCCATTCACCTTCTATCAGGTCTTTTTAGTCCCAAAGTCAAAGCTATCCCATATCAAGTCAACATAGACCCCTTTTTCATATCACTTGTGGATTCAAGTAAACCTAGTTAGTCACAGAACTTTGCTAGTAGGTCTTGGTGTATGACTAGTCCCTACATAGTAAGACAGGTATCAAGTACCCTTACTAGTGGCTGTCGTCTTGTATCGGCCGTCTTACTTGGAATCATTGATCGAGAAAGTCCTTTGTCCAAATCTTGTCATAAGTATCCTATCCTCAGCAGTCTCCATTGACACCTCACCAAAATCTCTAGTCCCATTCCACCTCGTCCCACGTCACCTTGCATGGTTCTTACTAGATCTTAATACAAAAAACAACTTGAAATGGCCGGGTCATCGAACCACATCTTCACACCTCACAATAGTGATGAGGAAATCTCTAACAAAGACTATCAAGGAAGCATCCAAGATTGGAAATTCCAACGATTAGTAGAGAAAGTGCTCCATGATGACCCTCACAATTATTTCTATCATCTTGCTAGTCTTGGAATTAAACTGCCCATGGATTTTGATATAAATTCAATCCTGGAAAACATAGAGGATGATCGTGAAAAGAGAAAGAATGCCATAGACCCAAACATAGAGGATAAGAAAAAGAAAGCCATAAACCCAAATGCTCCTATGGAAGAAATGAAGAAAGAGCTCGAGGGTCTAAAGCAACAAATGTCAGATCTCAACATGGGTACAAACACTAAAAACTACTCCTTGGAAGATATTGCACCATACCCCTTTGATAAAAATTTAGTCATGAAACAATTTCCCTATCGATTTGAAGTTCCTAAGTTTGACAAATACAAAGGAAAAGGGGACCCTAGAGATCACATTAGGGAATTCAATGCAGCATGTTTAGAAGTAGCTCACAATGAGACTTACTTAATGAGACTATTCCCTAGATCTCTAGGCAGTCAAGCTATGGAGTGGTTCTCACGGCTTCCACTGGGCATCAAAACTTTTGATCTAGTTAACAAATTTATCACTCACTTCTCTTACAACATTGAACACGAAGTCTCTATGCTTGATCTATGCAACACCAAACAAAAGGGTGGGGAATCATTTACCACCTTCCTACAACGATGGAGACAACTAGCAAGCAAGTGCTCATACGATGTACCTAAGAAGCAACTAATGGAGATGTTTTTCCATAACCTCAACACCAATCTTGGCTATCAAATACAAATACAATGCCCTACATCATTCTCAAAAGTCATCGAAATGGGATTGTTTATCGAAAAAGCTATGATCACCAAAGGGCAAATCAAGTTATACAAGGACACACCCACCTCCAACTATACGACTGAGAAGTCAAAGTTTTGGACCAAGAACAAGAATGTTGTCAATGATGGGGTAGTAGATGCCAAGGTGGCGGCTCCCAAGAAACAACCATATTCACTCTCAAAGGAGAAACAAACAATGTTACGCCCAACAAACCATTCTCTCAGGAGCCAAGACCATGGTTTAGCACAAATCCAAGGTGAAAGTTCACACCGTTGGGTGAGTCTCAAGAATCCGCATTATGTAAGTTATTGGCTAACAATGAAATCTCTCTACTGCCAACAAGTGATTATGAGCCCATAGTCAAACCTCCTTATTGGAAAGACACTGACTATTGTGAGTATCATAGAGGAAGGGGACATACCACCAACAATTGTATTCATCTCAAACATGTTATCTAAGATGTGCTTGATCAAAATCAAGGAGGAACCCAACAACATACCTCAAATGAGACACATGTGGCTTACAAGGATCCACTTCTCAATCATGACAGACCATCCAACAACAATAAAAACCATGGCAATAACAACAATGGCAACAACAAACATGGCAATAACAACAATGGTAACAACAACAACAACCGCAACAAGTTGAATCAGAATAGTGGGAATAGTAATGCCAACTATGCAAATGTGTCATTCGACTATACCATCTATTGCCTATCTAAGTATGTCCCACAAATCAATGTGGTCACACCCAATCAACAATCAGAACCTAATAGAACTAGTTGTAGTATCATTACCCATAGTGGTAAAGTCATGTTGAATACCGTCCCTCCAAGGTCATCACCTTCTCAGTCCAACTTCCATCAGTATAATGTCATAGACCAACTACAGAAGACTCTGGCCCACATTTCTATCTTGGAGTTGTTATGTCTATCTCCTTCCCATAAGGAGATTCTCAATAAATCCTTAGTGGAAACCATCATCCCCACTAACTCGGCCCAAGAGAAGTTTCAGGCCATGGTAGGTAATCTGACCTCCTCAGGTACCATATCATTTACTAAGAAGGATGACCTCTTTGTTTCTCAACCCCATAACACCCCTCTACATATTGTCACCTTCATCCACAAGCACTACATCAAGAGGGTTCTCATTGATGGTGGAGCCGGTTTAAATATTTGCACATTAAAGCTAGTCCTTACATTAGGGTTCTCTGAAAATGCAGTGGATCCAAGAAAGAAGATTACTATCAAAGCATATGATGAAAAGGAGAGAACTACAAAGGGAACAGTAGTCTTACCCATACAAGTGGGACCTATCATAAAAGATGTTGTGTGCCAAGTCCTAGATAGAGAGCTCACCTATAATATTCTCCTAAGGAGACCATGGATTCATGCCATGAAAGCTATGCCCTCTACTTATCACCAACGCATAAAATTCCCACATAATGGCAAACAAGTCACCATCCAAGGAGACCCTGACCCCTTCTAGCATTGCAACTCTGTCCTTTCAAAACCTGATTGCATCATACCAAACAATAGAGTATCTACATCCCCTACCCCACAGCAAGACCATACCTCTCAAGCTTCCTCATCAAGGCCCAAAGAGCAAAAAATTACTATCAAAGAAACCAGAGTTGGGGAATACTCCATTGAGCACAGCCTCAATCTAGCCAAAATGCCATTGTCTCCTAGATCCTTCGGTTGACCCATGCATTTTCCAAAGCCATCTGCTCCTCCTATACCTCCCACAACTCCCTTTGTAAAATGGGGGACCTTATCAGATGAGACAAAGGAAAGAGATGTCCTACAATGGATTTATACTGAAGATGAAGAGAACATACAATAGGAACCTCCTAGGCTCCCAACAGAACTCTATGGGTGAGGTGAAGCTATCCTACACAGAATGGGTTACAAAGGACAAGGCCCTATTAGCCTAAGAAAAGAAGGAATCATAGAACCCATTCAACCTTCTTCATCCTCATTGGCTAGAAATACAAATGGCCTAGGATACAAAGGCAAGGGCAAAGCTAAAGAAAATGCTTGTTTAGGGGAAATGATACATACACTTCAAATGGACAGTGACACAGATTCCAATGAAAATGAGTGGGATGAGCTAACAGAGCATTCCTACGATGACAAAGAGTGTGATACCATTCAAACTTATAGCCACTACCATGAGGGACAAACGCTACCGAATAGACCACTAGAGTCTGATTTGCCTATCTCTGAGAATACAACTTTTGAGGAAGGTTCAAGTTCTAACACAATAAACAATTTGGAGGAAAGTACCATCCTAAACACTCCCCCTACCAATACTCCTAGTATATCCATTCAAACTATCAATGAATCGGATCTATCCTCCGACTCCCTCCCCCTTGTGCATCCTGAACTCATTGACTGGGATCTACGAGGAACCCCTCAACTAGATATGTTCCAAAATGATGATGCATATATTGACTACATGGAACTTAGGGACCACCTACCCAAAGGAGATCATAAAGCTAGTTTCACTATTGAACTTAATACCGTGGCTTATTTCAGAGAGGGTGCTAAGCCTTCTAGTCGCAAAAATATCAAAATCAAAATTGGATTTGACGGTGAAAATCATTCTATGGCAGTGTCAGATCCCAAAACAGTAAAAAGAAAGGACGCATCTGAAGGTGAAAACCCAACTGTGGCACCTGACAATGGAAGGCTTGACACTCTCCCCAATGACATGCACCAAGAGAAGTCTTAGATTGTTGTGGAACCTATAGAGCCGGTTAACATTGGAACAGAGGAATAGCCTAAGATCATTCACTTTGCTAAATCTCTTACTCCACCAAAAAAGACCAAGTTTATACCATTCTTTAAGAAAAAGAGAGGCAACTTCGCTTGGTCATATGCAGACATGCTGGGTCTAGACCCAAACTTGATCTTGCATCATCTTCGACCAGATCCAAGTGTGAAGCCAGTCAAACAAAAGCTTATAAAGATGCATCCATACATAGCACTGTTGGTCAAAGAAGAATTGAAGAATTTGTTGGATGTGGGGTTTATCAAAGCAATAGACTACCCAAAGTGGATATCCAACATTGTACCAGTGTCTAGACCAGATGGTAGAGTCTGATTATGCAATGATTTTAGAGATCTAAACAAAGCTTGCCGCAAGGATGATTTTCCGTTGCCAAACATAGATATCATAGTCGACTTGACAACAGGACATACCATTCTATCTATCATGGATGGATCCTCAGGATATAATCAGATTAGGATAGCAAGAGGACCAACACAAGACAACTTTTACTTGTCCATGGGGCACTTTTTGCTGGAATGTCATGCCATTTGGGCTAAAGAATGCAGGAGCCACATATCAGCGTGCTATGACCACTATATTTCATGACATGATGCACGTAATAATGGAAGATTATGTAGATGATATCCTAGCAAAGTCACTCACAAGGGAATCACATCTAGATGTGTTGGAGAAAGTCTTTTAGAGATTAGAGCAATTCAAAGTCAGGTTGAACCCAAAGAAATGCATGTTTGGAGTCACCTCAGGAAAGCTTCTAGGCTTTATTGTATCAGCAAATGGAATAGAGGTGGACCCCACCAAAGTCAAGGCTATCATGGACATGCCACCACCCAATACTCTTACACAATTAAGATCGCTACAAGGAAATCTACAAGAAATCCGTAGATTCATATCACAGCTGGCAGATAAGTGTCAACCATTCAGTCATCTCCTGTACAAAAACATTCCATTCAGATGGGATGAGAGATGTGAAGAGGCATTCAACAAACTGAAAGAGTACCTTATGAATCCACCTATTCTCATGCCTCCTATCCAAGGGAAACCATTGATACTATACATATTTGCTACACCTACAGCTCTTGGGGCTCTTCTAGTACAACAAGATTATGAGAATAAAGAAAGAGCCATCTACTATATCAGTCAAACATTAGTAGGCTATGAGTTGTAATACTCACAGATAGAAAGATCATGTCTTGCAGTAGTTTTTACTTCCCAAAAAGTCTAACATTATATGCTTGCACATCTAGTCAAACTTACTGCAAAAATAAATCCACTGAAATACCTACTAAGCAAAGCAGCTCTCACAGGTCACCTAACCAAATGGGTAATGCTCCTAAGCAAATACGACATTGAGTATGTAGACAAAAAATCTATCAAAGGACAAGTCATTGCTGATCAATTAGCAGATGCACCACTACAAGACACCACACCAATGCAGATCGACTTTCCAGATGAATCCTTATTCAACATCTCAACACATTCCTAGAAGCTCTACTTTGATGGGTCCTACACAAACCATGGATCAGGGGTAGGAATCTTGTTTGTAACTCCTCATGGCGACACCATTCCGAAGTCTTACTATTTTCTATTCCCATGCACCAACAACATAGCTGAATATGAATCCTTAGTCATTGGTATCAAGATGGCAACAGAGTGGAAAATCAAAGAACTACATGTCTATGGTGATTCTCAACTAATAATCAATCAAGTCAACGATGATTACCAAACCAAAGATGAAAAGCTTGTCCCTTACAAGCGGATGGTTGATGACTTTAAGGAATACTTTGTGATCATCTCTTTTGAGCAGATACCTCAGATTGAGAACAAAGCAGCAGATGCCATGGTGACCATTGTGGTGACCATTGCCTCTCTTCTTGAGATACCAGAGAATGAGTCAAGGTATGAGTTCTTAGTGGAAACTATTCGACAACTAGCTTATGATCTTCTTGAGACCCATTCCATATTCCTTTTAGTCGGATCTGATTCACCTTGGTACAGTAAGATTTACACTTACCTCAAGGACAACTCCCACCTAATCTATCTTCAAACCAACGACGAACCTTTATACGCCAAACCTCTCGCTATACCATTATTGCCAATACCCTATACCGATGTGGTCTAGATGGTACTTTACTCTATTGTGTAGAATGAGAAGAATCTATAACTGCATTACAAGGCGTGCACGAAGGGATCTGTGGAACACACTCTAGCAGTCCTTCCTTAGCCAAGAAACTCATGTGTTTGGGTTATTACTGGCCGAACATGGAGACAGATTCATACCAATTTGTAAAGAAGTGCAAATAGTGCCAAATACATGCGAACCTGATACATGCACCAACTCAAGAGTTGAGACCTTTAACGACACCTTGGCCCTTTTGCCAATGGGGACTTGACCTTATGGGAAAGATCCATCCACCCTCATCCAACGGCCACAAATTCATCATAACCACCACTAAGTACTTTACCAAGTGGATTGAAGCCGTTCCCCTCACCACTGTCACAGGTAAGCAAATATCCTCTTTCATCCTAAATTACCTTATCTGTAGATACAGAATTCCTTCATCCATTATCACAGATAACGGAAGCCCCTTCAAAAACTAGGATGTCCAAGAACTCTATGACCAATTCAAAATCCAAAACTGTTTCTCCTCGCCCTATTACCCCCAAGGCAATGGTCAAGCTGAAGCATCCAACAAGACCATCTTGAAACTTCTCAAGAAGACAGTCAACGATGTTGGCCATGATTGGCACATCCAACTCAATCCCACTCTATGGGCCTACAGAACTAGTATATGCACTCCCACAGGTGCTACACCTTACACCCTTGTCTATGGCTCAGAATCTATCCTTCCCATAGAGGTCAAATTACCATCTCTTAGGGTGTCGTTGAAAGGTCTCATATTAGATGAAGAATACAGAGTCTCTAGATTGTAAGAACTAGAGTTACTAGAACTAGAGTTGCTAGAAGAAAGGAGACAGAAAGCCTTTGACCATCTCAAAGCATATCAACAAATGATGTCAAGAAGATATAACCATAGAGTTCACCCAAGAGTCTTCAAAATTGGAGATCTAGTCCTTAAGGAAAATCCTCGTAATCAATAGGATAGGGAAAAGAAGGGTAAGTTTGAACCCAACTGGCTAGGGCCTTATGTGATCATAGCTGCTTATGGATTGGGGGCATATCAGTTAGCAACATCAGAGGGTGAGTTGTTCAATGACCCAATCAACAGTATGCATCTTCGTTGGTTCTATACCTAGGAGAACCCCAATGTAAGGGGGGCGTAAAATACAAAAAAATCAAAAAAATTAAAAAAAATACAAAATAAAAAATAAAAAAATTAGAAAAAAATACAAAAAAATAAAAAAATCAGAAAAATACAAAAAAAATCATCCTTTGGTGAAAACCTGGCAAACAAGCACCTTGGATAGGTATCATGATGAAAACCTAGCAAACAGGCGTCATGTATACTTTCTAGCTTTTCATGCAAATAAAAGCAAGTGGTGAAAACCTGGTAAATAGGCATTACTTGTGATAAATCGCCTTCTCTATTTTTGGGAAACCAATCACCTTGAGTCGATTCTTCCTTGTGTCCCATTCGATCCATGTCTATCCCATAATAAAATCCTGACAGTAACCTATCATGGCTTGATACTCTATCTCTTTGTTAGCCTTGTCAACCAAGGTTTTATCCCATATCATACCCATCATGTCAGCCTAGCATAGTGTCTCTCATCAGTATCCATGGTCCAATTCTATGAACTACGTTGCCTCTGCACCATCATGTAGGCAAGGCCATTATTCTAAATGCACCTCCGAGGCTCCCATTGTCCCATCCATCCTGTATCTTGTCGTCTATCTTCTAGTCCATCCATGGTCTAGATCCATGAACTACGTCGCCTCTGTGTCACCATGTAGGCAAGGCCATTATTCTAATGCACCCCCGAGGCTCCATTGTCCCATCCATGCCATGTCTAGTCCTTCTATCTATCTGAGTCTACCTCCACTTTCTACTGCCTAGGTATTAGGTCCGTTAGGGTTTACTCCAAACTACGTTGCCTCTACATCGTCACGTAGGCAAGGCCATTTAGCAATGAGCCCCCAAGGCACTAGGTCATTCCCTTAGGGTCCATCTCACCAATAAGGATTGTGGAATTCTCTCACCAAACAAGCAAGTGCAAGTAGAACCCGCTCTTTAAGAAGAAATTTTGACACAAGGCACTTAACCTATCCAAAGTAAAGCAAGCAAATACCCAAGGCCTTCTAAATGATTTTACTCAAATTATGGCAAGAAACAAACACATCTAAATGCAAGAATGTTTTGTGTGGTTAGTTTAACTTACAGAGTCTTGATTTATGCTATCATGCCTTTCTATGCTACTCGAGGATGCCAAAAGCTAGAGATGCTATGATGGGGGCATGATTATTTTCTTTGTTTGTTGTTTGTGGATTAAACTTTAGTAAATGTGAAACCTTGTCTAAAGACATGATCAACAAAAGATCATCAAGGACATCCAAGGTCTAACATGAATGGGGGCAATCCTTGTTTGTTGATATGCAAGAAATACTCAGGTCATCTCAGTTCAATTATACCTCGATGCTTGTATTAACTTGCTAAAGCAAAATCCATGTAAGCAATGCTCAGGTCATCTCGGTTCAATTATACCTAGATGCTTGTATTAACTTACAACATTTCAAAAAAAAAAAAAAATCACCCAATGATGAAATAAGCACTTCAAAATACTTGCATCGTCAAGATGTCAAAAATCAAATCCATCCATTATACATCCATTTATACATCCATCCATCCATATCCCATGCAACAAAAGATCCAAACAATGCAAAGTAACAATACAAAGTGAAGCTTGTGAGTTTTTCTACCAATTCAGTCTCTCAAACAATCTTTTATCTATCATTCTATCATTTCTGTGTCGATAGAGTACATTTGGACATTACAAAAACATAGCATATAGTTGTATATCATGTCATATGAGATAATCATTTACATGATTAAATCAGTTACATACATAATAGAGTGCATTAGGTCATCCATATACAATCATCACAATGTCGAAACGAAAAAAAAATTCAAAAACATAGCTAAGTGCATCACATAAGTTGCATAATCATATAGATATCATTTTGCATTCACACACATTAGAAACATATCAAGTAAAAGAATCTAAGATTGCATTAGGTCATATAGCATCACATAGCATCATATCAAAAATCTGCATCAGATAACATCTCATAACATCAAGTAAAACATCTAAGTCTGCATTAGATAAACACATACATTGCATCATGCAATAAAAAGTACATCATAGACTCATCCATATAGAGAGAATCAAAATAGCTACATCATCATATAAATATCATAAAAGGTGTCCAAATATACAAATATCAAAATGTTTGTCTCTGAATCAATGTCATATACAAATAGATACATCCCAATGGATGGTGATACATGTCTCAAAATGCAAAAATGATATGGGTCTGTCCAGCTATCTGAGCCATCAAAAAGATACATAGGATCCAAAAAAGTCTACATGTCACTGCTACCCCTGCTGTTGTGGACCACTGCTACCGGCAGTGTCTCCTCCTCCTCCTCTACTGGCCTCAGACTACTATGGGCCCATCACAGAAGCCCCTGAATTTGATGGACCTACTCTCTGTGAAGCCATAGACTGGCTCCTATAGATCAGAGCCCTCTAACTAGCTAGCACCGCACCATGGTATAGTCCTTGATAGTACTATGTCTAAGCATGTGCTCTGGCAAGCTCACCCTACACCTGTGTCAGCTCTGTCTATGCCTGCACTAGCTGTGCCTGTACCTACTGCACCTGCCCAACTAGGAAACTACTTGTTGCATCTGTCCCTAGGGCTGCCACTACAGTATCCCTCTCCACCCGGATAACTTGTATCTGAGCATCTGCTATGTCCCTCTCTCTAGTCAGACCCACAATGTACTATGTGTCTGTCTCTCGTCGAGTCTCAACCCTCCTGAACTAGGCCTGTAGCTATTTAACCTACCCTCTCAGTGTAGCTATGGTCCTCTCATGGACATATGCCTGTACAGGACCCTGGGCTGCCTGTGCCTGTCCGTACCCCCATGGCTGGGGCACCTGCTATTGTGCCACCTGTTGAGGTGGTGGCATCTGTCCTCACTGTACCTGTTGTGCGACCTCTAGTCCCTCCCTGACCATCTGCCTCTATCTAGGTTAGCCTCCATCATCACCACCTACTCCCTTTCCTCCATCATCTCCTCCATCTCTACCCTCTCTGTCCTCCTCTCCCTCTCCCTCTCCCCCTCCTCCTCCAGCCAACATGGCCCTCATCATCTGAGTTTGCCTCATCTATACAAGGCACCAACACCTCAGGTCCTGAGTATCTCAGGAAGGGGTGCTCAGCAAACCAGTCCTCGTAATCCTATGTCATCCCTGCATCTGCTATCTCCCTCCTCATGTCCCAGGTGACATAAGGTGTCTACTGAAACTCTGCCAAGGCCTCCTCATAAGATGCCATCGGTCCCCATCTGACCCTCTCAGTGTGTGTGAGCAAACTAAGCCTGCTTCTATGGCATGCCCTGCCTCTTGCTGAACTATCTCTATACTCTACCAATGATCTATCTCTCTATTATGTGGTGGGTCCGCCCTATCAGCCATCTCATCTAAAAATAGTAAGGTAACTCACCTGCCTCATCATCCCATAACTTGCAATCTAGATATGGTCGCCAGATGACCACATCTACTCTATACAAGTTGTGTCTCCAATACTCTAGCTTCCCCAACCTATGCTGGGAAATCACTCCTACGTAGCCATAGCTGTATGGCTCTCCCCTCTGTCTCGCAAAAACACATATCGGCCTTGTAATCGCTATGTGCTCCCATAGCCAAAATTGTAGTAGTGATACGCCTACAGAAAGGCTCGTGCTCCTATGGTATACCACCTGATGCATATCATGGTATAAATGGGCAAGCACACAGACACCCCAAGCATATTAGGTGCCATCTGTCACCATCCTCTCCATGATCCTACCCCATCCAATGGGGAACCCATGTGATCTCATGTCGAGGCATACAACGCCTCTGATCAATCCTGCTACAATCCCTAGGAAGTAGTCATAGTAATCATGAATATCCTACCAAGGGATGACCTATCCAACCAACTCTAGGTCATCGAACACTCGCCTACACTTGGTGAGTCCCGTACCTCTCTATGGATCATACTCCACAAGCTTGCCATCAATCGGCAAATGCAAAATCCTGTAGACGTCCTCTAGTGTCACGGCCATCTCTCTAGTTGGGAAGTGGAATGTCCCATCCTCACTATGGAATCTCTCCATAGAAGCAGTTAGCAAGCCATGGTTCTCCCGCACCTTGAGCATGAAGTAAACGTAATCGAGTCCCATAGCGCCAAGTGCCTCTCTATCTATCTCAGTCAGCATATATCTCTATAACAAGGGCATAGGGAACTGCTCCCTAGACTACAACATATCTCGTATCTCCTCTTACAAGCATGCAAAGCAAGGCGTCAACCTAAAGCTGCAAGTACCATACTCAACATATCTATAGAAACATGTTAACTAACTTAGCATTTCAAATTGATCAAAACAGAAAACTACATCTCTTGACTAGATTCCTTCAATCTCAGAGATAGCTTATCGATTGATGTGTCAAATAGGACACCAATCGAGTCAATTTCGCTAAGTAATTTACCTATCTATGACATATGCGCCACAATAGGTGGTAAATGCATCATTTTTTCACAAAATTGCCATTTCTTGTCCTATGCACCACTTCTGGCAAAAGCGTTGTAGAATCCTATGTATGCACCGTCCAATACTACATATGTGCTATTTTGACACATGTGCTGCAACATACGGTGTATGCACTGCAAGATTACTTATACACCGCAGTTTTCTATGTATGCACCAATTTCGCATATGCGCTGCAAAACAATGCATGCACCGTTTCGTGCAACATATGCGCCGCTCTACATTTCTGCGCATCTGTCTACCTATGTCTTCTCCTACCATTTATTGCTACCTAAATCGACCCTAGGAGAATTTTTTTGAGATACATACCAGGGGTCCTGCCTCTGCTAGCCGGTCGAATGAATGAATGCGCTCGAATTGATGCTCCTCATGTGGAATATCCGCCTCTCTAGATGTCATGCTTCTCTAAGCTCTCTGAAGCAAATTAGGCTAAGACAAGTGTGCAAATGAATTGTCTTGTGGCCCCAGCTCCTATTTATAGCATGCAAACCCTAATTTGGCTATGTGGTGACTACAACTACTTCCTACATCCATTTCTTCCAGTTTTCTTTCCCGTTTCTCTAAAAGGTGTCCTATTTTCTTCAAACCCAACCTTGTTTTCCATTCATCTTCGTGAGATTGTCCATCTCATGCTTTCTGCCTTCTTCCCGTCCAATCTTCTGAGGGGGTATCCTATCGTCATAACCTGTGCCAGGGGCAAACTGGGGCATGTATCATTATCAGACTATCTATTCTTTGAAGCAATGTGATAAAACACATTGCATCAAAGAGGGGAAAAATGTATAAGCCTAAAAATTACATGATTCATGTTTCTCTAAGTTAATTAAATATCGAAATATTTAATTACCTCTTCTAAAGTCAAAATTAAATAAATTCCTTTATTTAATTTAATTCTTCCAAACAATTAAATAATTCCCCAATTATTTAATTAAATCAAATTCATTCCTCCAAATTTGAATAAATCAAATCAAGTTTATTTAAATTCTCTCTCTCCAAAAATAAAATAAATCAAATATTTTATTTATTCTTTAAAATCATGCACAACAATTAAATAAATTTATTTATTTATTTTGCTTTCTTATCTTCAAATTCTTCAAATACCTTCTAAATCTTCTAAAAATAAGTCTTATTCTCCATGCACACAAAATTAAATAATTTATTATTTAATTTCTCTCAAATCATACAAAAGCAAATCTTAAGTTGAGTTATCTATTCAATCAACCTTATTTTTATCAATCTCTCTTAAATTAGAAAAAAACTTTCTAATTTATGAAAAGCATGTCTTATCTTTAGAAAAGAAAGTGATTAACTCAAATAAAATAGCTTTTGTGTGACATGTGTCTTCTTCTTATTTGTTTCACGTTCCTCATCTATTCTATATCGTTGATCTTCTCAAGTCTTCTATACCATTGATCTTCATTCTCCCAAGTCTATAAAAGAAACCGCATTCTTCCATTTCAATCATCTAAGCTTTAAGTATTGTTACTCTACAGGAATTTCAGTGTGCCTTTGGCACCAATTCCTTCATTGCTTGTGATCACACTTTTTACTACGCACTACGCACTACTGCCATTGTTGTGAAGCTTGTCTTCATTGCAACATTACCATAGCCATTCTCAATTGACATTCTTGACAAAGCAAAGAAGTGCACTCATTGAGGGCCCCTTTTCCATACACACAAGGATGATTCTGATAGGCAACCAATGGAAGTTTTGATCTAAGGAAGGTTTGCTTTGTTATTTGATTCATTGTTATTTGATTTCCTTAGTTCACTATTCTATTGAGTTTTGGGTATTTGATATTGTTTATCATTGCATATTCATTGTTTGATCCAAATTTCCCTTAACAAATGTTATCAAAATTCACATGACACATTCTCCTATGCCACAAGCAACTTTGATCTATTTGAGCAATCAAACAACTTTTACTAGAGCTACTTAATTGAAAGATGTTACCTCTAGTTTGTGTACTAGATGCAATTTAAGTTCTGGAGCTTTCCAAGATTTTGCATTTTCCATCCTTGAATCAAAGATCATAACCCTTGGCAACCAACTATCCAACACTGCGAAGATTATGCTTCAACCCTTCCACATATAGAACATTATTGGTGTTATTCTTACCATCAAAAGAGATGGATCCTCTACCACAGATTCTACCAGTTGAGTTATCTCCAAATTTTACAAGCCCACCTTCATATTTTTTAAGGGTTATAAACTTACTTTTATCACTAGTCATATGTGTTGGCAAGAGACACTATATTGATTCATGGTTGTTGTCATTGATGGCAACAAAGGTCATCCCACATATCCGCAAGTCATAATGTGTCTCTACCGGAAGTCAGAATAAAGATTGTTGTGGTTCGGTGAACAAGAACAGAGCATGTGGCAAGGTCCGACAGATTGATCCGGATCTCTCAGAGGAAGTGTCTTGGTGCAGTGTGGA
This sequence comes from Cunninghamia lanceolata, assembly GCA_027924645.1. NCBI lineage: Eukaryota > Viridiplantae > Streptophyta > Pinopsida > Cupressales > Cupressaceae > Cunninghamia > Cunninghamia lanceolata. The sequence continues at coordinate 7,247,668 of BSBN01000693.1, forward strand.
TTTAGGGAAGTCAAGAGGACTACCTTGAGTGGTATATTCCAAGGATTTAGCCTCCGGTGATGGACAAGGAGAAAGATATGAATAGTTGAGTACCGGATTCCTGAGAGACAGTGAAAACAGAGGAAGAACTGACTGACAGAGTATCAGACTACTTTCCGGATGTGTTACTATTGATGATAGAGGTTGTGAAGGCATGAATCATGTTTGGCCGACATGATTAATGATATCTACAAGTATATGCTTGATCCGCATTGCTTGGTGAGGAAGGATTCAGCCGACAGAACAAAAGTTTGTAAGAAACTAGACTGTTCCGGATGCCGACTAGAAAGGTGATGAAATTACTTGTGCGGATATATATAGAGGATGGATTTAGTTGTGAAGGTAGTGATGGAGTGAAGATATATGCGAATAAGTCCAGAACAGAGCAGAAGTAGCAAAAAGGATCTGGTATGTGAAAGATAGCAGAATAAAGAATAGAGGAAAGATGAAGTGCAGCAGATCAGTGTACTGAGCCTAACCGGAACTGAACTCCAGCATATACAGATGCCTCCAATCAGTTCAAGACTGTGATTCTTATCACTTTGTAGACAGTGTGTCTTCTTGTAGGCAGTGGGCCTCTTGTGAGCAGTGTGCTCGGGCAGTGAGCCCTAATTGGCAAGTGCCATTTTTTGTAATCTCCTATTCTTCTAACAGAGAATAATTTTTGGGTTAATCACCCCGTGGTTTTCTCCCTTAACAGGGTTTCCACGTCAAAAATTACTGTGTCATGTGTTTCTTATTTCATGGTAATGTTTTTGTGTTTGATTCAATGCTGCATTAATTAATAGGAAAGTTCAGAAAGGGAAATAATTAGGATAACTGATTCACCCCCCCTCTCAGTTATCAACAATTGGTATCAGAGCTAAGTTCCTCCTAATAGAGCCTAACAGCTTGAGGAAGATCTGGGAGTTCAAATGGATGCATATGGTTTAAGGGAGCAACTCAAGACTGCTCTTGAGGATCTTGAACAGTCAAATTCTGAAGTCAATGAATTAAAGGAAAGACTCAAACAGGCTGATGAATTCATGAGAGAATTAAAAGACAAATTAAGTCTCTCTATGAAAAAGAGAAAGGAGCTACTCCAACAGTTGGCAAGACAAAGTGAAGAAAGCAATACAAATGAAGAATTGACTGAGCAAACCAAGTTATGTGAAAAGTTATCAAAAGAAGTCATTATGTTAAGACATGAAATGGAATCAGGAACTATAAAGTTTACTCAAGAGATTGAAGAAAAAAGAAAGGCTGAAGACAATCTAAGACAATCTCTTAAAGAAAAATCAGAAGAATGCCACCAGATGGACAGGATTATCAGACATCTTGAATCTGATCTTGAAGATGCCAAAGATAATGAAGAAAAACTTGAGGATCAAATTGCCTCTCTCAAAAGAGACCTTCAAACAGCAAATGAATATAAAGAGAAATTCAAGATAAGTTCTGCTCAACTTGAAGTTCTTCTTGGAAGTCAAAAAAGGACAGATGACAAGTATGGTTTGGGATATGAGAAAGGAGAAAGCTCCGGATCCGGTCAGAAGAATCTTGGATCAGAAAATCCAAGGAGCAGGCCTAGAAGACCTCCGGTAAGACAGCCAAATGCTCAAAGATATCCATCCTTCAATGGATACTGCCATAGCTGCAACCACTTTGGTCACAAAGCTAATCAGTGTAGAATGAGAATGAATCAGATCAATTCATCCTTCTCTGGACAGTGCTTCAACTGCAAAAGGTATGGACACAAATCCCATGAATGCAGAATTATGCAAGTAAACAAATCATTCAAAGGAAGATGCTTTACATGCAATAGAGTAGGTCATATGGCTAATCAATGCAGATCAAGAGGATATCAGTCAAATATGCAAAGAAATGTTATTTGCCAAATCTGCAATAGGTCCGGTCATAATGCTAAAGTCTGCAGAAACAAATATCAGGACAAAAGAGGTCTGGTGTATAATCAGAATCAAGACAAGGGTAAACAAAAGATGAATGCGGATGAAGTTAGGAATCAGATGAGCAAGATTTGGGTGAAGAAAAGTTCAGAGAATGTAGAGGTTGGATCCGCACCAGACTCTGGTGCTGATATTTCTTCCAGAAATTAAAAAGTGAGCTCAGGCTCAGGGGGAGACTCAAAGAAAATCCTGTTCCCCCAGCCAAACAAGTGGTGCCGGATGTGGCACAAGATGCGGATTAAAGGGTTTGTAGATATGAGTCTTGAGATGCTTCAGTCAAGTTTTCAGAGGTCCGCATGGAGTTATGAAGAAGCTGTGATCGATCAAATAAGACCTGTTCAGGGAGATGCTCCGGTATGACAAAGGATTACAAAAAGGTCCGGAGAGATCCGGAAGTGCACTATATTGTTCTGCGGATTGGACAGAGTGTTTGGGATGTTCTTGTAATATGTTACCTCTATTTATTCATGATTGAAAGATCTGGATGATATTCACAGATCAGGACTAATCCGGGATACTCCAAGCTATCCAGACAAGGCAAACCGGAATAATGTAGGTGAAGCATTTATTGCAGAGAGATATTAGGGTTCGCGGAGCAATATAAGGGATTTCTCAAAAGTAATTTGCTCATTCTGCACTCAAGAAGAAGCGAATAGTGGAGCTCTGCAACAAGATTCATCAAGCACACCAAGGATCTCCTGCCGAAGTCATTGCATAAAGAAATCAATCCAATCACTCCGTGCAAGTCGAAGGCGCATAAGGTATTCTCCGTTTTTCATTACCTCACTGCAAATCTTTGAAGAATGGCTACTCCAAATATAGTTAAGATCTCTGATAGACCTCGCCCCTCATTCAAGAAACATCCTTACAAATCATTGGAGGTAGATCCACTAGGAGCCTTCTCTAGTGTTCCTCATGGTGTATTGCATACGGAAGATATTAGAGTTTACATCCATGTGAATCTTGAAGACTTTGGAGAATCAAAACTAATGGATATCTATCACAAACAATTGATAGATGACTCCTTTGAGATCAAACCTCAGTATAAAGCCATCCAGGACAAACACTTTGCACAGTGCATTCATTTCCCCTGTTTTGAAGAAGATGAATGGGTCTGGTATGTACTAAGTAGAGTACATGACAACTTCCTATGGTTGAACAAGCCCTTCAAGATCACCAAGGACGCAATTAGGGCTGTAACCGGTCTGCACTCATCCGGTGGATTACCTGTTCTCAAATCTGTCAAAAATCAGACAGTCAATGATGCAACCGGATCCAAGTTTGACAAGAGAGCTATGACAGTTGATGATATCATTGAACCGGATGTCAAATTTGCAGCTATAATAATTGGTTACAAAATCTATCACTCCAGTAGGGAAAATTCAGTACCGGGAACTGCAATCTACACAGCCTATCAGATGTTAAAGGAGAATGCAGACTATGACTTGTGCGAGCTTCTAGTAAACCAACTCTTTGAAAATCTGCAGAAGATTAAGAAGGACAAGAAAAACTCCTTCAAATATGGCAATCTGATCTTGTGTCTCTTCTTTTACTACATGAATGAGCTTCCCGGATCCAGTGGATGGATATGGTAGAATGACAGACCGGTTGCCATTCAAATCAGAGACTATTTGCATGGACTTGGGGATGCAAAAGCAAGAAATACAGCTCTATGGGGTTACTTCAAGAACTTCCAAAGCATGATGCATGCAAGGGAAAGAATACCCCAATCCCTTGTTGAAAAATACAAAGACACAGTATGCTTCATGGTAGAAACAGATCAGTGTCTGATGGAGGCAGTGGAGCCAAGGACTGTCTGGATCATGCCTATGGGGTATGAAGTGGATGAACAGATAGTAGAGCTGCATGTTCAACACATGCTAAGCCAGCCCAAAGATCCCAAGGCAGAAAGGTTCAGAACTTTTGAGGAACTGAGTGTAAAGTTACATGTAGAACTCAGGGAACCGGAGATAAAGAGGAAGGTAAGAAAAGAAGTTGAGCATATTGCTCAAGGCCTAGGCATCTCAAAAGAGGCACTTGATGCCAGCTGGGAAAAGAGGAGGAAGGCTGAGGAAGAAGAGAAAAGTAAAGAAAGTGTTCCGGTTGAAACTCCCACCCGAACCAGATCATCAAAAAGATCTGCACCTCCCTCAACCAAAAGTTCAAAACCGGAAGTCCAGGCATCCGGTAAGAGATCCAAGACAAAAGCCACAAGGGCTTATGGAAGCCAAAAGGATGAAGAGGAAACAGAGTCAGATGAGGGAGTAAAAGAAATAAAGAAACAGAAGAAGAAAGGATCCGGTAAACCCTCCACAGGCCAAGACAAGGATGAAATGGCGGAGGTATCTGTTGAAAAGCCCACTCTGTCTCTAGAGAATGTAATCAAGTCGGTCACGGTGGATGGAAACCTTCAACCAATGACTGAATCTTATGATGACTTCAGTGAGGCTAACCAAAAGACTCTTCAGGAAGCCACAGTCAAATATCTGAACATATATAATAAGGCTTTCATTGAGATCATATCTCTTATTCCTAAAAGCCTAGAAAAGGAATTAGAAGTAAGAAAGAACAATGCTCATGCAAAAGATCTTGAGATCCGGGAGTAGATAGCTATTCAGCTATATCCTCAAATTGATCCCAAGACAATGAACATAATCTTCAAGGACTGCAAAGATGAGTTCAGAAGTAAAGCCAGGATGAATCAACTCATGCTTGGTGAGACTGACAAAGTGGCCCAAGAGACAGAAGAGATCCTCCGGAAGGCCTTCAAAAGGTTCAATCTTCCTGTTGTAGAGGATTTAGGTGCAGAAACAGCTACGGATTTGGAATCATCTGTTCCGGAAGAAGTGGGCCCTGAACATACAAGCATCTCTCCTCCGGTTTCCCCTACAGTCTCCGGATCCAAAGAAGAAGAGCAATTACAGGAGAAGGAAGCAGTGGTGAAAGACAAAGAGGTTGACAGTTCCAAGACTGCAGAAGAAAAGAAACATTTGTCTCCGGCAAGAGACACTGCACAAACTGTTCAACAATTTTTGAGCAAAGAAACTTTAGAGATTGATGAACCGGAGCTTCTAAAAGGCCCATTCGACTTTGACTCTCTCTCTCCGGTACAAACAATGAAGATAGCTTCATTTGCAAATGCCAAGGCAAATGAAAAACTCCTAAAGTCTCATATGGAAGACTGTGAGTTGATAGAGGCTGCTTCCGGAGTACTTGTAAAGATTATGCCATCAATCCAGATAGATCCGACAGCCTCCTCTTCTGGTAATCTAAAAACCTTAGTCAGCAGTGTTGATACACATTTTGATTCTCTAGAAAAATCAGCTGAAGAAAAGGTCCGGAAGGAATTTTTGGATAAAAGATTTTCAGAAATATTAGAATTAATCTCTAAAGAGAGGAAGATTGTGAGCATTGGAATAAAGAGCTTAGAGAATGCTCTTAAGGATGGCGATGACATCTACAAATTTTGTATATCCTGGTCAAAGGCAACAGCAGCAATTGATAAGAAAATAAAAGAGGAACAGGATAAGCTACAAAGCTTATCTCAAAGTTTTGATCCTCTCTCTTCCTCCATAATAAATCAAGAATGTCAGACTATTGCAGTCTTGAATGAAATAAAGAATCTTGAGAAGGAAAGGAAGAATATCACTAACCGGATGGGAGAACTTAGAAGGATTATAATCCCTAAGTTGGAAACTATGCATGAGGCCATCAGTGATGCTCAGACCACCGCCCAAACAAAAGATCCGACAGATCTCAAGCGGGCAGAAGCTTTTGCATTTTTGTTGAGTGGTCACATTTCAATTTTGGACAGAATGAAGCAAAGTTGGGCTACAGAAATGATCCAATTGCAGACATCCTTTGCAGACATTCTTCAGTATATGTGAGTATGTAAATATGCGGCTATGTATAGAAAATTTTTGAAAATTTTGGTGTGCGGACCCCACCCTTTGCCATTGATGTCAAAGGGGGAGTGAGGAGCAGTGAAAAATGAGGAATCCAACTAAGGGGGAGTTCCAGAAATTGTATATAAAGACAGAGCATCAGCAAAGGGGGAGCATAGTGAAAACACTTAGTCATTTTTCACTAAGTGTTGCCATCAATGCCAAAGGGGGAGATTGTTGGCAAGAGACACTATATTGATTCATGGTTGTTGTCATTGATGGCAACAAAGGTCATCCCACATATCCGCAAGTCATAATGTGTCTCTACCGGAAGTCAGAATAAAGATTGTTGTGGTCCGGTGAACAAGAACAGAGCATGTGGCAAGGTCCGACAGATTGATCCGGATCTCTCAGAGGAAGTGTCTTGGTGCAGTGCGGATTTGGGGAAGTCAAGAGGACTACCTTGAGTGGTATATTCCAAGGATTTAGCCTCCGGTGATGGACAAGGAGAAAGATATGAATAGTTGAGTACCGGATTCCTGAGAGACAGTGAAAACAGAGGAAGAACTGACTGACAGAGTATCAGACTACTTTCCGGATGTGTTACTATTGATGATAGAGGTTGTGAAGGCATGAATCATGTTTGGCTGACATGATTAATGATATCTACAAGTATATGCTTGATTTGCATTGCTTGGTGAGGAAGGATTCAGCCGACAGAACAAAAGTTTGTAAGAAACTAGACTGTTCCGGATGCCGACTAGAAAGGTGATGAAATTACTTGTGCGGATATATATAGAGGATGGATTTAGTTGTGAAGGTAGTGATGGAGTGAAGATATATGCGAATAAGTCCAGAACAGAGCAGAAGTAGCAAAAAGGATCCGGTATGTGAAAGATAGCAGAATAAAGAACAGAGGAAAGATGAAGTGCAGCAGATCAGTGTACTGAGCCTAACCGGAACTGAACTCCAGCATATGCAGATGCCTCCAATCAGTTCAAGACTATGATTCTTATCACTTTGTAGACAGTGTGTCTTCTTGTAGGCAGTGGGCCTCTTGTGAGCAGTGTGCTCGGGCAGTGAGCCCTAATTGGCAAGTGCCATTTTTTGTAATCTCCTATTCTTCTAACAGAGAATAATTTTTGGGTTAATCACCCCGTGGTTTTCTCCCTTAACAGGGTTTCCACGTCAAAAATTACTGTGTCATGTGTTTCTTATTTCATGGTAATGTTTTTGTGTTTGATTCAATGCTGCATTAATTAATAGGAAAGTTCAGAAAGGGAAATAATTAGGATAACTGATTCACCCCCCCCTCTCAGTTATCAACAATATGATGAGAACATCCACTATCAATCACCCATTCATCTATTTCAACAACCTGAGTAACCAAGGCACTTTCAACATTTTCATAGCTAGCAGATTCAGTAGACACCAGATCTTCTTCTTTGATAGCAATGAACACCCAATCATTTTTAGTGGAACCTCCATGGTTAGATTCATCATCTGTGACTCCTTCTCCAGCTTCTTGGACATAGTAACATTTCTTTTGACCTTTATATCTGTTAGAGTTTGGTTTTGAAAACCTCTCCGGACATCTTGAGGCAAAATGACCAAACTTATTACAAGCAAAAAAATTGAGTGGCAACTTTCCTTCATACTTACCAGATCCTCTTGGCATTCTTTTGGCAATAAGAACTTCAAGATCTATAGTCTCAATTTCATCATCTTCAAGATCTTTCCTTGCCTTCACAAATCTCTTTGATCTTGCAGAAGAGCTTCCACCTAGATCATATCTTTGTTTTCCATACACACTGGCTTTAAATGGAGATTCAAACTTAGGAAAAGAATCACCAAACTCACTTAATTCAAAAGCTAAAAATTTGCCAACTAGCTGATCTCTTGTAACTTCTGAGATAGTCTTGATCTCCTCTATAGCAGCAACCTTATGTTTGTATGAATTAGGTAAAGATCTGAGCACTTTTTCTACAATCTTTGATTCTTCCAAAGTTCCACCAGCACACCTGATACCACACACAAGTTAATTTATCTTTTGCATGTAGATTGTGATGTTTTCATCTTCACTCATCCTCAAATTTTCAAATTTTCCTCTTAGACTTTGTAGCTTGGCACATTTGACAAATTCATCACCTTCATATAGATTCTCCAACTTCTTCTAGATTTCATGAGTATTTTTTAGTCCAAAGACATTTGTCATTTCTAAATCAGTTAGGGCACTCAACAAGGCTTCTTAAGCTCAAAGGTTATTTTTAGCATCTTTGAGTTGATCTAGAGTTGAAGGACCTTTCTCTGGACGTTTATAGTCATCATCGGTTATCACCCATGCATTACAAATGGCACTCTATGTGAATCTTCCAAACAAAATAATTTGTTCCATCAAATCTCAAACTATCCTTCTTATAGGTTGACATCTTGGATCTCTGCAAGCGGTCAAGCTTCTTTTAGAGGATCTGGCTTTGATACCAATTGTTTGAATTAGACTGGACAACTGAGAGGGGGGGTAAATCAGTTGTCACACAAAATAAACCTTTTCTACTCTTAATCTTCTTTATTAACTAATTATCAGATTAATAATGTAAACATTAAAACATGGATCAACAACATATGAGTAGAAACATAAGCAACACACTTGACACCAAGATTTTGATGTAGAAACCTGATAAGGGGAAAAACCACGGTGGGGCTTAACCCACAAAGATTTGTATCCTGTTAAAAGTACTTTAGAAAGATAGAAGGTACATGCCTTTGGGTGCACTGTCCAAAGCTCACTACTCAAAAGGAGGCTCACTGCCTACAAAATTTATATTTAGTACAGAAGGAATTAACTAAGAAATAGCATCTACTTCATGCCTAGTTCAGTTTCATTGAATGCTCACAAAATTTTCTACTCTGCTCCAAATACTTCTTTTCTTCTCTAACTCTGCATTAAGACAACTCTTGTTCTTCTACTTCTCCTCTACTTTGCTATGCCTTTTTATCCTTTCTTCAGATTATATTGTTTTTACACAAGGATAATTTTCCACAACTCATCAACAAGTATTTATATGCTTCATCAACCTTGGAATGAACATAAAGTTTGGCACTGCAAACATCTGACTTAATGTGAATCACTAAGCTATTAGCCAAACATAACTGGGACTCAAATTTTTATTAATTAACACGCCATGCTCCATGGAAATGCTCTTAGACCATCCGCAACATGCTTGAATCATCTGGTCGGTGAAGACTGGGAAGAAAACTAACACCGAGAAGGAAATCTTTATTAACAAGCTCAAATTTTAATGCAGACCTCCAACATAGTAGTCATACAATTTAGAGACTTCAACAAGCACATTGATTTCAACAAAAACATCCGCATTCCTCCAAATCATTAGAATCACTTGCATCTTCCCCTGGAACCTCAAGAACACTATTTTCCATGACTGCCACTTTTGAAAGATTGCTTGCAGACCTCCAAACCATGAATCACTTGAATGGATGATACACATTGACTTCCCAAAGATGCCTCGAGATTTGCATATCATCATTTGACATATCCAGAAGAATTTGGACCTCTTTCCTATTGCTTTGTCTCTTCTGAACACTACAAAATTGGTTCTACTCAAATGGCCGTAGCTTCTTCAAATCTTCATGTGAACCCTTCAAAGGTTATTTAGATCTTCTTCAGACAATCCTCTACTCAGCTGCATGGTCCATATACATTGATCCTCATTAATTTTCTCAATATCCTCAACAATCCAGTCTTCTACACAGGCAGTAAAATAGGATACAGTTGACACCAATGGAAGCAAGGATATGTTGACATCAATGATAACACTGGTTAGGCACTTATTTGCAACACCATCCTCACAAGAATGGGAATATCCCATCAAATCAATTTTGATGAGGATGTGATCAGAAATCTTGTCACCTTTCAAGAAGTGTATAGTGGGGTAAGAAAATGGGAGATTTTGAAAAGGATTGAGGATGATAGGAGAAATCAAAATCCTAATTTTGGTAGATTCTTTGTTGAAGAGAGGGGCCCTTTGAGAAGAATAGATTTGATAATTGACAATTTTGAAAGAATATGTAGCAATTCTGAGAAGTAGCCTTTAAAGGCTACTAAGCTTAGTGTCAAAAGACCACCAGGAGTTGTGATTCAAGAGCTTGCACCAGATGCAATGTCACTACAGGATCCAGGTCATGTCCTTGATTCAACACCTACCAAAAGGAAAAGGATTGAGGATGTTTCTCCATTGGTTCCATATGAATTTAGTGAAGGAGGGGGTGACACTGATGAAGTGGCTAGTATCCTGAGAAATATGAAAGATGAAGGAGAAATAAATTAGCCACTTGTTGGCCAAGAAATAGAAGCACACAAACTAGAGGCCAAAATGGCCGAATAGGCACAAGGGGAACCTGAATTAGAAGAAGATGAAAGAATTATGGCTTCTATGAGATTTATGGAGGATGATGATTTCATCAATTGTCCTGAATTCAAAGATTTTTGGCTTAAGATGAAGATGAAAGAATTTCAAGAACAAGTGGAAATAAATAAAATACATGCTGATGAATCTTAGCATGACCAAATTGTTTCACAAACTTTCAATAATATGAATATAGATGAAATAAGTGTCATCCCTAATGAGGCTAGACAAATGGTATTAAGGAGCAACATGCTGATCATTCTCAGGCTTGAGTTGAAAAAAATGTTTTTGTTAGACCAAGTCAAGAATCAAGATGACCTCATTCTAGTTTTTGAATTTGACTATGAGGAAGGTGTCACTAGTTGTGGTTACAATCCAAAAAATAGAGACTTTGGCAATATGGGAAACACAAAATAAAACCAGCAAACCAAGATTACTTGATGTGGTCTAAGAAATAAGGGGAACAATTGTGGTCAAGACATTCCAGGACACATCAGTAACTGAAGAAACTACCCTCACTATGCATACTACAATGTTTACATGAGCTTCTATTGTAAAGCTAGAGCAAAGATTGTTTGATTATGAGAGAACTCAGATGGAGATGAATGATGAGATAAATAGATTGTATCTTGAAAATGTAAACCTGAAAAAACAACTAAAGGGTGAGAGATCTTCTCATATTCAAGCCATTGTGCCAATTCAAACATCTATGCCACAAGAGACTGGTGATACCACAGTGACTGCTGAACAATTTAATGTTTTGAAATTGAAGTTGGAAAAAGAAATTGAGGAATTGAAAATCCAAAACGAGAAAACAAAGAATGAGGTAAAATTGAAAAATCTTGAAGTGTTTGAGAAAATTTTGGAATATAGAGTGAAAATGGTTATTGACAAGTTGAGAGATGTGCATGAATTCTATTCTTCCTTGTCTCAAGCCATGGAATGGTTGAAAGTAAACTTTTCTATTTTAGATCCCTTGTATCAAAGATGGCAGTCAACACATCACACACTAACCACTCTATGTAAAGTTCTACAATGGAATCAAGATGCTCTTGCAGCTATAAAGCCAATAGAGAAAATGTTCAAGATGATATTGGATGAGTATTAGTATGTGAATGGTGAGAATTAAAGAATGTAGGAAAAGATTGATTCATTTGCCACTTTCAAACACCAATTCATTCCATCAATCCTAACAGAGAATGAAAAGATCAATGATTTTGATGCGTGGAAGGATAAATTTGGTCATATAGTTTCTAAGGTCATGGAATTTTTGAAAAAGGATGAAAATATTAATATTCTCAGCTTCAACATGATTCTAGATAGAGTAATTACTTTGGATGCTGGATATACAAAGTTTGTAATTGATGTAAAAGCATTGCTAGACAAAAGTTGGAATGATCACCAGGTCAACTTGCTCCAAATTCAAGATTATAAGTGACCTAGTAATTTTACTATGCTTGAATGGTAGGAGAAGTATCTTCAAGCTGATGAATAGATAGGCTATATGTGCAGGGGAGCAATGAGCATCATGGCCTCATGACTACACAGTATACCAATGGGAGCAAGAGTATTTGGTTCCTCCAGAAGAAAAGGGCCTTGAAGATGTTGCAGTGGAAGAACCAAGCCTTCAAACACTCTATCATGTAGAGGGGGACTTTGCTAGATTAGGATGATCATGGGTCTCCTATGTTGATTAATAGAATACAAGTGTATTGCAAGTGTTGGAGGCTTCCAATCAATATTGTCTACTTTCTCTATTTTCTCTTAATTATGTTTTAAGCAAAATTAATGTTTAGTTTATATGAAGAGGCATGAATTTTGAAAAGATGCCATATTTTGTAATGGTCTGAAGCTTGTTGCTTCTCTTATAAAAGAGAAACCAAGACCAAATTTTGATATCATCACCATAGGCATTCATATAAACATATATGAGGAGGCTTCTGTTATATTGTAATATCTATTTGAAGCAATCAATGGAGAAGAAGATTTAATCTGGTACTTGAATTCTAGTTAAGATATCTAAGAGATCATTTCTTTGTTTGTAATGAGGAGGCTTAGTTCACCTAATGTTAAGATATCTATATGTATTATTAAATCACATATGTTCGTCATTGGTTCCTTCACATAAGCATATTCGATGCATGTGGAGGCTAGAATCTATATTACAAACTAAAGCTATCATCTAGGACATACAAGAAAAGTCTAGCATCTAGAAAACATATAGGACATACAAAAAATTATATTCTAACTAAACAAAATTAACTTCAACCAAAGTAAGAAAACTAAGAAGAATGATTGAACCTAACTTTAAATGCACTTCAAATCAGCAGTGAACATCTCAGGTTTTGTATACAATGTACTAGTAGAATAATGATGATTACATTCAGAAATGTATCAGTAAAACAATAGTGAATAAGCATACCTATACTCAGATCTTTATTACATTCACTAATAAATTATACCATACATATAACCAAAGTTTAGGTGACAGGATAGTTAAGGTGACAAAACATCATCATAATCATCTGCATTGCCAGCAAGATCAAAATCCTGATCACTCGTGTCTGCATCTACTTGATTTTCTTCCTCATCCTTGTCTATGACATGCTACTCATTCTCTCTCCCAATCTCTTCATTTGTAATCAAAATCTCTTCTTCAAACACTCCATCATCATCTTCATCCACTTCTTCGAATGTTTCTTGTAAATTAACATATTGCCCATCAAGCATTATATCGACAACTTCCATGAATTTTCATTTGGAATGAGACTCTGTTTGAATGACATACAACCATCTTGAGCTTCTTACACCATCAATTAAAACTGATTGGCTAATTTGAAGAGGGGAAACATACGATTCATCCATCTCTGATAAAAATTGCCCTGTATTTGTGCATACAAATCCATACTCATCAAATTGTACTGCAGATGGTTAGATCCACTTATATTTTAATAATATAGGACTATTTTCACTAAAATCCACTTGACTAATTTATTGGATGAATCCAACATAAAATTTCTTCTCAGTTTCATGAATAAATTTATCACTAACAACACAATCACAATTTGTCTTTCCTTTGTCTTTTTCTTCCACTCTTAAATGACTACCATAGGCCCACATTCCACTAAAACACATAGCCCATATATGTGGACATTGTGAAAGTTCACTTTCCTCCATTGTTACATCTTGACCTTCTTCTTTTGCATGACTGATTGCATTAGCAATCCATTCTTTAAATTTTGGAAAAGAATCACCTCCAATCAAATCATGACGTATGCGCTTTTGAGGTCGATGTTGCATCCAAGTTTGATTCTCTTCTTCATATTTTCTACATAGAATATTAACTTACAAATAATAAGATTAATAATACAAATGTGTAAATGCAATTCAGTAAATAAATTATTGTGTAATTTTTTTTTACCTATGCCACTTATTGAACAAAGTTGTGTTTTGAAGAATACAGGCATGTATCGCACTTCTTTCTTGATGTGATAGATTGAAGTGACATCCATTGCCTTCTAATACTTCACCTACAACTCTTTCATCTTCATCTTCATCCCATACATGTCGATTGACATTTTTAAAATCCCTCATATATTCTATGCAAAATCCCATGGCCTCTTGCATTGAATATCCCTTAGACATGCTACCTTCCAATTTTGCCCTAGTACAAACAATTTTTTTCAAAACCTTCATATATCATTCTATAGGATACATCCATCTCATTCTTACTAGGCCACAATGCTCTAGTTCATATTCTAGATGTATCAAAAGATGCATAGAAATGTAAAAGATTGTTGGTGGAAATTCCCGTCCCAATAGACAAAGGACTTCAACAACATCCTTCCTCAAACTATCAAAGTTCGAAGGATCTAATACATGTAGACTCATTCCCTTTAATATTAGGCCCAACCTTATAACTGCCAATCTTGGCCCCTTTGCCAAACTTGATATATTTACCACAATAGGTAAAATATTATCGATTATGACATGATAGTCATGGGTCTGGAGGCCTCTTAAACCATTAATGTCAATTTGGCTTCTAATACTACTACTTACATATCCAGTGGGAAAGAGAGTCTGAAACAACAACTGTAAGAATTGTACATGTTGTTCCTTTGTCCAGACATAAGAAGCACTAGGTTTTCTATATTTTCATCAGCACATTTTTCAACCTAAAGATTTTAACAAATCTTTAGTTGTCGAAAGTTTTCACATGATGAAATAGTATCAAAAGCACCAAAAAGAGTTTTTATAATAGCATAGGCTATATTTTTCTCAGTATGCATAAAGTCAACAGTATGCCTAATGGCTATATCCTTAAAGTATGGCAACTTATAAAATATGCACAACTATTTTACACTGCTTTCACTACGTGGATAATATCTACTACCAGTGACCCCATTATTTTCAATAAATGACAGTATTTTTTATCCATTCTCAACAATGTAATCACTTGTTATTAGCAATGGTGCTTCACGATTCTCTTCTTAACCATTGAAATGTGTTTTTTGTCGATGATATGGATGATCCATTTTAAGCTAAGCATGATGTCCACAATAAATACACTTATGAAAACTTCTTGAGTGCCTCACAAAATCCTTAAAGTTGCAAGCAGGACATCCATGGTATCAATGAACACTAAGAGTAGACAATGTGGCAAATGCAGGAAGATCATGAATTGTAAACAATAAGGAAGCTCTTAAAGTGAATTTGATTGAATGATCATCCCTTAAAGATTGAATTGATTCAATTCCTTTCCACAATTCCATTAGCTCATCATATAATGGCTCTAGATCAGTATTGATTGTATCTAAAGTCACACTCTTCTTTCCTGGTATAATCAATGATAGCATTAAGAAAAATTGCTTAGTTGCTAACCATGGAGGCAAGTTATAATTTATTACAAACACTGGCCTAGTTGACCATTTAGTACTTTGATCTGAGAATGGGTTCACCATCTAGAGACTAACCCAACCTTATATTATGAGGATCTTGAGAAAAATCAAGCCATCTATTATCAAATTCCATCCACAACTTAGAATCAGGCACATGTCATTATTTTCCATTGGTGCTCTTATTTTGGGCATGCCATTGCATAAGTTTAGCAATGTCTCTGCACCTATACATTCAGAGTTGTAACATTAGAAAATGTCCCCTTGGCAGATTTTTCCTCATAAGGTTTAGGTCCCAGGTCTTTTGCATGCATTTAGGACATCTTAGTTCATATTTTGGCATCCTAATGGAATGAGGCCTAGGTTTCATGGAAAATTGGACCTAGGTGGACCCCTTGACCTTAGCCCTACCCAAAATAGGGGGAGGACTTGGGCACCCGCACCCTAGTCCTACCCTATCTTGGGTCAGGCCCAAAATTTAAGTGTCAATTTATGACCATTATTTGGTCCTTTTGTCGACACAGTGAGTTTTGATTTTTGAAATCTTGGCAGGAGTCCTTGTAGTTGCATATAAAGGCATGTTTAGGCATTCATTTGTAAACGAGATGGTAATTTTGATGTTCAAGTGTTCTCAAGGTGATTGAAGGCTTTCATTGTGTTGCAAGAGCAGACTTGTGTGTTTTGTGTGTTGATATTTGCAGATTTGGGCATCAATTTCCTCATGGAATGAAGCGCATCTTCCTCCCATGAGAGCTTCACTACAAGGTGACATTATATTGTGTTTTCATCATTAATTCCTTTGGTTTTTAGCTCTGCCTCACAAGGGCACACACTCTTTATCTGACAATGGTGTTCAGAGACTTAAGTGTCCTCTGGGGCTTGACTGAGGCAAGCCTCTAAACACCACAACCCCCAAACCAAATCTTGTGATTGCAGGTTACAGGTGTCACATTTGGGAAAAGTGAAGTTGCAAGAAGAATTGGCAAGTATCAAGGATTTAGGATCTAAAGAGAAGTAGGACACTGGAGCATTTCTAGGACTTGGGTGCTCGCTCTAGTGTCCTCTGTAGACAAATTTCTAGAAATAGAAGTTACATGGTTGATCAGTGTCAGAAGGAGGTCTAGATCCCATGAAGAAACTAGTACCTTGGACTAGGGCACCCACTCCAGTGTCCCCAACTATTCCGCTTCGGAGCCTCAAAAATAGGTACTCTGTGATTTGGTTTTTACTCATGTCTGCAAGAGCTTTTTTCTTTATTCGTCAATTTGTTGCTGTATTTGCTTAATTAGGGTTTTAATGGTCAATTGAGCATAGGAGAAGGAAAATTGATAATTAAATTTCTTAATCCAAGTTTCCCTACATCTCACAAGCAACCTAGGGTATGATAGTGCTCACCACTCGACCCTAGATCCTTGAATGTATAGTGGAGAGGAGGATTTAAACATCAAACACTAAAACATTAACCAATCCAATTTTTCCCTAAACATTTTGGTGAACCCATGTTTTTGGACTTAAATTACAAATTTGTAAGTGTGTGTCTTTAGATTTGGATTGTTTTCATTCATTTATATAGTCATTCATTTTATTGCATTGAGAAAAATTCAAAAAAATTGAAAAATTTGGAAAATACAAAAAAATTGCATTGTTTGGCTTACTAAATTGCATCAATTCTTTCTAAATTTTCCTAATTCATGATTTTTACATCATATCTAATATAAACTACATAAAAATGTAAAAATTTAGAAATTTTCATTCCATTTTCATTATTAATTTGCTAGGTTTTTGTAGAAATTTTGACAATTTTCATATAACTTAGTAATTCCAAAATCTAGGGTTAATAGGAAAAATCTTTTCCCAGATTTTTATACTAATTTTAGAGGTTCATTCAAACTAACATTTGGCTTTATTCTTTCATTTTAGTGTAAATTTGCATTTAGATTTAAAATTTTTGCATTTTTGCATAGAAAATTTCAACAAAAACTAACAATTTTGATGCATTTTCATTAAATTTGCATGGGCATTTTGCATGTTCAAGCTTGAAAATAATTTTCATATCTAAGAGTATTTAATTTCCATTATAAATCAGATTTCAAAACATTCACATAGAATTTTCTACTAGGATCTCAAACCTAGGGTTTCAAAAACAAAGATTTTCACTAAATTTGGCCTTATCGACTCTATAAACTTGCACCATAGGCATGTTGTGAAAATTATTTTTTCATTAATTTTATATTATCAGGATAATAATTTTCTGTCCCTCATAAAAACCTTCACAACACCCTTTTATCGGGCTCTTGTAGTGAAAATTTTGCAAAAAACTACATATTTTGGCTATTTTTGCCCTAGGGTTTGACCTAGTTTGCACTCCAAGTGTGTTGTTATAAATTTTATGGATTGAGGAGACTGATATAATTTATATTATTCTTTTTACCTCCTTATATTCATTACAACACCCCTTTTTCTAGGTGTTGGAATTGAAAAACCGTGAAAAATAGTCTATTTTTGCTATATTTTCACTAGGATTTGACCTTAAGTAGCACTAAAATCATGTTGTGTTGGGTAATTTTGCATCAAGTAGCTTTTATTACTGATATTATTTTCTGTCCATTGTCATTTTACTCACAATACCCTTTGTTATGCCCTTTGGCATTGAGTTTTGATGAAAAAAGTGCCTATTTTGACATATTTTCACTATATTTCGACTTGGCATTAACTTAAAATCGCATCAAGAGTGTGTTGAGAAGGATACTTTTTTGGAATGATATTAGACATATAACTTGCTTCTCTTGATTGAAATCCTTACAACACCCTTTGGTTCATTCATTTGCATTGAAAAGTATTGAAAAATCAAGCATTCTGGGCTATTTTTGCTCTTATCTTTTGCACCAATTTTGAAAAGCTTTCAAAATCTGATTTTGCATTGGTTTGAGCATATAAAAATGGCCTCTAATCATAATAGAAACAATAGGTTCCCTCCTAGACCCTACATGAAAAGAAAAGCACCTAAACCTAAAATTGTCTTTTCACCTCATGATAGAGTAATTGGAGACAATGAAGGACCTCTTTACATCACTGTGAAAAATAATGGGAAACCCTGTGGATGGAACTCTCATTGATCCTAATTGTATGACTAATGTTTCCACTGAGGAGTTCCTCTTTTCACATCAATTAATGCAAGGTTCTTATGATCTCTCGAACATGATGATTAGGACACATAAAGGAACCTTTATCAAGCCTTTGGGTAAGATATCATTGTTAGTAACATTATCTAGAAAACATGTCAAACAATGGTTTGAGGTTGTCCCTATTTCTAACCTCTTTCACATTAAATTGGGACATCCTTGGCTAAAATAAATGAAAGATATCCCTTCAACAATACACCATTGTTTGAAATTCCCTTTGGGTGGCTGTATAATCACCGTCCCTCGCAACAAGTATAAACCTTTGGTTTAGAAAACACATTACAAGTTGAATTACTTTTGGGATAAAACTGAAGTACCTAGTCCTCCTACACAATAAATGACAAAAGATAAACAACCCACATGTGAAGAGAACTTTAGACTGAAGGACAAGGTCCCTATGTTGAGGTTCCTCCCCTGAAATCCTTACAAGGATCAGGAGGTCGTTGTCAACAACAAAGTGTTTCACTGCGACAAATGAGGTTTAATCCCGGTACTTCATCTTCTCATTTGCACAAGCCTATGAAAGAGGATAGCCCTATCTTACAAGAGATAAGTGGTAAAAAAAGATGAAATAGAAAAGCAAGAGAAAGAAGGAAAAGAAGACAATAATATGCTATAAACCTTACCTCTCAACAAGAAAACATTGATCCCAACATTCAACCAAACAATAATGATCCTAACTATGAACAAGATACAAATTTGACTATGGTACCGTATGTCCCACTATCCTCAAATGTTAGGGAGTGGGAAGATGATGACGACGATTTGCTTATAGACAACTTCTAGCCTGGCAGGGGCCCTATAGGTAAGTATCTCTAACCCTTTTATCTCTCTCGTGATGTGCTTCCCCCATGATGTGTTATATGTTGTTTAGGCCTCTTGGCATGACCTCAAATTCTCCCATAAGGTCTGGGATACCAAGAGAGCATCTCTATTGTGACCTTCTTCTATTTGTATCATCATTCTTCTAAATTACCTCTCTCTGATTTCATTGTTGTGTGTTGTGTCTTATGGACATAGCGTCGTGGTTGGTGACTTGGGGGCACCCTCCTATGTGAATGTCTCTAAGACACTTGTTTCTCCTCTCTTATTTATTGTTTCCCTTCCTCTAGTGTTTCCACCTAAAGGGTGGATGATGACAAACATTTATATTGATGCAGACCTAGTGTCCCTTTGGAGAGCAATAAAAAAATAGACTTAGTTCCTAATATGACAATGGGGTTGTATATTTTATCTAACGCTTGGCTAGTGGAAGCACTCGTGCTTTTCATGTAGTGAATTTGATGATGTTTCTATCTCATTTACAAACCTCAACAATACTGCTGCTTCATGCACCTTTGTTTGCCTTTGAATCTGGCCTTGGTGGTACTTGATTCGGAGAGCTTCATGATATAGCCCCACGGTTATCCTTGAACTCCAAATTTGTTGTCTAACCTTGGATCTTTGTGTGGTTAATCATATGCATTGATGTTATTGTTTATCATGATCTTGTAGACACTAACATGTTCTTGTAGGGATGTGTTTGTGGGAACATTTAGTGATCAAAAAGTACATGTCACCTTCGGGAGGCATGGGCTTTGCAAAAGTCAGTGCTCCCTTGTGTGTTTTCTTCCTACCTTAATGTGCTTGATATCGATAACTGATATCAACCACCTTAAGGTGGGGGCATATATAAGGTAAGTTATCTGTTATAGATGTTAGCAATGTGTTTGACCTTAGATGCAAAGACCTGCACCTAGAGTAGTGCATCGTACATCCTGAGTTTTTATGCAATCAATCAATCAATCATGTAAGCCCTCTGTGGAGGTGAGATATCGCATATATCCTTTTTATCTTATGCCCTCTACAGAGGTAGAGATGGTGTATTTCTCAGAGTAAATTACATCATCCTATCATTTTCAAAAGTCCTCTGCGGAGGCAGGGAGCGGTTCTGTGACTAACTCAACCCCTAAGCATGTTTTTGGTGATTGTTGTGGTGAAGCCCAATCATCGGTGTGTGCCTGTAATGTGCCTAAGATGGTGTTGGACCTAGAAATAGGTACACTCCATCACTTGTCTGCGGTGTTTTCTCCATGTCTTCAAGTGTGTGTGTTTTGTTGTGCTTTTTTTGTGTGGCATGTTTGTTGCCCCATATGCAGAGACTAGTGCCCTCAAGTAGTGCTTCCTAGATTTTGGGAGGTTTTGTGTGTCTTGCATGTGTGTTTCCCCATATATATATAGAATTGTACCCTAAGGTAGTGCATCCTGTATTATGGGATGTTTGTTTACTTTCCAGTACTTGCATTTGCATTTCATATATATGAGAAAAAGAAAAGAAAATATATCATTTATGTCTTCCATGCATTAATGTGTCTTCTATGCACTGACTATATTCTCTGTGTTCTACGTGACTGTAATTGTCTTCTCCATGTTTTGCGTGCTTGTTAATGTCTCTTATGTGATTGGCATGTCTTCTCTATGATTGGTGTGTTTGCTGTGTTTGTGACCTTACTTTAATGCATGTATTGGCCTTGCATTTATACATACATTAAAGTGGGGGCTAAATGTAACATTGGAAAATGTCCCCTTGGGGGCTTTTCCCTCAGAAGGTTTAGCTCCTAGGTCTTTTGCATGCATTTAGGACATCTTATTTCATCTTTTGGCATCGAGATGGAATGAGGTCTAGGTTTCATGGAAAATTGGACCTAGGTGGACCCCCTGACCTTAGCCCTACCCAAAATAGGGGGGAGGACTTGGGCACCCATGCCCTAGTCCTACCCTATTTTGGGTCATGCCCAAAATTTAAGTGTCAGTTTATGACTGCTATTCAGTATTTTTGCTGACATGGTGAGTTTTGATTTTTGAAATCTTGGTAGGAGTGCTTGTAGTTGCATATAAAATCATGTTTAGGCATTCATTTGTAAACTGAATGGCAATTGTTATGTTCAAGTGTTCTCAAGGTGATTCAAGGCTTTCATTATGTTGCAAGAGTAGACTTGTGTGTTTTGTGTGTTGATATTTACAAATTTATGCATCAATTTCCTCATGGAATGAAGAGCATCTTCGTCCTATGAGAGCTTCACTACAAGGTGACATTATATTGTGTTTTATCATTGATTCCTTTGGTTTTTACCTCATAAGGGCACGCACTCGTTATCTAACAACAGTGTTCAGAGACTTAAGTGTCCTCCAGGGATTGACTGAGGCAAGTTTCTAAACACCACAACCCCCAAACCAAATCTTGTGATTGCAGGTTACAGGTGTTGCATTTGGGAAAATTGAAGTTGCAGGAAGGATTGGTAGGCATCAAGGATTCAGGATCTGAAGAGAAGTAGGACACCAGAGTATTTCTAGGACTTGGGCACTCACTGTAGTGTTCTCACAGACAAATTTTTGGAAATAGAAGTTAGAAGACTGATCAGTGTCAGAAGGAGGCCCAGATTCCATGAAGAAACTAGTACCTTGGACTAGGGCACCCACTCCAGTGTCCCCGACTGTTCCGCTTCAGAGCCCCAAAAATAGATACTCTGTGATTTGGTATTTTACTCCTTTCTGTAAGATCCTTTTCTGTTATTCATCAATTTTTTGCCGTATTTGCATAATTAGGGTTTTAATGGTCAATTGAGCATAGGAGAAGGAAAATTGATAATTAAATTCCCTAATCCAAGTTTCCCTACATCTCACAAGTGACCTAGGGTATGATAGTGCTCGCCACTCGACCCTAGATCCTTGAATGTATAGTGGAGAGGAGGATTTAAACATCAAACACTAAAACATTAACAAATCCAATTTTCCCCAATAAAGAGTAATCATGGGATTATTGGAAAGTGGTGAAGAACCTTTATAGGAACAATAGCTGATTTCAACCCTTGTCTATACCTCACTTCATGATATTTCAGACATTCACTCTCACTTGCAAGATTATTGAAAAATAATACACAACCATTGACACATATGTGAGTGTTTTCATACCCTAATCCTAGCATAGTGATTTGCTTTTTACATTGACTTTGTTTTGTTGGCAATGTGGAGTCATGTGGTAACAACAAACTTAATAATGCCAATAACTAATCTACACTCTCATTTGTCCAACCATGTACCACTTGCAAGTTAAGAATTTGAAGGATTGTTGTCAAATGACTTAACTTACAATCAGCATACACAGGCTTTAAAGCATCCTCCATCGACTTGGTCCAATCATTGTCTAGACCCTCATTCAACATTCTATCAACTTCAAACCCTTCATCTAACATTGCTACCTCTTCATCTATGTTTGGTGCCACTTCATCTATGTTTGTTGCCTCTTCATCTCTCACACTCTACAATTCTATCATATCTTCATAATAATTGTAATCCCAAGGGCTTATACCACTATGCCCATATCTTATCATATGTTGAAGAATCAGGTTTCTTTTTCTCACCTTTCCACCATGATAGTCTTTACATGGACATGGATATTTGTCCATGTCCCTCTGATTGGATACTCTCTCATCAAATACATGGTATTGATCTATAGTCAACTTTCAATGTTGATCCATCTGTAATGTTCGGCAAATAGAAACAAAAATCTATCTTTTGAATGTCTTTGGTTTGGTAGAATTTGATCAAGTTTTCTATGAGATATTGCATTTTTGGTGAGTGTAGGTCTAAATCCTACCTAGGGTTTCTAGGAAGCAAAATTTGATCACGGACAGAGTTTCACCATCCAAAAATCCTAAAAATTGGTGGAAAGCTCTAACCCATGCCTATCCACATCCCTGCAAAAGGACAACTCATGACTGGCACATGTGAAGAAGATATGATTGACTGTGTGTGCAGATTTGCTGTGAGATAGTCCTAAAACCCTAGGTTCTTTGTTGCTTTGAATAATCTATGCACTGTATATCAATGGAGGGGTGAAGAATCATAGTGGTATGTTGTTAGGGCTGCACAAGCCTAGGAATTCATATGACAAGTGTTCTTACCTTCATTTGGAGTCATCACCCTGAATGCACCTAGTGGCAGCAAGACCTAAATTGTGTAAATCATTGTGTTAATCATTTGGTTAGGTCATGTACATTTGGAAACCCCTAGAAGATGTTATAAGAGGTTTGAACAAGCCAAGTTTCCTATATTCCATGTTTTCTTCAATGATTGAGTGTCACTAGGGTGATGTTTCCATGTTTTAGGCTTAGGAGAAAATTTTCAAGAATGAACAAGGGTACAAATTTGCATCAAGTGTATTGAAACTTTGTTTGGGATGCGTTAAGGTTATTGTCTGTGAGTCCTTCCTCTGTATCATGTTCTGCCTCTACATAAATCTCTGTGGTCAGTTTTGTGCATTTTTACTTGTAGGATTCTCACAGTTAGTGAAAAACATGAAGGAATGGAAAAGATGCGTAGAGCCTTTGAATTATACCCATACTGTGCAATGACATTGAATCATTTAGCAAACCATTTTTTCTTCATAGGGAAGTATTTTCTTATGGAATAGTTGATTGAGATAGCTCTTGTTTCAACTAACCACCCTCTCATGAAATCTCATTCATATTATAATATTACACGATCTTATCATAGTAAAGGTGATTATGACACCACTGGCCGCTACTACATGGCATCAATCAAGGATAGCCAGAGGCCATAGGATTTTGTAGAGAGGTTCAATTGAAGATAGGAGATCTTAAGAGTTCTCTCTCAAATTTTGAAAAGGTTCTAGAGGTCCGCGTTGAGAACTGTGAGAGCTTAAAAGCTATAGGCCATATATATGCTCAAAAAGGGCAAGAAGAGAAGGATTTGGAAATTTTAAGAAAGGTAACTCGCATAGATCCACATGATACCCATGCATTTATCAAGATGGATGAGTTATTAATATCATCAGACCCTAGTGCAGCCTTAGATTCTCTTAAGACAACAAAGTCTCTTCTAAAGAAGAGTAGAGAAGTAGTACCCATTCAATTGTTAAACAACATTACGGTTCTTCATTTTGAGTGTGATGAACTAGAGTTGGCTCAACAAACTTTTATGGAGGCATTAGGAAATGGCACTTGGGTTGAGTTCATAAATAAATGCCCCGGTGCCAATTCTATAGTTTTTCCTATGCTCTTTAAGGATATGGAATTCTTCCATCGACTAGAAGAAGGTGGTGTTTCACTTGAGCTACCATGGGATAAAGTCACAACACTATTTAATCTTGCTAGGTTGTTTGAATAGCTACATGATATTGAAAAAGAAAATCTTTTATACAAGCTAATATTGTTCAAGTTTCCTAATTATGTGGGTGCATATCTATGTCTTGTATCCATGGCTCATGTTTAGAATGAGATCCAACTAAGCCTAGAATTGATTGGGGATGCACTTAAGGTGGATAAAAACTCATCAAATGCTTTATCTATGCTTGGCAAAATGGAACTAAAAATAGATGGCTGGCTTAAAGGAAAAGAAATAATTAAAGCTGCACAAAGTGAATCAGATGCAAAAAAATCTTATCTTGACATTTCACTTCGAAATTGGAATTATTTTGCATCTTTTCACAATGAGAGGAGGGATCCAAAGGTGGAGGTATAACATCTTGAGAAGGCTAGAGAACTGTATTGTAAAGTCTTATCACAGAGACTAGGAAATCTTTATGCTGCAAATGGGGAAGCCATTGTGCTAGCTGAAAGGGGTCAATTTGATATTGCAAAGGAAATTTTTACATAGCTAAAAGAAGTTACAGTAGGAAACATCTTTGTTCAGATGCTTGATGTGTGGGTAAATCTAGCCCATGTTTACTTTGCACAAGGATAGTTTGCGCTTGCAGTGAAAATGTATCAAAATTGTTTGAGTAAATTCTATATTGTTATTGACACCCAAATTTTATTATATTTAGCTAGAGCACATTATGAAGCAGAATAGTGGCAAAATTGTAAAAAAATATTATTAAGAGAAATAGATTGTAACTACTGTAAGTTGCCAATCACAAAGCTATAGATTTTGTGTTTATAAATGTATTGAGGCTTTTGAATTATGTTTTAATTCACTGCAAAGGGTGTCCCCAAATTAGACTTCACTGCAAAGGGCCCCGCTAACTTCAAATTCATTGCAACAAACTCTGAATTCCTTGCCCACCTCTTTAGAAGTCTCCAGGTCCTCTCCTCTTTATCGCCCATGCAAGTAGCTGCTATAACTCAAAATGCCTCAATGTGAAGTAGCTTTGGAAAAGTACTTTCATCTCTACATTCTTGACCTTTTGTTTTTTGTTGAGTCCACCACAAGCATCTCTGAAGGTTTGGAGATATTCCAAGCATGAAGAGCATGTTAGAGTACTTGTAAGTGAAGAGTGTCATGGTGATGGTGATATTCAGTAAAGAGTTGGAGATTTGAGTGTAAATAGAAGAAATATATAGAAAAGGTTATGATGATGATGTAGATATCAAAAAATGTTGGAATGAATGCGAATAGTGAATCACGGCAATACATCCCACCAATAATTTCCCGAAAAGTTCTTTTTAAAATTTTGACTAATTTGTATTTGGGTGACTAACTATTTAGTCATTTTATTTTTGTGACTAAATAATTTTTTTGTCAATGACCAAATTAGTCATTTATTTACTCTTTTATAGCTTAGTTGCAAAAAATTAGTAGAATTTAGTCATTTTTAGTTGTTGTGGCTAAAATTTTTAGTCATTTAGTCATTTATTTGCCAAAATTCTACTAGTGGTAATGCCCCAACTTTTACACTAGGACATTAATGAAAAAAAGATAACCCACAATTTTTTTAGAAAGTATGTGTGACAATAGAAACTACACAACATAATTAACATGTCCAAGGTGTCATAGCAACCTATAATGACACACTTGGTAGTCACAACAATGCATAAAGTAAAGAGACACTAGAGGAAGACAAAACCAAAACCTAGGACAAGGAACAATGGTTGGCACAAAAATTCAGTTGTGAAGGAGACATAGGGGTTCCCAAACCACTAGAAGACCTTCCTAACATTCATACCAGACCACCCTCTAGATTTTACCCAAACATGATATGTAGAAAGGAAAGAAATATCAAGGTTTAGATTTCAAGAAGGACCTATAGGTAGGTTAGACTTCAGACCTGAGTTGCAACTTGCAACACTACAAATAGTTAGGTTTAGAATTTAGGATGCAATTCAAACTCACAACCCCATAGACTTAAAAGTTGCAACACAAATCAACTTCAAATCTCCTTCAATCAGCAAGTTGTAACTTAAAACTAAACTTGAGTTCCCAAACTCAAGGGGTGTTTGGACCTTGGAAACCTTTTATAGTTTGCACATCTACAAAGTACAATCAAGTTATAGACAAGTTCAAATAACATCATGTCAAAATTTAGGACTCACTAGAAATTAGAACATCTACAAAGTTTATGTAGGAGCATCTAGATGCATGAACATTCCTCGTCAACCAAAATAATATTTCTTTTCTTTCTTGGTTGTTTGTTTTCCTTCTTATTGTGTTGCTAGAGTTGATGATCAAGTTTTCTATGAAATTCTAGTTGGTTCATGTCCATGTGATGACTTCATCTTGCTAAGGAGCTAAATTGGTGTCCAAAATTTCAAGTTAGATGAGATTCTGAGAAAAATGAGCAATTTATTCTTAAATTTATTCTTAGGTAGAACTTTGAGTGTTAACAAAATATGCAAAACTTTCCCTGCCATCAGGATATATGCAAATGACCCTTGAAATCCTACATATACAGATGACCCTTGAAACCCCACATATGAAGATGACCTCTAAGATCCTACATATGCAAATGGCCCTTCAAATATTGTATTTGTAGATACCATTGAAATCCTACATAAATAGACCACCCTTGAAATCTTGCAATATGTAGGTGGCCCCTAAAATCCCACATTATGTAGTAGACCCCTACAATCCTGCAATATGTTGTAGACCCTTAAAGTCCCACAATATGATGTAGACACTTGAAATCGTGCAAAATGCAGATGACCCCATAATCCCACAATATCCCAATGGGTCACTTTTTCCCACTACACCGCCTGATAGCGCCATGGCCCATTCATGTGATGAGTGTGGTGGCCACCTCAAATGCATATAAATAGAGGATTTTCACACTCAAAGTAGGGAATCTTCTCCATAGTGAGTTTTTAACTTCTGCTATAGCTTCTTCTATAGATTTCAAATTTGTATGAAAATTGTTTTGGGTATTCATAGGAAGGCTAGTATAGTTTGATCTGACCATTGGAATGATTGTAAGGATTAGGCTAGGGAATGTATGAAGAGAATTATACTCCTTCTATAATATATTTATAGTATATGAATAAAATACATTCTATTTGTTGTTGTGTGTTGTTTTTTTTTGGCTTCCTAGTTCAATATCTTGTTAAAGCCCCTTGACCTTGATCTACATCAAGTGGTATCATAGCTTAGGGCTCAAATTCCTTGAGGATGTGGGTTTTCTATGCAAGGGACCCTAAGGAGATTGTTGTAGGAAGATTTTAGAGGGAAACCTACAACTACAAATGGTTTCTAGACATGGCACATTGAGAAAGAGGAAGAAGAGGAGCTACTCCAAGAGCTAGATATGTAAAATTTGTAGACATGATGAGAGACATCACACATAGGCTAGATGCAATAGAGTACTTATGGAGGATGTGACTGATATTGAGGAAGAATTCAATGAAGAAGAAGAAAGAGGAGGAGATGAACATGAGAGATTTTTTCTGAGTGCAATGACAAAGATTGTTAGTAAACCCCATGTAGAGCTACCTAGTTACAGTGGTAGTCTGAATCTAGAGGAGTTGATAGACTGGATCTTAGAGGTGGATAAGTACTTTGAGTTGTATAACAATGAAGACCCTAAAAGGGTAAATCTTATAGCTACAAAGCTAAAGGGACATGCATCTCTGTGGTGGGATCATGTGTAGGTTGAGAGATAGAGAAAAGGAAAGGCAAAGATTAAAACCTAGGAGAGGATAATAACTAATTTGAAGGTAAAGTTTTTACTAGCAGATCATCAGATCACCATGGTCAAGAAGCTACAGAACCTCAAGCAGAGGGAGAAAAGTGTGTAAAACTACACTAAAGAGTTTTACAAATTAAACATTAGGGTTGCTCAATGTTGAGAAGGTCTTGGTGCAGGAGCACCTTGCCAGCTTTAAGCCTCCATGAGGCAAATTTTGGTTTTTATCTAATTTTGGTGTTTTAATGATGTAATAAGGTCATATTTTGACTATTGGAAATGTATTAGAGGCATTTGATTAGTTTCTAGTGGGATTTGAAGTTATTTTGTAAAGGATTGCAAAAAATTGCAAAATTGTCAATATTGCAAAAAATGCAAAAAAAGGCAAACAAAAGATGAATATGAAGGGTCATAGGGAGTTTAATATGTAGTTTCTCACATTTGAAGAGTTTTATTTCATTATTGTTGTAATAAAGGTCTATGTAAGACCACTCTTATGTATTTAGAGGTCATTAGGTAGTGAAACTTTAAGTTTGCTCAAGTTTAGTACTTTCTAAGTTGAGTAGTGTTAGTGGTTTGGCTATTTTTAGCCTCTTCTTTTTGCATGTAAAAGAGAGTGGAGTGGTGGAAAAAGAAACATGGATGTAAAGACAATATTTATGCCTTGAAATTCATGCAAGAGGTAGAGATGAAGGAGAGATGGTGGAGAGATGAAGTTTAGAGAAGAGAAATGAAATAAAAGTTTAATTTTCTACATTTTTTTGACTATTTTTCACTATTCCTGAGGCTGGTATGGCCCTATATGGAATACCAAATGACATAAAATTATATTTTCTAGAAATATCTCGAAGTCTTATTTCTTTTGACATTGGTTGCATTAATTTTTATTATGTTGTGTAAAAGTTATGATGATTTTAGTGATGGACACTTCCAGTTTTGTTTACTGTAACTGTCATTTGTTTGGAATGGTACGGATTTTATAGATCAAATACAGGTCTAAAACCAATGGGAAAAGATGTATACATGAGTCTAGTTTCATATTATTTTTGTTTGGGCAATTTTCATTAATAAGTAAGTGAGTTATGCCATTTTTGGTGAGGGCAGGTCTGCAATCTACTAGGGTCTCCATCTCTATAACAGTCCATTTTTTAAGCATACTTTCAAAAACAACCTATGTTTCATGTGAAATATGTTGTGTAAGAGGGTAATGGGTATCCAAATTAGTTTTTAGATCATGGGTTTGAGTTGTATTCTGAAAATTATGTCATTTTTACCTTATTTGTTGCTCTCATCAAAGCATAGTGGAAGTTTGTGAGATAAGTCTTTTGTTTGAAGTTTGTGACTTTGGGTGAATCCTCCATGTCTCTACATCAAATTGGTATCAGAGCTTAGAAGGTCTGGGCAAGAGAGATTTTGGTTTTGTATTTGTGTGTTTGTGCAGGTTGAAGAGAGAACCTGGTTGCCAAAAGACTAGGTAGAGGAAAAGAGAAGAGACCTAGGTGAGGCAAAGGCAAAGAAGAAGCAAGGTGAAAGAGACTTGCTTGAGGAAAGATGGATTTGTTTAGAAGGTACTTGCAGGCTAGAGGTTCACAAAAAAAGAAGAAAGAAGAAAAAGACAGCAAGAGGAAAGAGGAAAAGATGAGACAAATAGAGGTTGAGAAAGAGATGAGAGAACTAAGGCAAGTTATGGAAGAGATGAGCAGAAGGATGGAAGATGAGATGGAGCAGTTGATCAAAAGAGCATTGAGTTGGCACTTGACAATAAAAAAAAAGGTATTATGGCCTATTAAGAAGATAGTTCAAAGAAGAAAACAAAGAATAGTTATGGAAGAGGAAGTTGTTGAATGTAGCCCTGAAGTGCAACAGCAAGAGATTGATCAAATCCTTTGGAAGGAGATGACAAGTTTAGACAAAAAGGAATACTACTTTGTATATGAAAGTCCTAAGCAATTAATAACTATGATGGAGGAATTGGAAGATGTTGTTCATCAAAGGAAACCTTTGGAGGACAAGTTTGAAGTAGAGTGCATGGTGCAAGGAAGCAAGGAGGAGACCACAAGGTCTCAATATTTTATTTCTAATATTTCATTGGATTATGTATGTGCAGGTTATAAAGAACAAGAAGAAGTGCCTACAATGTATGAAGATGATGGTGAAGAATATGTTGCCAAAACACTTGAGGAAATGATTTTCTTTTCAGATGAATATGTTGCTAGTGAAGACATAGATGATATTACTGAGGTATATACACAAGAAATGAAATTTTGGAGCCTAGAAGTTGAGAGAATGCTGAATAAGAGATGACATAAGAAAAAGAAGAAGATGAAGGACCCAGGGATAGTTGCAAATATGAAGGACTTGAATCTTATTTTCTTCAGGAGTATGGTGCAGGAGCACCTTGCCAGCTTTAAGCCTCCATGAGGCAAATTTTGGTTTTTATCTAATTTTGGTTTTTTAATGATGTAATAAGATTATAATTTGACTATTGGAAATTTATTAGAGGCATTTGATTAGGTTCTAGTGGGATTTGAAGTTATTTTGTAAAGGATTGCAAAAAATTGCAAAATTGTCAATATTGCAAAAAATGCAAAAAAAGGCAAACAAAAGATGAATATGAAGGGTCATAGGGAGTTTAATATGTAGTTTCTCACATTTGAGGAATTTTATTTCATTATTTTTGTAATAAAAGTCTATGTAAGACCACTCTTATGTATTTAGAGGTCATTAGGTAGTGAAACTTTAAGTTTGCTCAAGTTTAGTACTTTCTAAGTTGAGTAGTGTTAGTGGTTTGGCTATTTTTAGCCTCTTCTTTTTGCATGTAAAAGAGATTGGAGTGGTGGAAAAAGAAACATGGATGTAAAGACAATATTTATGTCTTAAAATTTGTGCAAGAGGTAGAGATGAAGGAGAGATGGAGGAGAGATGAGGTTTAGAGAAGAGAAATGAAATAAAAGTTTAATTTTCTACATTTTTTTGACTATTTTTTGCTGTTCCTGAGACTGGTATGGCCCTATACGGAATACCAAATGGAAAAAAATTAGATTTTCTAGAAATATCTTTGAGTCTTCTTTCTTTTGGCATTGGTTGCATCAATTTTTATTATGTTGTGTAAAAGTTATGATGATTTTAGTGATGGACACTTCTAGTTTTGTTTACTGTAACTATCATCTTGTTTGGAATGGTACAGATTTTACAGATCAAGTATAGGTCTGAAACCAATGGGAAAATATGTATGCATGAGTCTAGTTTCATATTATTTTTGTTTTGGCAATTTTTATTAATAATTAAGTGAGTTATGCCATTTTTGGTGAGGGTAGGTCTGCAATCTACTAGGGTCTCCATCTCTATAACAGTCCATTTTTTTTTTTAAGCATACTTTCAAAAACAACTTATGGTGCATGTGAGATATGTTGTGTAAGAGGGTAATGAGTATTCAAATTAGTTTTTAGATCATGGGTTTGAGTTGTATTCTGAAAATTATGTCATTTTTACCCTATTTGCTGCTCTCATCAAAGCATAGTGGAAGTTTGTGAGATAAGTCTTTTGTTTGAAGTTTGTGACTTTGGGTGAATCCTCCATGTCTCTGCATCAGGTCTCTAGGTATGTAAACGGTTTGCATTATTCTATCCAAAATAAAATTAGCATGATCAAATTACCATTGTAGAAGAAGCCTATCAAATTATATTGAAGGTAGAGGAAAAGATCTCTAGAAAGTAGAATAGTTCAAGGGGAAAAGGTAAACCCTCAAGAGGGAAAGGGCAATCAAGTCTTGGTCATGGCTTTTAGGATAAACCAAGAGAAGCAAGTTCTTTTCAGACCAGTACCCAAGGAGGTAAAGTAAGGGGTGATTACTCCCAAGGTAGAGGAAATTTGGAAGAGGAAGATCATTTAGTGGAACATGTTTCCAGTATGGACAAACTATACATAGGGCATTTGAAAATCCTAAAGTAGAACAGAGCAGTGGCAAAGGAAAAGAGACTAAATTTCATATAGTACAAGCTGAGGAGGAGAGTGTGGCAAGTGTAGCCTTACTAAAAAATGGAGAAGAACTAGAGAATGGAGAATCCTTTTTACTGAGAAAAGTTCTTCTAATACTAGAGAAGGTACAAGATGAACTAGAACAATGAAGGAATATGTTTAGAAGTAGATGTAAGTTGGAGGAAAATGTAGAAAAGTCATTGTGGATAGTGGTAACACTAACAACTTGTTGGGCTAAGTTGTCATTAACTTTGCAATCCTAACCAATTTCATGTGTCTCCAAAGTTCTTGGAAAGTGTTCTCCAACACATAGGAACTTGAGAGATAAAATAATATTTAATGATAGCACTATGACATGTTGTTGATAACTCCTATGAGGTAGGACCCAACTTGGGCACCCACTTTGGAAGTGGACTTTGATGCCTATATTGACTTATTGATACCTCATAGGAAGTGGAAGTTGACTTGGGAGCTCACTTTGGAGGTGTTTCAAATGAAGACTAGGATTTTGTTTTTTTGTGTGCATGAGTGGATAATGTTGATATACTTTGCATGAACATGATGTGGCAGTTAATAGTGGATTTAGAGATGCATGACATTTGCATGAATATGATGTGGTGGCTAATGATGGAGTTAGAGATGTATGATATTTTCATGAATATGATGTGGCAATTAATAGTGAAGTTAGATGCATGATATTTGCATATTGCTTGCATGAACTCATACAAGCTTGCATGGACTTGCATGTTGTTGCATGTTACATGCATGTTGTTGTATGTCACTTGTATCAGTTTGAATGTGTTGCATGTTACTTACATGGACTTGCATGTTGTTGAATGTCACTTATATGGACTTGCATGTTGTTGCATGCCACTTATATGGACTTGCATGTTGTTGCATGTCACTTATATGAACTTACATGTTGTTTCATGTCACTTGCATGTTACTTGCATGTTCTTGCATGTTATTACATGTACTTGCATGTCAGATGTATGTACTTATATAGTGTTGCATGTATCTTGCTTGACACTCTAACACAGAATCAGTTTTGGATAACTCTTGCATAGTGCTATAGGTGGTTGGATAACTCTTGCATGTTACAGAATAATAGTGGGGACATTAATGATGCATGTTGTTTTCATGAC
This sequence comes from Cunninghamia lanceolata, assembly GCA_027924645.1. Classification (NCBI taxonomy): domain Eukaryota; kingdom Viridiplantae; phylum Streptophyta; class Pinopsida; order Cupressales; family Cupressaceae; genus Cunninghamia; species Cunninghamia lanceolata. The sequence goes on from BSBN01000693.1 coordinate 7,281,053, forward strand.
ATTGGTGTGTGTGTTGGTGCTTCAGTTGACTATATCTAATTGGGAGTTGTAGACACTTGAAACTGACTTGTCCCACAAGCCACTTTCCTGCATCCTCAAATCACTAATTTACCCTTCACTAATTAGGTAAATAGATCCAATTTATTTAATTAATTTATCCTCAACCATTCATCCTTAACTATTCCTTCTAGATCATCCACTTATGATAAATTAATTCATCTAATTTATCACTCAACCTTACAACTTTATGCCTCATTAATTAAACAAATGTTCCTAATATTTATTTAGTTAATGTATCCATCTTCCTAATCCTAATTAATTAAATAAATTATGCTTATTTAATTAATCTACCCTACTCTACCACCTAAAACTAGCCTATTTGATTAAATATTAATTATTTAATTAGCTACCCTAGGCTACATGACCCCTAGACCAAAATTAATTAAATAAACCCTTATTAATTAAATTTAACCCTTGATTAGCCCACTCACTAATTTACTATAGCCACATTAATTAAGTTAATCACTTGATTAACTTACTCAAACCTCACTTAACACCTTCTCCCACACCCCTCAAATAAAAAATTACCTAGACAAAGGGTCACATGACCCTTCCAACCCATCTTTCCCTTTTCATGTTAGAGCTCTTCTCCATGGAAAGATCTCACACATGTGCTTTCCAAAAAGACACATGTGTCACATGTCCTCCCACTTATCAATAAATTTCAATTTTTAATTCAAACACTTCCCCACAAAAATAATTTTTTAATTCATTGACAAGTCCACGTCATCCTCACACCATCCCATGGAAATGAATTTTTAATTCATTTCTTATCCTTCCCGATGTGAATTTAAAATTCACATTTAATCCCAACCCTCCATCTTTGTTGATGAGATCCTAACCCTTGATCTCATCTTCTCATCTCAACCCTTGATTTTAACTTTGAATCCTAGCCATTGGATTCAAATCTCCCTCACTTTGTTTATAAATATAAGGCCAACCCAAGCCATTTCAACATTTTTTTCTTAGCATCCTTATGCTATCCAAATATCTTTCTCATCTTATCCTCTTACCCTCATAATACCAAAATCATAAGCCATCCCTATCCCATCTCTATCAATCCCTCATCCTTATCAAATCTCATTCAAATCCTTAGCTAAATATATAATCAAATCTCTTATCCACATTGTGTTGAGCAAACAAGGAGCAATCCACATTCACACTACATCAACATGGGTAAAGCTAGGAGTTCTTTGGGTACAAGCTCCTTTGCCTTATCAAGGAGTGAGGGATCTTCAAAATGTATATCATTTTGTGTTTTTCTTGTATTTTGATGTTTTATCCACCTTTTGAACTTTCTCTTGTCTTCATTTGGCATGCCCAATGGGACCCCTTGGTCCTAAACTAATATTTGTTTGAGTTTTTGTGAAGGTTTCTTGATGAACAAACATGGTTTAATGCTATCTGCTCCCACTGTCATGTTATCTTCTCACATATTAGTGATATCTTCCTTTATAGTAATGGTACATGCCTCTATCATAGTGTTATATGCCTCTATTGTAGTGCTATATTCCTCTATTTAGCAGCTTTTTCTCACGACATTATCAATATTTCTTTGCCAAAAACATTTGATCTTTATTGTGTGTTCCTCACCATCTTTTGTAGGTTAGAGCTCTCTATTTTTTGATAGGGTCTTTAAGTCCTAAGGGGTTACTATGCTCATTTTTTCTTGGCACATTTTAAAACACCACATAGGAATGGTTTCTTTTTTGTTATCTTACACAAGCTAACCCTATTTTTGGAGCAACAATCCATTGTCTAACCCCCTGAACTAACCTATGTATGCCTCTAACAGTATATTTCATCATTCTATGCAAAATAGCTCTCTATTTCTGTGCAGGTTTATTATTTTTTGTGGATTAGTGCTATTAAGCCCTAGAACAACACCATCAGACTTTGACAAAGTCTACAGGTATCAAATACGATTTTATCTTGTTTTAGCACATTCTGTCTATAGTTTAGTGCCATGAGGTAGTTGAGCGCTATAAGCTAGTTTAGCGTCATTAGTTAGTTTAGTGCCATTTGTTAGTTTAGCGCCATCAGTGTCTGGTTTAGCATAGTTGCTCATTTAGCACCATTCATCCTCTATTTATGGGTCAACCTCTATTTAGCACAATCTACATCCATCTTAGAGCCATCATCTACATTAGCACCATCTACATCCATCTTAGAGCCATCATCTACATTAGCACCATCCATACCAATCTTCACATTTCATCTATTTTCTATTTCAATGCTATATTCCTCTATTTCAGTGCTATCTACAGACCGTTTAGCACTATCAATCTATCTATTAGTGCTATATGTCTCTATCTTAGCACCTCTTTTTTGATAGAATCTACAAAATTTTTGTAGGAATCTAACATATCTTGCAAGTATCTAAAACATTTTTCCAAGCATCATTTATCAAACTATTGACATCTTGTGTGTAGATTCACAACCAAAGTATCTTTTTATCACTAGATATTAGGCACATTAAGGTTAAAGTAGTGGTTATTGAACCTTTTTTTCTTTGTTTGAGTTTTCTTGTAGACGTATGCTCTCTTCTTGCACCTTAGGGTGATCTTGGGGATCAAAAGTCTACTTGCAATCTATCTTTGTTATATTTTTATCTCGAAGGGATCAGCTTTTGTGTATGCTCCCCCCTTGCGCCTTATGCAATCTTGGGTGATCAAAAGAAAGGATGGTTTCTTCTTTGGAGGCCTGCTTGGGGATTTCATCCCCCAAGGGACAACCTCAACTATGTGTGTTGGCGGGGTATATCAAAGGGGGGAGAGAAAAAGTTGTACCTCAATCTAGTTGCATTGTCACTTGGAACAACCTTAGGGCATTGGATGATTCCAGACACAAGGTGAAGTAGTGATTTCTTAATCACTTGTGCCACATTCCTTCAATGGACTAGTGTTCACGGTTTGTGCCTCACGTAACTTGTGTAAGGAAGCTAAGGTAGTGGAACAACTTCCTACACTAATCTTGAGAGGAGAGTAATGCAAAACTTTACAAATCTTTAACAATTATTGAAACTTAAATAGAAATAAACATAGATATCATGCATACCACAACATGGTGATTTACGTGGGGAAAACCCTTTTGGGAGAAAAACCCCACACTCCAAAAGCCACCCAATATATTATTCAGAAATCACAGAGATTACAATATACTTGTAGAGAAAGCTTCTCACAGGAGTATCACCACCAAAGTTCTAGAGACAACATGACCACTATTAGACTCTTAGAATACATCATGATATTGGAGCTATAATACAACACCCTCATCAAATAGGGTTACCTTCTAGGGCAAGACAAGACAATAAAAATCTACCATCAGATCTAAAACCTAATAATGAACAGTCCAGATTTACAATATATCATTAATTTAATGTATGCTGGCCATTTAATAGTTTTTGTTAACAAAAAAATGTTAACATGCATCCCACTCCACCCCATTCTCCCATTGTATATTACACCTATAGGTGTAACTAGGAAATATATATAAATATATATCCTATCAATAATAAAACTTATATAATTGCAAGGTTGAGACACATTTTCCCAGCAAATCTCCCACTTGTCGAACACCTTGCAAGAGAAACAAGAGGGAGTAAACATCATCTCTTAATTTCTAGGGGCTAAAAGGCTCATAGTTTCTGAACACCATCTGAACTTTTCTATGCTGACAGGCTTAGTTAAAGAATCAACAACATTCATCAAAGTCTCTACCTTAACCAGCTTCACCCTGCCATCTTTGACCATATCTCTAACAACATGATAATGTACATCAATGTGCCTGGTCCTGGGATGAAATGTCAGGTTCTTAGCTAGATAGATCACACTCTGACTCTCGCAATAAATTGTCACTGCACCTTGTTTTATTCCAATATTTGAACACAATCTCTTAAGCTAAATGGATTCTTTGCAAGAATAAGTAGATGTCATATACTAAGGTTTGGTAGTGGACAAAGAAACCACAACCTTTGCTTACTCATCCAACTAATTGCACCACCAAATAAAGTAAACACATTGTAAAGGGAAAAATTAGGATAATTGAGTTTTTGGTAGTTTTGTGTGTGTATCCTCCTTTCACCCTTTCATTCAAGGACCTAGGGTCAAGTAGCAACGTATTATCATACCCTAGGTCACTATAAGATGTAGGGAAACTTAGATTTGTATTATTTGAATGTCAATTATGCTTAATTATACATCAAAACCCTAATTATGTAAATACGAAAGAAAACAGATGAATATCAGAAAATGTTGCTATAGAAAGATGTAAAATGATAGATAACTGTGCACCTATTTTTGGGGTTTAGAAATAGAACAGTCAGTGACTAATGAGCAAGCGCCCAAGTTTAATGCCTAGGTTTTGGTTAGGATCTGGAAGCTCAGTCCACAACCTGTTCCCGCTGTCATAGAGATTTTCCCATCATAGGATCCAGAGGACTAAAGAGTGGGCACACAAGTTGAGGGTTTTGTTTTCAACTTTGATCTGCAAATTTAACACTTTGTAATGCCCTCCTACAACTCCAGTTTTCCTATATCTTCAACCTGTAACCTGCAATCACGAAAACTTTGGGAGGGGGTTGTGGTGTTTAGAGGCTTGCCTCAGTCAATCTCTAGAGAGACATTCAAGTCTTCTGAACACCATTGTCAGATAGAGAGTGTGTGCCCTTGGAGGTAGAGGCAAATACCAAATGATAAATTCTAAAAAACACAAATGATGTCACCTTGTAGTGAATATCTCATGGGAGGAAGAAGCTCTTCATGCCATGAGGAAATGGATGCTCAAATATGGAAATACAAACACATAGACAACACAAATCTGCTCTTGCTACACAATGAATGCCCTTAATCACTTTCAAAATGCCAATGCTCATGAAATTTCCATCTAGTTTACAAATGAATTCCTAAGCATGCTTATATATGCAACTACAAACATTCCTGCCAAGAATTTTGTAATTCAAACATACCATGTTGGCATAGGACCCAAATAATGCTCACAGGATGACACTAAAAATTTGGGAATGACCCAAAATAGGGCAGGACCAGGGCATGGGTGCCGAAGTCCTACCCCTATTTTGGTTAGGTTTTGGTTTAAGGGATCTGCCTAGGTCCCATTTGTAATGAAACTTAGGGCTCATTTCATCAGGATGCCAAAATATGATGCTAGATGTCCTAAATGCAGATAAAAGACCTGAGAGCTAAATCTTATGAGGGAAAAGCCCCCAAGAGGACATTTTTTGACATTGCATTTAGCCCCCACTTTAATGTATGTATAAATACAAGGTCAATACATGTATTAAAGTACATTCAATAAACATAGAAAACATGTCAAGCACAAAGAAGACACACCAGACACATTGAAGACAATAACAAGCATGTAAAACACAAAGAAGATAGTTACAGTCACGCAAAACATGGAGAATACAACAGATGCATAGAAGATAGTTAATGCATAGAAGATAGGAATGATTTCTTTTCTTTTCTTTTTCTCATATAGATGAAATACAGATGCAAGTACAAGGAAAGTAAACACACCTCCCATAATGTAGGAAGCACTCATTGTGCTAGTCTTTAAACTACATATATGGGGCAACACACATGCAAGACATGCCAAACCTCCCAAAATGTAGGAAGCACTCATCTTGCTGGTCTTTAGACTGCATATGGGGTAAAAAACATGGCAAACAAAGAAAGCATGCCAAACACACACACTTTAAAGACATAAATAAAACATGGCAAACAAGCGATGAGTGTTCCTATTTCTAGGCTCATCACCATCTTGGACACATTATAGGCACATGCCGATGATTGGGCTTTGCCACAACAATCTCCAAAGACACACTAAAGGGTTGAGTTAGTCATAGAACTACTCCACACCTCTGCAGAGGACTTTTGAAAATGACAGGATGACGCAATCTGCTCTGAAAAGTACACCATCCCTACCTCTGCAAAGGGCTTAAGATGATTGATTGATTGATTGCAAACAAACTCAGAGTGCAGGAGGGACTCATCACCACCAATCTTTAAACTGCACCTGAGGACAAGCACATTGCTAACATCTACAATAGATAGCTGACCTTATATATGCCCCCACCTTAAGGTGGTTGATATCATACATCGATATTAAGAATGTTAAGGTAGGAAGAAAACACACAAGGGAACACAGAATTTTACAAAGCCCATGCCCCCAGAGGTGACATGTACTTTACAATTGCCAAATGTTCCCACAAATACATCCCTGCAAGAAACATGTTAGTGTCCATAATTATGATAAAAAACAACATCAATGCATATGATTAATCACACAACGAGCCAAGGTTATACTACAAATTCAGAGATCAAGGATAACCGTGGGGCTATATCACAAAAATTTCAGAACTGACTGTCACCAAGGTGAGATTCAAAGACAAATAAAGTGTGTGGAGCAACATTATTGTTAAGGTTTGTAAGTTGGATAAAGATCATCAAAATCACTACATAGAAAACACGAGTGTTTCTACTAGCCAAGCATCGGATAAGATATATAATCCCATCATTATATTAGGAACTAAGTCCAATTTTTTATTTCTTGCAAAAGGGACACTAGTTCTGCATCAGTATAAATGTTTTTTCGTCATCAACCCGCTAGATATAAACACTAGAGGAAGGGAAAAAATAAATAAGAGAGGAGAAATAAGTGTCTTAGGGATAGTCACATAGGAGGGTGCCCCTAAATCACCAACTGCAATGATATGTATGTAAGACACAACACACAATAATGAAATTAGAGAGAGGTGATATAGAAGAACGATGATACAAATAGAAGGTCACAACAGAGGCAGTCTCTTGGTATCCTAGACCTTACAAGAGAATTAGGGGTTATCCCAAGAGGCCTAAACAACAAATAAAACATCACGAGAGAAACACATCATGAGAGATAAAGGGTTAAAAATACTTACCTGAAGGATCTTTGTGCTAAGTCTCATCATCAAGTAAATCATCATCATCCTCCCACTCCTGAATGCTAGAGGAAAGTGGGACATAAGGCACCATAGCCCAACTCTTGTCTTTAGGTTTCATTCTTAGGATCATCTTTGTTTGGTTCAATGTTTGGATCAATGTTTTCTTGTTGAGATGCAAGGTTTATGGCATAAGCTTGTCTTCTTCTTCTTCTTTCTCTTGCTGTTATATTTCTTTTTCTCTTACTACTTATCTCTTGTAAGATAGGGCTTTTCTCTTTCATGGGTTTTTTCATTTTAGAAGAGGAAGCACGGGGATTAAATCTCATTTGTCTAGGTGGAATGTTTTTTTGTCAACAATTACCTCCCAATCCTTGTAAGGATGGTGGGGGAGGAACCTTAGCATAGGGACCTTATCCTTTTGGTCTATGGTTCTCTTCAAATGCAGGTTTCTTGTCTTTTGTTGTTTCTTGCATAGAGGGACCAGCCATTGGATGTAATAGTTTTGCTTTGTAATTTCTATAGCTCAAAAAGTTAAAGTCTATTCATGGTTCTCGTTTCTTTTTAGATTTATCCCAAAAGTAATCTAGTGTATAATGTTTTCTTGCAACCAAAGGTTTATACTTATTGTGAGGGATAGTAATTATAAATCCATTACAAGGAAATTTTAGACAATTATGAATTGTTGAAGGGATAGCCTTTAACCACAAGTATCCCAATTTTATGTGAAAGAGGTTAGAAACAGGGACAACATCAAACCATTGTTCTACATGTTTTTCAAATACAGTTACCAACAATGATATCTTACCCAGAGGATTTACAAAGGATCCCTTATGTGTTTTAATCATCATGTCTGAAGGGTCATAAGAACCTTGCATCAAGTTATGTAAATAGAGGAATTCTTCCATGGAAACATTGGTCATGCAATTAGGATCAACAAGTGTTCCATCCATAGGGTTTCCCATTATTTTCATATTGATGTAAAGAGGTCATTCAATGTCTTTAATTATTCTATCATGAGGTGTAAATATAATTTCAGGTTCAGGGACCTTTCTCTTCATGTAAGGCCTAGGAGGGAGCCTATTGTTGTTGGAATTAGAGGCCATGTGTATATGCTCAAATTAATGCAAAATCATATTTTAAAAGCTTTCTAAAAGTATGCCAGAGACAAGTACAACACTATATGCAAAAATGACCTAAAATACTTGATTGTTTGTACTTTTTCACTGCAAATATATGAAAGAAAATGTGTTGTAAGGATTTTGATTAGGGGAAGCAAATAATATGTCTAATATTAGTCCAATAAAGCAATAATATCATTCACAACACACTCTTGATGCAAATCTAAGCTGATGACAAGTCAAAATCTAGTGAAAATACACTAAAATGTGTGATCTTTTCACCAATTCTCAATGCGAAAGAGCATGATAAAGGGTGTTTTGAGGAAACTGATGATGGATAGAAAATTATATCAGTATTAATAGTCACCTAATTCCAAAAAATCTATCACAACATGCTTATAGTGCCACTCAAGATCAAACCCTAGTGAAAATATAGCAAGAATATGCAATTTTTCATAATTTTTTAGCTCCAAGACCTATAAAAAGGGGTGTTGTAAAGAATTTTAAGAGATGAAGAAAATAATATGAATGATAAAAATCAATTAGTGCAAAAATACTCTTCACAACATGCCTATGGTTCAAATTTTGAAAGTCAATAAGGCCAAATCTAGTGAAAATCAAGGTTTTTCAAGCCCTAGGTTTGAGATCTTGATGCAAAATGCTATATGAATGTCTTGTAATCTGATTTATAATAAAAATTAAGTCCACTCAGATCTGAAAATGATTTTTACACCCTACCATGCAAAATTCAAGTGCAAATCTAAGGAAAATCAATGAAAATGCTAGTTTTTTTGTTGAAATTTTCTATGTAAAAATGTAAAATTTTGAGATTTAAATGTAAATTTACACTAAAATGTAACACTACAGCCAAATGAAAATTTTAATGAGTGTCTAAGATCAACATAAAAATCTGAAATAAGATTTTGCCTACAAACCCTAGATTTTGGAATTACTAGGTTATATGAAAAATTCAAAATTTCTAACAAAACCCTAGCAATTTTATGATGAAAATGTAATACAAGATATTGAATTTTTGTAATTTTCTCAAATTTATCATATAATTAATGCAAAAATTATAAATTTGATGAAATTCAAATTAATTAATGCAACATAGAAACCTAAGAATGCAACTTTTTTCAAGTTTTTCAATTTTTTTGTAATTTTTCCAATGCAATAAGATGAATGATAATATGAATGAATGAAATCAATGAAAATTTGAAGCAAAACAATCAACAAGGTGCAAACAAGTCCAAAAACAAGGGCTCACCAAAATCTAAAGGGTAAAATTAGGATAATTAAGTTTTTGGTACTTTTGTGTGTATCCTCCTTTCACCCTTTCATTCAAGGACCTAGGGTCAAGTGGAAATGTACTATCATACCCTAGGTCACTGTGATATGTAGGGAAACTTGGATCAGTATGATTTGATTGTTAGTTATGCTCAATTATGCATCAAAATCCTAATTATACAGATACGGAAGCAAATGGATGAATATTAGAAAATGTTGTTACAAAAAGATGTAAAATGATAGATAACTGTTCACCTATTTTTAGGGTTCAGAAGTGGAATAGTCAAGGACTAATGAGTGGGCACCCAAGTCCAATGCCTAGAATTTTGTCAGGATTTGGAAGCTTAGTCTGAAACCTATTCCTGTTGTCATAGAGATTTTCTCATCACGGAACCCAGAGGACTAAAAAGTGGGCGCCCAAGTCCAGGGTGCTATTTTCAACTCTGATCTACAAATCCAACACTCTGTAATGCCCTCCTACAACTCCACTTTTGCTATATCTTCAACTTGTAACCTACAATCATGGAAACTTTGGGAGGGGGTTGTGGTGTTTAGAGGCTTGCCTTAGTGAAGCACCGGAGAGACATTCAAGTCTTTCGAACACCGTTGTCAAATAGAGAGTGCATGCCCTTGGAGGTAGAGGTAAAAACCAAATGATAATTTCTCAAAAACACAAATGAGGTCACCTTGTAGTGAAGATCTCATGGGAGGAAGAAGATCTTCATGCCATGAGGAGATGGATGCTCAAATTTACAAATACAAACACATAGACAACACGAATCTGCTCTTGCTACATAATGAATTCCTTGAATCACTTTCAAAATGCCAATGCTCATGAAATTTCTATCTAGCTTACAAATGAATGCTGAAGCATACTTATATATGGAACTACAAACACTCCCGCCAAGAATTTCATAATACAAACTTATTGTGTAGGCATAGGACCCAAATAACAGTCACAAGACGACACTAAAAATTTGGGACTAACCAAAAATAGGGCAAGACTAGGGCACGGGCGCCCAAGGCCTCCCCCTATTTTGGTTAGGTTAGGTGCAAGGGATCCCCCTAGGTCCCATTTTTCATGAAACTTAGGGCTCATTTCATCAAGATGTCAAAATATGATGCTAGATGTCCTAAATGCAGATAAAAGACCTGGGAGCTAAACCTTATGAGGGAAAAGCCCCCAAGGGGACATTTTTTGATGTTACACACATAAGTATTGGTGGATCATCTACTACCAATATCACCTACCTAGGCTGAATCCACATAACCATGAATATCAAGGGAAATATCGTCTTCAGTCAAATTACTATGATAACACATGGAATACTCTGAGGTACTGCACAAATATCTGAGGACTCTTTTGATTGCATCCCAATGAACTCTACCCTGGGATTAGACACATATCTAGAAAGAACTCCCACTGCTTGGGCAATGTTTGGTCTAGTATAAACCATAGTATACATCAATCTTCCAACTATAGTTTGGTAAGGCACTCTGCTCATCTCTTCCATCTCTGATGGATATGTTGGACAATCTCAAATAGATAACTCCATTCCAACTAAAAAGGGAACACACAATGGTTTACAATCATGCATGTTAAACCCCTATAAAATTGAATTAACATACTTACTTTGGCCAAGGCATAGCTTTCTGTTCACTCTATCTCTTCTAATTTCCATCCCAAGAATGTGTCTAGCTGCACCAAGGTCTTTCATTTCAAATTTAATAGCAAGTTGAGATTTCAGTTCTGAAATCATACCTTTCCATTTACCAATAAATAACATATCATCAATATGTAATGCAATAAATAGGAAAAAATCACGATCAGTCTTATAATAAACACAATGATCTAATTTACAATGCTCAAATCCCAAACTCAACACATATGTATCAATTTTTTGGTACCACATCCTAGGACTCTATTTTAGACCATACAAAGATTTCTTCAATTTGCGAACCAAATTACCTTTACCTTTCACCACATAGCACTCTGACTGTGTCATATAAATATCCTCCTCCAAGTAACCATGAAGGAAAGCAGTTTTCACATCCATTTGTTCAACCTCTAAATCATAAGTAGTAGCAATAGAAAGAAAAAATCTAATGGATGCCATTTTTGCAACAAGAAAAAATATTTGACCATAATCAACACTCTCAACTTGAGAGTAACTTTTCGCAACCAACCTTGCTTTGTACTTCTCAATACCTCCATCTGAACAAATCCTTTTCTTGAACATGCATTTGCAACCAATGAGTTTTCATCCTTCAAGCAATGGTACAAGATCCCATGTATCATTCTTTTTTAAAGATGTCATTTCTTCATCCATAGCAATCTTCCAAGATTCTGCATCATTCATACCTAATGCCTCTTCTATAGATCTAGGTTCATCCATGTTAGTATTCAAAGAAAAAATACATCTCCAATCATTAGGTGAATACCGCTTAGGTGGTTTTCTATGCCTTGTAGACCTACAAACAAGTTGAGTTGGAGGTTCTTCCTCCTCTTTTGAAGATTTAGAGATAGATGAGCTCTCCTCAACTTCTTGTCTATCCATGGGCCTTGATTCAAATTTCTTAGGTATAGAAGGAAATTGAATCACATCTTCCTGTTTACTTTGTTCTGGCTACAATTTAATAGAAAAAAGGTTTAGTTTCTCTAAAAATAATACTTCTACTATATATTACGTTATGTGCAATAGGATCCCAAAGCTTGTATCCTTTCACACCATAACTATATCTAATAAAGATATATTTCATAGCCTTGTTCTCCAACTTTGGTTGTTTCTCATTTCACACATGTGCATATGCCTCACAACCAATAACTCTAAGATGTCTTAATGAAGGATTGTGACTCGACCATGCCTCTATAGGCATTTTATCAACAAGAGCTGATGTAAGAGACATGTTAATCAGGTAACAAATAGTGGCAATAGCTTCAGCCCAAAACCTTTGTTCTAGACTAGCACCACTCAACATACTCCTAGCCTTCTCCATCAATGTCCTATTCATTCTTTCTACAACTCCATTCTGTTGTGGAGAATACGGAGTTGTCTTTTGTCTATGAATACCATAATTTTTACAAAATCTATCAAAATCATTAGAGAAAAATTCTCTGCCAGTATCAATCCTCAAACATTTTATTTTCTTTCCAGTTTCCAACTCAACCATTTCTTTAAATTCTTTAAATTGACTAAAAACTTCAGATTTACTCTTTAGAAAGTATACCCATGTCCTTCTACTATAGTCATCAATAAATGAAACATAATATGTGGATTTTCCAATTGAAAGAACATCTACAGGACCAAACACATTAGAATGAATAAAATCTAATACACCAAAAGATTAATGAGAACTCGAGTAAAATTGAATGTGGTTTTGTTTTCCATAAATACAACACTCACAAAAATAAAACTCAAGATTACAATCAGACAACCCTTCAACAAGGTTTTTATTTTTCAAGGTCCTTAGACCCTTTTCTCCAATGTGGCCAAGTCTCTGGTGCCATAACATAGTTTTCTCTATAGGTAACTTTGATTCAAATGAAATAGCACCCTTGGGTACCCAAAAGTCATGACCATCTGTTGAAGATGAAACCCTCTCCTCTTCCACATACTTGCTTTTCACAGAAGTACTATTGAACTCAACAGTGCATGCATCAAGCTTATATAATGTGTCATATTTAACACCTCTAGCAATCAACATAGCACCTCTAACCATCTTGCATCCTGCATCAGAAAATACTACCTACACACCTGCATCTATTAGTTTGCTCACAAATAACAAATTTTGTGTTAATCTAGGGATATGCAACACACCATGAATCCTTTTTATTCTACCATTAGGAAACCTGATTCTAACTTTACTATGACCAACAATATTTAAATTAAAATCATCACCCAAGTACACTTTACCTCCATCAAATTCTTCATATTTGAAAAAAACTAATCACTATTAAAGGTCATATGGAAAGATGCACCTGAGTCAATTAACCATGCATCATTACCTACATGAATTTCCAAAGCTACAATGAATGCATCACCAGCTTCCTTTTTAGACTCAGAATTAGAATCAAATCTCTTCTTCTTCTTCTTCTTTTCTTCTTTGCATTCCTTATGAATATGTCTAGGCTTGCGGCAGTTCCAATGAATAACTTTGGACTTTCTTGAAGATTTGGGTCTCCCCTTGGACTTGGATTTATCACGCTTCTTATTCGTCTTGCTTTTTTCCTTAGGTCTTCCACAAACATTTAGGGCCTCCTTGGTACTAATGGATACCTTCCTCCTCATCTCTTCAGAAAGAAAAGAACCCACCACATCTTCAATCTTCAATATAACAAAAGTACTTCCAATAGCCATAACAAGAGAACCCCATGAATTAGGCAAAGAACAAAGCAATATCTGACATTTCTCCTTGTCATCCATTTTGACACCAACTAATACCAATTGAGCCACTAGCATATTGAATTCTTCTTGGTTGTCTGTAATTCGTCCACCCTCTTCCATTCTCAAGGAATGCAATTTCTTCCTCAAGAAAATATTGTTCACTAAAGATATGGCTTGATACATCTCACCTAGCATCTTCCATAGTTTCTGTACAAAAATCACTTCATGGACATTGATTAAAACATAGTTTTCCAAACACAATCTAATTAGACCCTTGCCTTTACGGTCTATAACATCATATTGAGAAACCAAAGTAGGATATGTAGGCCTTGAAATCTTCTCATCAACAACATCCCACAAAGCTTGATATATCAACATATCCTCCATCTTCAACTTCCAGATTTCAAAATTATTTCCAAAATATTTATCCACCTCTATTCTCCCTAATAAACTTGCCATCTAAAAATTCCTGCAACAAGATCACAAAGTGTCTTCTACACAAGCTCCCACTCAAATTTGGATTAGTTCAAAAAACCCAACAACCCACAACTGAAACCAAAGGTGATCAGTCTTTGATACCACTTGTAAGGTAGCTAAGGTAGTGTAACAACTTCCTACACTAATCTTGAGAGAAGAATAATGCAAAACTTTACAAATCTTTAATAGTTACAAAAACTTAAATAGAAATAAACATAGATATCATGCATACAATAACATAGTGATTTATGTGGGGAAACCCTTTCAGGAGAAAAAACCCACACTCTAAAAGCTACCCAATATATTATTCATAAATCACAAAGATTACAATATACTTACAGAGAAAGCTTCTCACAAGAGTATCACCACTAGAGATCCAGAGATAACACGACTACTATTAGACTCTTAGAATACATCATGATATTGCAGCCATGATACAATGCCCTCATAAAATAGGGTTACCTTCTAGGACAAGACAAGAAAACAAAATATCTACCATCAGATTTAAAACCTAATATTGAATGGTCTAAATTTACAATAAATCATTAATTTAGTGTGTGTCGGCCATTTAACAGTTTTTGTTAACACAAAATGTATTCATTCTAGTGTTTGATGTGTTTGATGTATTTTTATATGCTTCTACTATACTTTATGGCATGTGATAAATCATAGGATTGCACACACAATAAAGTGGGGGCTAAATTTTATGGAGTAAAAAGTGGACACATGCCTTTTTACCTCCTATTTACCTCCTAGGTCCCCATGTTTACACTCTACAAAGTAAATTATTCATCCTGATGAGAAATCCCCTGAAACCCATGTCAAATGGGAACAAGGGGCCCATTTAATACTTAGGTCCTAACCAGAAAGGCATATTGGGACTTGGGTACCCGAGCACAAGTCCACCCCGATTGGTTAGGGTAAAATTTAAAGGATGTTGCAATAGGACTCTTAAATGGTCCTCCCTTGTCGGCTCTTTTAATTAATTTGTGAAAGTTTAATAGGATAACATATATAAACAAGTGTTTGAATTCATTTTCTTACAAGTAGATGATAACAAGGTTATGACATTGTCTAAAGATGAATTCAAGGCATTCATTGTGTTTGTTGTAGATTTGTGTTAGTATTGTGTTTGATGCAGATTTAGAATAATCATCAACATCCTTATGAGTTTAAGACTCTTCACCCTCATAAAGAATTCACCTCCAATGTGACATTATAATTATGTTTGAATCATTTCATCATCATTTTGATTATCTTTACCCTCTATCCTATAAGGACATGCTCTCTCTAACAACAGTGTTGGGAAAATTGAATGCTAACCCAGGATTTGACTGAGGCAAATTCCTAAATAGCACAACCCCCAAACCCCATTTCTTCTTGTGTGCAGGTTATAGGTACAGAAATTGCAGAAGTGAAGGTATAATGAGGTTGATGAAGGGATCAAAATTTGGGATCTAAAAATAGAGTTCAAAAATTCACCTGTAGCATACTTGGGTGCTAGACCCAGTGTCCAATAGCTAAAATAGACCCTAAATTCAACATCGGAGCATCGTTTATGACATTGTTCTAGTTTTGAGCTTTTAGATGTTGGGACTTTTGGGACTTGGGCACTAGCCTTAGAGTCTTCCAACATTTCATCTTTTGAGGGATAGGTTTGGACATCTCATTGATCATGGGCTGGTACTTTAAATCCTGACTTGTTATTGTTTCTCTTTTATAAGTCGATTATCATTATTCTAGGGTTTAGTGCAATGATTAGCCTAAGGTTTGATAAAAGGCAT
The DNA here is from genome assembly GCA_027924645.1 of Cunninghamia lanceolata. Lineage (NCBI taxonomy): Eukaryota > Viridiplantae > Streptophyta > Pinopsida > Cupressales > Cupressaceae > Cunninghamia > Cunninghamia lanceolata. The sequence continues at coordinate 7,297,104 of BSBN01000693.1, forward strand.
GGTTGAATCACATCATTCCCCTACAAACTAGAGTACAAAATCAGTAGCTAAGTCCTCTTCCATCTTGTAGTGACTTGGCTCGGGTTTATCCTTGAATGTTGTAGTAAAAGGAGGGTTTGATCTAGTGTACTAACATACTTTGTATCCCTCTCTCTTTTCCCTACTTAACAAAACCAAATGATTCATGTGTCTTGTCTACAATCGTGGAATTTGGGTTTACACCTGCAATTAGAGTTAATTGAAAATCTCTTTAGTCTTTCAACATTTTGTGCATACCTAGAAATAGTCACACCATAAGTATATAGTATTTTTTATCAAGGAGTAATGTTATTGTAAATACTTATAAACAAACATTCATATGTGATATGCATGCATTCCGTGATTCAATATTTTTTTGAGGTATTTTATGTGTGCAAGGTCATTGAAGTTACTATTTATTGAAAGTTTCTATAAAGCTTTCAATCCATTTGAGTAATTAGCTTTACACCAGTAATTTATTTTATCATAGACATTCAATAATTGATTATTCTACAATCATACACACCAAAATTAAACATCTATTTTAGGTATTCGATTACCAGTTCATGTAGGACCATGGATCTAGTTTATACTAATAAATTAAAACATACCAGGTCTACACTACTACATCTTGCGAAGTTGACTGGCATGGATTATGGAATCAGCTCTTTACCTACCATTTTGTTCTTGCTCATAAGTCTCAAGATGTTGCTAACAAAACTCTTGTACATATCCTATAATCATGCTTTCCATGAGATGATATCTCATAGTATCTTTCCATTACCAATGTGTGTCCCTTGTATGCTGGCTAGGTTGTGATTTATTCCTAACAATAATATTTTCTTGAAATTTTCCAAAACTTTTTCAACAATTTTGATTTGTACATATCATGCAATATTGCATTCTATGAGATGACATCTCTTTAAGGCATTTTGTTAACCAATTCATGTGCCTTATCTATGCTTCCACATTGTTTTTACATGCATGTCAACCAAAGCAGTTATAACTATAATATCTGGCAAATCAACCTTTTCATTACGCCCTGATGGATGTCCATACCCTCATCCAAAACTTTTATCTATGCTTAGGTAGAAAGGATACTGGAAAAGGTTGTGGGGTTTGGCTTTATGCCTAGCAATTGGATTTTTTTGAAAATTTCTAGTATTTGTAACAAATCCATTTAGTACATATCCTGAAATCATTACAGTCCATGATGCCTAAATTTCCTTTTCATTCATCATCTCCTTTACTTTTTAACTGCACCACATCCTGCCTACTTCTACATAGGTGTCTGAGAGAACATAACTCTTGTAGCATTTTTAGAACCCAAATCAAAGACAGTGTTGCCATAACTATTCCTAAGCCTATTCTCTTATGTGATCTACTAGCACCAAGAAAACAAATCCACACAATCCATTGTAGGTTTTATTGGAAAATCATAAAATCTATGGGTCCTTAAAGGAACAAAGTATTTATACAATTTTAATGTAATCACAAGACTTCTAATACTTAAAAATAGTGTCTTTGCCTCTTGCACTACTCAAATTTCACTAAAATCAAAGGTTACGCTTGTTTTTATTAGTTGATCAAATTCCTTCAGGTCTACAAAAGACACCATAACTCATGTTGGGAAGATACCCTAGGATTATAAAATGGATGAGTAAATACTCAACTCAACAACAACCTCCTTTTATTTGAGGACCTCTTACCACAAATCAACTGAATCTGAATATTAAAGCTTTTCACTCTGTCTACTATAATCCACATCTGCAAGCTTTAAATATTGAAGAAACTTTTTTTTTTACCAAAGAGGAGGTAGCCCTTAGACATTTGTATAATCTTGAAGCAACTTGAATTGGAAAATCTAGAATTAAACTATTTTCTAATCTCTATTTCCAAAAACAAATAAAACAAGGCCGCTTTGCAGCGAAGTTCCTACCAAATACTGGTAGGACAATTTTGTTCTTTGCAGTGGTTCGTGGTGTTTTTGTTTCCAAAGTATGTCTAGAAAAACACTTTTCATCAAAGTATTACTCAAAAATCTATCATGGGAAGCAAAGCACAATTGCAACCACAATTATTGTCTATGGTGTATAAGAAGCATGTAGGTTAGCAAAGCCACAAAGAAATACAAAGCGAGTTTTAGCATCTAATTATATCTGTCTGAGACAACGCTAGATCTATAGAAGACCATCTATATATCCTGAGAAGATAATATGGAAAAGAGCAATAGGCAGATATCATGCATTTGACATTAGCCATTTATAAAGAAATAGATTTCAAATACTAATAAGAATCAACTAAAAAGCAATTATGTGAAATTAGCGGAAGTTAAACCATTGCATCCAACATATAGTCCATCCTATCGACACTTGCAACTAAATCATTCTTCCCCATTTCAAGCTTATGAGAGAAGATCTTATTATGCCTTACATGCAAGCTCTAAGGAAGGTCAGAAGGAGAAAATCATGCAATTTCAACTGCAAGTTGCTCGTAGACATAGAGATATATAATATTACAAAAATGGTGTGCATGAGAGCACAAAGTAACTAGACACAAGAGGACCATAGATAGTTAGGACCTTAAATTATCACTAAAATAACTCAAAATAAAATAAATCAAAACCAGAAACACAATACTCAAACTTCCTCTATTGAGAAGAGAGGGTATTGCTACCAGTACATAGAATAGGGATGGTGGACAAATGATTTATTTGTGTAATGTCAAAAGGCAAGAAGTGATTTTTCTTTTGCTTTTTGACAATGGGTAAAACAAGTGGCTAACAATGTTAGTTGCTTTTGCTTTGTGCAATTATGAATGGTTGTATAGCTAAAACAGAGATCTATATGTGATGACAAAACTCCTTAAACCCTACCTTTTCCAATATAAGTGTGTGTTGTATAGTAGAAATAGGTTTCCTTTAATACATATTTCAGTAAGCATGTGATCAGTCAAATGTATTAACAATGGACTTGAATGCTGCAAGAAAGAATGCTAGCAATGATATGGAACCTTCAATGGAAACCATCACTTACCCATTTCGATTCAGCTCATGTCTGTCCTATTATCAGTTCTTCTTTGTTCTCCTTTTTGCCCAAGAGTTGCTGCATTAATGACCAACTTGAGGATGCTTTTGGTTCCTCTTTAATATTAGAAATGATGTTGAAGATTGTTAAGCTGAATTTGGCTCATTTTGTTTGGTTACAATTAGTATTGAACATGACTCAGACTGTTATGTGTTGAGTGCAGAGCCAGTAGCTCTTATATAGTTTTGTTTGGTGGGCTTGGTCGATCTAATGAAACATCACTTAGATTTAGATTACAGAAACCCTGGTTTGAATCATTGTGGGAGTATTTAGCTTAGAACAACAGTATTTTGGAAATTGCATTAACCTTGGGAACTCTATGAGCTATTGTTTCTAGTGTTAAATAGAGGTGTAGTTGCAAAGGAAAAATGTTTTATCTGATCAAACCCTTTTTCCTTTTTTCATTTCCTTTTTAAGTTGGTGTTAGGAGGGTTAATGATGGTGTTGTATTTACAAGCTATATGCTTAATAGCATAGGAAATAAAATAGCGTGGGGGTTCTTCTGGGTAGTGCTCTTTCTATCTTCCTCATTTGGAATTACCAATGAAATCTTGGATTGTAGAAAATACAAAATGAAAATTTTCAGTAATCTTTGCAAACTAACTACCATGAACAAGGTTTTCACAATAAATGTGAGGAAGAAAAGGTTTTGGAAAAATTGTGTGTTTTGTTCAAGTTTTAGATCAGACTAAATGATGAACAAAAGTTAATAGGATTGCAAAATTAGCTTAAAAAAACATGGGATGCCAAAGGAGGAGTTCGGTAAGACTAACTACTTTCTAACTTCAAAGTTTTCTAAAAAAATACTCCTTAATCATCTTTAGTAGTCCAACTACCCAACTACAAGAGCATTAGAATATGAAATTTGTACATCTCATTTTTGTTAATTGAGTGTTTCAATTTTACTTAATCATAAATTGAACGGGAGGTTTCTGATTGATCTTTTATGGAGCAGGTAATTAATCATGGGATTGATGCATCTCTGAGTAGAAAGTATGTTAGATATAGCCCATCAGTTCTTCTTACTCTCCTCTGAGAAGAAAATGAAGAATGGGAACATGGATGTTTTGGATTCAGTAAGATATGGAACCAACTTCAATGCCAAAGTTGATCTATTTTTTAGTTGGAGAGATCATTTGAGGCATTTATGCCATCTACTGCAGACTCCAGATAATCGCCCAAATTATAGGTAGTATTTTTCTTTACTTTATTATCAGATGAAAGAAACTTATATTAATGAAAAGGGAAGTCTAGATTTTAATATTTTATATATTTTCTAGATCAGTACATCCAATATTTAAGCTAAAATTAACACTTTGTTGTTTAAAATAATTTCACTGTCAAACTCAACTGCTTGAGTCCATAAAGAGATCTTTTACCCCTAGTTTTTCCAAAGACCAAAAGAAGTATAGTCTAGAAGTATCTAGAGGACATCATAATTAATTGACTTCTTAGAGTTTAAATGAGCTTTCACTGTAAAATTAGAACACTTAGATCAATTATTTTCCCTTTTAGTTTTATTTGGCTATTCACAGACTAGAAGCATAAAAATAGAGAAGGGTAAAACTCATAGGGAATATAGACTTGTGAAGCTTAAACAAATTAGCTAGTCTTGATTTAACAAAAAGATATTAAGTAATATTCAAGCAAAATTTAAAATAAAAAATAAAAACCCTCACATAATGTAAAGAGCTTTGCAAATTCCGAGCTGCAGAATAAGCCAAGAATACAAAGAGAAATGTAAATCTCAGAACATGAAGGTCCCTCAGATTATGACTGGAGGTCTTTGAACAGAAATTGAGCCTCTGAAGCTCTGCAAGATTCCCATCAACAAACATAGAAGAGTCTGTTAAAAGAGGAAGACTTTCAGGGGTTACCTCTCTAATAGATTTGATAGTTATTTGACCTAATCATCAAATGGGTATCATTAAATCCTCGATTCTTTCAGCCCAAAATATATTTGCATGGTTATTCATGAGTAGAAGATAGCTGAAAATGTGAAATACAAAGAAGTACAAATCTATCTTGCAATACCTCACTAATTAGCATTTAAGTGCTTGAATAGAAATGGTGGCTCTGTGCAATAAGAACATCCTTAAGTGCAATGGCATAACAGAGCTTGTCAATTCAACTAGAGAAGAGATTTAAATTTTGCAAACATTTGTGTTGGCAGTAAAACTAGTAATCAATTTGGAACAGACAAAGTTGATAATGAAAATGCATCCTCTAACTTTATGAAATGTACTCATTATAGAGGTTAGGAATTCAATCTTGCTTAGGCTTGGTACTACTATAATCATTCCAGAAGAACACTAAATTTTTTTTTGCAACAAGACATGCTTCTTAGTGCAAAATAAAACACATATTTATCTGAAGCAGATGAAAAGCCAGGATCCAAGCTCTTGTCGACAGGAGCACAGGAGAAGAGCAAAGTTAGTTAGCTGTCGTTGAGAAGAGGCCAAGCAGAGCAAAGTTAGTTAGCTCTCAAATGATGACCCATCACCAACAACTATCTTTCAAAGACTAATCCACATCTCCCTTCTGCACCAACATCTATCCACGCACAAAAACTATTTGTTGGTTGCGTGTCCTCAAACAAAAATGCAGCAGAGATGAGAATACAATAGAGGTCCTTTGCAATCATGCCTTCTCTTGCATTGGGAAGTATGAACACCTCTGCATCAACCAACGAGAATATGACGAAATCAAATGTTAATTGGTAATCATTAAAAATTGGTCAATTTTCGTGTATTAGACATTGCAGTGGAATTTAAAACAACAAAACTCAGGAATTTGATTGGCTGTAGAACAACAGATTAATCACACATTAAAAAAAGCCCCTCCGCTATAGTTCCATTGGCAGGAACTAAAAATCTAAATGGAAATTGTCAATCTACTTTGAATACATACAAGGATTATAATGGTAGAAAATTGAGTACTCTCTTTGATTTCATTCTTTCAGATACTGAATGCAGGATGTGTGATTGTCATCTTACTTCCCACATACTCACTATTCTTAGGTCTCTCTGTTGTTCTGAATGTATGTAGGTTTTTATATCTTTAAGCATAACTGGGAGCTGACACAAAGTTTCAAATAGTTCACTAATCTATGTGCTGCTATCTCTACAGAGGTTGATTTCAACACCTTTAATAGTCTTAAAACAAAACAGCGTTATATTTGCAGTGCAAAAGAATTTTTACAAATCTTATTTTAAAAATCAAAGAGAAAGAATGTACCAAGGAAATAACATAAATCACCATCTTGATCCTTGTCATCGACATATTACACACTGGGATTTTGGTTAACATCTTAGTTCTATGACATCTTAATGAGATAGCAATAGTTTCATTGAACATGTGAATGTAGATACTTGATACAATAGAATAAGTTAAATTGGGTTTTATTTATAAATTTAAAGAACATTGAGGTTCTCTAATAATATAGAGCATCATTATTTTGGAAGAATTGATTTTCAGGACACATTACATGCATAGAGTAGAATTACTAATTACACTTTGTTTAATTGTTCATTAAGTAAGGTATGGTTATTAATAACTTCTTACATTAACAATTAAATTTCTATTGACTTTGAAATAGTTAGGTCATCTTAAATTATTCATTCTCATTTCTTAAGTCCTTAATTTTTCTTATCTTTAACATTGAATTTTAGCTTGATCTTATAATTAGTCTTCCAAATAAGGTTGGAAAGTTCATAATCAAAAAATGGTGATTGATCTCTTGCAAAACATTTTGTGTAAGTTTATTGTTAAAACAATATGTTCTTTTGGAAAGGAGCTCATCATTATCAAACCTACAACATCATGAAAACTAAAACACTTCACGTTAAACACCCTATTAGGTGTTTGTTTATATTTTCTTCTTTAGGTTTGCATTCATGTTTCACCTAAGTAGGTGGCAACCAATGAAGAATTTTCTAGGGAAACTAGACCCTAGAAAGACTTGTGTACCCACTCGTATAGTTACATAAATATAGAACAAACAAAATTACATATTTTGTGAGTGTGATTCAGTGCTATTGTGGACTTGATCCCATGGATATAGGGTATGTAGGCAATCAAGACAATGAAGGATGTTCCTAGTACTTAGTCCCTGAGAATATAGTTTAAGAGTATATCTTGAGAATGTATATGGGTCCTTATAGGGATGAAGATCACTAACAAAACCGATATGTGGGATGGATTACAATCGATCATCAAGGAGGAAATGAGAATGGAAGAAGTTGGCAATGATGTGGTGTATGATATGGCCAATCATGCCCCTCTTTAAAAGAGAAGAGCCCACAAGAATGGTTAAATAGAGAAGGTAAGATGGTGGAGAAGTTGAAGATTCCTAGCTGTAAATGTGATTACAACATATAGAGTGTGGAGGCACAACTTAGGAGGGTGTTTGTGATATCCTTGTAGAGAGAAGAGAATGCTATCAGGGAGGTCATTGGGGAGAACATCCTACAATATGCACACATCAATGACGTGGACTTGGTGCAAAAGCTCATATACAGTGCAGTGGTCACCATGGGGAATTTTTGATGGGGAGAAATGCTCAACAACAAAGTGGTGATTCATCAGCCTCATGTAGAGGTGTCAAGCATGATAGTGGATATGGAGAGGAGACAACTTGACTGGTCTAGTGGGACACACTTGCTGCATCGAGGTAGCACTTAAGAACAAAAAATGAAGCAATTCATTAAGCCTTTTAGGGAAGGTATCAAAAGGGACAATATGGAAACTTACACCTATATTGACCATGAAGGGGATATCCTGTCTCTTACACAAATTGAAAGGCTCAAGGAAATGGCCTCTATCCCATGCTTCCTCTTCCACCATTAGGTGGTGGATGGAATATTATCACGTCTTGTTTTTATATGAACAATATGATTATTCTAGTTTAGTGATCATTATGATTTACTTTACATTAAGTAATTTTGCATACGTGGAGGTAATTATTATGAGTTATATTGATGAAAATTAGAAATCATTTTAAATGTTAAGTAATATTGATGTAAATGCAATGATTTACTTTGGCTATGTTTTGAAGACACTAACCTATTGACATCGAGTTGAGTGCAAATAGATGTAGGAACTCATTGAAGATGAGAGCATGGTTGAGCTAAAGATGTTCTAGCCACTTGGCAAGAACTGATGGATGGATTACCCTGATGCAATCACACACATCACGTAGTTGCATATGCATTATCAAATAGATTTTATTGCATTAATGTGTGGTTTTTAATCTTTTCGAATGCATGATGTGATTACTTAAATTTAATGTCTTTTCAAATTATGTTTGAATGATGAGAATATAATAAGGAAATATATGATTGTATTTTAAATTAAATAATAAAATATTGTTTATAGATGTTTGGAAGACAATATGTTCCTTAAAAATAAATATATATAATTATGCAATATTGTAATGCATTTCTCTTCTTGATTATTTAATTAGTTTTGTTTTAATAACGATAGTTAAATAATATTAAAAATAGCAATATTATATTGAGAAAAATAATGAAGAAAGTAAAATATATACTTCTTGTCATTCTTGCAATAGTAATTTACAAAAGATAATATTTTACTATATTAAATAGAATTTATCTCCAATTTTATTGGTTGAATGTTCATGCAAGCTGAGAATTCAAACTTTAGTTTTAAACCTAATTCTTGATCACTGAAAATAAGAGTTAGAGAAATTTAATAAAAGAGAAGATCACTTAACTTGGGAGACACTCACGAATTGCATGAGAGAACTAGTTTTACCTAAGCGATAGGAAGGAGAGTTGCAACTGTGATGGGAGAGAGAAACAAAGATAGCGACAACAGTTGCAATTCTTCATCAAATCAATTACTACCATGTTTTCTTCTTTATATTGTTTGCATTGAAATACTTTGATTTTGGCTACCAAAAGAATATTTTCTTTCTGATGTATGGTGGACAACTGTAATTGTTGGGTTGTCCCTATTCTTTTAGGCCATTTATCGTTTTGCTTAGCCATTGACTCATTTTCTTAGTCAACCTCTTCGTATCTTCTGCCTGGGCAATTTGTAATATTTCTGTTGTCACTGTCCTAACCTAGATCGACCTCTATACTGGTCGTTTCCCTTTATTCTAGCCACATACCTTATTTTCTTGGCTATTTAACCTTGTGGTTGGTTGTCACTTTGGATGCTATTCATTTGGATTGTGGTTGTCTATGATCTTTTCACCTTGGCAATCTTGTGTTTGCTGAGTAGATTGAACCCTTTATTCTTACCTATTGCCAAATCTAACCAATTATAGCATACTATTTAGAATCAACCTATTGTATCTAATCTTGTCTTGGTTGATTATTAGCTTTTATGATATGATAATTGTTCCTGCCATCCATGCCATTTGGCCTTCTTGGACAATCTTGTATAAACCGACCCCCTTTTGGTTCTTGCAAATCATCATTTTTTTCTAGATCTTGATATTACCGTTGGAAAAACACTTTTTACCAAAATCCCTAGATGCTATCAAATTATTCTCTGTCAAGATATTTATATTGCAACTGTTATTTTTTTTGTATGACTGTATTTCTTCTATTATGATGGCTAAAGCCATTATGTGATAAAAATTGACCTTACTATAAGAGAAATGTATATTCTTAATTAGAAAAGAAAACTATTATTATCTCCATAGACATTCCTCAATTACTGTTGTGTAAAAACACCATTTTTGAACTATTATCTTGGATAACAATAGACTATTACAAACTCTATGAATTATTTGTTTTATCATTCTATCATAGCTCCTATCACTGAAATGATAGGAGGGTTATTGACTAGTATATACAAACTTATTGATTAAAACCAAGTAGATCCTATCGTAGCAAATGATAATAAGATTAAATAGAGATTGTAGACTTCTATATTATTTTTCCTATGAATGCTAATGATGAAAACCTATTACATGTATATTCATGACTAAAAATTGATTAAACTATGATCTATGTGAACATCTTTTATTTCTGCAACAGCTCCTGTCGCAGTTGTGATAGAAGGACTGTTTTTATTGTTTTTAAAACCTCCTGTCATAGAAATGACAGCAAGGTAAATTAATGTTTTAGAATGACTATTATTGAAGACATTATGACTAAAATACAATATTAGAAACTATATCAAATGGATAAAATTATGATTTCGATTGTATGAACAAAAGATGGTTCATTGCTTGAAAGTGTATTTTTCCTTAATCGACGTTTTCAGAAAGGGATTGGATTTATTTATTGGAAATCTTGAATTTGGGATTCTTTACTTATTTTCTTGCTTCTTGGGGAAAGAAGTAGTTTTTATATAGGAATGTATTGGGTTACTTTTGGGACTAGGATGTTGAATGTGGATATTCAGAGATGGCTTTTCCTCTTTTTAGGAATTGACCAGGTTACTTAAATGATTAGATCTAATAGGAATGACATTGAAATAGATGTTTATTGTCTAGAAAACTTATTTATATATATCTCTACCACATCCTGTTGTGATACAATTTGTTTTTCATTACTTAGAATTGCAGATTCAAACATCAGGGTTGCATCTGGTGTTCCCTCCTACAGTTGTTACCAGGTAGCTAGACATTTCGTGCAAGGCTAGGTTTCCTTCATTTTAGGAAGGGATCTAGGGAAGTGTAAATACTTCATGGTTGGGTGGAAAAGCACCTAAGCCATGTTCCCATCTCTTGTCTTGCAGGTGGTGGACCACTTAGTTCGTGCAGCTAGAGAGTGTACTAATTTATTTATTATTGATGTACTTGCCTATTGTACCTATGTTGGATGTTATATCGCATGCTTGCTAACAGATTTATGTATATTATTTTATAGTGCTTATTACTTGGATTAAGCACTCGATTATGTAAGATTTATGACATTGAGATTCATATTTATGAGATTATCTTTTATTTGAGATATTGTGATTAAGTGGATTAATTACATCTTTTATCTTTGAAATATGTATCTAAGTGGATTATTTACATCTTTTCATTTTGGTTATTGCGATGTTGTATTTAAGTGGATTATTTACTTCATTTATTTTTGAGTTCGTTTAAATGCTTTTACATGACTTGTGAGGCTTTACAAATATGCTTCCTATGTATCTTTTGTGTGATTCAAATATATATAATTGGAGCTACCCCTCGGTAGTAGTTCACCTAAAAAAATAAATTCAATTTGATTTAAAATAAAACTAGTATCTCACTTAATTAGAATATTTAAAATTTACTTAATTTTCACGATAAATTAAATTAACTCCATAACTATACAACCTTCTCAAAAGAGATTAATTTTCCATAAACAAACTTAGTAGCCTAAATTTGACTTAAAGGTCCTAACCCAGTAGGGTAACACTACAAGTCCTAAAACAAAATATAAATGGGACTCTCTTTCACTTTTCTCACAAGCTATCTTACAAATTAGAAGGGAAGAAGGGGAGGAGAGGAGAAAAAAATCTTCACAAAGGTGAAAATTTTTTTCACTAAATTTCCTTGGTCTCTCTATTTTTTCTTTTCTATTTATTTATTTAATAATCCTTGTTATCTAGCTTGTCTATTTATTTAATTATGTTGAAACTAACATTTAACATTTTGTATTGCAAAAGAAATTAAATATATGAACTCATAAAGGTAATATATTTCTTATATGCTATGGTTTTCTGTTTTAAACTTATTTATCTAGCATAGTAAAAATAACACCAAGAAGAGGATACTATGGATTGATGAATAGAGAATTCCTATACAAAAATTGGAAAGAATGTAATCTACAATATATGTATGTAATCATAATAACTTTAATAATGAACAATATAGTTACTTGATTTTTTAAGCATGCCTATTATTGCACCAATTTAATCTAATTAACCATGTGGGTTGGCTCTGTTGGAACTAAATTTTGACCCACATAATTTAGTTTGAAATAATCCATTTCGCGCCATATTTCTATCCCCAAAATGTCATCTTAATTTTTTCCCTCAAAACAATACATCCGCTATACTTTCCATCCTAACCCTAGCAAGTCCATGACATGTCACCTCTACCCAAAAGAATGAAGTCACTTCCGTATTATTAAAATTTAACCCTAAGGTCTCGCTAATAAAACCATATAAAAAGATATCGGTGGGAGACTACTATATCGGGAGGACTCAATTTAGAGTCTCTTCGATAACCCGAAGTGGTAGAAGTTTCAAACATACAACTTATTTTGTATCATGCTGACATCAAAAAATCAAAGGGATAAAAGATTTCAAAGAGACTAGAGGTTATTGAGGTAACTCAATTATATGTCTCTTCAATATCCCGATAGCACCAAAACATTTCAAAGGGACCCATGCATATCGGTGTGACACTGAAATGCGTCCCACTGATACAACGATATCTATTAATGATGAGCATTTTGAAGGGACTCCAAGATGTTGAAGTGATACAGTTCCCAGTCCTACCGATACACCATTATCATATGAAAAAGGGCCTTTTGAATAGAGTTAGGGATATCAAAATAAATCAATCTCTAATCCCCCCGCTAAAGAGGAAACCACATGATAAATTAAGAGGAATAATGCAAAATCAAAGTAATGATGCATAAAGGAGATATTGGGAGGACATAACAATATTGGTATGATGCTATTGGGGGTCATTTTGATATATCGAAAGAAATAAAATTAGATTGTGGAAAGAAAATGCAATCATCCCGATGAGTTATTGACATGACTATTTCACATAGATTAAATGGTTCATATTCAAATGAATTAATTACTCATACATTGATATTTAGTTTACCACAAAATGCCATCAATGAACCAGAACTGAGTATAAAAAAAACTAATCTCCAAAAGATTTTGGAAATTATTGAACAGTCAGAGAAAAATGAGGAGACGAGTGGTTGAAAGAGGCAAGTTGAAAACCAGTGAAAGCCCATTCAAGTATGTACCCCAAGCCCAAGTATGAATTTACAGAATACACCTAAGTTTGTTGATTCATAAACACATAAACACAATGGAAATTGAGAGTGAGAACCCTAAAAAGTGTAAAAAAAAGAGAGGAGATGTTGGAGTACAATACCACTGAGAGGGGGGGTAATTCATTGGTATACTAATTCTCACAAGACCTTGAGACCTTGAAATAATCTTTCAGAAGTTTTGAAAAAAAAGCAATTTCTATTGAATGGATATGAGGCATCATATTAACTATGAACATCATGATAGCTTTGGTTAAGTTAAAATAGATATCATGACAACTAAAACTGACAGATCAATGTCAAGAATGAATCAACACAATATTATGAAACAATCTATGATACACATTGACTTATGAACATCGGACTTAAGAGTAAGGATGTTCACATATTAGACATACAAGCATATAGAGATTAACTTGTAAAGTTTGATTGACCATAATGAGAATGAGTAGAGAACATCATTTTAGACAATGATATATGATGAATATGTTTCATGTAGACCAAATTAACTTGGGATAACTCTAAAACTGAATGACACATGATAAGCAAATGAACATGAGGATCAAACACATCAGTAATAATAACAACCCATATCACAAATAATGTCCTGAGTGGAAAACCCTCAAGGGGAATAAAAACCACTTGAAATGCCTCACTGGCTTATTCAAAAATCATGCCTCACTGGCTTATTCAAAAATCATGCCTCACTGGCTATAGAAAAGTGTCTCACTGACTTGCATCAATGCCTCACTGGCTTATCTTTTTCTGCCTCATTGGCATACCTTTTTTTGCCTCACTAGCATACCACAATCAAATATAATGAAGAATATGAAATAATACAGAGGGTTACTCTATTTCACTAAAGCTTGCCTTTTAACTGTCTCATTATTTGAGACTCAAGCACCAATACAACAGCTCATTAATACTCTAATATAACCTTAATGATTGTGCAATAAACACATATCATCAACCTTGTCTCAGGTGTTCACAAATGTCATTTTATACAATACAAAATATTTCTTTCTTTCCTCAAATAGTTTGAACAAGTAACTATAATTATGCAACTGTCTAAGATAGTTTCCAACTATCAAGCAAACTATCATGGTTGAAGTCAAACCTTCAATAAAACCTCTATTCATAGTAAATGAACCATGTAATGTTTTGTATAACTGAGGTTATGCAATCAAACTATTTATGCAAACCACATTTATCATAACTGAATCACAAAGTATAACTATAGTTCAACAAATTCTTCAAGTAACCATAGAACTGTAGTAAGAAATATGTCTTTCATAGTCTAAATCCTAGTCAAGTAAAATTTCCGTCATAGAGTAAGCATAACTAAAACAATAGTTAAGTTCTTCGAACTGTCTCAAACCCCAGACAAGGGTGAAAGTAATCTTAGCAACAATGTAACCACAATTTAACCACTTGACTTTCGAATCGTTTACTGAGATAAAGAATACTTTGACAAACTATATGCCATAAATAGAACACCATAAAATCTATCACAATAGTCATGCAAGAGACTCTAGGGTAGAGTCAACTTGCTAAGCCCTAATGGGTAAACCAAAGATTTGTAAAGGCCCTAACTGTTCTCATCAAAGAAGGAATAAATCCTCGAAAATCAATCTAACTACTTTAGTTTAGTTAACACAACCAACCCAATCTGCACTTTATTTCACTTTATGCAACTAAAAATCTTGAGAAAGAATGAAAGACAAAGAATAATATCACCTAAAACAGTAGTCAACAAAGTTACTTGCACATGAATGTTAATTTAACTGCTAAACCTCCTCAAGCTACAACTTTGTTAAATCACTATTATTCTCCTTCAAGTCCATGAGGATTCCATAGATTTTCTATATCTTCCATGATTTTTCATGATAACCATTGAAATGTCAAACCCTAGCTCAGAGAGAGCTCATAGCCTAAATTTCACTTTGCAAAAATGAATCATTCTCTAAGATTTTTGGTCGATGATATCATGGTAACTTGTGATCCCGGTGAGCCCTAAGTGGCCTGGTGAAAAAGAATAAAACTTAAACACTTTTCACCTGTTGTATATGTTGAGACCTGCCTAGCAGGTTAATAACCTTAAGTGGCTCAAATATGGCATGCCATAATAAAGTTTATGAATTGAATTAATGTGCCACAAAAATAGTTTGAATGATCATGGTATGTCTTGAGTCACCCTAAGTCAATGCATCAAATATATAACCTTAAAATCAAATGTCTCCATTTGAACAAATCAAATGACAAGAAAATGCCTTTTGTGACCTCAATATAATATATCAAAGGATGACCTTATAAAATGAGTATGTCAAATCGATCAAGAAGTGTCATCATGTAACAAACCCACTAAACCAATGCAACAATCATAACACCATATCATATGCCAACCATTTCAAGGATCATAGCATGAAAATTATAGCATGGGCACCATGAGAGTATCAACTAATCCAACTGCATGACCAAATGAACATATCAACTATCATAGGGCATGTAGGAGCATATCATCAACATCAACTGTCATAGAGCATTAGAAGATCATGAGAATATCATGAGAATGTGTGCCAAGCATGTGTTGACTAATGTGTTCCAAGAACCATGAGAGTGCTTCAAACCAATACAACTGTAGAATATGTGAATTGGATATCAAAGATGCCATACCTCAAAGATCATTACAAGTCTTGTGTTGATTTACCTTAAGTTGTGTCTTGTTGTAGAAACATGTGACATCATGAAACCTGTTTGCATCATTTCTCATTCTTAACCTGATTAATAAACTTCAAGGTATCCTGATGAGGTAACAATTAATATATATATAGCATGCAAATCTCTTATCACATCATCACTTGTTGAATATAATTTCTACATGTTTGACCCATCAAAAACAACATGAGCATTATCAAGAACAAGAGCACATACCAATACCAATGCCAACTGTCATCATCCAATCATGAATCCATCAAATGTTAATCATCATGAATACCAATACCAATCTGTCATGATACCCAAATGTTGCTAACTATCATGATACAGATATAACTGTCACCATACAACAAACCTGAGAGTTTTTGTATTTGTCATCAAGGACAACAACTGTGTGAGGCCTACCTTTCTCATTCCCATACATTTGAGTATTTACTTTACTGTTGCTGATACACTTAGACTTGTGGGACTGTTGATCCCAAATTTCTAGACTATTAGATTTTATGATGTATGTGGATTGTTATGCTTAGTATGTTTACAATGTGTTAGACCTGGATATTGCTTTACTGATGACATTAGATAGATGTTTTATATTATGATGTTATGAGAAAACTAATTGGGTGATGTTGGATAGAAATTGGTTTTTGTGATTTAATCTTGGGAATGGATGTTTGAAATGCAAAATTTAGAACCTAATTGTAATGTGACTTCCTTTATGCTTATGTGAACTTGTGATATTCTATGCAAGTGTATGTTTTAATTTGCTTCGGCTATATATATATATATATATATATATATATATATATATATATATATATATATATATATATATATATATATATATATATATGTTTGTGTCTGTGTGTGTGGAATTAACTTTGCAATTGAGTGTGCAGGTATTTCTAACAAGCCACAGAAATTGGAGATCATCCCACACACGATGTTCTTATCCCTTGTGAAGCCGATCTAGTTCCACGAGGAACCAAGATCAACCCTGTGTATGATAAAATTATGTAATGTTGATTTCATGTTGTTAATTGGGCTAAGTCTACCCCTCTTTTAATTTGAATTCTAATGGGTGTTGTAAGAATTTTGTCTTTGAATTTCATTTTTAAAATTTTAAATTTTGAGACCCCTTTTCATGTCCTTTAACTTAACCCTAGATGCTCAAAATGAGCTAAACTTGACCCTGGGTTGTCACCCTTGGGTCTAGGGGCCTTTTTGACCTGGGTAACCCTTGGTAAACCTCCATATGGTCACCTTAACTTCACCCTAAAGTTAAGTGACGAAATTGGAGGCATGGGAGGGAGAGGATGAGTGGGTCCAACACTCAACCCCATTCCTTTCCACTTCCCAAGGTTGGAGATGTCTCCAAGACCCCCCAATTGAGGAGGACTTTACTCCAAGTCTCTCTCACCATTGGTGATAGTACCTTGGAGTTGTGTGGTCCCTCTTGGGAGGAAAGGAAGGGGACATATGTGTAACCCATTCCCTCCTAAGCTCCACTTTTCTCTCCCACATGTTTGAGAGAGGACAAGTGGAGGGGTGAGAGAGACTTGGGGATGGCTGAGTGACATGTGTCATCACCCATCCCATAAGTCTTGCTTGTATTGGGGAGGAAGAGTAAGGAGATGACAAGTGTCACCTCCCCATTCCTCAAAGCTCATGGGTAGATCTTATTTTAATCCCACTTGGAGAAGGTTATGGGTGGTTAAATTTTTGGATAATATTATTGTTTGAATTATACTTTGGGGAAAAGTATGGAGAGAGTTTTGTGGCTTATGTTGGAGGAGGATTTGGAGAAGCCCTACATCAACCATATTCCATAATTGGGCTTTTAAAGGTTGGCTTCAAGGATAAGGCCTTCCCTTTGTATTTTGTTTGCTTGTATGATACTATTTGTGAGATCTATCTTCTTGAGTTTTTATTGTTATTGTGGGGAAAATTTGCAGGGTGTTGTAAGAGCCTCTCTCACTTGGGAGAAGATGCTCAACAACTGTGGGGTAGGGGAGGAGTGAACCTCCTTGGGGTCATTACCTTGTTTTTGTGGTGTTGTAATCCTTGAGGGTAATATATGAGATTTTGGAGCAATATGTGACATTGCTTGAGAGACAAAATATGGAAGCTTTGAGGAAATTGTGTTTAAATGTGCTGGCTAGAGGTCTTATGAGGTATTTGTTTTGGGATATTTGTAGGAGTGGGACTCTTGAGTTGAGTGTGTCCACTCCCCTACCCCTTTGAACTCACCCCGGTTGAGTTCTTGTGTTGTGATTATCCATGGTTGTAAAAATTGTGTTTGGTTGTTTGAATGCCTTGTTGTGAAGTGGAATGAGTTCCCAAGTGTGTGGATGACCTACCTAGCTCGGGGGTGACCCTCTTGCGGGTCTATGGTAGGGAGGAGAGCAATATGTGTGGTTTTATTTCCTCTTATTGTGATATACAGGTTCATTGGAGCTAGGTTGTGAAGTTGGAGAAAACACCTTGTTCTTGGAAATGATATTTTATTTTCCTTTACTCTTTTAGCTCTTGAGAGAGAGCTTGGCCAACTTAGGAGTTGCTTCTTTGTTAGTTTTCAAAGATGAGAACATGGTTCTCTCTTTTGTTGTAAAAAGATATTTTCTTAGTTTGTGTGTAAGCTATTTTCAATTGCAATAGCAAGTTAAAAATGGTTGAGTTTAATGTTTATCATTCAAGGAAAGTTGAAGGAAGAAAATTTGTGTTTAAAAGCTATTTTCATTTGTATGTAAATTTTTAAAAATATCAATTAGTAAAGTTGTGGTTTTTGTTTTGTGTCAAACATGAAAATTGTATATTGTTATTGTGAAAAAGAGAAAATTAGATGATGTTAAGTATTGGAAGAATTTACTAAATTGTATATATTCCTTCCTTTTAAAATGAGATTATTTATTTTTCAATGAATATTTGTTTTGTTAAAAAAAAATATGGGTTCCTTGTCTTGTAGAAATTTGATAAAAAAAAATGGATATATATCCTTGTTTATTTGTGGAAAAAAAAAATTGTAAGTGTAGAAGAAAAAGATCATAGTTGAAAATATATATATACATATTTATATGTATAATTTATATATATTTTGAGTAATTTGAATGAATGTATTTTTTTACATGTATTTAAAAAAAACAACTGATTTTATTTTATTCTGCCAAGAGAAGTAAATTTTATATATATATATTCTGTATATATTAAGAAAAAATATATTTTCATAAACTGTGACTTCTGAATGAACCTATGTTTTTTTGTGTGTATATATATATATAATATATTATAATAAAAAAAATTGTGTAACAAAGGACTACGTTTTTCTAGTAATCGTATTTCTTTTTTTACAGAGATGAGAAAAGAGTTTAAGGTGCGAGGGGTTCGAACCCCCCACCGTTGCCATGGTTGTTCCTTGTTTATTTGGGTGTGGGGAGGGGGGCAAAGCCCCCACCCACACCCCATCATATGGGATCTGGGTGGGGGATCCATCCCCCTCCCCACACTCCCCTCCATTTTGTAAGCCACGGTCTCCCCTTAAACCCCATGCAGACCTCTCAACCCTGTGGTACCTTCTACTACAAACGGCCCCCTCTGTGTGCACCTTCTGCAGCTCCCTCCAACGTTGCCTTTCCTCATACCTCCGCCGTGGCTCCTCCTCTACGGCCTACCCTCTCAGCGATCTCTGCCCTCACAGCAACGCCAAACCTTGTGGCCTCCCTCAACACCGCCACCACCGTCGCTGCTCCCAGCAACACCTCCTCCCCCTAACACAAAAAGAAACTTAGGGTTAGCATTTAGCAAAGTAAAAATATAATATATAATTTAAAAGAGCATTTCTATTTACACACACACACACACACACACACACACACACACACACACACATATATTTACTTGTATATTTATAAAAGCCATCATATGGATTTCATATGTGGCCATTAAACCTACAAACAAAAACACAAGAAAACAAGAATGAGAAAAAGAGAAAGAAAGATAAAAGTGCAAAAACAAAGAGGAGAAAATGAGAAAAAAATGGGGTTAGGGCATTTTGCCCATAAAGATAATAATATTTTATTGTTGGAGGAAATTAGGGCAAGGTGGAATTAAAATCCATTTTAAAATTTAAATTTCCCTTTTGTTATTATTTTTGTTCTTTATTTTAAGTTTTGATTTTATAAAGGAAATTTTGAGACAATTACATTTAATGGGTGAGCTTTATTATTAATGTGGATTATAATTTTTATTTGTTGTGGATGTTAAAAATGGATTGGATTGCGATAAAAGGATTTATTTGTATTAATTAAATTTATTACAATTAAAATATTGAGAGGTAGTTATTTTAAACAATTGGGTTAGGAAATCTAACTCTATGAGAATGATTTAAACCACACATTACTAATCAAAATTTAATATTCATTTAATTCCTTTGGGCCAATTTAATTAACAGAATTAAATTAGACGTTGATTTAAACCTAGATCAGAAACCTAGTAAACTTTTTAAATGAAGTTAGTTAAACCTAATTTTGAGATCTGATCGACCAAGAAATTAGGAAAAATGTAAAGGATGCAGAGATAACTCTGATTGATCAAAAATGTGAAGGAGAACAGATTGATCAAGCTTTGTTGAAAAAGTTTTAAATTATAGAAAACTCGAAGGAGAATAGATTGATCTAACTTTGTTGAAAAATGATCAATTAACTTAATCATTTGTTCTAGCATTTCAACTAGTGAGACGCAGATAATATAAACCAAATTAGTAAACCTTTTGATCAAAATTAGTTTTAGTACAATAAACCCTACTCACACCTGTGAGGCGTTATGCTGCCGAATTTTTCCAGAATTTAGGGTTTAGCTAGGTTAGTGAAGTTTAACCTTGTTTGGGATTATAATATTGTCTTTTGCCAAGTATCGTCTTTTAAATTTTGTATTTTATCATCCTCTCATGCATTTGACTTTTGGTTATTGATTTTGACTTACGTCAAAATCCCCTCATTCACATAGGATAACTTAGGGTTTTATATCATTGATCCTAACCCTATTGGCAACGTTAACTACGTCGCGATGACCCCCTACTTGGCCTTCATTACATTTGGTATGCGCACGTGAACACATTAATCCACATTCAACTCCATTGTTTATGCTTTAAGTGTATGCCACCGAGCATGCTTACACATGCGAGGGGGTTTCTAGGGAAGTGTGGAAAAAAAATTTGATATTTCGTGTCATGACCACATGACAAATGTGGACATGACACATGTGATGCGTGTCATGACCACATGGGAAATGTGGGCATGACATTTGGTATCAAAGCCCAAGTTTAAACACTAGGCATATTTGGGAACGTTACTTATTCCGCAACTTTGATTAATTAGTGCCTACCTTGTTTTGTAGGATGCCTCCCCGACGTGTTTAACGAGCGTGATCGCGTAACACTATGTCTGTTGAGGTGTACAGTGATTCCTCTATAGAGGGACAGTTACCAGTAGCCTTAACAGATCTGCTAGTACCACAGGCACCACCAGTACTTGATATAGGTCCTCAGATTTTATAGACATTACAGGCCATGTTAGAGAGGCTACCGCCAGTTATACCAGTGCCACGTGATGAGCCTCGTGATGATCTACGAGAGGAACCACGTGAGGAGCCATGTGTTGAGTCGCGAGCTGAGCCACATGTGGATCCCCGCGTCGATCCACGAGAGATGCCACATGTGGAGCCTTTTGTAGAGATACCTGATACTACAGTGGATGAGGTAGGGTTAGCTTATAGAGCACTTAGTAGGAGTCCTTTGAGAAATCCAAGATGAGATGAGACTATGAGGGTAGAGCAGGTACACCATGGACCTTATGAGTATGGTATGGATGAGCTAGTTATAGGACTTAGAGATAGATGAGATCCCATCAGAGACCTACTTAGGCTTAATCCACCTACCTTCATAAGAGCTACAGAGGGAGCTAAGGCTGAGGCTTGGCTCATTAGTTTAGACAGGTGCTTCGTATTGCAACCTTATGGGAGAAACACGAAAGTGTGCGTGGCAGTACACCTCCCGAGAGAGGTAGCAACTACTTGGTGGTGCACTAAGGAGTGCAAGTGCCGGTTATCATTAGACACACTCACATGGGACACTTTCATAGAGTGATTTAATGTGCATTACTTGTTAGATCATTATGGACAGCGTCGGATAGATGAGTTCCATGACTTACAGTAGAGAGGACTCATGGTTGCACAATATGAGAGCTAGTTTATTGAGCTTTCATGTTAAGCAGAGTATCTCCACATTGAGAAACTTCTAGTGCACAAATTCATCAGGGGTTTGAATCATGGGATAGCAGGACCAGTGCGTATGGAAGACCCCTAGACTATGAGTGAGGCTACTGAGAAGGCTTATATTGTAAAGGAGATTCAAGGATGAGGGTAGAATTCATGCCTACAGTTTCAGGACCATAATCACCAGCAACAGCAGAACTTTTGTAGACCACAACCAACACCATAGAGAGGAGGATTTAATTCTTCATCATTACCTCCTAGGCCTCCACAACAGCATTAGCAGCATCAGTAGAGGTCTAGACCCCAGTAGAGGGCTCAGGGAGGGCAGAACCATGGTTGGCAGTAGTAGGGTCCACATAGGGATCAGAGATAGCAGGGATCATCTGTGGGATCCGCAAGGTCACAATAGTCGTATAGAGGTTCACAAGGGTCCATAGGATGGACTGGACAACAGTAGTCAGGTAGGACTCAGTCATGACAGTTACAGGCTAGGGGTTTGTGTTATGTATGTGGTGGGGTAGGGCATTTGGCCAAAGAGTGTCCATAGGGTTACACAATAGGGGGACAGCCCCATTCTGGAGGGTCAGAGTAGACTGTAGCAGATGTGGGCAAGTCCCACCGCATGTTTACAGTGGTTGACAACCGTCGGGCTGACTTCCAGGCCTCAGTTATTGAGATAGCAGGTATGATTGGGGGTGTTCCCATTTCCATTCTTTTTTATTCTGGCGCTACTGATTCTTTTATATCTGCATCATTAGTGGAACATTGCAGGCTAGTGGCTTCTAGGTAAGACATTAGGTGGTAGGTTAAGTTGGCCTCTAGGGCCAGGATGTTAGTAGATACCTTGGTTCAGGATTGTGAGGTTTCCTTGGGTTCCTTCACTACATTATGTGTCCTTAGAGTTATGCCATTAGGATCCTATGGTGTGGTTTTGGGGATGGATTGGCTTGCGGCTCATAGAGCCAAGCTAGATTGTCATTGAAGGATGATTAGCTGCTTAGATGATCATGGTTCACTAGTTGAGATAGTGGGCATTCAGAAGCCCATGGCTGTTCGTATGATATCTTCTCAATAGCTTAAGCATTGCATGTGGAAGGGATGTCAGATGTTCACTATTACGGTTAGTGATAGATCAGAGGATGAGCCTAAAGCTTCCTTGGATGATCACCCTATCCTGAGAGATTTTGTCGACATATTTCTGCTAGAATTACTAGTTATGTCTCCATGCAAAGAGGTAGATTTCTACATCGATCTAGTGCCAGGTGCAGAGCCAGTGTCTCATGTACCCTATAGGATGACTACACATGAGCTCACAGAGCTCAAACTGATGTTAGAGGAGTTACTTGAGAAAGGGTACATCTGACCTAGCGTTTCACCATGGGGTGCACCAGTTATCTTTGTGTAGAAGAAGGATGGGTCTCTTTACTTGTGCGTGGATTACAGGCAATTGAACAAGGTAACGGTGAAGAACCATTATCCTTTGCCTAGGATTGACGACCTTTTTGACTAGATGTAGGGAGCTAGAGTGTTCTTGAAAATTAATCTGAAATCTAGGTATCACCAATTGCGCATCACAGAGGTAGATATTCATAAGATTGCTTTTCGAACTAGATATGGCCATTATGAGTTCACAGTGGTACCCTTCGGTTTGACAAATGCCCCTGTAGTGTTCATGAGTCTCATGAACAAGGTGTTCTGCACTTACTTGGATCAGTTTGTGATAATCTTTCTCAATGATATTTTGATCTATTCGCAGACTGAGGAGGAGCATGTGGATCATTTGCATCAGGTTTTGTGGTACTTACAAGAGCAACAGCTTTATGGCAACCTGGAAAAGTGTGCCTTCTTCAAGATAGAGGTACAGTATTTGGGACACATCCTATCAGGTGATGGCATCTCCATAGATCCATCAAAGATCAAAGCTATTTAGGATTGGCCAACACCCACCAGTGTGACATAGGTTAGGAGCTTCATGGGATTAGCCGGTTATTACTGTAGATTCATTGAGGGCTTTTCCAGAATAGCGCATCCTATCACTTCCCTTCAGTGGAAAGGGAAGAGTTTCACTTGGACTAAGTAGTGTGAGGGGGCCTTTGGGGTCCTCAAGGAGTGTCTTATCAGTGCTCCCATCTTAGCAGTTCCAGATCCTGCAGAGGATTTTATTGTTTGCACAGATGCATCACTAGAGGGTTTGGGAGCCATGCTTATGTAGGGTGGTAGGGTGATTGCATATGAGTTGCGTAAGCTCAAGACACATGAGCTAAACTACCCTATTCATGATTTAGAGCTCGCAGTAGTGGTACATGCTCTTGTTCGTTAGAGACACTTTCTTTTAAGTCGTCATTTTGAGCTCCATTTAGATCACCATAGCTTGCAGTACATATTCACACAGTTAAATTTGAATGCCCGCCAGTGGCGTTGGATGGAGTTATTATGCAAGTATGACTTTGATGTCCACTACATCAAAGGGAAGGAGAACGTGGTCGCTGACACCTTGAGTTGAAGGCACCATGAGATCCTAACCTTGACATTGAGTGTGGACTTGAGAGAGCATATCTTATAGCACCTGCCCAAGGACAAGTGGTTTCTTGAGGTGCAACAGGAGATCCAGAAATAGAAGGCCCTTAAGGGAAGATTCATAGGATATTCCCTTGAGCTAGATGGTTTGCTTAGACATTGTCAACACATCTATGTACCTCGTGTGGGAGATCTTCGTGTAGTGATTCTTTCAGAGGCTCATAGAGCACCTTATGCAGCACACCCAGGGGTGAAGAAGATGCATGCTAATTTGTGACAGTTATACCATTGGGCAAATATGAGACGAGACATTGTAGAATATGTTACTCGTTGCCTTGAGTGCCAAAGGATCAAGGCCAAGCATCAGCATCTAGCAGGACTGTTGTACCCTCACGAATTACCTGAGTGGAAATGGGACACCATTTCCATGGATTTTATTGTTGGTCTTCCTATGTCATCACGCCACCATGATGCCATCATGGTGATGGTTGACAAGTTGACCAAGGTGGCGCATTTCTCACCTATACATACAACGTACAATGCACCATCTATGGCGAGAGTGTTCTTAGATCAAATTGTTAGATTACATGGGATACCTCACCATATCATTTCTAACAGAGACTTAGTATTCACATTAGCCTTTTGGAGAGCCTTACAGTAGGCATTGGGCACACAGCTCAACTTCAGTTCAGCTTACCATCCTGAGACTGATGGATAGACAGAGAGAGTTAATTAGGTGTTGGAGGAAATGCTTCATAGGTATGTTATGGACCATCAGTCTAGATGGGAGGAGTATCTGTATCTGGTTGAGTTTGCCTACAATAATGGGCATCACAGCTCATTGGGTATGCCTCCTTCTCAGGCTTTATACGGTAGACCATGCAGGACACCATTAAGTTGGAATCAGATAGAGGACAGGGTTTCCATTGGTCCAGAGCTAGTTCAGGATATGGAGCAATAGGTGACACTGATTAGGTAGAGACTTTAGGAGGCACAAGATAGATAGAAGAAGTATGCCGATGCTAAGAGAACAGATCAGAGCTTCTCAGTGGGTGATAGAGTATTTTTGAGAGTGCGACCGCACAAGAGTCCAATCCATTACGAAAAGGGCTCTAAGATCATACCTCAGTTTGTAGGACCTTTTGAGATCTTGGAGTGGATAGGACCTATAGCCTATCGTCTAACCTTGCACCTAGCCTGTCACGTAACCACGATGTCTTTCATGTTTCAGTTTTACAATGTTACATATCTGACTTATCTCACGTATTGAATTGGAGTGCTCATCAGGTGGAGGAAGATAGTCATCTAGCTTTGGAGCTAATTCGTATATTGGCTTTTCAGATGCTGGGCCTTCGAGGTTAAGAGCTGGACCAAGTTAGGGTCCAATGGGACATGTACGATGAGGTCATGACAACATGGGAGGATGCAGCAAGATTGAGGGCTCTTTATCCTCACCTCTTTGATGACTTCAAGGAGGAAGTACAGTCTTAGGGGGGAGGATGTGAGGCCTACCTTTTTCATTTCCATACATTTGACCATTTATTTTACGGTTGTTGATACATTTAGACTTGTGGGACTGTTGATCCTGAATTTCTAGACTATTAGACTTTATGATGTATGTGGATTGTTATGCTTAGTATGTTTATGATTGTTAGACCTAGATATTGCTTTACTGATGATGTTAGATAAATGTTTTATATTATGATGTTATGGGAAAACTAATTGGGTGATGTTGGATAGAAATAGGTTTTTGTGATTTAATCTTGGGAATGGATGTTTGAAATGCAAAATTTAGAACATAATTGTAAGGTGACTTCCTTTATGCTTATGTGAACTTGTGATATTTTATGCAAGTGTATGTTTTAATTTGCTTCGGCTATTTTATATGTGTGTGTGTGTGTGTGTGTGTGGAAATAACTTTGCAATTGAGTGCGTAGGTATTTCTAACAAGCCACAGAAATTGGAGATCATCCAACACACGATGTTGCTATCCCTTGTGAAGCTGATCTAGTTCCACGAGGAACCAAGATCAACCCTGTGTATGATGAAATTATGTAATGTTGATTTCATGTTGTTAATTGGGCTAAGTCTACCCCTCTTTTAATTTGAATTCTAATGGGTGTTGTAAGAATTTTGTCTTTGAATTTTATTTTTAAAATTTTAAATTTTGAGACCCCTTTTCATGTGCTTTAACTTAACCCTAGGTGCTCAAAATGAGCTAAACTTGACCCTGGGTTGTAACCCTTGGGTCTATGGGCCTTTTTGACTTGGGTAACCCTTGGTAAAACCTCCATATGGTCACCTTAACTTCACCCTGAAGTTAAGTGACGAAATTGGAGGCATGGGAGGGAGAGGATGAGTAGGTCCAACACTCAACCCCATCCCTTTCCACTTCCCTAGGTTGGAGATGTCTCCAAGATCCCCCAATTAAGGAGGACTTTACTCCAAGTCTCTCTTGCCATTGGTGATAGCACCTTGGAGTTGTGTGGTCCCTCTTGGGAGGAAAGGAAGGGGACACATGTGTCACCCATTCCCTCCTAAGCTCCACTTTTCTCTCCCACATGTTTTAGAGAGGACAAGTGGAGGGGTGAGAGAGACTTGGGGATGGCTGAGTGACATGTGTCATCACCCATCCCATGGGTCTTGCTTGTAGTGGGGAGGAAGAGTGAGGAGGTGACAAGTGTCACCTCCCCATTCATCAAAGCTCATGGGTAGATCTTATTTTAATCCCACTTGGAGAAGGTTATGGGTGGTTGAATTTTTGGATAATATTATTGTTTGAATTTTACTTTGGGAAAAAAGATAGAGAGAGTTTTGTGGCTTATGTTGGAGGAGGATTTGGAGAAGCTCTACATCAACCATCTTCCATAATTGGGCTTTTAAAGGTTGGCTTCAAGGCTAAGGCCTTCCCTTTGTATTTTTGTTTGCTTGTATGATGCTATTTGTGAGAACTATCTTCTTGAGTTTTTATTGTTATTGTGGGAAAAAATTGTAGGGTGTTGTAAGAGCCTCTCCCATTTGGGAGAAGATGCTCAACAAGTGTGGGGTAGGGGAGGAGTGAACCTCCTCGGGGTCATTACCTTGTTTTTGTGGTGTTGTAAGCCTTGAGGGAAATATATGAGATTTTGAGCAATATGTGACTTGGCTTGAGAGCCAAAATATGGAAGCTTTGAGGAAATTGTGTTTAAATGTGTTGGCTAGAGGCCTTATGAGGTATTTGTTTTGGGATATTTGTAGGAGTGAGACTCTTGAGTTGAGTGTGTCCACTCCCCTACCCCTTTGAACTCACCCTAGTTGAGTTCTTGTGTTGTGATTATCCATGGGTGTAGAAAATGTGTTTGGTTGTTTGAATGCCTTGTTGTGAAGTGGAATGAGTTCCCAAGTGTGTGGATGATCTCCCTAGCTCGGGGGTGACCCTCTTGCGGGTATATGGTAGGGAGGAGAGCAAGATGTGTGGTTTTATTTCCCCTTATTGTGATATGGAGGTTTCATTGGAGCTAGGTTGTGAAGTTGGAGAAAACACCTTGTTCTTAGAAATGATATTTTATTCTCCTTTACTCTTTTAGCTCTTGAGAAAGAGCTTGGCCTACTTAGGAGTTGCTTCTTTGTTAGTTTTCAAAGATGAGAACACGGTTCTCTCTTTTTTTGTAAAAATATATTTTCTTAGTTTGTGTGTAAGCTATTTTCAATTGCAATAGCAAGTTAAAATATGGTTGATTTTAATGTTTATCATTCAAGGAAAATTGAAGGAAGAAAACTTGTGTTTAAAAGCTATTTTCATTTGTATGTAAATTTTTAAAAATATCAATTAGTAAAGTTGTGGTTTTTATTTTGTGGCAAATATGAAAATTGTATATTGTTATTGTGAAAAAGAGAAAATTAGATGATGTTAAGTATTGGAAGAATTTACTAAATTGTATATATTCCTTCCTTTTAAAATGTGATTATTTATATTGCAATGAATATTTGTTTTGTTAAAAAAAACTATGGGTTCCTTGTCTTGTAGAAATTTGATAAAAAAATGGATATATATCCTTGTTTATTTGTGGAAAAAAAATTAAAAAAAAATTGTAAGTGTAGAAGAAAAAGATCATAGTTGAAAATATAAATAAATAAATAAATATATATATACATATATATATATATACATATATATATACATATATATACATATAATTTATATATATTTTGAGTAATTTGAGTGAATGTATTTTTTTACATGTATTTAAGAAAAACAACTAATTTTATTTTATTTTGCCAAGAGAAGTAAATTATAATATATATATATATATATATATATATATATATATATATATATATATATGTATATTAAGAAAAAAATTATTTTCTTAAACTGTGACTTTTGAATGAACCTGTGTTTTTCTGTGTATATATATAATTATATAAATAAATATATATATAATAATAAATAAAATATATTATAATAAAAAAAATTGAGTATTACAGAGGACTGCATTTTTCTAGCAGTCATATTTCTTTTTTTACAGAGATGAGAAAAGAGATTAAGGTGGGGGGGTTTGAACCCCCCACCGTCGCCATGGTTGTTCCTTGTTTATGTGGGTGTGGGGAGGGGGACAAAGCCCCCACCCACAACCCATTGTATGCAATCTAGGTGGGGGCTCTGTCCCCCTCCTCACACTCCCCTCCATTTCGTAAGCCACAACCTCCCCTTAAACCCCGCGCAAACCTTTGAACCCCGAGGCACCTTCTACTGCCAACAGCCCCATCTGCCTGCACCTTCTGCGGCTCCCTCCAATGCTGCCTTTCCTCACACCTCCACGGTGGCTCCTCCTCTGCGGCCTCCCCTCTCAGTGATCTCCACCCTCACAGCAGCGCCAAACCTTGCGGCCTCCCTCAACGCCGCCGCCACCGTCGCTGCTCCCAGTAGCACCTCCTCCCCCTATCACAAAAAGAAAC
The DNA here is from genome assembly GCA_027924645.1 of Cunninghamia lanceolata. Classification (NCBI taxonomy): domain Eukaryota; kingdom Viridiplantae; phylum Streptophyta; class Pinopsida; order Cupressales; family Cupressaceae; genus Cunninghamia; species Cunninghamia lanceolata. The sequence continues at coordinate 7,326,616 of BSBN01000693.1, forward strand.
TTAGGGTTAGCATTTAGCAAAGTAAAAATATAATCTATAATTTAAAAGAGTATTTCTATTTACACATTAAAATGAATAAACAAAGAGGAGAAAATGAGAAAAAAATAGGGTTAGGGCATTTTGCCCATAAAGATAATAATATTTTATTGTTGGAGGAAATTAGGGCAAGGTGCAATTAAAATCCATTTTAAAATTTAAATTTCCCTTTTGTTATTATTTTTGTTCTTTGTTTTTATAAAGGAAATTTTGAGACAATTACATTTAATGGGTGAGCTTTATTATTAATGTGGATTATAATTTTTATTTGTTGTGGATGTTAAAAATGGATTGGATCATGATAAAAGGATTTATTTGTATCAATTAAGTTTATTACAATGAAAATATTGAGAGGTAGTTATTTTAAATAATTGGGTTAGGAAATCTAACTCTACAAGAATGATTTAAACCACACATTACTAATCAAAATTTAATATTCTTTTAATCCCTTTGGGCCAATTTAATTAACGGAATTAAATTAGATGTTGATTTAAACCCAGATTAGAAACCTAGTAAACTTTTTAAATGAAGTTAGTTAAACCTAATTCCGAGATCTGATCTACCAAGAAATTAGGAATATTGTAAAGGATGCAGAGATAACTCTGATTGATCGAAAACATGAAGGAGAATAGATTAATCAATCTTTATTGAAAAAGTTTTAAATTATAGAAAATGTGAAGGAGAATAGATTGATTGGACTTTGTTGAAAAATGATCAATTAACTTAATCATCTGTTCGACCATTTCAACTAGTGAGACGTAGATAATATAAACCAAATCAGTAAAGCTTTTGATCAAAATTAGTTTTAGTACAATAAACCCTACTCACGCCCGTGAGGCGTTATGCTGCCAAATTTTTCTAAAATTTAGGGTTTAGCTAGGTTAGTGAAGTTTAACCCTATTTGGGATTATAATATTGTTTTTTGTTGAGTATTGTCATTTGAATTCTGTATTTTATCATCCTCTCATGCATTTGACTTTTGGTTATTGATTTTGACTTATATCAAAATCCCCTCATTCACATAGGATAACTTAGGGTTTTAGATCGTTGATCCTAACCTTATTGGTGATGTTAACCACATCACGATGACCCCCTAGTTGGCCTTCATTGCATTTGGTATGCGCACATGAATGCATTAATCCACATTCAACTGTATTGTTTACGCTTTAAGCGTACACCACCGAGCATTCTTACATGTGCAAAGGGGTTTCTAGGGAAGCGTGGAATTTTTTTTGATATTTGTTGTCATGACCACATGACAAATGTGGACATGACATGTGTGATGCGTGTCGTGACCGCATGGGAAATGTGGGCATGACAAACTGAGAGGGCAACAAACTTCCCCTTTGTCCTTGATGGAAAAAACACAACTCTCTCTCCCCTTTTTGGCATCAAAGACAAAGGGAGAGAGAAAGTATGTCAATGGCTCAAGGAGATATCAAAAACCAACATATGACAGAAATGTAAGCATAATCAGAAAATATTAAGCATACCATGACTGTCCCATAGAGTAGAAACATCCAAAATGGCCTAAAATACAACTGCACTGTCAGTATCATAAATGAGTAGTTAAACCACAACAACCAAAAATTTGCTATGGCAATGTCACTGCTATATTCACTTGTTCAATCTGTATTACTGTTCTACCATATTATTGATCAAAAAATAGAATATAACTAGGATAAGATGTTAGAGAATCAATCCATGCATACTACTTATACCCAAATATGAATGAGAGACAAAAGTTTGTTATGAGCAGCAAGGAGGAATAATAGGAATAAAGGAAAATGTTGTATATAGTGCTGATATGTTGCACTATAACATTATAGCTCTAATCATGTTGAGTATAGTCTTACACCAAAGTCACTACCCTATCCTTCATAAATTGACAAAATGAATAATATTGTATTTTTCAATAAAAATGTAGTCACATAACATAGTTATAGGACTATATTTGATCCTTTGAACCTTGATTGTCCCCTGTTACCTAATACAGTCAAAAAACATGTCATTACACCCAAGAAAAGCATTATCAACAATTAAAATTGCAACACCTTGCATTCTATGAGAATATATGAAAATAAGAACTATCACCTAAATGATGTCAATACTAGCTAAAGAAAATACTATTGTTCTTGCACTTCTATCAAACATATGATTTCTGATTCCTGTCACTGTCACACTATACATGAGCTCCCATTTATCATGCTTTGGGAATTAAGCACAGACGAATCTGCCAAAACTTTGTCATGTCACTGACATTGTTTCAAAATTCTTTTTAGTGAACTGAATTGAAGAGATATATGCATTTTGACAACTATCCTCAATTTCAAGGCTTCCAATATAGAAAGAATGCTAGAAAGAGTGACAGAGTCTATTTATACACTTATCAACTACATTACTTTTTCAACACATCAATATTATATGTCTCTTGGTGCAGAATATACCTTTACTTGATGAAAATGCATCATGATATTACCACTTATATTACTATCATGAAGATATTGCAATTACTATAAACACTGACAAGAACATGAAACATACTGTCATGATAATCAAATACATTGGATACACTCACTTCACTGCACCTTCACTTACTTGTCTTCAATAAACTATCCTCACCTGTTGTCTTTAATACACTATCTAGTATATTGTTCACTATATCAGTTGCATTAGTTCCAAATAGAACATAACCTGAAATAATGTGCCTTATCCATTCTTCTCCATTGTTCATTCATGACTACCAAGACACTTGCAATTACTATATTTGACAACAATTCTCTTTCTTTATAGTTTGAGGAATGTCATATCTTAACATTCATATGGTCAATAATGTTTCATGATTGGCATCAGCTGGGTTTTATTCATATGAATACCGCTTGCTGGATTCATTTGAAGGGTATTCTGCAACTTAATTGTCTTCTTCTGCTAGGTATTGCGGCATGGGCTTTCATCATGGGCGGTGAAAGAATTCGCACTGAACCTAACACTTGCAATGATTTCAAAGATAATGCCATTGCCTGGCATTACTGCAAGGAAGGGGGTGTAATTCCATTCCTGGAATGCCTTAACGAGCATGATGAATCATTATCCATCCAGTGTGCTTCTTCGTGGGTTGATAGATGGGTCACCATTGGCAGTGTTAGCTTTGAGTTTTCAAAGAAAATTATTGCTAAGGCGACGGGCTTATCCCTTAAAGGCATTAAGTTACCGAGAAAGAAGAGGGTTTCTGAAGTGCAGAACCTAAAGCTTTTCATGGGTGACGGCGAAGAGTTGGTTCCCTACCAGGGAGGGTTCGAGAGGGCGAAGCTTCCTCAGCCATGGGCAGACATGTGCTTTTTAATTATGAAGTATTTCACTTTGGAAGGCCGCTATGCCAGGTTTTATTACTACCATCTTCCCCTGCTTAATCATTTTCGCAGAAACTTGGCTATTTGTTTCCCTTATTACTTGCTTTCTTCTTTAGAGCACTCGATCAAAACGGTTCATAAGAATCTTACCTCTAGGCCGTTGGAGAAACTTGTGCCCCTCCACTAAGGACTTATTCGTAGGCTCTACTAGTTTCACTTGGCCCTGATGCCCCCTGCCAGTCTCCATTACCCGACTATGGAATCCTCCCCCAATACTTCGTCAGCTTCTATCAAATGTGACTCTCTTCACACACCTATGACTAATAGTCATGATGGCTTGACTTTGGCCTCTGTGAAAACTAATACCCCCACTCTTGGGTCTACCTCTACCCCTAAGAAGAAGGGCTCTATTAAGTCTAGGAAGCGGCTTCATTGCCTCTTTGAGTTGGCTAAGGAAGCGGCCATTCTTAGCTCCCTCAAAGATAGTCAGGAGACCCCCAAAGGTGTTAACTTGTCTATTGAGAATCCTACTAAAAAGACTAGGAAGGGCAAATAGAAAAGCATCTCCACTAGTGTTAGACGCTCTACTAGAATTGCTGGGAAGCCAGCCCCCATGGTTAAACTCATAGACTACTCAGAAAGTAATTCTGAGGTTTCTTCTCATGGTAAGGAGGCCGATAGTGATGATTTGCAGGAAATCTACATGGAGGATCCTATTTTTGGGGTGTAGTTTGATGGCCTCGACTCTTCGCAGAATGTTTACAGGGACAGCCCTGAGAATGTGATGGATACTGGTAATGATAAGGAAGAGGTTGACCACCAGAGCCCTGTGGAGGCCCAGTATGATATTGGAGAAGGAGAGGGGAACTTTAATGACCAAAACCCTACCAGTGCTGAAGAGGTGGAAGCGAATAGTCAGTCTATCCCTAAAGAGGATGATGTCAGGGCTACTACTGAGAATGACAATTTGAATGAGGGCAGGGACAGTAGCTCTCTCTTTGCTGAAGTGACTCAATTAAAGGACAAGATGGTGGCTATGCAACTCAAGATGTCTACTCTTTGCAAGCTCATTACTCGCATGCTATGTAGGTCTTCCATGATCAACTTAACCCTTTTACAGGATATTCAAGTTTTCTCCCAGGGAACTGACAATGACAGAACTTAGGAACTGGACAAAATCTTTGAACTGCTTGCTAATGATTGGGAGGACTCTCTACCCTAGTGTGCCTTCAGCTGCCTGGTTGCTGGTTTTTTGTTGTTGCTTACTTTCTGCCATTTGTTAGCTGGTGTTTCTTGGGTTTAGTTTCCAGGCTCTTTTTGTTCTTTGAGCTTGTGCTTTTTCTTTTGTAATCTCTGTTAAGGGTTCGGCCCCTTGTTTTTGCTACCTGATGTAATAAAAAACATTCATATGGTCATCAATATAAATGATAAAGTACAAGAATCAAGAGATCATCATCATTATCAAGGATGAACAAATGTCATATAGTCATGAAGCATGAACATCAATCATCAAAATAGAAACACTATATGAAGTTCACCATGGAAATGAGTATGCATCAGATATCAACTACAAGTTTTGATAGCAGTACCTAGTACTCTATTCCATAGCTTCTTAAATTAATCCAACTTACAACCATGCTGGCAGAGGCTGCAGAGTCATCTATTTCACTTTTCAACACTAATATTTTCCTTTTATCATATGATAAACTATTACACTCTTCTTTTAAGGTCATCAATCTAAATTTTGAACAAATTATAACTTTTTGAAAGACTTAGTTTTAGAGACAAAGAGGAACAAGTTATGCACTCCCCGTGAAACTATGTTTATGGATCTCTTTATGCACTTGGTGATGTCTTTTGTGCAATATGCACAAGCTTAGATTTTTCCTTTTCCTAATTTTTCTTTCTTCTCCAAACTAGTATAGGATATTTGTTTTCCTTGTAGGCATTCACTTGGTTTTGCTTGAACATGTAGCCACCAGTTGATTTTATCCTTCCTCTACACCATTGTGCTCTGTGCCCAAACATATTACATCTATAACACAAAATATTGTAGTCTTGACCAATAGAAAAATAGTTTCTTCTAGGTGAACTGAGAGAATCCCTTTTAACATACCTTGCATGCATCCAACAATTTATTGCAAGGTGGCCAAATTTATTACAATCATAACAAGCATTATTGTAGTTCTGATTTGACCAGCCATAAAAACATTTCTCTTTATTCCACCGAAAACCATTTCTTTTACAATCTTTGGCCCTATGACCATACACATGACATGAATAGAAATAACCATGGAATTGTGAATAATTATACCTGATAGGTGGAAATCTTGAAAAAAATTTATCAACAATGTTAACCTTAGCTTTTTTCTTAGATTCAACCTTACGTGCAGCAGAATGAAATGTTAGATCTATCTTTTTCCTAGGAGAATTTCTTGTCTTGGAACATTCTCCTTTCTCATAAACCAAGATAGTAGTATCCATGTAATACCTTTGCTTTCTCAACATGTCATTCAGGTAGTCAGTACTCTTTTCAAATTGAATATTCTTTTGTATTTTTGAAGATGCTTCTTCCAAATCCTTTCTCAAAGAGACTATTTCTTTCTCTAACTTCAAACATTCTATTCTTTTTACTTCAAGATCAGATTTTGTAAGGTCAACTATTCTTTTAACTTCAAATTTTATTTTTAGACTAATGACAAAGTCATTGTCTTTATCATACTTTGTGTCAACTTTCAAAGTGGACTTAGGCAATAGTTGATCACTCATCTTGACAAGAGTTTGCTCTACAGTCTTTTGCTTGTCCTCTTTCTTTTCTCTATTTCTCCTACCCTTTCCCATGGTACTCAACTATCAGGACCTACCCAAGTCAGTTAGACTTCTATAGGGAACCTACACTCTTATACCACTTGTTGGAGTACATTACCACTGAGAGGAAGAGGGAATCAGTGGTAACTAATTCTCACAAGACCTTGAGACCTTGAAATAATCTTTCAAAATCTTTGAAACAAAAGCCATTTCTATTGAATGGAGATGAGGCATCATATTAACTATGAACATCATGATAGCTTTGGTTAAGTTAAAATAGATATCATCACAACTAAAACTAACATATCAATGTCAAGAATGAATCAACACAATATTATGAAACAATCTATGATACACATTGACTTATGAACATCAGACTTAAGAGTAAGGGTGTTCACATATTTTACACACAAGCATATAGAGATTAACATGTAAAGTTTGATTGACCATAATGAGAATGAGTAGAGAACATCATTTCAGACAATGATATATGATGAATTTGTTTCGTGCAGACCAAATTAACTTGGGATAACTCCAAAACTGAATGACACATAAGAAGAAATTGAACATGATTTGAATTATTTTGCAATTCAGAGGACAATACTGGGTGAGAAACTTGCAGTATTATAAAAAACACAATAAACTATTAGCAAAATAATTTTATTTTATAAAAGAAGAGCTCATACAAAGCAATGTGAACAATCTCAACGGATGAGATGTATGCTCTGGAAATTCCATTTGGGAGAGTTGTTCAGCAATTTCAGTGGATGAGATGTATCTCTGAGAAGAGACGTATGCCTAGAACTTTCCATCTTATTACTTTGAATTGAACTCATTTATACATTTTCAAAAAGAAGTCAGAAGCACATCATGCTTTGTCTTTCTTGGAAGTTGAAATGAGCAACCAAAAACTGAAAAAGTCACTACACCCATTTCATTCTTTGAAAATAACATTTGAATGAGGATAATATATATTATTTAATTTAAATATCCTAATTTATTTGGATCATTTGTCCCCTCTTGAGAGGCAATGGACCCCATTGCCCTTGCTTGAAATTTCTATTTGACTTTCATCCACTTGATCCATGTAGTTGTTACTGAAGAAGATGTAGCACTAAATACAACTATTGATGAAGACAATAAGGTGAAGCAACTCATGTCCACATGACTCTGACAAGGATGAGCTGATAAACGATATTCCATGGTCTCGATACTTTCAGAAACTACAAAATGAAACTTTGTTTGAGAAAGCTTCGGATTGCCAAAACATCTATGGTAGAGCACTTGTTACAATATATGTGGTTCTATTTTCCCCAGGCATGGTTGGGATGATTACCTCTTCATATGTTGGTATTGACAATCCATGGCATGACTGGTATTCTCTATCCTAGCAAGATCGCTTCCAATTCCCAAAAAGTCTATTGTAAGCAATCGAGGTTGAGACATCCCTTATGAAAACAAAATTAAATCACTCCAAATAATTCCTCAAAACTTAATGAATTAGGATTGATCGAGTGAGTCATTTTATGGCTTTAGACATGAGGCCTTGATATTTTCCACACTACTACAAATGTAGGGCCTTTGAATAAATCCATCCACCTTCACCAGGTAAACTTCACTGCCTAAGACACTAATATGTTGGGAAGAGGTCATTTATTCTCTATAAATTCATCTTTGGAATTACGACAGGAACAACCATGTCGACGTCATTGGCATCTTCTCCCTAAATCTGTGGAAGCCCAGTTTAAGAGAGTCTGGCAAGACAAAAGGATTGTAGTGATGAATGTCTGGACTAATGGACATTGTGACTGGTATAAGATATTTAGATTGTAGGTCAAACATTTTGATATGCTTGAATTTGATATCCAGTTCCCTGTGGTAGAAGCATAGAGGGTGAAGGCATCTATAGATGGTAGACTATGCACTCTGATTGAATGATCCATCCAACAATTTCAAATTATAGATGTTCCACCACCTTTCTACTACTCTTTTGTGAAAATACACAATATTCTCATTTGCCCAGCTGGGCCAGCCTGAACCCACTTTCAAAATGAGCTATGTGTTGATTGAAAACTCCAATTGAGCTTATTGGGTGTGAAATTACAGTAAAGACTCTACATAATAAATAGAGCAAGAGAACAAATATAGGAGTGGTTTGATGTTATTTATGCCTAATCAATGGCGCAGGCAAAGGTCAAAAGCTCTATTTGTGAGATGGAGGGTGAGAAGGTGTCCATGGCCAAGCAAGTCCAAGAACACTAATGGCTCTGATACCACTGATCTGAATTATTTTGTAATTCATAGGACAATACTAAGTGAGAAACCTGCAGTATTATAAAACACACAATAAACTATATGCAAAACAATTTTATTTTATAAAAGAAGAGCTCATACAAAGCAATGTGAGCAATCTTAGTGGATGAGATGTATCTTTGAGAAGAGATGTATGCCTAGAACTTTCCATCTTATTACTTTGAATTGAACTCATTTATACATTTTCAAAAAGAAGTTGGAAGGACATCATGCTTTGTCTTCCTTGGAAGTTGAAAAGAGCAACCAAAAATTGAAAAGTCACTACACCCATTTCTTTCTTTGAAAATAACATTTGAATGAGGATAATATATATTATTTAATTTAAATATCCTAATTTATTTAGATTAGAACATGAGGATCAAACACATCAGTAATAATAACAACCCATAACACAAATAATATCCTCAGTGGAAAACCCTCAAGAGGAATAAGAACCACTCGAATTCCCTCACTAGCTTATTCAAAAATCATACCTCACTGGCTATAGAAAAGTGTTTCATTAACTTGCATCAATGCCTCACTGGCATACCTTTTTCTACCTCACTGGCATACCACAATCAAATACAATGAAAAATATGAAACAATACATAGGTTTAGTCCATTTCACTAAAGCTCACCTTTTAACTATCTCATTATTTGAGACTCAAGCACCAATACAATAGCTCATTAATACTCTGATATAACCTTAATGATTGTGCATTAAACACAAATCATCGACCTTATCTCAAGTGTTCATGAAATGTCATTTTTTACAATACAAAATCTTTGTTTCTTTCATCAAACAGTTTGAACAAGTAACTGTAATTATGCAACTGTCTAAGATAGTTTCCAACTATCAAGCAAACTGTCATGGTTGAAGTTGAACCTTCAATAAAACCTCTATTCATAGTAAATGAACCATGTAATGTTTTGTATAACCAAGGTTATGCAATAAAACTATTTATGCAAACCATAGTTATCAAAACTGATTTACAAAGTATAACTATAGTTCAACAAACTGTTCATGTAACTACAAAACTGTAATAAGAAATATGTCTTTCATAGTCTAAATCCTAGTCAAGTAAACTTGCCATCACAGAGTAAGCATAACTAAAACAATAGTTAAGTTCTTTGAACTATCTCAAACCCCAGATAAGGTTGAAAGTAACCTTAGCAATAATATAACCATAGTTTAACCACTTGACCTTCAAATTGTTTACTGAGATAAAGAATGCTTTGACAAACTATATGCCATAAACAGAACACCATAAAATCTATCTCAATAGTTATGCAAGAGACTCTATGGTAGAGTCAATCTGCCAAACCCTAATGGGTAAACCAAATATTTGCAAAGACCATAACGGTTCTCATCAAAGAAGGAATAAACCCTTGAAAATCAATCTAACTACTTTAGTTTAGTTAACACAGCCAACCCAATTTGCACATTATTTCACTTTATACAACTAAAAACCTTGAGAAAGAACAAAAGACAAAGAATAATATCACCTGAAATAGTAGTCAACAAAGTTACTTGCACATGAATCTTAACTACCAAACCTCCTCAAGCTCTAGCTTTGTTAAATCACTATGATTCTCCTTCAAGTCCACGAGGATTCCATAGATTTTCTATATCTTCCATAATTTTTCATGATAACCATTGAAATGTCCAAACCTAGCTCAGAGAGAGCTCATAGCCTAAGTTTCACTTTGCAAAATGATTCATTCTCTAAGCTTTTTGGTCAATGATATCATTGCAAATTGTGATCCCGGTGTGCCCTAAGTGGCATGGTGAAAGATAATAAAACTTAAACACTTTTTACCTACTGTATATGTCAAGACTTGACCAACAGGTTAATAAGCTTAAGTGGCTTGAATATGGCCATAATAAAGTTTATGAATTAAATTAATGTGCCACAAAAATAGTTTAAATGATCATGGTATGTCTTGAGTCACCCTATGTCAATGCATCAAATATATAACCTTAAAATCAAATGTCTCCATTTGAACAAATCAAATAACAAGAAAAGGCCTTTTGTGACCTCAATATAATATATCAAAGGATGACCTTATAAAATGAGTATGTCAAATCGATCAAGAAGTGCCGTCATGTAACAAACCCATTGAACGAATGCAACAATCATAACACCATATCATATGCTGACTATTTCAAGGATCATAGCATGAAAAGTATATTATGGACACCATAAGAGTATCAATTGATCCAACTGTGAACAAATGAACATATCAACTATCATAGAACATATATGAGCATATTGTTGTGATGCTCACAACATGCCCCATTTTACTTCTTGGCAAAACGAGGACCCCTGCTGTGGCTATGGCTTTTGCTTGAGTGTGGGTTTGCTTGGTGGTAAAATGGAAAAGGAGGTAAGTGTTACAAACCTTGTTAAAAATAAAGAAGAATAGCATTAAGTACCAGAGTAGAATAAGGGTGAATTCCTTGTCAAAAATGAGTAAGGGTTGCCTTTTGAATCATTTTAAAATTCCCAGTATTTTGCAAGATATGTGTGTTTTTGGTGAAATGCACTATAGGATGATTTGTATGTTGCATATACAAAGTCATTTGTATGTCAAGTCAGTGTATGAGTCGCATAAAAGAGTTATCAGGTTTATTACATCACTATACTTGTATGCATTTTGCTAACGCTTTATCCTTACATACAAGTCAGACCTGACAGAATTAAGAGGTGAAACGGGTAATCGGTTAAGTCTATCAGATGTATCTTAAGTTTGTATGTTTGGTAAAAGGAAACATACAGGGTGATATACAACATGATATACATTTCGTGGACCCAAAAAGAGTATTCAAATTGGTTTTGTCGTGTTATGTTTCATTGCTTGTATATTGTATGCTAAGGATTATACACTTCGATATACATGCAATGCGGAGCTCAAAGAAAATTAAAATCTGTTAAAGTAATGCATTGTACCTCAACGTATATTGAAAAGGTGCATTTCACTTTATATGCATGGTGGATCCAAAAAGTTATATATTATGATTTATAAAACATGAGAAGTCTGAAAAGGAGGATACAAATGAGTTTGTATGTATCGAGCCTTGTATCTAAGAGATTGATATAAGTATGGTTGTAGCATGGAAATACAAGTGAAAAGTAAAGTGGGTCCCACCGCTTGCATATCAGGCTTGTACAATAACAATGTATATCTTAGATATACAAGCTAATGTACAAGAAAAGATGCAAATAAGAGATACAAGCCGGATGCGAAAAGGAAATTCAATACATAAAAGTCTTTGTATGTTTGGAGTGCTTGTATGTTTATGATATACATATTTGAGATACAAAGGAATAAAAGGCATTGTAGGAGATAAAGAGTAAAAGGGAGGTTTGTATAAGGTTGTTTGTATATGCATTTGTATCTAATGAGATATACAAAGAGTGATATATAAATGAAAGATACAAGTACGGACAAAAGGAACATGGAAAGAGCATTAGTTTTGGTTTCTTGCATATCAGTTTGTATGTTGAAAAGATACAATGCTAACATACAAAGAATAACATACAAAAATGAAAATGAACTAATGTATGCAAAAATGAACTAATGGGTAAAAAAGTTCAAAACTTAAACACTGAAATAGAAAACTGAAGCTTTTGGCGCATTAATTGCTGTAATTAATGCTGAGCTAACACAAAAAAGAGTAAAATTCAAAGGCATTAGGGTAAATTTGAATGCATTTTGCTTTCAGATTTATACTCTAAGAGTTAAAAAACTACAGAAAAAGAGAATTGTTACAGGAATTGAACAAAATTCATTAAGGCGATAGAATTACAGCAGCTGGACAGAGGGCAAAATAGTAAAGTAAGTCAATGACAGAAAGTGAGCGGTCAAGGAATACAGGTATTTATCCCAAAATGCCATTACATTTCAAATGGTAAAAATGCATGTAAAACTGAGTAATTTCATTATAAAACATAGGCATTTGTTAAATCAATGTTTTAAATGATTAATTAGCTAGGTAGAGCTTAACAAATGTGAAAGCTAAAACAGAAAGGACAAACTGGGTTAGGGTAAAATGGTAAAAAGCAGAAATTCATAGTAAAACCCTAGATAGGAAAGTAAAACAAAAGTTAAAAGATGAATTTTCTACAGGATGGCCCCGAAATAGAAAAAGGAAGATACAGGGGGTGAAGTGAAAAAGGAGAGGAAACCTCGCAAATAGATAGAGAAAGAAGAGTTACCACTGCACAGAGGATATCTGACATTGATCAGCACGAGTGGAGTGGGAACAGATACAAACATTGGAAATTATGATGCAGATGATGTTTTACAAAAGATTCTAGCTGCAGATTCTACTCCAGATATGAAGTGTATATGGGAGAGCGGGTTGTATAAAGCTGTAGGTTTTCCATTGGCTATCGAGGCTTGAGATTTGTATTTGGATTGTTTAACTCTATATGACTTATCAACCAGGAAGATAATGTTGTATGACAGACTCATTGCAGATTTATCAACAGAGGGTATTGCAAAGACATTCAGTTTGGAAATCAATGAGAAAATGACAGACATTGACATAGATCATTACAATGAAGATTTTCAAATTAATGAAAGGAATTGTAGAGGTTAGATATTTTACAACTGCTACAGCCCAGAAAACAAACCCAAGGCTATAGCCAGAGTGCACAAAAATCTGATGAGAATATACTTCAAGGAGGAAATATACCTTATGATCACAATGTTGAGTAGATTGATAGGATTGAGAGATGGCACAAAATGTGAGCCATGGACATTTACTGTTATTGAGTTCATGAGAGAAGGAGGAAAAGAAAAAGGATAGATTCATTGGGCCAAGACCATAAGCATAGCTATATGGAAACATGCCATGTTAAGAAATCAAAAGTTGTTGCCTTTTTATTTGTCTTCATATGTATTGTATTCATGTGCAGCAGAAGTGAGGCCATTCATACATGGAATAGACATGGTTGGGACCTTATGTAGTGGTCCAGGATAGAAATTGGTATATGAGCATTACCCTGATCTACAAGAGGAGAATGCATTGAAGAAATTTGCTTTAGTTAATGATGTATTTTATACTTATATGGTGAGAATTCTAAGGGAAGAACCTGATAAAAGATTGTCTAAGGATGCAGAAGATGAAATTAGGTTGTACAGTTCATGGTAAATTCAATTTCCACATTTTACTTGTATCAGAACTAAAGGATTTTAAGGAAATCCTTTTATGCTACCCCGGTAGCCTTCTAATAAATTAATTGTGTTAGAATTTTCAAGGCAAAATCTAAACACCTTTAGAATGTACAAGAAAAAGTTTAGCAGAGGAAACCTTAAGCTACCTTGGGCTATAGGTTGTAATTCATGCTACAGTAAGGAAGTGGCCATTTATTCAGAGTAGGAGCTAAGATATTACGGATTTAAAGAATTTGATTTAGCCAAAAGGTTTGATCCTTTCCATAGGATCCAAAACACGGTTGATAAAAAGTATAAGCATCAGATACATATTGAAGATTTTTTGGTCTGATTGCAAAAATGATAAGGAGGTAAGGAAGAGAGCCCATAAAAGACTAACAATTGAGCAAATGAAAACTGTGGGAGATATGTATGTTCCTCTAGAGGTTCAAGAAGATGGTAAATTGTTGCATCATAGTTATGCAAAGGCTAGGCTTGCTCCTATTATAGAGCCTAATTGGTCACAACCTTGGAACAAATCTTTGGACATATTGTCCAAACTAGTTATATTATTTTCAAAGACATGGTTAAAAGATAGGATTGAAGAACTCAAAGCTAAGGGGAAGGAAATCACATATCCTAAGAAGGGGAAGAAGTGGGTAAGAGAAACTAGTGATGATCCCCAGTGTTTTTATGAGAAGAAGAAAAAGATTATAGAGGCTAATATTGTAGAGAAAGATGAGAATGCTACTCTGATGGATCCCTATGCATTGGGGATAATAGTAGCAGTATCATCTGATACATTTGTAGATCCAAAATCATTAAGCCATGAGATTAGTGTAGAAGAGGTACAGACTTCCAATGAAAGAGTAGGACAACAAGTTAGAAGAGCAATACCAATAAGTATATCCAAAGGAGAAACTTCTAAGCAAGTGAAGTCATTGGAGCACAGCAAGTAGGTGTAAAATTGAGTAGTATACCTAGTGCTTCCACTTCATCAGAAAAGAGACAGGTATATGTTTAAGTAAAGATAGAGTTAGCTGGGGAAATGTTACAAGAGTCACAAGCACATGAAGCCAAACAAACCAGGAAGAGAAATTGAAATAGAAGAAGAATCTAGTGAATTCCTAAGTGAGGAAGAAGAGATAAACACTCTCACTGAGATGGAGATTGAACAAGGCCCAGAGTATGAAAAGGAGAAGGTACAGGAAGAATCAAGGATAGTAGATCCATTTGGTACCTTAGTATCTCCTGAAATCATCAAGGATGTGTAACAAGAGGCACATAAAATTGAAGAGGCTGAAAAGGAAAGTGCATATGAGGAAATAATCACAAAAAAACTTGCTCAAGCAAAAGATGAAATAGAAGTTGACATTTCAAACGTAGATGTATTGAATATTTTGAATATGTATGGTGAATAGAGCAAAGAAGAGAAGAACACAAAAAACAGGAAAGAACAAGAAAAAGAAACAAGAGAAGAGGATACAATGGTAGGATCCCTTGCACCTATAGAGCAAATTAACATGTCTGAAAATGAACAAAAAGAAGGTGAAGATGTAGAGGGTGCAACCAACACAGAAGATGCAATCAAGAGGCCTAAAGATGAAAAACAACCAGAAAAGGTTGATGAAAATAAAGTTGAAGAACAAACAGAGGATATAAACATGCCAAATGTAGAGAAACTGCCTATAGAGGAAGATCAGGAAAAGGAAACATCAAAGGGAGAAGGTCTTGAAGAAGAAGATGAGGCTGGAGGAGACATAGAAATGGAAGAAGAAGAAAATGAAGGAGAGTCCAAACAACAACATGATCACATGATACAAGAGGAAGCACCTCAAGAACAGTAGCCTCCACCTCGACAACAACAACAACAATAACAGAAACAACAACAAGAGTAAGGGGAAATAGAAAGACCTGTTGATCATGATGTTAGTCATAAACAAACATAGAATAAAAGTTACACAACAACCTTTACTCATCTTGAAAGATACAATGAATTCAAAGAATTCATGATCTCAAGTCTTCGTTGATTAGGTCTTAATCTTCTAACATTACTCAGAGGTTGATGTGTGTTGCTATTTCCATTTTGGGGCCTTACATAGATCTCATCAGTAAGATGATGCTTCCTGTAATGATGCTACACAGAGGGTTATTTCTACACAAGATATACTTCAAATATTGTGTTTATCTTTAAATATTTGCATGATATTTGTCATTTTGACATGCTTTAACCTCAAATATACTAAATGTGTTCAATTATCTACGGGATGTTTGCATATTTGTATTATTTGCTTAATATTGTCAATTATTTGTAATTATGATGATGAAATGCTCTGAAATTGAAAGAAATTGAAAGAAATACTTCAAATCAATGTTGAATCTTCAGCTATTGATCCACATACACACTTGATACTATCACTATGAGAAGAAATCAAACCATGTGTTCACCAGGATGTTCCACAACTAGACATAGTTGATGCAAACTTTAGAGGATGATGAATGAAAACAATATATGCAACACGATGAGCACTCCAAGGGACGCAGCAAATCAAAGTACGTATCCAAAATTCAGACGCTGATTACTCAAGATTTACAAAGATTTGTAATCAAAATGCTCTTCTCTTTCATTAAGTATGCAAAAGACATGTACATATACAATAGCTTTGAAATGAGTCCTGAATACTTCAGCAAACAGATTTCAATTAAGTTTTGAATGAATCAAAATGAGGCATCCCTGTACCTTTTATAAAACAAGATGAGGGAGCCATTGCAATTGATCTACGATCGAGATTTATCTATTAAAATCCACGGTTTACATCTCATTGACTAAGTCAATCTTCTCACATGGCATAGGTTGCCAGCTGGCAACCATCTAAACAACTTATACTTTCATAAGCATCTGATGCATATATTCCATTTTATGATGCATCCTCATCAGGCTCTTTGTCGTCATCATCACTTTCACCGCTCTCACTATCTTCATCATCATGAGGATTGTCTTCTTGAATATGGACCTGCATCGATGTTTTTATATTCTCATATGTTTGCACTATTTTCTACAATTCTCCACCATCCTGAGTTCTTGCTTTGGTGATGGCATGTTTATGCACCTGATATTTGTTCTGGAGAGATTCCAACTTACTCCTGTTGCTGCTGGATGTTTCATTATAGTCTTCCACCTTGACCTTTATTCTCATCACTTTATATAGCACTTCTTCTGTCATGTGGTTGAGAGGGTCCTTAGCAATTAGTTGAAAATTACTATGTAGAGCTTTGATGACAAACTCTTCATCCTGATTTTCTATCTTTCCTTCTACATCTCCTTCTAATATTTCCAGAACTTTAGCCTCATGGGACATCATATCATGTAGCTTCATGCTGATATTCCGTAGTTTATTGTTGCATATTTTGAGTATAGCACATTCAAATCTGACATCCTTATTCTAGATATCCATCAATAGGGCTGTGTTATCATTCAATACTTGATTCTTTATTAGAATCTGAGGATCAATCTTCTTCATTTCATTCAAAATGTTCATAATCTTTTCTAATTGAAATGACCTCTTGCCGATCTCCATCTATAGTTTATCTACTTTTCTCCTAGAGGTGTCCAAAGAATTCCACCTCTTAAAAGAGGCCTTTGCCACTTCTTCAGCTCCATCTAGCACGGATGACATCCATTTCAACATTATTGTTGATTCATGATTCATGAGGTTCAACTTATTAACCTCCTCCTGAGAAATAGCAGTCAATGGGACTACATGATCAGTTGACGTATCGTCAGGGTTAATTAACCCTCTTATATATGCATGCAGCTGAGCAATGTGCTCCTTATGCTGCTTATTCTTCTCTTTTTCTCTTTTCACCCTTTGGGTTAATAAATCAATAATGTCCTTACCTTCTTGGCCCTCTTGATCCTCATTAGGAAACCCAAGATCAACTGTGCTAATCTGGAATTCAACCAGAGCGATCTTACCCTTTTCTTTATCCACAGTAGGGAGTGCTAACTGTGTAGTCCTCCTGCCTATTATAGGATCTCTTCTTATTGTAGAAGTTAATCTTGCCTTCCTCTTAGGCTTTATTAATGTTTCCAAAAACAGTGTAGACACATCAAATTCTTGTGCCTCTATACCTGGTTCTGTACCAATTTCTTTCTCGAGCCACGAAGGAACTTGATCTTTTAGCTGTTGGTCTCCATCACCATCATGATGATCACCTTGATCTCCGGTATCCACCATCATGTTCGATGAGGAGGGTGATCTCCTTGTTTCTTCCTCACAATGCTCCTCATGAGGGTGATCTTTGGGTATATCCTCCTATTGAGGACTTTCCTTTTCTGGAGGGTGATCATGTTGATCATCTGTATGTTTATCATGATCTTGATCCTATACTTCCTCCATGGGTATCTTATCCACCTTAGGTTCTTCCAGTTTATCTGCAACTATAACTTGCTCTGAACCTGTATCAACTATCTCTTGAGCCTTATGGTCATTAGGACCTGAGGTTTCTTTATCTTCCTTGTCTCTTGGTGAGACGTCTACTAGCTTGGGCTTAGTTGATGTATCATGCTGTTGCTGACCCATACTTGGAGCTTTCTCCTCCATTTCTTTCTGTTCGATTTCCTCAATATTCTGTGTTTCTCCAGGTGCACGCACCATATCCTTAGGATTTACATCCTCTACATATGTCAGGTCTATGACTACAGGATTTGTTACCTGATTAACTAAGGTATCCAGCCCTATTTGATGTGTAATATGCTCCGGGCTCTTTTTTTTTTCTTGCTCTATTTCCTTCATCTTTCTAATACTGCTTGAACTGATGGGATTTCATGTGGAGCTATCCTGGTACTAGCAGCAAGGGTTTCCATTTTTTGTGAAGCTACATCCTTCACGACCTCATCATCAGATAAGTCAACTGTCTCATCTAATGAAACTTGACCACTTTGTGTTGCCTTAGAGGTCTCCTTCATCTGCTCTTCTAATTGTTCTGTCTTGAACTTTACAATAGTGGGAAGTGGAACATTGTGCTACAATTCCTTGTTGAATGCTTCCCCACCTACTCCCCTCAACATTATGGGAGTTGGTCTGATTTCACCTCTCATAGATGTCCTTGGTTTCTTAGGTGTAGTTGCTATCACCTGAGGTGCTTTTCTTTTCCTCAGGAAAGATATGGGGCTTTCCTCCTCCTCAGGCTCATCTTCTAGAGGGATATCCTCTTCTGTTTGTTTTTGTGAAGCTTGACCTTCCTCATATGTTTCCATAGCTTCAGCAGCTGGCCTCTGAATCCTTTTATCCTTTTGTTTATCTTGAGGAGGCTGTGATGATGAGGTTGAAGCCAGGCCTGCAACTGATACATCCTCAGCTGGTACTACCACTCTTTCCACTACAACCCCTTTGGGTTCAGTATCATTCTTCTTACCTTTTGAGGACTTCTTGCCCTTTTCAAGAGGTGGTGCCTTCTCTCCTTTAGTCTTTCTCTTCTTAATTAAGAAGTCATCATATTCATCTTCAGCAATCTCCTGTCTTTTCTTTTTGTTGTCCACTGTGATGGCAACACCCTTTTTCATCAATGCATTTATCTGCTCATCTACCGAAGCTTGGGTTAGTTGTAATATCCTGCCTATGAATGGATCTAAGGAGATATCCTCCTATATAGTGAGATCCACTGCAGAGATGGTATCATTATATATCTTTTTCTCTTCATACTCATCAACCATTATCATTCCATCATCTTTCTTTAGTTGCGCTGGGATGAAGATGAAATCAAAGGTCTTGATTTGGTTCAGTGTTAAGCTTTGATACCTTCTTCTTCGGGCTTTAGCTTCACCTTCACAATCTACCCAGAAGTCTTCAAGGTTTCTTCGATGGATGGGTTTCCCCATGATCCTCTACATCCTCCCATAAGGATCATATGACCTTACTAACAGAAAAGGCTAGAAATTCATCATATCTAGACCAGCTATGGCTTTCTTTATACTCTCAAAATTTGGGCACATATACCAGCCCATTACAACTGGAAACAACATTGGTGGAAGCTTGTTATTTGCCTTATAGGCATTCAATATTGTAGAGATTTGTCCTAGAAACTCCATTAAGACAACTACATCTGTAGGGTACCTTGGGAGCATGAGAGGCTCCCCCTCAAAACCTTCAATCCAAATATAGGAGAAAGTGGCGAATTGGATAAACCAAGCTCCATGCCTGTAGATAACTTCCTGAGCCTCCATGCTCAGTCTCTTGGTTGTATCTTCTTCCAATGTTCTCACAAGGTGCATAGAAAATGCATCATTTACCAGCTTGTAATCCTGGAGGTAATTTATTCTTAGCAGTTGGGGATGATGATCCCATATATGCACATCATTGATTGTGCCTCCAATCTTTCCATCTGCAACCAGTGCATCAAATGTGCCCTTGTAAGCACATGAATAAACTATATATGATGTCATGTAGAAGGAACAATCTGAACCTCCTAGGTTCATTAGCTGTTCATCCAGAGCGTCACTTATCATTTTAGCCCACATGGGCTTGTTATCCGTGTAAAGGCACATCAGGATGACTGCATACATCTAGTCCTTAAAATTTCTAGCATCAGGCTAGCCTGTCACTCTGCTGAGTAGGGCTATCATGTACTGGTACTCATCATCAAAGTCATACTTATATAAATGAACCGAAAGTTTAGCTACTGCAAGATAGGGACTATTCTTCACCCTCCATTGATACATCTTCTTTCTAGCAGTCTTCCTGTTGTTCTCATACTCTACCTCTGATTTCTTCAAGTCTATACTGGCAACCTTCTTGCCCAATGACAAACTAAAAGTGTTGGCAATACCCCTGATTGACAAATCTACATATACTCTACCATGTTTCTCTACCCTCCTCGTCTGCGGGTTGTAATTTCTTGCACACTCAACAACCAGCTCAGGGGTTTCCATGGAGTAGGGAAAACCATTTACATTCCACATTTCTGATATGAAGACCGCATCCAGCAGGGCGCTAGTATTCTTCTCATCATTCATTTTAACTAACCAGGTAGCTAGATCTATATTCCCCTGGTGTGTATCTGTGATGGCTCCGTATTTGAATTGAACACCCCTAGGATGAGCAAACATTAGTTTTAGGAATTCTGCCTCTGACCTAGCTAACCTCTTGTTCGCCATGGATGCCTGCAATAGGACAAGGCTTGGTCTTACAATTGATACATATACAAGCATGCATATACATTACATATTCATTATTCATCATCATACTATTATTCTTCTCACATTTTATCTATCCTGACATGTATAATTTGAAATTTCAAACTAGAAGACCCCATGATACCTGGATATGCAGAACATGATAACTAGAGGGTTTCAATTACTTACCTGATGCACTAGATCCTCTTAATTATGCTGATAATTGTCTGAAATGAATTCAATTACCAGCAGTGCTCTCGTATCCCACTCTGGTACAAGCTATAAACGTCCACAAGTGGTCTTATGAAAATTCGTAAGCTCTACTCTATAAAAACTTGTTTTATCACAGTGTAAGTGCAAAATGACTCTATAAATCATCTTTAACCACTTCACTAAGGCAGATTAGGGCAAATTAAATGCAACAACTAATTTTCTTGTACGAAACTACCAGATCTCGCCATGTGTATGTATCAGGTTCGCAATCGGTGGGAACCAACTACCACATCTGCGTGAATTTAATGTTATGGTGGCAAGGCACGGGGTGATCTCTAAAAATCAGGTGATATTCTAAATATCTGGTGATATTCAAAATATGACCCCCTTTGTATAACATGATTATCTTGTTTAGGTGAAAAGACCGATGTCGATATATCGAGTTGGGTTAAGAATATCGGGTGATATTCAAAATATCAGGGGGTGTTTGGAATGTCTAGTGATGTTATAATATCACCCCCTTCAGACTAAGATGACCTTCTGTGAAAATATCAAGATGACGTCAGCAAGATAATGACTTGGTTCAGCGTTGTGGCTTTGTGACGTCATCATCATGTTTGAAAATATACCTCCTCATGGTAAAAGAATGGTGACGTCATCATCATTTTTACTTCTTCAATTATTGAGTTTGGATGACGTCAGCAAGATATTGGTTCGGGGTGATATTTTGCAACGGGCCGATATTCAAATATCAGGACGATATTCAAATATCAAGGTGATGCTTAAGAATATGACCTTCATAAAACATATGACGTTGTTGTTGAGTGGATATCATTATCACCTAAAGTTGACATCTGAATGTTCGGAGCAAGTGATTTTATCAGGCAATAATATTATATCGGGGTGATTTTTGTAAGATGACTGATGTTAAGAAATATGATCCTCCCCTCGGAATATCAGGTTTGATTAGATCGTTGACTCATTATAACTTTTGTTCATTAAGGAATATCTGGGTGATCCAAAAGGCAAACCTGCATGAAATTTTGTACTCAATCTACCCATGAGGTTATTGACATGAATTGCTAACTTTGAAAAAACTGACCTCATCATGATGACTTACCCAGTCCCCATTATGCAGGATCACTTGCACTGACTTACTTTTACCAGACCGCCAGCAAGCAGAAAACACAAGCAAAGCCAAAAAAGTTGGGTCCCTGTTTTGCCAAGTCAAAATGGGGCGTGTTGTGTAACCACACAACAACTTGCCACCAAAGAAAACATCAAAATTCCAATGATTCATGTGATGTGAACACATCCTAACATAGCTTTCTAATTCTTTCTAAGCATAAGCATCATAATCTTTCTGAATGATAAAATGTCCTCATGCTAACAATGCTAACTAAGGATCAGTAGTGTGCAAATGGTTAATTATCCTCATCTTGAAAGCAAGTTGAAAACATGAGTAACTGATGTTAAGCTACATAGTTGGAGATCATCCCTCATAGCCAACCTAGATAGAGCCTTGCTGCCAGCAGGCGTTCATAGCCCCAACAAAGTTATCTATACAATCCCCCTAAGTAGAGCCCCACTGCTAGCAGGCATCTATAGCCTCGGTAGAGTTACTTAGATGGCCTAATTTTATTATATTTTATATATATATTTTTTTGTTTTAAAAGTTTATATTTCATATATCTGATAGCATCATGTGAGCTCAAAATGCAAGGTATAGTCACTTGCTATTTTAGGTTGGAGATTGCATTGGTAGCAAGG
The DNA here is from genome assembly GCA_027924645.1 of Cunninghamia lanceolata. NCBI lineage: Eukaryota > Viridiplantae > Streptophyta > Pinopsida > Cupressales > Cupressaceae > Cunninghamia > Cunninghamia lanceolata. Next base: position 7,349,422 of record BSBN01000693.1, read on the forward strand.
GAGTCCCTTTAGATTTTTCACTTAATACCTATACTTGTGTGTTTTCAACCAACCTAAGGCTGTTAGGTGAGTCATTGTGAAGAAATCACTTTGGTTAAGAAAAGGTACCCTGATGACAGGATATCACAGACCTGATCATGAAGACTTTCTCAGAATGAGTCACAACCTATATATAAATGTGTTCTAATCACTTGAATCCTAACAATTTTGTTATTTTCTGAGGTGATGAGCTGCATCATCTTGACTAACCAAAACAACACTCAACAAGCAAACAAAGCAAAAGCAAAACAAAACACTATACAAACAACTATACAAATATACATTATGATACACATGGTTGTCATGAAGCTACTTAGGTTTGGAAATAATGTTTGAGGAATTGTCCATTAACTGGTAATGGAACATCCTCACCTATCAAGTTCTTAAGCCTGAAAGTACTGTCTCCTAAAATCTCAAAAATTTGGAAGGGACCTATCCATAGTTTATCAAACTTACCATGGTCTCCTTTCTTCTCATGGGCTTTATCCCACATCAGGACTAAATCGGATATCCTGAAGGCTTTAACTTTGGCTCTTCTGTCAAACCAACGTTTAACAACAGCCTGATGTTTGGCAAATTGGTCAATTGCCTGACTTCTTTTCTCTTCCAGGTGCATCAGCTAAAGCAACCTGACTTCTTGGTTATTGTCTATGCCTAAGTACTCTTGGGCAAACTGCAAGGTAGGAATCTTCAGGTTAATAGGGAGGATTGGATCTACCCCATATACTAAATGATAAGGTGAGTTTCCTAATGTAGCCTTGTTTTTGGTTCTGCCTATCCATAAGGCATACTTCAGAAGTGTATTCCATTCCTTAGGGTTCTTGTCTATTAACTTCTTTATGGTATTCAGCAAATTTTTATTGGTGGATTCTACCAATCCATTCCCTTGGGGATAATAATTAGATGAGAATTTCAGTATGATTCCATAATCAAAGGCCCAACTTAACAATTTGGTTGAAGTAAAAGTAGAACCGTTATCACTTACCAGGGCATAGGGAACCCCATACCTAGTGACTATGTTACTTTCCAGAAATCTGATGACATCCTTTGCACTACAAGTCTTGCTGCTAGTGGCTTCAGTCCACCTGGTACAGTAATTAGTAATTGTTAGAACATACCTATGGCTTGAAGATGATGGAGGATTAATAGGTCCTATGAAATCCATCCCCCATTGTGCAAATGGGCGTGCTTCCATCACTAGTTGTAGAGGTTGTGCAGCATATCTCTCTCTATTGGCTGCAACTTGACATACATGACAACATTTAATGTGTTCAGTTGTATCCTTGAAGATTGTAGGCCAATAATATCATGCTCTGTGGATTGCACGTGTAGTAGCCAAGGATGAGCCATGTGTTGTACCAAACTTGTCATGTAGCTCTGATGAAACTTTATTTGCCTCTGGCTTTTCTAAGCATCTCAAATATATTCCTTCATAATTTTTCTTGAAAAGTACTCCTGCTTTCATCATGTACGTCTGGGATTTTATCTTTAGGGCTCTTCTCTGTGAAGCCTATAGTCTTGGTGGACATCTTCCAGTGATTAGGATGTGTCTGATATGTGAATACCATTCTTTATTATCCCTAGCATTGATAACATACTGCTGACTTGTGATGTTTGGATCAATCTCTGATATCATTCGGCTTAAAGCCTATCCTCTTACCAATTTCATGGGTGTAATCTCAATGTCATATTCTTGTAAAACTGTGATCCACTTAGCCCTTTTTTCACCAGGCTCACTCTGCATTAACAGCATCTTCACAGCTGCATTAGGCACTACAGCAATCACCTTGCTTCTGAAAATATAATGCCTAAATGTTTTTACTGCTCTGACCAAAGCAAGTGCCTACCTTTCAACATCTACATATCTCAATTCAGCATCTTTGAAAGGGTAGCTCATGAAGGCAATTGGTTTCTCTTCTTTTTCTTTATTTCTCTGAGTTAGCACTACTGCAGAGGTATGTTCTGAAACAAATGAATAGATATAGAAGTCTTTGGTGTAGTCTGGACTGATAAGGATAGGAGCATCAGAAATAGCTTTCTTTATGTCTTCAAAGGCTACCTTGGCTTCTGATGTCCACTCAATCTTTGCATCCTTCTTTAGCATAGCATTTAAAGGCCTGACTATTTCTGCAAAGCCAGTGATGAATTTCCTAACAAAATTTATCGTACCAAAGTAAGATTTGAGCTCTTTCTTGCTTCCTGGAAGCTGTAATTTCATAATGGACTCCACCCTGTCAAGATCAATGAGAATCTCATTTTCAGTTATTAGGTGGCCCGGCAACTTTCCTATTGTCACCCTGAATATGCATTTCTTGGGGTTTAGAGATATCCCATACTCTTCACATTTTTTAGTACATTTCTGAGATATGCTACATGATTTGTTCTTTCTTTGGAGAACACTGTTAAGTCATCCATGTAGATGACTATGCATTTTCCTATTAAGCCTCTGAAGGCTATGTCCATCACTCGTTGGAATGTTGCTCCAGCATTTATCAGCCCAAATGGCATGCATCTATAAGCAAAGATCCCCCACTTTGTGGTGAAGGTAGTTTTCAGTCTGTCAATCTTGTCAACCATTACCTGATTATAACCAGAAAAGCCATCAAGAAAGGACATCATTTTAGCACCATTTACAATCTGTAGAACTTCATCCAAAGAAGGCAAAGGATAATTATCCTTCTCTGATGCTATGTTCAGGTTCCTGAAGTCTACACATAGTCTGATGTCTCCATTCTTCTTTCTCACTGGCACTAGATTAGCCACCCAAGTGGAGTGCCTCACAGGAAATATAATCCTGGCATTTAACAGCTTCTTGACTTCTTAAAAAATTATTGGTTCAAGCAAAGCATTGACTGGCCTTTGCTTTTGTCTAAAAGGTTTAGCATCTGGCTTGAGAGGTATAGTGTGAGTTATGATTGATGTGTCATATGTCTTTAGCTCATCATAAGTCCATGCAATGACATGGATGTAATCCTTAAGGGCTTGAGTTATTCCTTCTAACTCTTCTGGTGTGAAAACTTTACCAATCAAGACATTTCTCTTGTCTTCATTTTGTCCAATATTCACTTGTGAATACTGTCCTCCATCAGCTTTTGGAAGATCCCTCTACTTCAGCATATTATCCAAGTCAAAGGCTCTTTCTAACTCTATCATCCCTTTTGGAATCCTGTTGCTAGGCAACTCTAATATTTCATCTTCCTCCCAAACATGATCTTCCACATTGTTCTCATCTATGATCTAAGCATCAAATATGTCTCTGTTAGAGATGAAATCAAGAATATGCTGATCATCATCAAAAACCTGGTGGTTAGTAACATTATCAGGTATTGATGGCACTGAAATTGGCTCTACTGAAAATCTCTTTAGGCCTGATATGGACAAAGGCTCTAATGTACTGGCAGCTTGTGCTAAGGTATCTACCCTATGGTTCTGTTCTCTAGGTACGTGGGTGATATTAAATGCATCAAAGTCTTCAATCAAATCCCACACTCTGTGTCTATAATTTGACAATTTCTTATAGTTGCAAGAGTAAATTCCTCTTACCTGTCTAACAACTAATCCTGAGTCTCCAAAGACACACAGAATTCTTACCTTCTTCTTAAGAGCAAACAGTATCCCATGAATCAGAGCTTCATACTCTGTCACATTGTTAGTGCAGGGGAACTGTAATCTATAGGCAGCTAAGTAGGATTTTCCTGATGGATCAATAAGATCAATCCCTACTCCAGCTCCTTGTTTGGACTTGGATCCATCAAATCGAAGGATCTAGGGCTTATCTTTAGCAGGAGGTTTAGCTAAACCTTATCTTTTCTTTGTAGCTCTGGCAGCTGCTCCACCTGATATCCATTTTATCTTAGGAACTTCAGCATTCTAAAATTTCATCTTTTCTTTCTTATGGGAAGTTGATTTTTCTTCTTTCTTTTCGTCATCAGGAGGATGATCTTCTGGATAAGGCACTATATGCTTCTTTAAAATATGTAAACATAGTGAGTAGGTGGTTTCTGAGTGATGTGCCTCATGCAACCTACACCATCCCTCAGTCAGTGCACTCTGTGGATGCTTCCCTTGTTCTATCATCCTTTTGATTTCTCCTGATAGAAACTCCTCAAATCTGGTTAGGTTACTACCTATGTCTTCATCAGACAGTTCATAATCTAACTCCATCAGACAATCACTCCTAGGGGTGATCTTTTCTTTCGTCTTAACATTTATCTAGTTCTATACTAGAATTTCTTCTATTCTCAGGATATGATCCTCATCCTAATTTGTTACCGCACTTGTGCTTCCTGTAGCAGACAAACAAAAATTAGTATCATCATCATCACTAGATATGGAACTTACCTCAGAATATGACGATGATGCTTAACTGCATGTCTACTCCAGCTTCATCATATCTAAGCATGTTTCACAAGTTTTCTCTGAATGTGCCTCATCGTGTAATCTGCACCAACCATCAATCAAAATGTCATGAACAGGCATATCTAACAATTGACAATGTTTTACCTGCTTGGACAGATGCATCTCAAAGTTTTTGAAGTGATCTATTTCATTCTCATTTTCTAAGTTATTATCTAGTTCTACAGTCAGTATGTCTTCCTGATGATCATCATCATGATGATGATGAAAGTCAAGCATCAGGATCTCTTCTATCTTGATAGTCTATGGTCTAATGGCATAAACTTCGGGTTCAACATTTACGTACATGATCTCATTTGTTTAGGTATACCTTTCCAAGGTAACCACATGTGACTGAAGTTAGTAGACATATATCCATTGAGAGTTTTAGACCAGTCTCTACTGAGCAACATCCTGTATGTATTAGGTATATCCACTACCTGGATATTGATTTAATATTGGATCTTGGGATCATATGCTAGTTGCATGTGGATATGCATTAATTCCCCTATCACACTTACTTCTGTTTTATCTAGCTGTGTCACCTTCTTTAAAGATTTAGCAGGATGTAGCCCTAAAGCATTGCATATTGATAGGGGCATGACATTTGTAGATGCTCTTGAATCTACCAAACAGTTGTGTAAATTCTTGCTAAACATCCTTATGGTGAGGAGAAAAGGTGGTGACTCACTTTTGTCCCTGTACAAGGTCATGTGGGAGGTTTCTGCAGCTTGGACAGTAGCTAGCATTTTATGTTTGACAGTGTTATATTTATGAGCATGATCCCTATTGTTAGGCTGACTTGGGGAATGACTATCCTCTCTAGGAGCAAGATCATCTAGTGATTTCATAAAGGCCTTCTTAATTGTAGGAGTTTTCAACAATTCTGATAGAGACAGGCTGATCTTTACCTTCTTCATCTCATCTGCCAGATATGTGACTAACTTGTCCGATTCATGAGGTAGGCCAATAGCTTTTGATACTATATTTTGTGTTGACAGATATTGTGCATTTACCTTTGGAAATCCTAGATTGTTACTTGCCTTGGGATCAGGAGGTGTGTTAAAATTATTCGGAGGCAAGGAACTGGTTAATGGACCAGTAGGTCTGTTGGAGTTACTTCTCATATTATAATTGTGCTTACCCTGATATTGCTGTTGGTAAGCATGTACTTCTTCATGTTCATTGGATGGCTCATTTTGATCTTCAAAAGGGAAGACGTAATTTGACTCAAAAGCCATGACAGATTCCTCACTTGCCAGGTTGTAATTCTGGTGGGATGACACAGTCTGCTGATGATGCTGATCAGTATAACTTTCCAATACAAATGCAGAGTCATATCCACAAGGGACAATTTTATTTCCTTCCACCTGAGGTGGATTTCCAGAAGTATTAGAAACTTCTGTCTAGAAAATGCTAGCAGCAATTCTAAATTATGGATAGTCTAATCCTGCATGAGCATTTGTATTGTGTATTCTACACCAATTAGTGATCTGTTTGGTTTCAATAGGTGGCTGGTTATCTAAGGGTGATGGCAGTGAGCCATTATTTAGCCTGGAGTTCCATACTCTAGGCTATCTAGGAGGATTTTTTGTTATTTCCACCACTATTGTTGAAATTATTGTTGTTGTACCCCCTGTCAGGATAACTAGGCCTGCCCTTGTTATAGCCTTTATTTTGGTTAGGCTGAGAATAGAAGTTCTGGTTCCTCAAATGAGTGACCTCTGTAGTTAGTTTTCTTAACTAAGCAGAGATTTCTTCTTTCTCCTCTTGAGCTTTAGCCACTACATTTTTAGTTTGAGGCTTGAAGAAGGAGGATCCAGTGTTATTGTTCTGATCCACACCCTAAGGTGTTGGTGTTTGTGTAGGATACTAAGGCACTTGGCTATTTCCATTAGGAGGAGGAGGCATGATACTCAATGGAGATATCTACAATGGTGTTGGCATTACTGCTGGAGGCACCATAGCTCCATTGTACTGTGGTTGGGGAGGATATAGTGTAGGATATGTTGGATACATGCCTGGCAATGTAGAGAAAGCTATGTTTGGTGTTGGAGCAGCTACCAGCTGCTGATTGACTTTGATAGCTTCTTGAAAAGCTCCTGTCATGGTTGTGATTTCAGGATGTGTTCTCCTGATGAACATGGAAGTTAGAGGATCCAGAGCTGAGTAATAGATACTCCTTGCAGTAGCATCTGCTACAGTATATGGAGCAACTAACTTGGATAGCATTTTCTGGAACCTAGCATTGAAATTGGCAATAGGTTCTCCCTCAAATCTTTTGATTGTGGCAAATAGGTGATAGTTCATTAAAGGATCAATAGGTATTTTGAACCTATCAGTAAGAGCTTTCTCTAGGATAGCCCATGAACCGACAGAACTCTGACCAAGACTAATAAACCAATTATAAGCCTCTTCCCCTAAGGAAAATGGAAATAATCTACATACAATGTCCTGATGCTCGATTCTTTCCCTACAACAAGCTTCCTTGAATGTTCTAATATAATCATCAGCATCCTAATAAGGATGATATTTTGGACAGCGTTTTTCCAGATTCTTTGGCAACTCGTGATATGCAGTGAAGGTCAAAGGTCACTCTGCTGTAAAGAAATACATTGCAACTGAAGGATGTTGAGCCCATGGTACAGTTGGCTGAGGTTGAATAGGAGTCACAGATAACCTTGAAGGTATTTGCAAACCGATAGGAGTTACAGGAGGAGGTTGTGGTGAAGCTCCTGATGCACTAGATCCTAGAGTGTGATGGATGTCCACAGTTCTAGATCTGAACCGTCTAACAGGTAATTCTTCAAAACGTCCAGAGGATCGTGACCTGGTATTTATCCTGTGAGCCAAGATTTCTCAATTTTGAGGTGAATTGGCTGGAACTTTGTAAATATCAGTTGGGATATACCAGCAATGACTATATTTATGGTCAGGATTGGAAATTGACCTAATATTTACAGAATATTTGCGGCTATACTACAAATATGAGGTGATATCTTGGTTTGCCAACACTTAGCAAGTTGATATCGGGTTTCTAAAGAAGGATACCTCAAATCTTGGACAAATTTACCTGAAATAAGGCCGATCTTTGCAAATACATGCTGATCCACTGTAAAGATTGCAATATTTATGACTGATTTCAAAAAATTTACATAGGATTAGTGTATATCAACTCAGAACAACAAATATTTGCATCTAGCTCAGAAATTTAGAACTACTGATGATGATCCTCTTCCTAGGCCCTCCTTCTAGCACCAATTTATGTTGCTCATAATGTTAGTCATAAACAAACATAGAATAAAAGTTACACAACAACCTTTACTCATCTTGAAAGATACAATGAATTCAAAGAATTCATGATCTCAAGTCTCTGTTGATTAGGTCTTAATCTTTTGATGTTACTCAGAGGTTGATGTGTGTTGCTGTTTCCATTTTGGAGCCTTACATAGATCTCATCAGTAAGATGATGCTTCTTGTAATGATGCTGCACAGAGGGTTATTTCTACACAGGATATACTTCAAATATTGTGTTTATCTTTAAATCTTTGCATGATATTTGTCATTTTGACATGCTTTAACCTTAAATATGCTAAATGTGTTCAATTATCTACGGGATGTTTGCATATTTGTATTATTTGCTTAAGATTGTCAATTATTTGCAATTATGATGATGAAATGCTCTAAAATTAAAAGAAATTGAAAGAAATACTTCAAATTAATGTTGAATCTTCTGCTATTGATCCACATACACACTTGATACTATCACTATGAGAAGAAATCAAACCATGTGTTCACTAGGATGTTCCACAGCTAGACATAGTTGATGCAAACTTCAAAGGATGATGAATGAAAACAATATATACAACATGATGAGCACTCCAAGGGACGTAGCAAATCAAAACACATATCCAGAATTCAGACGCAGATTACTCAAGATTTACGAAGATTTGTAATCAAAATGCTCTTCTCTTTCATTAAGTATGCAAAAGACATGTACATATACAATAGCTTTGAAATGAGTCATGAATACTTCAGTAAATAGATTTCAATTAAGTTTCGAATAAATCAAAATGAGGCATCCCTATACCTTTTATAAAACAAGATGAGGGAGCCGTTACAATTAATCTACAATCAAGATTTATCTATTGAAATGCACAGTTTACATCTCATTGACTAAGTCAATCTTCTCACATGGCACAGGTTGCCAGCTGGAAACCATCTAAACAACTTATACTTTCATAAGCATCTGATGCATATATTCCCTTTTATGATGCATCCTCATTAGGCTCTTTGTCATCATCATCACTTTCACCGCTCTCGCTATCTTCATCATCATGAGGATTGTCTTCTTGAATATGGACCTGCATAGTTGTCCTTATATTCTCATATGTTTGCACTATTTTCTCCAATTCTCTACCATCTTGACTTCTTGCTTTGGCGATGGCATGTTTATGTACCTGATATTTGTTCTAGAGAGATTCCAACTTACTCCTCTTGCTGCTGGATGTTTCATTATAGTCTTCCACCTTGACCTTTATTCTCATCACTTTATCTAGCACTTCTTCTGTCAGGTGGTTGAGAGGGTCCTCAGCAACTATTTGAAAATTACTATGTAGAGCTTTGATTAAAAACTCTTCATCCTAATTTTCTATCTTTTCTTCTGCATCTCCTTCTAATATTTCTAGAACTTTAGCCTCATGGGACATCATATCATGTAGCTTCATGCTGATATTCTGTAGTTTACTGTTGCATCTTTTGAGTACATCACATTCAAATCTGACATCCTTATTCTAGATATCAATCAATAGGGCTGTGTTATTATTCAATACTTGATTCTTTATTAGAATCTGAGGATCAATCTTCTTCATTTCATCCAAAATGTTCATAATCTTTTCTAATTGAAATGACCTCCTGCCGATCTCCATCTGCAGTTTATCTACTTTTCTCCTGGAGGTGTCCAAAGAATTCCACCTCTTAAAAGAGGCCTTTGCCACTTCTTTAGCTCCATCTAGCGTGGACGAAATCCATTTCAACATTATTATTGATTCATTCTTCATAAGGTTCAACTTATTAACCTCCTACTGATAAATAGCAGTCAATGGGACTGCATGATCAGTTGATGTATCATCAGGGTTAATTAACCCTCTTATATATGCATGCAGCTGAGCAATGTGCTCCTTATGCTGCTTATTCTTCTCTTTTTCTCTTTTAACCCTTTGGGTTAATGAATCAATAATGTCTTTACCTTCTTGGCCCTCTTGATCCTCATTAGTAAACCCAAGATCAACCGTGCTAATCTGGAATTCATCCAGAGCGATCTTACCCTTTTTTTTTATCCACAGTAAGGAGTGCTAACTGTGCAGTCCTCCTACCTATTATAGGATCTCTTCTTATTGCAGAAGTTAATCTTGCATTCCTCTTAGGCTTTATTAATGTTTTTGAAAACAATGTATACACATCAAATTCATGTGCCTCTATACTTGGTTATGTACCAATTTCTTTCTCGAGCCATGAAAGAACTTGATCTTTTATCTGTTGGTCTCCATCACCATCATGATGATCACCTTGATCTCCGGTATCCATCATCATGTTTGATGAGGAGGGTGATCACCATGTTTCTTCCTCATGATGCTCCTCATGAGGGTGATCTTTGGGTATATCCTCCTGTTGAGGACTTTCCTTTTCTGGAGGGTGATCCTGTTGATCATCTGTATGTTTATCATGATCTTGATCCTGTACTTCCTCCATGGGTATCTTATCCACCTTAGGTTCTTCCAGTTTATCTACAACTATAACCTACTCTGAACCTGTATCAACTATCTCTTAAGCCTTATGGTCATCAAGACCTGAGGTTCTTTATCTTCCTTGTCTCTTGGTGAGACGTCTACTGGCTTGGGCTCAACTGATGTATCATGTTGTTGCTGACCCATACTTGGAGGTTTCTCCTCCATTTCTTTCTGTTTGATTTCCTCAATATTCTATGTTTCTCTAGGTGCACCCAGCATATCCTTAGGATTTACATCCTCTACATATGCCAAGTTTATGACTGCAGGATTTGTTACCTAATCAACTAAGGTATCCAGCCCTATTTGTTGTGTAATATGCTCCGGGCTCTTTTCTTCTTCTTGCTCTATTTGCTTCATCTCTTCTAATACTGCTTGAACTGATGGGATTTCATGTGGAGCTATCCTGTGTGCCAGTAGCAAGGGTTTCCATTTTTTTTGAAGCTACATCCTTCACGACCTCATCATTAGATAAGTCAACTGTCTTATCTAATGAAACTTGACCACTTTGTGCTACCTTAGAGGTCTCCTTCATCTGCTCTTCTGCTTGTTCTGTCTTGAACTTTACAATAGTGGGAAGTGGAACATTGTGCTGCAATTCCTTGCTAAATGCTTCCCCTCCTGCTCCCCTCAACATTATGGGAGTTTGTCTGATTTCACCTCTCATAGAAGTCCTTGGTTTCTTAGGTGTAGTTGCTATCACCTGAGGCACTTTTCTTTTCCTTGTGAAAGATATGGGGCTTTCCTCCTCGAGCTCATCTTCTAGAGAGATATCCTCTTCCATTTGTTTCTGTGAAGCTTGACCTTCCTCATATGTTTCCATAGCTTCAGTAGTTAGCCTCTGAATCCTTTTAGCCTTTTGTTTATCTTAAGGAGGCTATGATGATGAGGTTGAAGCCAGGCCTACATCCTCAGTTGGTACTACCACTCTTTCCACTACAACCCCTTTGGATTTAGTATCAGTCTTCTTACCTTTTAAGGACTTCTTCCCCTTTTCAGGAGGTGGTACCTTCTCTCCTTTAGTCTTTCTCTTCTCAATTAAGAAGTCATCATATTCATCCTCAGTAATCTCCTATCTTTTCTTTTTGTTGTCCACTATGATGACAACACCCTTTTTCTTCAATGCATTTATCTACTCATCTACCCAAGCTTGGGTTAGCTATAATATCCTACCTGTGAATGGATCTAAGGAGATATCCTCCTTTATAGTGAGATCTGGTGCAGAGATGGTATCATTATATATCTTTTTCTCTTCATACTCATCAGCCATTATCATTCCATCATCTTTCTTTAGTTGCGCTGGGATGGAGATGCAATCAAAAGTCTTGATTTGGTTTAGTGTTAACCTTTGATACCTTCTTCTTCGGGCTTCAGCTTCATCTTCACAATCTGCCCAGAAGTCTTCAAGGTTTCTTTGATGGATGGGTTTCCCCATGATCCTCTGCATCCTCCCATAAGGATTATATGACCTTACTAATGGAAAAGGCTAGAAATTCATCATATCTAGACCAGCTATGGCCTTCTTTATACTCTCAAAATCTTGGCACATATACCAGCCCATTACAACTGGAAACAACACTGGTGGAAGCTTATTATTTCCCTTATAGGCATTGAATATTGTAGAGATTTGTCTTAGAAACTCCATTAAGACAACTGCATCTATAGGGTACCTTGGGAGCACGAGAGGCTCCCCCTCAAAACCTTCAATCCTGATATAGTAGAAAGTGGTGAATTGGATAAACCAGGCTCCATGCCTGTAGATAACTTCTTGAGCCTCCATGCTCAATCTCTTGGTTCTATCTTCTTCCATTGTTCTCACCAGGTGCATAGAAAATGCATCATTTACTAGCTTGTAATCCTGGAGGTAATTTATTCTTAGCAGTTGGGGATGATGATCCCATATATGCACATCATTGATTGTGCCTCCAATCTTTCCATCTGCAACCAGTGCATCAAATGTGCCCTTGTAAGCACATGAATAAACTATATATGATGTCATGTAGAAGGGACAATCTGAACCTCCTAGGTTCATTAGCTGCTCATCTAGAGCGTCACTTATCATTTTAGCCCACATGGACTTGTTATCCGTGTAAAGGCATATCAGGATGGCTGCATACATCCAGTCCTTAAAATTTCTAGCATCAGGCTAGCTTGTCACTTTGCTGAGTAGGGCTATCATGTACTGGTACTCATCATCAAAGTCATACTTATATAAATGAATCGGAAGTTTAGCTGCTACAGGATCATTGATACATCTTTCTAGCAGTCTTCCTGTTGTTCTCATACTCTACCTCTGATTTCTTCAAGTCTATACTGGCAACCTTCTTGCCCAATGACAAACTAAAAGTGGTAGCAATACCCCTGATTGACAGATCTACATAGACTTTGCCATGTTTCTCTACCCTCCTCGTTTGCGGGTTATAATTTCTTGCACACTCAACAACCAACTCAGGGGTTTCCATGGAGTAGGGAAAACCAGCTACATTCCACATTTCTGATATGAAGACCGCATCCAACAGGGCACTGGTATTCTTCTCATCATTCATTTTGACTGACTAGGCGGCCAGATCCATATTCCCCTAGTGTGTATTTGTGATGGCTCCGTATTTTAATTGAACACCCCCAGAATGAGCAAACATTAGTTTTAGGAATTCTGCCTCTGACCTAGCTAACCTCTTGTCTGCCATGGATGCCTACAATAGGACAAGGCTTGGTCTTACAATTGATACATATACAAGCATGCATATACATTACATATTCATTATTCATCATGCATACTATTATTCTTCTCACATTTTATCTATCCTGACATGTATAATTTGAAATTTCAAACCAGAAGACCCCATGATACGTGGATATGCAGAACATGATAACTAGAGGGTTTCAATTACTTACCTCATGCACTAGATCCTCTTAATTATGCTGATAATCATCTGAAATGAATTCAATTACCAGCAGTGCTCTCGTATCCCGCTTTGGTACAAGCTATAAACGTCCATAGGTGGTCTTATGAAAATTCATAAGCTCTACTCTGTAAAAACTTGTTTTATCATAGGGTGAGTGCAAAATGACTCTGTAAATCATCTTTAGCCTCTTCACTAAGGCAAATTAGGGCAAATTAAATGCAACAGCTAATTTTCTTGTATGAATGTACCGGATCTTGCCATGTGTATGTATCAGGTTCACAATCGGTGGGAACCACCTACCACATCTGTGTGCATTTAATGTTATGGTGGCAAGGCACAGGGTGATCTCTAAAAATCAGGTGATATTCAAAATATGACCCCCTTTATATAACATGATTATCCGATTTAGGTGAAAAGACCAATGTGGAAATATCAGGTTGGGTTAAGAATATCAGGTGATATTCAAAATATCAGGGTATGTTCGGAATGTCTGGTGATGTTATAATATCAACCCCTTCAGACTAAGATGACGTCAGCAGGATAATGACTTGGTTCAGCATTGTGGCTTTGTGACGTCATCGTCATGTTTGAAAATATACCTCCTCATGGTAAAAGAATGGTGACATCATCATCATTTTTACTTCTTCAATTATCGAGTTTGGATGACGTCAGCAGGGTATTGGTTCGAGGTGATATTTTGCGACAGGCCGATATTCAAATATCAGGACGATATTCAAATATTGGGGTGATTATTAAGAATATGACCTTTGCAAAACATATGACATTGTTGTCGGGTGGATATCGTTATCACCTAAAGTTGACGTCCAGATATTCAGAGCAAGTGATTTTATCGAGTGATAATATTATATCGGGGTGATCTTTTGTAAGATGACTGATGTTGAGAAATATGATCCTCCCCTCGGAATATCAGGTTTGATTAGATCTTTGACTCATTATAACTTTTGTTCCTTAAGGAATATCTGGGTGATCCAAAAGGCAAACCTACATGGAATTTTGTACTCAATCTACCCATGAGGTTATTGACATGAATTGCTAACTTTGAAAATACTGACCTCATCATGATGACTTACCCAGTCCCCATTATGCAGGATCACCTACACTGACTTACTTTTACTAGACCACCAGCAAGTAGAAAACACAAGCAAAGCCAAAAAAGTTGGGTCCCTGTTTTGCCAAGTCAAAATGGGGCATGTTGTGTAACCACACAACAAGACCTCAGGAAGAGGTAATAAATGAAGAAAAGGTTGCTGTAGAAACAAAAGAGATTTTTTCTTGGCTAGGAATAGAGATAAGAAAGGAAAAGGAGGTACAATTGGTACCAATTGATATTAAAATTTTATTAGGTAATGCAACGCAAGGAAAAGAAAAGAGAAGGGCTAGAACAATGTCAGCTATCCAAAGAGGTCCAGATGGATCTAGGATGTTGAACTTGGCCATATCTCAGAAGGAGAAGACTAAGGGAGAAATAACCTTAGATGAGTATAAGATACTAAATTTTAACCTTGGGCATACTACACGGGGGCAGCACATCACTAAGTGGGAAGACATACACCAAGTAACGGTAGAGATGTTAAGAAATGATAAAGACAAACAAGAGTATTTGAAGGGACATATTGTCCAATTGCAGCAATTTATTAAAGGAATATTTGATCCAAAAACAATAGTGCCAGAATTGCCCAGTGACATAGCAGTTGTATCCAGGGATGAAATAAATGACATGGAGAATAAAAAGCTTAAGGCCAATGTATTTGATGAATGGTTCAAATATTTTATGCAAGAAGGTGAACAAGTAATAAAACAAGCGGTGAAAAGTTGGGAGGTGGTTGCAAGAGAAAAGAACAAATGCAGTATACTTGTTCATAATTGCCCATTCAGAAGGGAAGAATGCAGACTTGAGTTGAAACAATTAACAGAAATTGAGGAAAGATAAGAAGAGTTGATAAATGAAGGAGTAATTACACCTTTAATGGCAAATCAAATGCCACATGTAAGATTAGAACTCAAATTTGAGGAGGATAATCTCTGAAAGTGTATAACAGTTGCTCAGAAATTAGAAGAAAAGGCGAATGCTATGATTAGAGTGCATAAAAGGATAATAGAAAGACTCTTAGATCATGAATGCCTGGATGTACCATCCTATGAATTGGAAAGAGCTTTGACAGAATTTAATTCCATTTTTACACCATGCATGGAAAATCCTGATGCATATCTCAGTAAATAGATGATTGACTCATTAATGGAGGAAAGTGCTAAAATGAAGAAGTACAAGAAAAGGAGTGAAGAGAACAGAGAAAAGAAATTAAAGGAAGGAGTTGCACTACATGAGTATATATGGACAAAGAGTCCAGGAGGTGATCGCACTTTTGTAGAAGGTGTGATCAGTAATTTCAAAACATACTTATAGGAATAAAAATTGTAAAGGGAGCAGCAGTTCTGGGAAAAGTCAAGTAAAGAGTATCAACGTGCATAAGTCAAAGAAAGGAGGGAATCTTATTTTGAAAAGATTCCAACAACATCCTTTGAGAAGGCAAGGATACCTTTAGATATTTTGAGAGGTGGTTAGAGATGAATATACACCATTGATTAATAATAGAGGGATCTCGACTATAGATGAAATTTGTAGCCGTAGCAGTGAGAAGTTTCAAAATCTATATAAGAAACTCTGCTACTTGTACATTTTTGACACAGGGATTTTAGGAGATAGCTAGCAATTAAATTTTTTTAAACATTTTGATTAGAGGAACATTTTAGTTTAAAGGAGTTCACCTGTGTCTGCACTAAGAAATGCGTGGAGTGTCTAGCTTTCTTATTGTATCTGTAAGACTTTTGTAAGTTTTCTGTTGATTTAATCAATGAAGAAAACCAGTTAATCATACATTGTAAATCATACATGATTGTATGCTTCAAATACAAGTAAATTTGGGATTCTGCATCTATCTTATGAGTGTTTTCTGACTTTTATTTATGTTTGAAAGTATTATCTCTTTGAAAGCTTGCAATCTTAGATGTGTGTTCATGAAAATACTCAGGGCTTCACATTTAAAGATTTAACTCATGGATTTGATCGAGTTTGACATATTTCTTATAACGTGGATAACAAAGCATTTAGATCCTATAGTAAAGTGATGTTTAATTTGAATTTCTCTAACTTTTCCCCAAACATTTGAAATACTTAGCTTAAACGCAGAAATTTAAAGGAAATTGTCTGACATTTGAAAGAAGCATGAACAATTGGTTTAATATTTGACAATTTTCATAATAATTGGAAGAGAAAAGCTTGTTTTACTATAAATCATACAAAGCTTTGTGATACAGTGATAAATTTATGCAAAGAAATGGATAATTTGTTGATCTTTGTAACAATTTGCATAATTCGAGTCCAGTGAGTCATAAGTCACCTTAAATCAAGTAAGATCCCTTGCATATTACAGTTTCACATTAACCTACTGAATTGTCCACAAGGTCAAGACTTGACCATACAGAAACTTGGGATTAAGAAATCTTAATTGATTTCTTCATATCTTTCAAGATAGTTAGGTTCATTTTGGGAATTTTAACTTTTGTTATGAATGTGTAAAAACAATCAACAATTTTTGGCACTAGAAGGAGGGCCTAATTGGAGTTAAGGTTGAATTTGAGTAAGGATATATTTGTGCAATTACTTGATAGAAAGCAGAGTAAAGGTCCTTTGATTTGGAATCCCAGAATATCACATGGAGGAGGCTCATTTGGAATGCCTCCCAAATCACCTTTCAACATCCATAACATTGTGAGTCCTGATAGTTCTTCATTTAGATCTTTGAATCTTGGTATAAGTCCTAGAAATCTAGGTAATCCCAGAGGTCCAAGCTAGGCACAAGTACTTGCAATGGCTTATTTTAACATCAATTCTCCTATAACATTCCCTGATTATCATGAGATGCTAAAGAATCCTGAAAAAATATGTCCTAAATATCAGTTCCATGAGGATCCAAAGGATCATGTTAGGATATTCAAAGAGGCATGCTTTAGAACCAGGTTAGAGTATGAGGATGTTGTGCGTAGATTGTTTCCTTACACCTTCAATGAGCAAGCTTCTAATTGGTATGTTAACTTGCCTAATGGTTATATTTCTTCTTGGGCACTTATGGAGGAAACATTTTTGTCTAGGTTTAGAGGACCAGTAGATCCTTCCACCTTATATCACAAATTGGCTACAATTAAGAGAGGTGAAGGAGAGCTGATTGATAATTTTAATGATAGGTTTCAAAAGGCTTATTCCAGGTTAGTAGCTCCTTACACAGTAACTGCTGACACATTATTAGCCATGTATTATGTCACCCTTGATCCACTGACTACTATGTTTTTCAAAAGAAAGGTTGATATAGATACAATATCCAAAGCTTATAAGGAGGCAGCCTCAGTAAACTAGGAGATGAGACAAACAACTTATAATCCATTTCTTAATGGAGGAAATCCTGGGATGCAAAGCCAAGCACAACCTTGGAATGGAGTCCCTACACATATGATGAGGAGCCAATACTCTGTCATACAAATTGATCGGCAAGAGGGTATTCCATGTCTTGGCAATTTACTCCTATCGACAAGACCATATGCCATCGATCAACCAAATACCTTTCACACCAAAGTCCTTCCTCATACCGATGTGTCTCTGACACCACTATCACTGTGACTTCTTCCGTCAGCGTAACTCAAAACCCTTCCACCAATCTATATCTCTTCCTGATAAGCTTAATACCAAGCTTTGCCTTCGGCGAGACTCCTTGCATCGATCAACCCAATGTCTTTCCTGTTGATGCGCCGATACAACTAATCTTGTATGTGCATAGCATGACTTATGATCACCGGTCCTCTTCACCGTCACTGTCGGTCACCTCTTGCATCTAACACAATGTACACACGCAATGTATATTTACAATATACATTCAGAAGATGCATTCTCCACATACATTCAAAACATGCATTCAGTGAATTTGACCATTGACTTTCCTTGTATCTAACCTGATGTACATTCACAATGTACATTCGCAACATGCATTTTGAATATGCATTCGGTGGGACTAAACGTTGACTTCCTTTGTATGCCGATACACTATCAGTCATCTTCCCAGATTAGAAGCTTTCAACTTTCTCACTCTGACACCCTTTGTCACCCCGATGCAAAACTTAACCATTCACAAGATACTTTTGCAACATACACATGAAATGACCCTGACATACATTAGCAATATACACACAAAATGTATACCCAGCAAAACAACACAAATCTTTGCCGATCTGAACCTCTGCAAACCCTGTAGCTTCACAAACCTATTTCTCCAACAATCTAGCACATGACAAATGCTAGGATCTATTAATGCATCTTGTGCGTGATGCTGCAAACACAAACGAACAAAATGGAAAACACAAAAATGAACTGTACAACTATTCCACCAATTTTGAAGAAATCTAACCGGTAGAATGGACTAAGAGTCCATATCGACCACAAAATAGAATTCGATTGCACAGAGAGAGCCTAAAGAATTTGAAAGATAGAAAGATGCACAACAGAACTTTGTTATTATGCCTTTCAAAAATGTACACACAGATGCTCTGTTTTACAATTGCAAATCACACTCCTCTTCGATCTGATCTAAACTAATTACATTTGATCTATCTCTGGGTATTTATCTACTCACCTAGAGTAGTACCAACCTGACTCCAAGCGGTTGGGAGACCAATCCAAGTGGCTGGGAGACAACTGTCTAACAACCTCCTAACTGCCTAACAACCTTTGTGATTATAGATCGACAAGTGTCCTTGGGACTTACAACATGAACCTAGATACAAACTACAATGACATGCATTGGTCAAATAGACCTTATTACATGATTGGTCTTATAGGACCTTATTGGAAACAGCAAAATGTACATCAAATAGTTGAATGCCTCATGGAGGCCACTATGGATTAGGTGCTCCTGCACCATACACCCCACTGACAAAAGAACTCATGCCCCATGAGTTAAGTCTTGGTTTTTCTCTACCTTTACCTTCTGATATCTCATGTCTTCGCCATAATCTCTAGACTACAACCTACTTCCATGGAATCAAAGACTCGTGCCCAGCTTTGTATGCTCTACTCACACCTTGCCATGAGTGACTACTTGCCACCAGACCTACCCTTTGCTACCATTCTTTCTTACTATCATCTCTGTCTGAACACCTGCATTGGAAACCTCGGTGAATGTTCCTTGTACTGGTGCTATGGCAGAATATGTTTGCCTTTCAACTCTTGTTGGCTCTAGAGGACAAACAATGGTCCCTACTATGATAGCACCCTTATCTTTCCAATCAACTTGTGGTTGCTTGTAAACCTTCTCTTTGACCTTCTGCTAATCCATCTAATCCAAAACTGAAACCACCTTCAAATTGTGATCTTTAGCAAGTCCACTCCTTGAGGTATCCTCAACTTTCTTTGTCCCTTCTGCATTGATCTACACAAACTCTTTCTTTCCCATCAAGATGACCTTGGCTACCTTCTTTACTTCAATATCCTCCTGCAATGGTGTCATCACAAAAGTTCTCCCATCCTTCTTGAAGGTGTAGGTGTTAGCATATCCATCATACAATGCTCTCCTATCAAATTGCCATGGCCTACCTAAAAGTAGGTGACAATATTCCATGGGCAAAATATCACATAAAACCCTATCCTGATATTCCCCAATCTGGAAATCAACATATGCTTGTTCATATACCAAAAGTGATTGGTTATCACTTACCCAAGATGCTTTGTAAGGAGTTGGATGGGGAATCCTTTCTATGTTTAATTTATCCACCATTTCTTGAGATACCATGTTGTCTGTTGAACCAGAATCTATTACTACCTTGCATACCTTACCTCTACAATTGCATGTAGTCTTGAACAAGTTCCTCCTTTGGCTCAAATCTATCTGCTTAGATGTTTGCAACACTATCCTTTTGATCGTCAAACTTTCTCCCGTTTCTAATTCCAAATTTACTTTAGGAGATGTCATACTCCCCTCATTCTCTTGCACAATTTGAACTCTCTTTTCACTTCTTCTTTCATTACCACTTGAAGTAGCATCAAACTTTTCAGGACACTTGAAGGATGGATGACCAAACACACCACGAGTGTAGAACTTTCCTAAAAATGTATTAAAACCTCTACCACCTCCAAATCTGCCTCTTGTGCCTTTCCATCCACCCCTGAAATCAGACTGCTCTTGTCCTTTACTAGTCTCTTTTTTATTCTCATTGGGTTGCCTTGTTGTAGGGGCTGATCCTCTCCCCCTTATAGTGCTACCTCTTCCCGTCATGGACTTATCCTATCTCCTTTTCATCTTCTCCTCAATCCTGATTGCCATTTGATAACAGTCTTCTACACTTTTAGGGTTAGCCAAAACTAATTCATCTTGTATGTTTAATCTCAAACCAGCCAGGTATCTAGCAACCTTTTCAACCTCATTCTCATGATGACCAGACCTCATACTCAATTTATAAAATTCCTCAGTATATGCTTTCACATCCATTTCCTTTTGTCTTAAAAATTAAAGCTTTTTAAACATTTGAATTTCATAATCCTTAGGTAAGAACTTACCTTTGATTCTTGCTATCATTTTGTCCCATGAAGAAATCTTTGACTTACCCTACTTTCTCCTCTCTGATTGTATGTAATCCCACCATACCAAGGCATGACCTCCCAATTTGGTCTTTGCAATCTTTACTTTCTACTCCTTAGGAACTTCCTCACAGTCAAAATGATTATCTAATGCAGCAATCTAATCAAGTAACTCTTCCTCATTTAAACTTACACTATACTTTGGAACATCAATCTTTACCTTAGGTTTGTCATTCTTGACTGCCCTTAACAGTTTTGCAAATCTCTAATCTTCAGGATCTAGATCTTCATCTACATCTTCATACTCTTCACCATTCTCTTCTTCTTTAGGTTCACTTTCTTCCACTTCCCTTCTTTTGTTTGTCTCCAAGGCTGCAAGCCTGGCTTGAAGGGCTTCTGCAAGCTATTTCATCTCCCTCATCTCTTTAGCATGCTTTTCCTTCATCTCTTACAACTCTCTAGTAGTGCCAGCATTTTTAGGAGGCATCTTGCTAACATGTTTCTGCAACTTCTCAGTTCTTCTACTTCTACCTTCTCAATGACAGAACTGAACACACAACTATCCAGACCTTTTACTGAGCTCTGATACCACTATGATGAGGAGCCAATACTCTATCATACAAACTGATCGGCAATAGGGTGGTCCATGTCTTGGCAATTTACTCCTATCGGCAAGACCATATGCCATCAATCAACCAAATACCTTTCACACCAAAGTCCTTCCTCATACCGATGTGTCTCTGACACCACTATCGCTGTGACTTCTTCTATCGACGTAACTCAAAACCCTTCCACCGATCTATATCTCTTCCTGATAAGCTTAATACCAAGCTTTGCCTTCGGCGAGACTCCTTGCATCAGTCAACCCAAAGTCTTTCCTGCCGATGTGCTGATACAACTAATCTTGTATGTGCATAGCATGACTTATGATCACTAGTCCTCTTCACCATCATTGCTGATCACCTCTTGCATCTAACACAATGTACACATGCAATGTATATTTTTAGTATGCATTCAGAAGATGCATCCTCCACATACATTCAGAACATGCATTCAATGAATTTGACCATTGACTTTCCTTGTATCTAACCTGATGTACATTCACAATGTACATTCACAACATGCATTCAGTGGGACCGAACGTTGGCTTCCTTTGTATGCCGATACACTATCGGTTAGACTTCCCAGATCAGAAGCTTTCAACTTTCTCACTCCGACACCTTTTGTCACCCCGATGCAAAACTTAACCATTCACAAGATACTTTTGTGACATACACATGAACATACAATTGCGAGATACACATGAAATGACCCTGACATACATTAGCGATATACACACATAATGTATACCCAGTGAAACAACATGAATCTTCGATGATCTGAACCTCTGCAAACCCTGTAGCTTCACAGACCCATTTCTCCAACAATCTAGGACATGACAAATGCTAGGATCTATCAATGCATCTTGTACGCGATCCTACAAACACAAATGAACAAAATGGAAAACACAAAAACAAACTGTACAGCCATTCCACCGATTTCAAAGAAATCTAACTAGTGGAATGGACTAAGAGTCCATATTGACCACAAAACATAATTTGATTGCACAAAGAGAGCCTAAAGAATTTGAAAGACAGAAAGATGCACAACAAAACTTTGTTAATATGCCTTTCAGTAATGTACACACACAGATGCTCTATTTTACAATTGCAAATCACACTCCTCTTCGATCTGATCTGAACTGAACTGATATGAACTAATTACATTCGATCTGTCTCTGGGTATTTATCTACTCGCCCAGAGTAGTACCAACTCGACTGCAAGCAGCTGAGAGACCAATCTAAGTGACTGGGAGACAACCGTCTAACAACCTCCTAACTGCCTAACAACCTTTGTGATTATAGATCAACAGGACTTACAACATGAACCTAGATACAAACTACAATGACATGCATTGGTCAAACAGACCTTATTACATGATTGGTCTTATAGGACCTTATTGGAAATAGTAAAATGTACATCAAACAGTTGAATGCCTCATGGAGGCCACTGTGGATTAGGTCCTCCTGCACCAACATAATACTCCATTATTGAATCTAGTTCCTACATACACACCTGTGTATAATCCTTCCCCAATCTAGGCTATAGTTTCTTATAATAGTAACATTACCAATAAAAATTAGAGTAATGGTCAATCTTTCTTTTAGCCTCCTCAGGATACATTTGTGGCAAAGGCACAAGAGGATAGGGAAGAAATCAAAGAAATTACTGCACACTTGAGAAGATTGACTACTGAAATAACAAAACTGAGAAATGAAAATTTCTATGGCAGAAATAACCAAGGATACAGTCAGAACCATAACTAGAATCATAATCAAAATTATAGCCAAGGTTAGGGTTCTAATCAAGGTCAGAATTATAGTCAAAGCCAAAATCATAAGCAGGGACAAGCAATGCAAAATAGAGGACCTACTGTAGATAGCAGAGCCTGGGGTAATAACAATAGAAATCAGAATCAGCCAAGGCCACCTAAGACATGGAACACAGGGCCAAATAATGGCACTCTAGCTTCTCCATTTGAGAATTTGGATAATCAGGAGATGAAACAAACAACTAGGATTCAAATGGCTAATGTAGCATTAAAGAATTGGTGTAGGATTCATAATACCAGTGCCTATGCTGAACTAGATTGCCCTCAGTTTCATCTGGCAGCCAGTATTTTCAATGTAGATGTATAGGCTCCCACTTCTGAGTTTCTCATTCCGAAAGGTAATGAAATAGTGCCCTGAGGATATGAGATTGCTTTAGTCTTAGAGACTTTTAGCTTTGCAACTAGGGAGGAAGAAGATCAATTGTTAGAAGATGAACCTTACTTTTGTGAGAACCTATACCTTGAATCAGCTTTAGTATTGAATGCTTTTCAGTTTCCCTTTGAAACTAACAATGAAGTGTTATATGAAATAGAGGAGGTACAGGATTTTCAATAGTCAAACAAAAATCATACCTACAATTTGAGAAATAACACTAGGCCAAGAGGTCATTTCACTACTTCCACTCCTAACAATTTCAATACTCCCCCAGATCAGAATGCTAGTAATAATCTTGCTATATTGAAGGCCAATCAACATGTGAATAATGGAACAGTAGCACAAAAAGTCCAAACAGGTAAAATAGGGATAGTAGAAACAATGAGGTATATGAGTTACTTGTCAGAAGAGATAAAGAAAATCATCGTTAGTATACCTTTATGTGAATTATTGAAAAGTCTAGGGGTCAGAAATGCTTTCATAAAATCCTTGGATACATTAGTGATAGGTGAGGTTTCTACTAATATGAATGTTCCTAGTAAGGATTCACAGCCTAAAGAAAAAAGTAAGAAAACTGAACAACCTTCCAACACTAATGTGGTCATGTATGTAGATAAGAGGGAAGCCCCTCCTTTATTGTTAACCATTAGGATGTGTGGAAAGAACATACATAATTGCATGGTAGATTCTGGTGCATCAATTAATGTAATGCCTTTAGGGATATGTAAAACTTTAGGGATGACTCCCACTAAATCTGCCAAGGTTGTTACACAATTGGATAAAATTGAGGTTAATGTGATAGGAGAATTGATGTGTATTCAAATGTAGTTAGCCTCAAATCCTAGGGTGAGTCATTTTATTGACATTCAAGTAGTAGATATACCTAAGAATTATGGGATGTTGTTGAGTAGAGACTGGTCCAAAACATTGAATGGATATATGGCTACTAACTTTTCACATATGTGGTTACCTTGGAGAGGTGTTCCAAATTAGATCAAGATAGAAGCTGAACCCAGGGTGAAACACATGATTAGAGAATACAACAGGACTAATGATATATTATATGCTTATGTTGAACCAGGTGTTTATAGAGTCACTAACTGGGGAGTGCAAATTGAAGAAATCATGATGTTAAATTTTAAAGAAAAACATGTCAATAAAGAAACAATATTATTCATTGAGTCTGATGAAAATTCTTTTTATGAGGAAGACAATGCAATAAATAGTTTTGGTCAGATCATTAGGTAGGAAATGGAAAAGTACATTGAACAAAAGATTCTAGTTCAATGCAAGTTATGTAAAGGTATGTGCAGAGTCCATAATAAGCCTCATTCTGAAGAGAATTGTGGAATGTGTAGAGACATTATAGAATATCAATACATAAAGTGCACAAAGAGAATGGAACTACAAGAAGGAAAGGTTAATCCTAATCAACCAAAGAGATACCTTTAGAATAATATGGATGTATTAATTCTAGATTTAGAAAAAGAAACAAAAGATAAGAGTGGCTGTCATTCTGATTTATAAACTGAAAGTATAAATATGTAGGTAGGTCAAAATGAATTGCCTATAAAGAAACAAGATAGCACCTCACATGTGATAGGAAAAGCAAAACATGCCAAAGTAAAAGGTCAAAAGAATAAAGAAGACATGTGGACACTGAAATGTGATGGATCTAAATCTAAACAAGGTGCAGGTGCAGCTATAGAACTTATACATCCTAATGGTAAGTCCTATTTAGCAGCATATAGGCTACAATTTTCTTGTACTAACAATGTAGTAGAGTATGAAGCTTTGATTTATGGACTTGTTATGGCTATCAATAAAAAGGTGAAAATGATCAGAGTGTTTTTAGATTTTGAGTTAGTGGTCAAACAAGTAAGAAATTTGTATGCATGCAACTATAAGAAGATGGTTTGTTATAGGCATAGAGTGTGTAATTTGATTGATTCATTTGATGCCTTTAATATCGAATATATCCCCAGAGAATTGAATCATAGACTAGATGCATTAGCAATTGTCGCTAGCACTTTGGAACCCTTAACATTGTCAGGTTTAAAATGATTTGTTGTTGAATTAGTAAATGTTCTTAGCATACCAGATAATGTTACTCATTTTTAGGTATTTGAAGGAGATCAGCAAATTGTGGATTTTCTAACTTGTAATGAGGTGTTTGAAACTCAAATCATCGATGAATAGGAAAGGCCTAATGTGTCTTGGGATGAAGAAGACATAATCAACTTGAAAAGCAATTTCTTGCCTAAGGGGGTAATTGAGTTAGAATAGATTTTTGACTTTGATGGGGTAGTAAGACATAAAGATTTGCCAAAAATTGAGGGAGGTAAGTGTGATCCATATAACCTTGGAGCAGAACAGAGTCCACATAATATACTGATTGGAAAGGCTTGCTCTAAGGAGTTGAGAAAAGAAATTGTGGATGTTTTGAAAGAGTACAAACATGTCATAGCATGGACATATGAATATTTGAAGACATATGATACATCCATCATAACTCATGTGATACCCTTAAAACCAGATGTTAAACCATTTAGGTAGAAACAAAGGCCTGTGAATGCTATTTTAGAGCCTTTAATCTTTGAAGAAGTAAAAAAATTGTTGTCTGCTAGGATAATCTTCCCAGTCAGACATTCCACCTGGGTAGCTAATTTAGTACCTATGAGAAAGAAAATTGGAGACATTAGGTTATGTGTAGATTTTAGAAATTTAAACAAGGCCTCTTAAAAAGATAATTATCCCTTGCCTCCAATAGACGAAGTGCTGAAAGTAGTAAATGGAGCTAAGATGATGTCTTTTCTAGATGGATTTTTAGGATATAACCAAGTCTTAGTTGATAAAGAAGATAGGTTGAAGACTACTTTTACTTGCAAGTGGGGAAATTATGCATATAGAAGAATGCCTTTTGGTCTAATTAATGCAGGTGCCACTTTTTAGCGAGCCATGGACATTGCATTTCATGGATTATTAGGTAAATGCATTGTTATTTATATAGATGATTTAACTGTTTATTCTAAAGATACATCCACTCATGTTGAAGATTTGAAAAAACTACTTAAAATATGTGAAAGGTATGGGATTTCTCTTAACCCAAAGAAATGTTCATTTGGTGTAACTGAAGGAAAATTGTTAGGACACATCATTTCTGAAAATGGGATATCCATTGACACAGATAGAATAGAAGGAATAAAGAGATTGCAATTACCTAATAGTAAGAAGGAACTAAAGTCCTTTTTTGGTAAGATTAACTTTGTCAAGAAGTTTATTATAGGATTTGCAGAAATTGTGCAACCATTGAATGCCATGCTTAAGAAGGATGTAAAGATAGAATGGATACTAAAGCTACAATTGAGGATATTAAGGAAGCCATTTTTGATGCTCATGTGTTGGCGAGTCCAAATTATATAAAGCCATTTTGAATATATTCTTTTGCATCCTCACGTTCAGTTGCAGCTACTTTGACACAAAAGGGAGAAGATAATGAAGAAAAACCCATATCTTTTATGAGCACCTCTGAAAGATTCACAACTAAAGTATCTTGACACAGAAAAATAGGCATTTGCACTAGTAAGAGTAGTGAAAAAGTTTAGACATTACATCTTACAAAGTCAAGTTAAGGCCATAGTACTAGATGTAACCATGAAGATGCTGCTGATGCAGAATGAGCCTGGAGAGAAAAGAGCCAAATGGATTACAACATTGCAAGAGTTTGATATGGAAATTATTCCAATGAAGTTGGTCAAAGGACAAGCATTAGTACAAACCATAGCAAACACAGATACAAATTTGGTGAAGCAACAGTATGTGTTGAATACTAATGATGCATCAGGGTGGTATGATGATTTGAATACTTTTCTGATATCAGACAAATATCCAAGTAAGATGAAATCTTCTCAGAGGAGAGCTTTAAAGATTAAAGCACATAGGTACATGGTACAAGGAGGTCTTCTATTCAAGAAGAACCATAAAGGCATATATTTAAGATGTTTAAATAGAGCTGAAGCAGATAGGGTATTGTCAAAGTTGTATGATAAGTATGGAACTGCTCATGGTTCTCATTTAGCTACTACGCATAAGATATTAAGAGCAGGATACTACTAGTCGACAATGTTTAAAGATATAGAGAGTCATATTTGAAGTTGTCACACTTGTCAAACTGCAGCAGACAAGGGAAGGAATCAGGCTAATCCATTGCAACCAGTCATTGAGTCTAGGTCATTTGCATAATGGGGCTTGGATTTCATTGGAGTTATAAATCCTCCATCATCTGCGGGACATAAGTTTATATTGATAGTAACAGACTATTGTACAAGGTGGATTGAAGCCACATGTTGCAAGTTCTCTACTACTGAGGTGGTTATCAAATTCCTTGAAGAAAACATCATAACAATGTTTGGAGCTCCATATTCACTAGTATGTGATAATGGCCCTACATTTTCTTCTCTGAAATTTTCTAAATGGGCATTTGAATATGGGATAGTTTTAAAATTTTTGTCAAACTATTATCCTCAGGGGAATGGATTAGCTGAGTCCACAAACAAGAATTTATTGGATATAATCAAGAAGCTAATTGAAAAGAATCCTAGAGAATGGAATACATTGTTAAAATATGTGTTGTGGGTAGATAGGACTAAGGTTAAGTTAGCCTTAGGCAATGCACCTTATCACCTAGTTTATGGGACTAGTCCCATACTTCTAGTGAATTTAAGAATACCTATTTGGAAGTTTACTAATGAATATTTAGGCTTTGATGATCATAGGGAAGCCAGGATAATCCAAATGTTACAATTAGATGAGAAGAGAGATCAAGCCATTAAGAAATTTGCCAAGCATCAAGCAGTGGTCAAAAGATGGTTTGGCAAAAGAGCAAGAGTCAAAACGTTTAGAATACCAGACTTAGTGTTTTGTTGGGACAAAACACATGAAAAGAAAGGAAATCATGGAAAATTTGACAAATTATGGTTGGGTCCATTACAAGTCGCAAAGATAATAGGGGATAATACATTCAGGCTCAAGACCTTGACTAGGGAAGATGTGCAATTACCTGTTAACAACCAACATTTGAAACATTACTTTCAGGCTTGAAGTGAGGGTATTTGGGATGTTTTGTATCACAATGTGAATAATGTACAGTTTTGTTGGGTGTTGTTTTTGTTTTGTTTTGTTGTGGTTTTATGTATTGTGTTGGTTTGTATGTGTTGTCTTGCCTTGGTATGGATGTTTGTTTTGTTTTAAAGTATGCAGGAGTAGACTAACAACCACTGAAAACAATAGAAAATTTAGAACATTCAGGTTAATTATTTGAAATTTATGCATAGCTTGTTGTGACTGTCATGAATGTAGAAAATCGTTTGGCTTGTGAAATTTTGTATTCAATAACTATGGGTTGAGTATTCAAGGGAGGTTTCTCACAATGACACACTTAAAATCCTTGGGTTTGTTGAACATACCAATGTAGATATTAAGTGAAAAATCAGAGGTCACCCTTGCTACCATTATAATTCTCAGCTTAATTTCAGTTAGTGATCATTCCCTGCATCATGAAGTTATAACTGTAATATCTTATGAAGTCTCTATCAAATACAAAATATAAAATAAATAAATAAATAAAATGGATTTTACTAAAAATCTAGATTAAGCCATCTAAGTAACCCTACCGGGGCTATGGACGCTTGCTGGCAGTGGGGCTCTACTTAGGAGAATTGTAACGATAACCTTGTCAGGGCTATAGACATCTGCTGGCAGCAAGGCTCTATCCAGTTGGCTATGAGGGAATGTCATCAACTATGTAGGTTAATATTGGTCACTGGTTTGTTCAACTAATTTTCAAGATGAGGATTATTAATCACGTGCACCCACTTAAAATGAAAGGAAAATTCATGCACCTTATTGAATACATTAAGTCTCAAGGTGGATAATGATTTGCAGACAAGATAGTTGAAAGTTATGAATTTATTTCATTTAGTTTTCTTTAATGGTTTTTATTTAATTGTTTTATTTGGTTGCTAGTTGTTGCGATGCTCACAACACGCCCCATTTTACTTCTTGGCAAAATGAAGACCCCTATTGTGGCTATGCTTTTGCTTGAGTGTGGGTCTACTTGGTGGTAAAAGGGAAAAGGAGGTAATTATTACAAACCTTGTTAAAAATAAAGCAGAATAGCATTAAGTACTAGAGCATAATAGGGGTGAATTCCTTGTCAAAAATGACTAAGGGTTGCCTTTCGAACCATTTTAAAATTCCCAGTATTTTGCAAGATATGTGTGTTTTTGGTAAAATGCACTATAGGAGGATTTGTATGTTGCATATACAAAGTCATTTGTATGCAAAGTCATTGTATGAGTCCCATAAAAGAGTTATCGGCTTTATTACATCACTATACTTGTATGCATTTTGCTAATGCTTTATCCTTACATACAAGTCAGACCCGACAGAATTAAGAGGTGAAATGGGTAATCGGTTTAGTTCGTCAGATGTATCTTAAGTTTGTATGTTTGGTAAAAGGAAACATACAAGGTAATATACAACATGATATACATGTCGTGGACCTGAAAAGAGTATTCAAATTGGTTTTGTCGTGTTATGTTTCGTTGCTTGTATATTGTATGCTAAGGATTATACATTTTGATATACATACAACGAGGAGCTCAAAGAAAATTAAAATCTGTTAAAGTAATGCATTGTACCTCAACGTATATTGAAAAGGTGCATTTCACTTTATATGCATGGTGGATCTAAAAAGTTATATATTACAGCTTATAAAACATGAGAAGTCTGAAAAGGAGGATACAAATGAGTTTGTATGTATCGAGCCTTGTATCTAAGAGATTGATATAAGTATGGTTGTAGCGTGGAAATACAAGTGAAAAGTAAAGTGGGTCCCACCGCTTGCATATCGGGCTTGTATAATACCAATGTATATCTTATATATACAAGCCGATGTACAAGAAAAGATGCAAATAAGAGATACAAGCCGGATGCGAAAAGGAAGTTCAATACAGAAAAGTCTTTGTATGTTTGGAGTGCTTGTATGTTTATGATATACATATTTGAGATACAAAGGAATAAAAGGCATCCTAGGAGATAAAGAGTAAAAGGGAGGTTTGTATAAGGCTGTTTGTATATGCATTTGTATCTAATAAGACATGCAAAGAGTGATATATAAATAAAAGATACAAGTATTGACAAAAGGAACAAGGAAAGAGCATTAGTTTTGGTTTCTTGCATATCAGTTTGTATGTTGAAAACATACAATGCTAACATACAAGAAATATACAAGGAAAATAGTATGTATGCAGAAATGAACTAACAGGTAAAAAAGTTCAAAACTTAAACACTGAAATAGAAAGCCGAAGCTTTTAGCACATTAATTGCTATAATTAATGTTGAGATAACACAAAAAAGAGTAAAATTCAAGGACGTTAGGGTAAATTTAAATTAATTTTGCTTTCAGATTTATACTACTAAGAATTAAAAAACTACAGAAAAAGAGAATTGTTAAAGGAATTGAACAAAATTCATTAAGGCAACAAAATTACAACAGCTGGTTAGAGGGAAAAATAGTAAAGTAAGTCAACGACAGAAAGTGAGTGGTCAAGGAATACAGGTATTTATCCCAAAATGCCGTTACATTTCAAATGGTAAAAATACACGTAAAACTTAGTAATTTCATTATAAAACACAGGCATTTGTTAAATCAATGTTTTAAATGACTAATTAGCTAGGTAGAGCCTAACAAATGTGAAAGTTAAAACAAAAAGGACAAACTGGGTTAGGGTAAAATGGTAAAAACCAAAAATTTATAGTAAAACCCTAGATAGGAAAGTAAAACAAAAGTTAAAAGATGAATTTTCTATAGGATGGCCCTAAAGTAGAAAAAGGAAGATACATGGGGTGAAGTTAAAAAGGAGAGGAAACCTCACAAAGACATAGAGAAAGAAGAGTTACCACTACATAGAGGATATCTAACATTGATTAGCACGAGTGGAGTGGTAACAGATACAAACATTAGAAATTATGATGCAAATGATGTTTTACAAAAGATTACAGCTGCAGATGCTACACTGGATATGAAGTGTATATGGGAGATTGGGTTGTATAGAGCTGCAGGTTTTCCATTGGCTATGGAGGCCAGAGATTTGTGTTTGCAATGTTTAACTCGGAATGACTTATCAACCAGGAAGATAATGTTGTATGAAAGACTCATTGCAGATTTATCCACAGAGAATATTGCAAAGACATTCGGTTTGGAAATCAATCAGAAAATGATGGACATTGACATACATCATTACAATGAAGATATTCAAATTAATGAAAGGAATTGTACAGGTAAGATATTTTACAACTGGTACAGCCCAGAAAACAAACCCAAGGTTGTAGCCAGAGTGCACAAAAATCTGATGAGAATATACTTCAAGGAGGAAATATACCTTATGATCACAATGTTGAGTAGATTGATAGGATTGAGAGATGGCACAAAATGTGAACCATGGATGTTTACTGTTATTGAGATCATGAGAGGAGGAAAAGAGCAAAGATAGATTCACTGGGCCAAGACCATAAGCACAGCTATATGGAAACAGGCCATGTTAAGAAAACAAAAGTTGTTGCCTATTTGTCTTCATATGTATTGTATTCATGTGCAGCAGAAGTGAGGCCATTCATACATGCAATAGACAGGGTTGGGACCTTAGGCAGTGGTCCAGGACAGAAATTGGTATATGAGCATTACCCTGTTCTACAAGAGGAGAATGCATTGAAGAAATTTGCTTTAGTTAATGATGTATTTTATACTTATATGGTGAGAATTCTAAGAGAAGAACCTGATAAAGATTGTCTAAGGATGCAGAAGATGCAATTGGGCTGCACAGTTCATGGTACATTCAATTTCCACATTTTACTTGTATCAAAACTGAAGGATTTGAAGGAAATCCTTTTATGCTACCCTGGTATCCTTCTGATAAATTAATTGTGTCAGAGTTTTCAAAGCAAAATCTGGACATCTTTAGAATGTACAAGAAAAAGTTTAGCAGAGGAAACCTTAAGCTACCTTGGGCTATAGGTACAAATTCATGCTACAGTGAGGAAGTGGCTAGTTATTCAAAGTAGGAGCTGAGATATTATGGATTTGAAGAATTTGATTTAGCTAGAAGGTTTGATCCTTTCCATAGGATCCAAAACACAGTTGATAAAAAGTATAAGCATCAGATACATATTGAAGATTTTTGGTCTGATTGCAAAAATGATGAGGTAAGGAAGAGAGCCCATAAAAGACTAACAATTGAGAAAATGAAAACTATGGGAGATATGTATGTTCCTCCAGAGGTTCAAGAAGATGGTCAATTGTTGCATCATAGTTATGCAGAGGCCAAGCTTGCTCCTATTATAGAGCCTGATTGGTCACAGCCTTGGAACACATCTTTGGACATATTGTCGAAACCAGTTATATTATTTTCAAAGACATGGTTAAAAGACAGGATTGAGGAACTCAAAGCTGAGGGGAAGGAAATTGCATATCCTAAGAAGGGGAAGAAGAGGGTAAGAGAACCTAGTGATGATCCCCAATGTTTTTATGAGAAGAAGAGAAAGATTATAGAGGCTAAGATTGTAGAGAAAGATAAGAATGCTACTTCGATGGATCCCTATGCATTAGGGATAACAGTAGCAGTATCATCTGATACATTCGTAGATCCAAAATCATTAAGCAATGAGATTAGTGCAGAAGAGGTAGACTTCCAAAGAAAGAGCAGGACAAAAAGTTAGAAGAGCAATACCAATAAGTATATCCAATGGAGAAACTTCTAAAGCAAGTGAAGTCATTAGAGCATAGCAAGTAGGTGCAAAATTGAGTAGTATACCTAGTGCTTCCACTTCATCAGAAAAGAGATAGGCGTATGTTCAAGTAAAGATAGAGTTGGCAGGGAAAATACTACAAGAGTGATAAGCACATGAAGCCAAACAAACCACTAAGACTGTCAATATTGAGAGTGACAGTAGTGAAGGTGAGGAAAGGGGAATGTATGCAGGAAGAGAAATTGAAATAGAAGAAGAATCTAGTGAATTCCTAAGTGAGGAAGAAGAGATAAACACACGCTGAGATGGAGAGTGAACAAGGCCCAGAGTATGAAAAGGAGAAGGTATAGGAAGAATCAGGGACAATAGATCCATTTGGTACCTTAGTATCTCCTGAAATCATCAAGGATGTGCAAGAAGAGGCACATAAAATTGAAGAGGCTAAAAAGGAAAGTGCACTTGAGGAAATAATCACAGAAAAACCTACTCAAGAAAAAGATGAAACAAAAGCTGACATTTCAAAAGTAGATGTATTGAATATTTTGAATATGTATGGTGAATAGAGCGAAGAAGAGAAGAACATAGAAAACAGGCAAGAACAAGAAAAAGAAACAAGAGAAGAGGATACTGTTGGATCTAGGGCATACAACTGAGAGGGGGGGGGGGTGAATCAGTTGTATGAAACTTCTTGTCATTCAAACACTTGACTCACTGTTGTTAGTTAGCAGCATATCAAATAATCATCCATGGAAGCATAATACATAAACACAAGAGCAGATAAGCATCAACATATTGAACACCAAGATTTTGACATGGAAAACCCGGTTAAGGGAAAAACCACGGGGTGATTAACCCAAGAATTATTCTCTGTTAGAAGAATAAGGAAAAATGAATGGCACATGCCAATAAGGGCTCACTGCCCGAGCACACTGCTCACAAAGAGGCCCACTGCCTACAAGGAGACACACTGTCTACAAAGTGATGAAAATCACAGTCTTGAACTGGAGAATGACATCTCTACCATGTCCGGATCAGTTCCAATTAAGCGCAACAATCTCTGCTCTGCCTTTCGCACGTTTCTTCGCTATACCATACTCATCCTCACTCCTCACTCTGAAATGAACTCACAAACCGTTATTTATACAAGACATCGACTTAGGAACAAACTCCTAAGTCGGCAAACAACCATAGGAGTATCCGCAAGATGAATAACACATCCGGTCGGCCATCACAAGAACATTCGCAGGATGAACAACTCATCCGGTCGGCTATACAGAGCAAGAACTTCATCCGGAAGAATAACTTCAATTCCGGGCTCTACTATCAATGCGGACCAACAACAAAGCCTAAACATGATCCAAGAACCTTCACAAGCCTGTCTGAATGTCCGGATACATCCGCACTTCCTCTGCTTACTGGGATCTCTTGTCTTCCTCATCCGGAACTTCAAGAACACAGTCTGTCGCCACTGTCATAATGCAAGAGGTGCTTCCGGACCTCAAGATCACACACAAATCAGGATGATACATCACAAGGACATCTCAAACACTCCTTCCAATCCGCAGATTAGGATAATACAATTCCGGACCTCACCGGACCTTTTTGTGATCCTCTGTCACCTCCGAATACTTGCCGGACCCGGTTCTATACCGGCAGCCACAACTCGTTCAGATCTTCATGCGGACCTCTGAAATCTTATCTGTAGCATCTCAAGACTCATATCTACTAACCCTTTAATCCGCATCCTCCGGTTCTCATCCTATACAGTACATTTACCTTCTTCTCATCACTATTCTTCACTGTTCCTGACTGAGGCTAATTTTCTCAATATCCTCAGCACACAGCTCATCAAATCCTTCTTGTCAATGCAATATGAGTATGTTGACATCAATGACAACACTGGCTTACCTCATACTTGCAACAATCTCCCCCTTTGTCATTGATGGCAACATATGATGTGAAAAACCATTAGGACAAGAACTTCAACTTTTCATATGTCTTCTCTTCCTTTACTGCTCCCCCTTTGATCATCAACCACTTGTTTTTCACATGTCTTCTCTCCCCCTTTGACATCAATGGCAAAGGGCTCATACTTGCAATTCTCATGCATCAGAATCATACTAGCTGCTCCCCCTTAGTTGCAGCTCCTCATTAGTCCGGATCACAAGATATGACTGTGATAGCCACCGGACTGATGCACATCAGTGCCATCTTAGTTCATCACCGGAGGGGCCATGACCCCTAACTTCTCCCGGAGATATTCAAAGGAGTCCTTGGGAAGAGGTTTGGTAAAGATATCTGCAATCTGATCCTTGGAGGGAACATACTCCAATCTGACTTCTTCCTTGTTTACTTGTTCTCTCAAAAAGTGAAATTTGATAGATATGTGCTTAGTCTTAGAATGCAATACCGGATTCTTGGAAATATTAATTGCACTTGAATTATCACAGAAAATTGTGATAGGCTCCTCATATTCAACTTTAATGTCTCTTAGCATCTGCTTCATCCACAAGATTTGAGTGCAACTACCTGCTGCTGCAATGTATTCTGCTTCAGTTGTAGACAGAGATATTGCATCTTATTTCTTGCTTAGCCAAGAAACCAATCTCTTCCCCAAAAAGAATGCTCCACCACTAGTGCTCTTCCGGTCATCCACATCTCCTGCCCAATCTGCATCTGTGTAAGCATGAAGAGAGAAATCCGGATCTCTAGGATACCATAGACCATACTCAACTGTTCCTTTCAAGTATCTAAAAATTCTTTTGATTGCCATAACATGAGATTCTCTAGGATCAGCCTGGAATCTTGCCACAAGACCAACAGCCTGCATTATATCTGGTCTAGTTTGAGTGAGATACAACAATCCACCAATCATTGATCTATACTTTGTCTGATCTGCCTTTGGAGAATCATCATCTTTGCTTAACTTACATCCGGTTGCCATAGGAGTGTTCATAGGCTTTGAGTCTTCCATACCAAATTTCTTTAACAATTCTTTCACATATTTGGTCTGAGAGATGAAGATCCCCTCTTTTGTTTGAGTAATTTGCAGACCCAAGAAGAAATTCATTTCACCAAGCATAGACATTTCAAACTCACTTTTCATCTGATTTGCAAAAGTTTTGCACATACTATCTCTTCCTCCAAAAATGATATCATCCACAAACACTTCAACAATTAGAATGTTTTCATGATCAATTTTGAAATATAAGTTACTGTCAGCAGTACCTTTGTTGAATCCAATCTGCACAAGATGCTTATCCAACCTTTCATACCATGCTCTTGGGGCTTGCTTCAATCCATACAAATCTTTCTTCAACTTGCAGACCATATCATTATTATCAGACAATTGAAATCCATCCGGTTGTTCAATGTAGACTTCTTCTTCCAGATCACCATTTAGGAAGGCAGACTTGACATCCATCTGATATACCTTGAAGTCTTTGAAGGCAGCAAATGCAAGAAGTAATCTGACTGCTTCAATTCTTGCTACCGGAGCAAAAGTCTCTTCAAAGTCAATTCCTTCTATTTGAGAGTAGCCTTTGCAGACCAATCTAGCTTTGTTTCTGATTACTTCACCAGCTTCATTTAGTTTGTTCCGGAAGACCCACTTGGTTCCAATTACTTTCCTGTCTCTAGGTCTGGGAACAAGATCCCAAGTATGATTTTTCTCAATTTGCATCAGTTCATCTTCCATTGCTTTGGTCCAGTTTTCATCATTGCAGGCTTCCTTTATTGTTTTAGGTTCAATCTTTGAAATCAGACAACATTCATTCTGATCTTGAGCAATATTCCTTCTAGTTTGTACACCTTTGCTTCTGTCACCTATGATCTGATCTTCAGAGTGATTCAGTCTTACATACCTTGGAATTTTGGGAGTATCCAGCACTGTTGTTTCTTGATCAGCCTCATTCAAATCTAACTCTTCTTCCTGATTTACCGGATCAGGCTGACTCTGTCTCACCGGAGAGGATTGAGGTCCTTGAACACTGTCTTGGTCATCTTCATCAAACTCATAAAATCTTGAAGGCTTCTCAATTCCTTCATCAACCTTCACATTGGTGCTTTCTATCATCTTCCTCAATCTCTTATTGTAACACCGGTATGCTTTGCTTTGAGTGGAGTAGCCCAAGAAAATTCCTTCATCACTTCTAGCATCAAACTTTCCTAGATCTTCATCTCTTTTAATATAACACTTGCTACCAAATACTCTGAAATATTTCACAGTAGGAGTGATGCCAAACCAGAGTTCATAGGGGGTCTTACCGGTGTTGTTTCTGATTTGAACTCGATTGAGAGTGTAGACTGCAGTGCTGATAGCTTCTTTCCAAAACATTTGAGGAACATTTGCTTCCAACATCATTGTCCTAGCAGCTTCCTGGATGGTCCGGTTCTTTCTCTCAACTACTCCATTCTGCTGTGGAGTCTTAGGAGCAGACAACTGTCTCCTTATACCCTGTTTCTCACAAAAGTCAATGAATTCACCAGATGTAAATTCACCCCCTCTATCAGACCTTAGACACTTTAGTTTCAATCCGGTTTGATTCTCCACCATAGCTTTGAAGATTTTGAACTTCTCAAAAGCTTCTGATTTTTCTTTTAGAAAGGTAACCCACATCATCCGGGAATGATCATCAATTAACAACATGAAATATCTATCACCTTGCAGACTCTTGATTCTTGTCGGACCACATAGATCAGTATGTACTAATTCCAATAATCCGGTAGAAGACTGATCTTTGCTTTTAAAAGAGACTCTGCTTTGTTTGCCTAACTGACATTCTTTACACACACTATTTGTAGGTTTTATCAACTTTGGAAGATCTCTCACAGCCTGAGTATTGCTTATTTTGATGATGTTATCAAAATTTACATGACACATTCTTCTATGCCATAACCAACTCTGATCAATTTGAACAAACAAACAACTTTTATTTGAACCAACCAGATGAAAGATGTTACCTTTTGTCTGAGTACCGGATGCAATTTCAGTTCCGGAGCTTGTAAAGATTCTGCATTTTCCATTCTTGAACCGGAGATCATAGCCTTTGTCCACTAACTGACCAACACTGAGAAGATTGTGCTTCAATCCTTCAACATACAGTACATTTCCTGTTTTGCTCTTACCATCAAAGGAAATAGTTCCCCTACCTCTGATTCTGCCAGCAGAATTGTCACCAAACTTTACCATTCCTCCTTCATATCTTTCCAAGTCTAAGAACTTATTCTTGTCACCAGTCATATGGTGAGAACATCCACTGTCAATAACCCAATCATCCTTTTCTTCCACTTGAGCAGCCAAGGCTTTTTCAACAACTTTGTGATTGACAGATTCAGAGAGCATGGAATCTTCTTCCTTGATGGCTATAAACACCCACTCATTTCCGGATTTGCTTCCTGGTTCTGATTCATCATCTGTTACTCCTTCATTGTCATCTTCTTCATGAACATAATAGCAATTCTTTTGAAACCTTTGTCTGTGAGTATTAGATCTTGCAGATCTCTCCGGACATCTTGAGGCAAAATGACCAATCTTATTGCAGTTGAAACACTTAAAGGGTAGTTTTCCTTCATACTTACCGGATCCTCTTGGCAGTCTCTTTGCAATGAGGGCTTCAAGTTGAGCTGTTTCTGCTTCTTCTTCTTCCATGTCTCTTCTTGCTTGATCATACCATGACATTTTCCTTGATGAGTTTTCACCCGGATCAAATCTCTGTTTGCCTTTCACATAGGCACTGGCTTTGAAAGCAGATTCAGTCTTGGGAGGATCATCTCCAAACTCGGTCATTTCAAATGCAGCTAGTTTGCTAGCCAGTTGTTCTCTTGTGACAGTTGTGTGGGCTCTGAATTCATCAATGGCAGCAACTTTGATTTTGTAGGCAGCAGGAAGGGATCTTAGGATTTTGCAGACAATCTCATTTTCATCTAAAGTTCCACCAGCATTTCTGATTCCACATACCAGCTCATTTACTCTTGGCATAAAGGTAGTGATGTTTTCATCATCTCTCATTTTCAACCTTTCAAATTTCCCTTTCAGACTTTGCAACCTTGCACTTTTGACAAACTCATCTCCTTCATATAGAAGTTCCAATTTAGTTAGGATCTCATATGCAGTGGGTAGGTCAATGACATTCGAGAGATCTGAGTCATTCAATGCGCTTAGAAGAGCTTCCTTGGTCCGCAGATTGTTTTCAGCTTCTGTGATTTCATTCAGAGTTGTCGGACCACCTTGTGGAGGTATATATGGTTTTGAAATCATACCCAGGTATGCTTTTCCCATGCATTCCAAGTGACACTTCATGCGACCTTTCCAGAGAGTGAAGTTGGTTCCATCGAACTTCGGACTATCCTTCTTGTATGACGACATCCTGGATCTCCTCAAGCGGTTAAGCTCTTGTCAGAGGAACTTGGCTCTGATACCAATTGTTGGATCTAGGGCATACAACTGAGAGGGGGGGGGTGAATCAGTTGTATGAAACTTCTTGTCATTCAAACACTTGACTCACTATTGTTAGTTAGCAGCATATCAAATAATCATCCATGGAAGCATAATACATAAACACAAGAGCAGATAAGCATCAACATATTGAACACCAAGATTTTGATGTGGAAAACCCGGTTAAGGGAAAAACCACGGGGTGATTAACCCAAGAATTATTCTCTGTTAGAAGAATAAGGAAAAATGAATGGCACATGCCAATAAGGGCTCACTGCCCGAGCACACTGCTCACAAAGAGGCCCACTGCCTACAAGGAGACACACTGTCTACAAAGTGATGAAAATCACAGTCTTGAACTGGAGAATGACATCTCTACCATGTCCGGATCAGTTCCAATTAAGCGTAACAATCTCTGCTCTGCCTTTCGCACGTTTCTTCGCTATACCATACTCATCCTCACTCCTCACTCTAAAATGAACTCACAAACCGTTATTTATACAAGACATCGACTTAGGAACAAACTCCTAAGTCGGCAAACAACCATAGGAGTATCCGCAAGATGAATAACACATCCGGTCGGCCATCACAAGAACATTCGCAGGATGAACAACTCATCCGGTCGGCTATACAGAGCAAGAACTTCATCCGGAAGAATAACTTCAATTCCGGGCTCTACTATCAATGCGGACCAACAACAAAGCCTAAACATGATCCAAGAACCTTCACAAGCCTGTCTGAATGTCCGGATACATCCGCACTTCCTCTGCTTACTGGGATCTCTTGTCTTCCTCATCCGGAACTTCAAGAACACAGTCTGTCGCCACTGTCATAATGCAAGAGGTGCTTCCGGACCTCAAGATCACACACAAATCAGGATGATACATCACAAGGACATCCCAAACACTCCTTCCAATCCGCAGATTAGGATAATACAATTCCGGACCTCACCGGACCTTTTTGTGATCCTCTGTCACCTCCGAATACTTGCCGGACCCGGTTCTATACCGGCAGCCACAACTTGTTCAGATCTTCATGCGGACCTCTGAAATCTTATCTGTAGCATCTCAAGACTCATATCTACTAACCCTTTAATCCGCATCCTCCGGTTCTCATCCTATACAGTACATTTACCTTCTTCTCATCACTATTCTTCACTGTTCCTGACTGAGGCTAATTTTCTCAATATCCTCAGCACACAGCTCATCAAATCCTTCTTGTCAATGCAATATGAGTATGTTGACATCAATGACAACACTGGCTTACCTCATACTTGCAACAATCTCCCCCTTTGTCATTGATGGCAACATATGATGTGAAAAACCATTAGGACAAGAACTTCAACTTTTCATATGTCTTCTCTTCCTTTACTGCTCCCCCTTTGATCATCAACCACTTGTTTTTCACATGTCTTCTCTCCCCCTTTGACATCAATGGCAAAGGGCTCATACTTGCAATTCTCATGCATCAGAATCATACTAGCTGCTCCCCCTTAGTTGCAGCTCCTCATTAGTCCGGATCACAAGATATGACTGTGATAGCCACCGGACTGATGCACATCAGTGCCATCTTAGTTCATCACCGGAGGGGCCATGACCCCTAACTTCTCCCGGAGATATTCAAAGGAGTCCTTGGGAAGAGGTTTGGTAAAGATATCTGCAATCTAATCCTTGGAGGGAACATACTCCAATCTGACTTCTTCCTTGTTTACTTGTTCTCTCAAAAAGTGAAATTTGATAGATATGTGCTTAGTCTTAGAATGCAATACCGGATTCTTGGAAATATTAATTGCACTTGAATTATCACAGAAAATTGTGATAGGCTCCTCATATTCAACTTTAATGTCTCTTAGCATCTGCTTCATCCACAAGATTTGAGTGCAACTACCTGCTGCTGCAATGTATTCTGCTTCAGTTGTAGACAGAGATATTGCATCTTATTTCTTGCTTAGCCAAGAAACCAATCTCTTCCCCAAAAAGAATGCTCCACCACTAGTGCTCTTCCGGTCATCCACATCTCCTGCCCAATCTGCATCTGTGTAAGCATGAAGAGAGAAATCCGGATCTCTAGGATACCATAGACCATACTCAACTGTTCCTTTCAAGTATCTAAAAATTCTTT
Organism: Cunninghamia lanceolata; assembly: GCA_027924645.1. Lineage (NCBI taxonomy): Eukaryota > Viridiplantae > Streptophyta > Pinopsida > Cupressales > Cupressaceae > Cunninghamia > Cunninghamia lanceolata. Next base: position 7,391,358 of record BSBN01000693.1, read on the forward strand.
TGATTGCCATAACATGAGATTCTCTAGGATCAGCCTGGAATCTTGCCACAAGACCAACAGCCTGCATTATATCTGGTCTAGTTTGAGTGAGATACAACAATCCACCAATCATTGATCTATACTTTGTCTGATCTGCCTTTGGAGAATCATCATCTTTGCTTAACTTACATCCGGTTGCCATAGGAGTGTTCATAGGCTTTGAGTCTTCCATACCAAATTTCTTTAACAATTCTTTCACATATTTGGTCTGAGAGATGAAGATCCCCTCTTTTGTTTGAGTAATTTGCAGACCCAAGAAGAAATTCATTTCACCAAGCATAGACATTTCAAACTCACTTTTCATCTGATTTGCAAAAGTTTTGCACATACTATCTCTTCCTCCAAAAATGATATCATCCACAAACACTTCAACAATTAGAATGTTTTCATGATCAATTTTGAAATATAAGTTACTGTCAGCAGTACCTTTGTTGAATCCAATCTGCACAAGATGCTTATCCAACCTTTCATACCATGCTCTTGGGGCTTGCTTCAATCCATACAAAGCTTTCTTCAACTTGCAGACCATATCATTATTATCAGACAATTGAAATCCATCCGGTTGTTCAATGTAGACTTCTTCTTCCAGATCACCATTTAGGAAGGCAGACTTGACATCCATCTGATATACCTTGAAGTCTTTGAAGGCAGCAAATGCAAGAAGTAATCTGACTGCTTCAATTCTTGCTACCGGAGCAAAAGTCTCTTCAAAGTCAATTCCTTCTATTTGAGAGTAGCCTTTGCAGACCAATCTAGCTTTGTTTCTGATTACTTCACCAGCTTCATTTAGTTTGTTCCGGAAGACCCACTTGGTTCCAATTACTTTCCTGTCTCTAGGTCTGGGAACAAGATCCCAAGTATGATTTTTCTCAATTTGCATCAGTTCATCTTCCATTGCTTTGGTCCAGTTTTCATCATTGCAGGCTTCCTTTATTGTTTTAGGTTCAATCTTTGAAATCAGACAACATTCATTCTGATCTTGAGCAATATTCCTTCTAGTTTGTACACCTTTGCTTCTGTCACCTATGATCTGATCTTCAGAGTGATTCAGTCTTACATACCTTGGAATTTTGGGAGTATCCAGCACTGTTGTTTCTTGATCAGCCTCATTCAAATCTAACTCTTCTTCCTGATTTACCGGATCAGGCTGACTCTGTCTCACCGGAGAGGATTGAGGTCCTTGAACACTGTCTTGGTCATCTTCATCAAACTCATAAAATCTTGAAGGCTTCTCAATTCCTTCATCAACCTTCACATTGGTGCTTTCTATCATCTTCCTCAATCTCTTATTGTAACACCGGTATGCTTTGCTTTGAGTGGAGTAGCCCAAGAAAATTCCTTCATCACTTCTAGCATCAAACTTTCCTAGATCTTCATCTCTTTTAATATAACACTTGCTACCAAATACTCTGAAATATTTCACAGTAGGAGTGATGCCAAACCAGAGTTCATAGGGGGTCTTACCGGTGTTGTTTCTGATTTGAACTCGATTGAGAGTGTAGACTGCAGTGCTGATAGCTTCTTTCCAAAACATTTGAGGAACATTTGCTTCCAACATCATTGTCCTAGCAGCTTCCTGGATGGTCCGGTTCTTTCTCTCAACTACTCCATTCTGCTGTGGAGTCTTAGGAGCAGACAACTGTCTCCTTATACCCTGTTTCTCACAAAAGTCAATGAATTCACCAGATGTAAATTCACCCCCTCTATCAGACCTTAGACACTTTAGTTTCAATCCGGTTTGATTCTCCACCATAGCTTTGAAGATTTTGAACTTCTCAAAAGCTTCTGATTTTTCTTTTAGAAAGGTAACCCACATCATCCGGGAATGATCATCAATTAACAACATGAAATATCTATCACCTTGCAGACTCTTGATTCTTGTCGGACCACATAGATCAGTATGTACTAATTCCAATAATCCGGTAGAAGACTGATCTTTGCTTTTAAAAGAGACTCTGCTTTGTTTGCCTAACTGACATTCTTTACACACACTATTTGTAGGTTTTATCAACTTTGGAAGATCTCTCACAGCCTGAGTATTGCTTATTTTGATGATGTTATCAAAATTTACATGACACATTCTTCTATGCCATAACCAACTCTGATCAATTTGAACAAACAAACAACTTTTATTTGAACCAACCAGATGAAAGATGTTACCTTTTGTCTGAGTACCGGATGCAATTTCAGTTCCGGAGCTTGTAAAGATTCTGCATTTTCCATTCTTGAACCGGAGATCATAGCCTTTGTCCACTAACTGACCAACACTGAGAAGATTGTGCTTCAATCCTTCAACATACAGTACATTTCCTGTTTTGCTCTTACCATCAAAGGAAATAGTTCCCCTACCTCTGATTCTGCCAGCAGAATTGTCACCAAACTTTACCATTCCTCCTTCATATCTTTCCAAGTCTAAGAACTTATTCTTGTCACCAGTCATATGGTGAGAACATCCACTGTCAATAACCCAATCATCCTTTTCTTCCACTTGAGCAGCCAAGGCTTTTTCAACAACTTTGTGATTGACAGATTCAGAGAGCATGGAATCTTCTTCCTTGATGGCTATAAACACCCACTCATTTCCGGATTTGCTTCCTGGTTCTGATTCATCATCTGTTACTCCTTCATTGTCATCTTCTTCATGAACATAATAGCAATTCTTTTGAAACCTTTGTCTGTGAGTATTAGATCTTGCAGATCTCTCCGGACATCTTGAGGCAAAATGACCAATCTTATTGCAGTTGAAACACTTAAAGGGTAGTTTTCCTTCATACTTACCGGATCCTCTTGGCAGTCTCTTTGCAATGAGGGCTTCAAGTTGAGCTGTTTCTGCTTCTTCTTCTTCCATGTCTCTTCTTGCTTGATCATACCATGACATTTTCCTTGATGAGTTTTCACCCGGATCAAATCTCTGTTTGCCTTTCACATAGGCACTGGCTTTGAAAGCAGATTCAGTCTTGGGAGGATCATCTCCAAACTCGGTCATTTCAAATGCAGCTAGTTTGCTAGCCAGTTGTTCTCTTGTGACAGTTGTGTGGGCTCTGAATTCATCAATGGCAGCAACTTTGATTTTGTAGGCAGCAGGAAGGGATCTTAGGATTTTGCAGACAATCTCATTTTCATCTAAAGTTCCACCAGCATTTCTGATTCCACATACCAGCTCATTTACTCTTGGCATAAAGGTAGTGATGTTTTCATCATCTCTCATTTTCAACCTTTCAAATTTCCCTTTCAGACTTTGCAACCTTGCACTTTTGACAAACTCATCTCCTTCATATAGAAGTTCCAATTTAGTTAGGATCTCATATGCAGTGGGTAGGTCAATGACATTCGAGAGATCTGAGTCATTCAATGCGCTTAGAAGAGCTTCCTTGGTCCGCAGATTGTTTTCAGCTTCTGTGATTTCATTCAGAGTTGTCGGACCACCTTGTGGAGGTATATATGGTTTTGAAATCATACCCAGGTATGCTTTTCCCATGCATTCCAAGTGACACTTCATGCGACCTTTCCAGAGAGTGAAGTTGGTTCCATCGAACTTCGGACTATCCTTCTTGTATGACGACATCCTGGATCTCCTCAAGCGGTTAAGCTCTTGTCAGAGGAACTTGGCTCTGATACCAATTGTTGGATCTAGGGCATACAACTGAGAGGGGGGGGTGAATCAGTTGTATGAAACTTCTTGTCATTCAAACACTTGACTCACTATTGTTAGTTAGCAGCATATCAAATAATCATCCATGGAAGCATAATACATAAACACAAGAGCAGATAAGCATCAACATATTGAACACCAAGATTTTGATGTGGAAAACCCGGTTAAGGGAAAAACCACGGGGTGATTAACCCAAGAATTATTCTCTGTTAGAAGAATAAGGAAAAATGAATGGCACATGCCAATAAGGGCTCACTGCCCGAGCACACTGCTCACAAAGAGGCCCACTGCCTACAAGGAGACACACTGTCTACAAAGTGATGAAAATCACAGTCTTGAACTGGAGAATGACATCTCTACCATGTCCGGATCAGTTCCAATTAAGCGTAACAATCTCTGCTCTGCCTTTCGCACGTTTCTTCGCTATACCATACTCATCCTCACTCCTCACTCTAAAATGAACTCACAAACCGTTATTTATACAAGACATCGACTTAGGAACAAACTCCTAAGTCGGCAAACAACCATAGGAGTATCCGCAAGATGAATAACACATCCGGTCGGCCATCACAAGAACATTCGCAGGATGAACAACTCATCCGGTCGGCTATACAGAGCAAGAACTTCATCCGGAAGAATAACTTCAATTCCGGGCTCTACTATCAATGCGGACCAACAACAAAGCCTAAACATGATCCAAGAACCTTCACAAGCCTGTCTGAATGTCCGGATACATCCGCACTTCCTCTGCTTACTGGGATCTCTTGTCTTCCTCATCCGGAACTTCAAGAACACAGTCTGTCGCCACTGTCATAATGCAAGAGGTGCTTCCGGACCTCAAGATCACACACAAATCAGGATGATACATCACAAGGACATCCCAAACACTCCTTCCAATCCGCAGATTAGGATAATACAATTCCGGACCTCACCGGACCTTTTTGTGATCCTCTGTCACCTCCGAATACTTGCCGGACCCGGTTCTATACCGGCAGCCACAACTTGTTCAGATCTTCATGCGGACCTCTGAAATCTTATCTGTAGCATCTCAAGACTCATATCTACTAACCCTTTAATCCGCATCCTCCGGTTCTCATCCTATACAGTACATTTACCTTCTTCTCATCACTATTCTTCACTGTTCCTGACTGAGGCTAATTTTCTCAATATCCTCAGCACACAGCTCATCAAATCCTTCTTGTCAATGCAATATGAGTATGTTGACATCAATGACAACACTGGCTTACCTCATACTTGCAACAATCTCCCCCTTTGTCATTGATGGCAACATATGATGTGAAAAACCATTAGGACAAGAACTTCAACTTTTCATATGTCTTCTCTTCCTTTACTGCTCCCCCTTTGATCATCAACCACTTGTTTTTCACATGTCTTCTCTCCCCCTTTGACATCAATGGCAAAGGGCTCATACTTGCAATTCTCATGCATCAGAATCATACTAGCTGCTCCCCCTTAGTTGCAGCTCCTCATTAGTCCGGATCACAAGATATGACTGTGATAGCCACCGGACTGATGCACATCAGTGCCATCTTAGTTCATCACCGGAGGGGCCATGACCCCTAACTTCTCCCGGAGATATTCAAAGGAGTCCTTGGGAAGAGGTTTGGTAAAGATATCTGCAATCTAATCCTTGGAGGGAACATACTCCAATCTGACTTCTTCCTTGTTTACTTGTTCTCTCAAAAAGTGAAATTTGATAGATATGTGCTTAGTCTTAGAATGCAATACCGGATTCTTGGAAATATTAATTGCACTTGAATTATCACAGAAAATTGTGATAGGCTCCTCATATTCAACTTTAATGTCTCTTAGCATCTGCTTCATCCACAAGATTTGAGTGCAACTACCTGCTGTTGCAATGTATTCTGCTTCAGTTGTAGACAGAGATATTGCATCTTATTTCTTGCTTAGCCAAGAAACCAATCTCTTCCCCAAAAAGAATGCTCCACCACTAGTGCTCTTCCGGTCATCCACATCTCCTGCCCAATCTGCATCTGTGTAAGCATGAAGAGAGAAATCCGGATCTCTAGGATACCATAGACCATACTCAACTGTTCCTTTCAAGTATCTAAAAATTCTTTTGATTGCCATAACATGAGATTCTCTAGGATCAGCCTGGAATCTTGCCACAAGACCAACAGCCTGCATTATATCTGGTCTAGTTTGAGTGAGATACAACAATCCACCAATCATTGATCTATACTTTGTCTGATCTGCCTTTGGAGAATCATCATCTTTGCTTAACTTACATCCGGTTGCCATAGGAGTGTTCATAGGCTTTGAGTCTTCCATACCAAATTTCTTTAACAATTCTTTCACATATTTGGTCTGAGAGATGAAGATCCCCTCTTTTGTTTGAGTAATTTGCAGACCCAAGAAGAAATTCATTTCACCAAGCATAGACATTTCAAACTCACTTTTCATCTGATTTGCAAAAGTTTTGCACATACTATCTCTTCCTCCAAAAATGATATCATCCACAAACACTTCAACAATTAGAATGTTTTCATGATCAATTTTGAAATATAAGTTACTGTCAGCAGTACCTTTGTTGAATCCAATCTGCACAAGATGCTTATCCAACCTTTCATACCATGCTCTTGGGGCTTGCTTCAATCCATACAAAGCTTTCTTCAACTTGCAGACCATATCATTATTATCAGACAATTGAAATCCATCCGGTTGTTCAATGTAGACTTCTTCTTCCAGATCACCATTTAGGAAGGCAGACTTGACATCCATCTGATATACCTTGAAGTCTTTGAAGGCAGCAAATGCAAGAAGTAATCTGACTGCTTCAATTCTTGCTACCGGAGCAAAAGTCTCTTCAAAGTCAATTCCTTCTATTTGAGAGTAGCCTTTGCAGACCAATCTAGCTTTGTTTCTGATTACTTCACCAGCTTCATTTAGTTTGTTCCGGAAGACCCACTTGGTTCCAATTACTTTCCTGTCTCTAGGTCTGGGAACAAGATCCCAAGTATGATTTTTCTCAATTTGCATCAGTTCATCTTCCATTGCTTTGGTCCAGTTTTCATCATTGCAGGCTTCCTTTATTGTTTTAGGTTCAATCTTTGAAATCAGACAACATTCATTCTGATCTTGAGCAATATTCCTTCTAGTTTGTACACCTTTGCTTCTGTCACCTATGATCTGATCTTCAGAGTGATTCAGTCTTACATACCTTGGAATTTTGGGAGTATCCAGCACTGTTGTTTCTTGATCAGCCTCATTCAAATCTAACTCTTCTTCCTGATTTACCGGATCAGGCTGACTCTGTCTCACCGGAGAGGATTGAGGTCCTTGAACACTGTCTTGGTCATCTTCATCAAACTCATAAAATCTTGAAGGCTTCTCAATTCCTTCATCAACCTTCACATTGGTGCTTTCTATCATCTTCCTCAATCTCTTATTGTAACACCGGTATGCTTTGCTTTGAGTGGAGTAGCCCAAGAAAATTCCTTCATCACTTCTAGCATCAAACTTTCCTAGATCTTCATCTCTTTTAATATAACACTTGCTACCAAATACTCTGAAATATTTCACAGTAGGAGTGATGCCAAACCAGAGTTCATAGGGGGTCTTACCGGTGTTGTTTCTGATTTGAACTCGATTGAGAGTGTAGACTGCAGTGCTGATAGCTTCTTTCCAAAACATTTGAGGAACATTTGCTTCCAACATCATTGTCCTAGCAGCTTCCTGGATGGTCCGGTTCTTTCTCTCAACTACTCCATTCTGCTGTGGAGTCTTAGGAGCAGACAACTGTCTCCTTATACCCTGTTTCTCACAAAAGTCAATGAATTCACCAGATGTAAATTCACCCCCTCTATCAGACCTTAGACACTTTAGTTTCAATCCGGTTTGATTCTCCACCATAGCTTTGAAGATTTTGAACTTCTCAAAAGCTTCTGATTTTTCTTTTAGAAAGGTAACCCACATCATCCGGGAATGATCATCAATTAACAACATGAAATATCTATCACCTTGCAGACTCTTGATTCTTGTCGGACCACATAGATCAGTATGTACTAATTCCAATAATCCGGTAGAAGACTGATCTTTGCTTTTAAAAGAGACTCTGCTTTGTTTGCCTAACTGACATTCTTTACACACACTATTTGTAGGTTTTATCAACTTTGGAAGATCTCTCACAGCCTGAGTATTGCTTATTTTGATGATGTTATCAAAATTTACATGACACATTCTTCTATGCCATAACCAACTCTGATCAATTTGAACAAACAAACAACTTTTATTTGAACCAACCAGATGAAAGATGTTACCTTTTGTCTGAGTACCGGATGCAATTTCAGTTCCGGAGCTTGTAAAGATTCTGCATTTTCCATTCTTGAACCGGAGATCATAGCCTTTGTCCACTAACTGACCAACACTGAGAAGATTGTGCTTCAATCCTTCAACATACAGTACATTTCCTGTTTTGCTCTTACCATCAAAGGAAATAGTTCCCCTACCTCTGATTCTGCCAGCAGAATTGTCACCAAACTTTACCATTCCTCCTTCATATCTTTCCAAGTCTAAGAACTTATTCTTGTCACCAGTCATATGGTGAGAACATCCACTATCAATAACCCAATCATCCTTTTCTTCCACTTGAGCAGCCAAGGCTTTTTCAACAACTTTGTGATTGACAGATTCAGAGAGCATGGAATCTTCTTCCTTGATGGCTATAAACACCCACTCATTTCCGGATTTGCTTCCTGGTTCTGATTCATCATCTGTTACTCCTTCATTGTCATCTTCTTCATGAACATAATAGCAATTCTTTTGAAACCTTTGTCTGTGAGTATTAGATCTTGCAGATCTCTCCGGACATCTTGAGGCAAAATGACCAATCTTATTGCAGTTGAAACACTTAAAGGGTAGTTTTCCTTCATACTTACCGGATCCTCTTGGCAGTCTCTTTGCAATGAGGGCTTCAAGTTGAGCTGTTTCTGCTTCTTCTTCTTCCATGTCTCTTCTTGCTTGATCATACCATGACATTTTCCTTGATGAGTTTTCACCCGGATCAAATCTCTGTTTGCCTTTCACATAGGCACTGGCTTTGAAAGCAGATTCAGTCTTGGGAGGATCATCTCCAAACTCGGTCATTTCAAATGCAGCTAGTTTGCCAGCCAGTTGTTCTCTTGTGACAGTTGTGTGGGCTCTGAATTCATCAATGGCAGCAACTTTGATTTTGTAGGCAGCAGGAAGGGATCTTAGGATTTTGCAGACAATCTCATTTTCATCTAAAGTTCCACCAGCATTTCTGATTCCACATACCATCTCATTTACTCTTGGCATAAAGGTAGTGATGTTTTCATCATCTCTCATTTTCAACCTTTCAAATTTCCCTTTCAGACTTTGCAACCTTGCACTTTTGACAAACTCATCTCCTTCATATAGAAGTTCCAATTTAGTTAGGATCTCATATGCAGTGGGTAGGTCAATGACATTCGAGAGATCTGAGTCATTCAATGCGCTTAGAAGAGCTTCCTTGGTCCGCAGATTGTTTTCAGCTTCTGTGATTTCATTCAGAGTTGTCGGACCACCTTGTGGAGGTATATATGGTTTTGAAATCATACCCAGGTATGCTTTTCCCATGCATTCCAAGTGACACTTCATGCGACCTTTCCAGAGAGTGAAGTTGGTTCCATCGAACTTCGGACTATCCTTCTTGTATGACGACATCCTGGATCTCCTCAAGCGGTTAAGCTCTTGTCAGAGGAACTTGGCTCTGATACCAATTGTTGGATCTAGGGCATACAACTGAGAGGGGGGGGGTGAATCAGTTGTATGAAACTTCTTGTCATTCAAACACTTGACTCACTGTTGTTAGTTAGCAGCATATCAAATAATCATCCATGGAAGCATAATACATAAACACAAGAGCAGATAAGCATCAACATATTGAACACCAAGATTTTGACATGGAAAACCCGGTTAAGGGAAAAACCACGGGGTGATTAACCCAAGAATTATTCTCTGTTAGAAGAATAAGGAAAAATGAATGGCACATGCCAATAAGGGCTCACTGCCCGAGCACACTGCTCACAAAGAGGCCCACTACCTACAAGGAGACACACTGTCTACAAAGTGATGAAAATCACAGTCTTGAACTGGAGAATGACATCTCTACCATGTCCGGATCAGTTCCAATTAAGCGCAACAATCTCTGCTCTGCCTTTCGCACGTTTCTTCGCTATACCATACTCATCCTCACTCCTCACTCTGAAATGAACTCACAAACCGTTATTTATACAAGACATCGACTTAGGAACAAACTCCTAAGTCGGCAAACAACCATAGGAGTATCCGCAAGATGAATAACACATCCGGTCGGCCATCACAAGAACATTCGCAGGATGAACAACTCATCCGGTCGGCTATACAGAGCAAGAACTTCATCCGGAAGAATAACTTCAATTCCGGGCTCTACTATCAATGCGGACCAACAACAAAGCCTAAACATGATCCAAGAACCTTCACAAGCCTGTCTGAATGTCCGGATACATCCGCACTTCCTCTGCTTACTGGGATCTCTTGTCTTCCTCATCCGGAACTTCAAGAACACAGTCTGTCGCCACTGTCATAATGCAAGAGGTGCTTCCGGACCTCAAGATCACACACAAATCAGGATGATACATCACAAGGACATCCCAAAACTCCTTCCAATCTGCAGATTAGGATAATACAATTCCGGACCTCACCGGACCTTTTTGTGATCCTCTGTCACCTCCGAATACTTGCCGGACCCGGTTCTATACCGGCAGCCACAACTCGTTCAGATCTTCATGCGGACCTCTGAAATCTTATCTGTAGCATCTCAAGACTCATATCTACTAACCCTTTAATCCGCATCCTCCCGTTCTCATCCTATACAGTACATTTACCTTCTTCTCATCACTGTTCTTCACTGTTCCTGACTGAGGCTAATTTTCTCAATATCCTCAGCACACAGCTCATCAAATCCTTCTTGTCAATGCAATATGAGTATGTTGACATCAATGACAACACTGGCTTACCTCATACTTGCAACAGATACAATGGTAGGATCCCTTGCACCTACAAAGAAAATTAACATGTCTAAAAATGAACAAAAAGAAGGTGAAGATACAGAGGGCGCAACCAACATGGAGGATGTAATCAAGGGGCCTAAAGATGAAAAACAACTAGAAAAGGTTGATGAAAATAAAGTTGAAGAACAAACAGAGGATATAAACATGCCAAATGTAGAGAAAATACATGCAGAGGAAGATCATGAAAAGGAAACATCAAAGGGAGAAGGTCTTGAAGAAGAAGATGAGGCTAGAGGAGACACACAAATGGAAGAAGAAGAAAATGAAGGAGAGTCCAAACAACAACATGATCACATGATACAAGAGGAAGCACCTCAAGAACAACAGACTCCACCTCAACAGCAACAACAACAACAACAACAAGAGCAAGGGCAAATAGAAAGACCTCAGGAAGAGGTAATAAATGAAGAAAAGGTTTATGCAAAAACAAAAGACATTCTTGCTTGGCTAGGAATAGAGATAAGAAAGGAAAAGAAGGAGGTACAATTGGTACCACTTGATATTAAAAGTTTATTAGGTAATACAATGCTAGGAAAAGAAAAGAGAAGGGCTAGAACAATGTCAGCTATCCAAAGAGGTCTAGATGGATCTAGGATACTGAACCTATCCATAAAGATACAATTGTCACCGTGCCACAAACCTGAGAGTTTGTGTATTTGTCATCAAGGACAACAATTGAGAGGGCAATAGGAGAGACATTTAAATTAGGACCTGATAGAACAATACCCGGGGTCCATACAAAGGTCCTAGAGAAACGCTCAATTAAACCCCCATGCTAAAAAACTAGAAGATACTAATAGACATGTAGAGGATTCATGGACCCTATAAGAGGGTACGACCTGTTCATATACAATTATAGGAAAATGCATAGACATAGACCGATCTCAAATCCATGGAGGTTAAACTTGGGAAGATTGGTGGTACCTAATGTATTTGTGAATGTGGAATTGCTTAAAATATTTACAGATAGTTATAACATAGAAACCGATATGATTGAACTAAAGAATGGGTCTAGTTTTATTTCTATTACCAGGGATTATATTTCAATGGTTTTTTAATTAGACGTAAGTGTTGATATGAAATTTAGGATTAAGGACCTTTTGAATGAGTACCAAAATTTGAGTAATACTTATAAAAGGTGAAGGTTGCCATTTTACAGACCTTGTGATGAAAATAATCATCTTAGAGTGTTTTCTAGAGTGGAGGATCCCCCTTATTCTGTTGATTTGTTTGAGCCATATTTCAGATACACATATTATTCCATTTGTCAAGTATTAGGTGTGGATGCCCCAACATTTATGGAGATAGCACCAATGGTTTTTACTGTAGATGGGCAAAGCCTGGATGCTAGGACATCAGATTATGCTAAGTACCTCACAAATGATCTTTATAATGATTTATAGGCTGTAAAGAGTAGCAAGAGAGGTTTTAGATTTATGCATTATTCTTTGTTTATGCATCTTGTTCTATATGAAGGGAAAAACATGAGTTTGTGGAATGAAGCTCTTAAGGTCAAGGATTTGTATAGAAATGGAGATATTAAGCCTATACAAATATGGACAACTATCTGGGATAGTAGATGTGATAGATCACACTACCTATACTTTGAAGAATATTTTGTTAAGCCACTATATGTTGTATTTGGTCATCCATGCAACTTTAATTTGTCACCTGATGTACATAAATTTCTCAGACCTAAAGATATGGATAAGAACAAGAAAATGAATCACAACTGGGGTGATTGGTATGCATACAGGGATTGCAAAAAGATTAGAGTCTTTAGATATGAAGGAGCACCATTCTTGCTCCCAAAAACTTTCTCTAATAGAATTGCATACTTGGAGATCGTTAGACAATTGGCTTGCTCTGATTTCATGCATCTGAAGAGTTATAATAAACAATCTTTTATGATGGGTACCATGTGTTTTGGAGATTTTACTACATTTTCTGAAAAGGGGTATGAAGTAATTGAAAAGAAATTAGATTATTTTGGGATGCCTAAAGGAAAAGCTAGGGAGAAGTTTGACCCTAAGGATTTTATAAATCATGTCAAAACAAGTTAGAAGTCAAAAAAGTATCAGCATACACTCTTTGTAGATGATTATTTGATTAGAAATGTTGATGAAACTTCTGCAATTGAAAGGAGATAGTTGTATTATAAAGTGATTGTAGCTGAGGCTTGCAGGGTAGCCCAAAACCCCAATTATAAAGGATCTTTTTCAAAAATCAACGATCCTATAGAAAAATTGAACATGTTAGTTTCACATGCATCAGAGTTGATTTTGGATGTCCCTCTTGAGGATTTTGAAAGAAAAGGCAAGAATATTAGGGAAACACAAGCTAAATATGAGGCTCCTCTAAGTCATCTTTCTCCTTAGCCCACACCAGATATCAGTTTTTCTATTGATACCAACATTGTAGAAGATGAAGAACTAGAAGGTGGAGGGCTTTGAACCTGTAATTGGAAGATATGAGCCACCTATGGATAGGGAAGAAGTCAATATGGAATCCACTGATGAATTATCAGAGGATATAAAACATTTGGAAAGAAAAAAATTTGTCTTAGATAAAGATTTTTAAAAAACCCCCAAATTCAAAGTCTTTCTATATGAATTCAAAGGTAGAAAAGCTAGAGAGAAAATGAAAGATATTACCCCTGAGGTACAAGCTGAGGTGTTGTATGAACTTCAAAATGAAATTGACAAGGTAATGGATAACATGACTTCAGACAAGGGAAGAGAGTCTTTTGAAGAAGCAGGGGTGATGCTAGTCTTAGGCTGGGATATGACATCAGCTATTGTTTTTGAGTCTTTTATAAGAAACCAAGATAAAAAAAAATTGCAACTAAGTATAGAGGCAGTAGATAAGATTAAGACAAGGTCTGGCTATGATCCTAACAAGGCAACATTGCTCATATGGGCACTTTATCCCCCAAGCAAAAGACCTCAAATCATTAATAATCCCAATGAAGTGTTTGGTCATCTTGTGATACAAAGAGTTGAAGATACTGATCCTCTTGAAACTATTGATTCAAATGTTAATGTGGCTAAATTTACAAAAGCTCAAATTGAACAATTGGTAAAGACAAATAATGCATATATGGCAGAAAATGCAAATTTGAGGCAAGCAATTGCCACCTATAAGGATAAGTTGCCAGCATTATCCAACATCTACTCACCTTATTTAGAGGCCGATAAAAAGGTAGTTGAGGTAAGAGCATATGCCAATTATTGGATGATCAAAGAAAATAAATTTCAAAAAAAGAGTGACCAATTAGAGGTTGAAATACAAATTATTAAGTACAATTTAGCTGTAGAATTGATCAAAAGGAGATTTGAGAAGATAGACGGGAATAGTGATAAAATATGGGAGTTGCATAAAAGGACACATGATGTTTACCATGAACATAAAAGATCACATCTTAGGATGTTTGAAAAGGAGCTACAAGCTAAAGAAGATGTTGAGGAAAGAGTGTTCAAAGAATATGATGATCTGATCAGTGAGCATGAGAGATTCAATGTTTTGTTAATAGAAGATTTAAGTGACTTTGATCAGCATCTAGACATGGTACTACCCAGTTTCTTTGACAGTGGAGGGAATTTGCAAGAAAAGGATATTTGGAAAATGAAATTGATCCAATTATTGCCCAGATCTCTTGAAAAGATAAATGATGAAGACAGAGTAATGGAAAAAACACATACATGTTTAGATAAAATCTTTACTCTGGAATTAGTCATGAGTGACATTATCTCTATAGATACTTATGCAACTTAGGACTACATAGACCACCTCTCTAAAATAAACATTCATTGCCAAAGTAGCATGAAGAGGTCGGGTGAAACAAGAATGAAATTTTGATGATTTGTGATATATAAGACAATGTATTGCTTTCAACAATAAGAATGGGTGAAGCACAGTCGATAGGTACTGCAACATGGAGAGAAGTATCTTGTCAGGCCTATGGTCATAGGTGCTCCACGGAGATTAACGGATCCAAATTCTAATCAAGTTGCTTATGCCCATAATCTATTTCTTAATTATGCTTAGTTATGAGAAGGTATAATTCGAGAATAGTTGTGTCAAGTCAGGCTTGAAGCTTGTTCTCTTCCCATCTATATAAGGGAAAACAAGGCCATAAAATATCATCAAAAAAATTTGTAGCAAGACAATTTATATACTCAATATTATTATTTCTAGTCATATTTCAAGCATAAGATACTAAATGTCTGTGATATTTTAATATTATAATGGGCAAGAATGATTTCATCTATGGATATACAAGAATGATTTCATCTGTGGATATATTTATGGTGTTCTGATATTCTGTTGATGTACAAGTTTATGAGTTGCTTGACTATCTCCATCTTGATCCTTTCCAATTATTTAAGTCATTTAGATTTATCAAGGCACATTTGTTGTCTCTGTGTGGTGAGTTTGTGATTGATTTCTATTTGAAGTTGATTTAAGTCCTTCTAAATGATTTATATTTATTGGTCTCTGCCCTGAGTTAAAATCCTTTAAGTAAATCATTTTAGTTGGCTTCCTTCAAAATAGAATTAAAACCTTTCAAATAACCATAGTAACTTGGGAAATATCAACTAGATCTTAAAGAAGAGTCTAAACAACCACAATCTTGCACATTTAAACAAGGTGTAAGCATTTAAAAGGTGCCAAATATTCATAGTTAAGCCAAGTAGATATACAAATTATATAAATCTTGACCCTTTACCCAATAGCATTAGGCACTACTCACGACTATTTTACAACAATCCTTTTACATTCCACAACTTTATTTACACATTTAAAATCTCACATATTAGGAGTAAGAATAATTCACAGCCTCACATCTACTTCACACCCATATGCCATTGTGAAGGTCATACAAATCTAAATTAATAGTTAAGGTATACCCACCTAGGTTTGGTAAAGCCTAAAGTAAAGGGGATTTTAGCCATATTTACCCCATGTCATTAGTCAAAAGCATTAAGAGAGATTGACAACCTCTTAGGATTTGAAACACATGTTTTTGAGCTCTAACAGGCTCTAATCTTTATAGTGTCAAGTATTTCTTCATGGTTAGACTCACAAACTTTCCATAAATTCTTATTGTGTGGTCGACCCTGATATTTGATCAATTGAACATTTGATACAACAACAAGGTTAGAGTAATGAAGAATCTTCCTATGTGTGTCAAAGTCCTCAAACAACCACACGTCAGACTTCTTCATCGGTTACCTTCTAAGCCATGTTACAGTAACAACAATAGAACCTGTAGGATAATATCCTCTCCATGGGTAGTCAATTTCTTTTTTCCCTCTACACAATAGCACAAATAGTAATCTATTCCTTCTTCATTATTCTCATCAGCAATAACTACATAAACATGACATGCATTTAATTATATGAATAAATTAATTCCACTAAATGATCCAAAATACAATATAATGCTCATTTAAAATATTAATTTCAACTAATAAATAAATCTATAATTCTTGGTTGTACTAGGTCTAATACATGGTCAAAGTCAATCGATACTTCCATCTGGGTCAACTATAGTGCTTGTGGAAGACGATATGTGTCAATTAGAACTAAAGGTCTACAAGTCCATTTGTTAACCCACTCTTTTGACTCACACTCTTCCCAAATAAAATCCATACATGAAGAACAAAAAAATATCATCTCTCTTGTATAAATACTCCATGAACATGTGTTTAAACTTCTAAATGAGTGGAGCTCACTCGATCCTACTCGTGTATAAGAATCTTCATAGTTTGGAATATTACATTATTCTACCGACCAAAAAAGTCTACAAATTGTAGACTTACCTTCATTACCTAGTCCCATTGTGGAGTTACACCATTGCATGATTGTTGTTGCATCTATCAACTTAGCACCTCCTTGGTACTTCAACTCTTCTCTTGCAAGGGCTCTTTTAACACATACTCCTACACCATCATGCTCCCCCTTTCCATGTCCCTGACCTTAGTGAAATTCAAAATATATTGAACACCACTCATTACACACATCCTGCTCAACCAATAGAACATCCTTAAATTCTTGAATTTTGATGTGCACTTATCTAACCATATGATGTGTTGACTAAATCTAATATTTCTCACTTAAATTACCATATAACATTTGAAAGCAACTTTGTAAAAACTCATTAGAATGAGTACGATCGTCGGTAATCTAAAAGTGATACTCTCTTAGTATCTTTTTGTCTTCCTCTGTGCTATTAGGTGCATGCATGAATGCTATATGTACAAACATAGTAACTTGAATAGAAATGTAATACTCAGATTGCACTTCATTTGTATGATTATGTACAAAATCTACAACAAAAACAATGGTACCAAGAGGAAATGTATCATTACATAACTTGCATTGCTCATCCAACCATCAATCTTTGTGCATATGCATTGCATACCCATACACCATTTTCTCTTAAAATATTCTCATAAATTTGGCTACAGATATATCTATACTCACTAACTCACATCTCTTTAACTCTTTGCCATATTTTACTCCATATGTTACAAACTTGTATTTTCCAAAACTAACTAGTTGTTTTCCAATTTCATGTGTGCTCTACACATGTGTACATTTTTGCAAACGTTGCAAACCACCACAACTAACACATGATCCTTTCAAACACGACTTCTTACAAAAATCTGTCCATTATATATAAATTTGTTTAGATGTTGAAGTAATAAATTTGTTGAGTTATACTTTGATTTAGCAAATAAATAATAAATTAGTGATTTATTGTGCATTGAAATATAATGATATTGGTGACCAAGCTAATATTAGTTTAACTTTTAAAATTAGTTAGGATAGATCTGTAATATTTTATAATTATCATTATTAAATTTATTGAGTTATATAATGGTTGTGCTCACTTAATTGGTTAGATAAAAATTTGTTTAGTTTTGAATTAGTAATATTCATGGTTGTTATAGATAAATAAAATTATAGATGAAAGATATATAATAAATAAATTAGAATATTAATGTGTGTTAGATTATAATGACAATACTAGTTCTTTTTAAAAAAATGTTAGATGGTGTACTATTTTAGAATGTATGCAAATATAATCTTTAGTTAGAAAACTTCTATTTGTAACTCCATGAGCAACTCATAAATCTTGCTTTGTGTTTCTTTTAGTTTCAATTTATTAAATCTTGCTTTGTGCTTTTTGTAGTTTTGATTTATTAAAATTGTTAATTTGACTTTATTTTTTATCAAACTCATTAAAAGGCAATAGTGATAAGATAATATTAGTTTATCTTAAAATATTAGGATAGAGTTGTATTATTTTAAAATTAATTTTATTTAAATAAAGTTGTTTTACTACATGCAAGTTAGTTAAATAAATAAATTAGCTTTTGTTTTAATGTAAAGTAGATTTTGTGGTGATGCTAGTTCTTTTTAAATAAAAGGGGTAAAAACTTTATTGAAATTTAGAAAAGAGCATTACAAAACATCAAAGGGCCAAGGCCTCAGGAATCCAAAAGAAACAACCATACAAAGTATGTAACAACATCATCCTTCATCAATACCATTCCCATCCTTGGCAAGAATCCTCTCCAAGTTGTTGGTTCCCAAAAATGCAAGTTGCTAACCCTAAGAGGATGCCAGACTCTATGCTTGGATTTGCAACATTTTTGGACCAACTGACAGAGCTATTAGCTCCCTACACTTTAGGTCCTGCAAACCTAGGTGGGTGTACCTTTGTAACTAAAGCAGATTTAACACTATATGACTTGATTGGATTAGTAAATCTATCATGATGGCATAAAATGTAATAGATGCAAGCTTCTAAACTACTCCTAATACTAAGATCTGAGATGTAATTGTTTGAATGAGATTCTATGGAATCCTAAAATGGAATTGGTATGACCAGTGCCTATTTCTGTTGGGCTAATGGAGTCAAGGTGTATGTGATATATGATTTACTTATTGGTTACAACCTTAATTGTTTGGCACTTGTGTTTGTTTATAGCTTGTATAAACGTGCAAGAATGTGACTGACAGACTCTACTTAGTGATCCACTAGAATCTTACCAGGTTATTGTGACTTATTGAAAGGATTTTTTAATCCTTGCTTGAAGGAACCGATCAAAAGAATCACACAATGACAGCAAATGTGTATTGACAAATGGAGTCGATGCTCAATTTGAATAACAAGACAATATCGAGTTGGAGACAGTATGGCAATCTTGACAATTATAGGGCTGCTCTTACCTATCCAAATGCTACCTCCAGGTTACTGTAATCAATCAAAAAGATTTTATATCTGTAATAGAAACCAATTGATTTGATTACACGAAAACAGCAAGTGTGCTTTGATGAAACTGAAGTATCAATTTGGAAACTCAGGTTCAAATAACAAAGAAATAACAGTATGGAGACAACCAAATAATTGCTCAGCTCAACAAACAATAGACACCAATATTAAATCATTAATTTATGCATTTTCTCCACTATACAGTTTCGAAAGATTTTACAATGTACATAATATTTATTTTGGCAACTGGTCAATCCATCCAGTTATCTAACTGATGTTTTTCCTAATCTACTCTGGATCCTAATCTACTGATGATGTTTCTCTGTCCTCCTTTGATTTCACCTTTATACATACTGTGCATTTTAGGGTTGTGACCTTTCGCTTACCGTCCCGTGCATCTCTTCATTTCCATGAAGGACAACAATTTTTATTAATGCAAAATATTAGCCTCCAGCCCTTTAAAATTTAATTATTTCTCTTCATCTTTGTTAGGGTTTACTTTCATGTATCTTGATTCTTTATTTAATTAATCTTCCTGAGACTTGTATTCTCACGAAAATAATTTTTCAATATGAATATGATTGTTTGTTATATCCTCTTGCTCATATTTTCTCCCACTGGAAAAATATATTTTACCCTTCGAGTAAGAAACAATTTCTGCTCATGAAATCTTGTTTTTAACAACCTTGTGAAAATATTTTACATCCTTTAGTGAAAATATCTTATCTCCTACAACTTCCTCGGTGAAATATTTTGCATAAAATGTTCTCCAGTAAAATAATTACTTCGCTTGTGAATTGCTCGGTGAAAATATTTTCTCACCTTTTGCATATACTTTCTCAAAATATTTTTAGGTAAAGTAATTACCTATCTCGTGAATTCGTTGGAAAATATTTTTCTTTCATCCTTATAACCCCTTTGGTAAAATATTTCATATTGCATTTTAATATTTTTCCTCAAGCATGCAGCTCACATTTAAAATATTTACCACTTTTAATTAAATGACATTTCTCCCCAAAGAGGCATCCATCGGTATGAGGCATAAACTCGGTGTGTTTTAAAAATTTCTCTCCGATTTGCTTGGTCTTACCGATGAGATTTTTATGGTGCAGTGACTTTAATAATATTTTTTATTGTCCTGCATAAACTCATTTTTTAAGTGACATTATACACATTTACACAAAATCTTCAATTAACGGCTTTGTGAAAATATTTCCCATCTTTATTTCAAAAATATTCTACATATTTCTCCTTGTTTCCATATCCCCTTTTCCATTGTTTTACCTCATTACTTTATTTATATAATACTTGGGCCCACAACATCGGTGTGACACATCAAATCGGTATGATTTACAATTTTTACTCTGATTCATTTTCTTCTGCCGATGTATTTTTATGCCTTGATTTTTATTTAGCATTTTACACATTCATATGTTGGGTTATAATCCTTCTGATGCATCCCTTTATTTAATCAACTATCTTTAGTTTGATTAAATTAATTTCAACCTTTCTAAGCTTTGTATTCCCGTGCAAGATAATTTAATAATAATTATTTCCATCTTTGGCTAGCAATCTTCACGCTTTCATTTATTTGTGTGCTTTTTCACCTTCACCCGGCTAGAATAATCATTTTTTGTGAAAATAATTACCCCTTCTGGTTTTATTGGTCATCTTATGCATTCTCGCATAAAAATATTATTTAGGTAAAATAATTACCTATTTGATTAACTCTTCAGAAAGCTTTTCTCTTCCGGAACAAAAACATTTAATAATTTTTTACCTTATAACCCCTTCCACAGAATATGATATTTGATTCACTATAACCTCATGTTATTTAATATTTTATTCACACCCTCTGTCGATATTCATTTCCCTTTTGAAATAAATTCTCACTTTTAATAATTATTTTACCTCACGGTTTCCAGCATATGGTATCGGCAAGATGTATAATATCGGTGTGATCTAAATAATCTCTGCCGAAAGCAATTGTCTCCCCGAAAAGGTGTCCATCGGTAAGAAACCTAAGATCGGTGTGAATTTAATTTTTTGCTCCAACTTCAAATGTCACGCCGATACGTGAGTTTAGGGTTTCTTACATGTCTTTATTTTGCCCTATTCACTTGGCTTGAGCACGGAGGATGCTGGCAACCATCATGGAACCTAGTTTTATACTTGTAATTTTGGCATTCTGCAAGATCACATACGGTTGTTTTGTTTAGGCTTTCACATTCTGCAGGCATGTCTATTAGAATAAAACAATAATATCTACCAAAAAATTCTCATTTTGCTCAGCAATGTCATTTGAGGGCAGTGAATGTTCTCCCAGCCCTCGCCATATTAATATTCGCTCATCTACATTCCCTTCGACAACAATTGTATCAGATGGATGAAAAGCTTGTGTAGAACACATTTGTGTATGGTGTAGCTGGATCTTCTTCACCTCTTTTTCATTTGTAATTTCTTCATCTTCTGGAGCTTGGATAATTTATATGCAACATTGCAAATATCTTTAAGCTATGCGCCTTATCCATGTTCAGTGATGAATTCTCTAAGGCTATCCCTTATGACGGAAGGGTCAAAGGCTTTTACAACCTTCCTTTCTCTCACAGGTCGATCAAGCAGAGTAGTAGGTGTTGAGGGTAAATCCTCGGTTTTCTCTTTCCTGAATTCTTCGGCCATATCAAGATTCCAACTGGTGACTGAAACCTGTGACTCATATCCCAACTGCACGTCTATATGCTGACCCATATTAAATAGTGAAAGATCATGTTGATGTTTCTCTATGTTTGATTGATAACCATCCTTCTCTACTAGTTGACAATCTTTATCAGTAAACTCATAATGAATTTGTTGGAGTCTCATAATCTGGTGGCAATGTATAGATGGATGAAGCCACATCAACAATGGATCTTTGTTCAACTAGTCTTTGAATAGAGTGTAGAATGGATGTTGAGGTTGCACTATTCCCCATCAACAATAATCATGTGACACAAGTCGGGTCCCCTTGTGGGCCCGACTAAAATTTTTTTGTTTTGAAACAAGTTTCATCTTGAATTGTCTTTGACGCTACCTCTAAATGCTCCTGAGGTGAAAAAATGAACTGGGTAGATAGCAAAATCCATTTTCAGGCACCTTGTATAGTAGTCAAAACAGGCCAAGTAGCCTTCGGAATCAGTCTAGATAACTGATCAAAACTTCTCTCGGAGCCACGAAAATGTGCAAACTTGTAGATTTTTGACCCGAGAATTCAATGCAACAAACGATTTGGGATGAAATTATTAGGATTAAAAGCTGCTCGCAATCAAAGTAGCCCATTCTGCATGTTTTTGTGCCTGTTAAAACTCAATTGAAACATGTCATTTTGCCTCTTTGGAAAAATATCAAATCTGATATTGAGAAGCTACCATCTTGCGGATTAGTTCATTTAGGTCACGTGAACATGTAGGCAAAATGGTTTTTCATCATTCCTCTTCCTTCATAAGATATCAGGTGTCAAAGTTGACCTTTCTGAAGCTGCCTGGGAATGCAGTCACAGAATTGTGTAAAATCCATTTGGATTTGCTTTTGAAAAAATATCAAACGAAGTGTTGGGACCTTGAGAATTGGCATGTGAGCACATTAACATGGGAAGAATTTGAGACATCAATTGGTTTTTTATTAACATGACCCGATTGCTAGATATTACCTTCCAAATTAACCTCCTTGAAAACTGCCCCTGTCAAAACCTGATTCGAACTTACCAACTTGCAATTTTAAAAACCCATTAAATCTCTTCCTGGTAAGTTGTAACTGGAAAGTTGATTTCATTTAGGCTTGATGAGTGCGTGTATAAGAGGATTCTTCGCCATCCTTCTTCTGTCATGAAATGTTAAGGGCCAAAGTTGACCTCTCCGCAACTTTCTGGAAACGGAGATATGGCAACTGAACTTTTTACATTTGCTTTTGATTTTGAAAAAATAGAAAACGAGATGTCGGGGTCCCAAAAACTGGTATGAAGGTACATTATTATGAGGGGAATATGGAACACTGATTAGTTTATCAGGATCATCATTTAGTTGCTAGATATCAACCTCCAAAGTTGGCCTCTCAGGCTGATTTCACATTATGCAAGTAGCAAATTTAACCAGAACCCTTCAGCTCGGCTTCTCAAAACTTAGTTAAATCGTGTCACAAGAAGCTGTAATCAGATATGTGTGTTCACATATGATAAGTAATCATTCTTGCAAACTGACTTTGCAAGAAAATGAACAGGCTTCGAATTACAATGCTTCAAAGTAGGCCACTTGAGCACATTGTGCAAGTGTATCTATGAGTGTTGAAATTGAATTTTTCATATGGGAACCTAAAATCTTGCAAAAATTGGTATGAAATTTTAGGTCCCAACACAAGTCATGTCAGAGCTCATGAGGAACCTACTCCCACTCATCAATCTTCTAGCCATCTAAATGCTCAAAGGCCCACTTAGCCAAACAATCTGCTGCCCTATTCCACTCCCTTGGAATATGGACAAAAGACACCATCTCCATCAAAGAACTTATCTGCAGAATCTGTTGCACCATCATAGCCAAATGCCAACTAACATCAGATACCTTTTGTTTATTTAGCAAATTAATCAAAACCTATGAATCAGACTCAAATAACCTTGCACCATCCCAAAGCCTAAGCCCTCTCCAAAGCATAGAGGATCATCAAAACTTCCATAAGGTTGATAGTTTGCACTCCTTCATGAATAGAAAACAAAAAAAATCACCGATCTTAAAAAATCCCTGCCAGCCCCACCAATCCCAGTAGGTCCAAGATTGCCCCTTGAAGAACCATCAGTATTGAGCTTCAAAATGCTAGCCGGAGGGGGTAGCCAACTCCCCACCCTTTGAACTTTCTTATTCACCTACCTTCCTCTCTTGACACAAGCAAAAGATGGAGACAACCCTTGAATACCCAATCTATCCACTATCTCAACATCCCCTTTCTCCAAAGGGAACACCACATCACACTTAGATTCCACCGTCTTCTGAATCATACCCATAAATTTGTGCCAAACTTGTTGAATCAACAACTTCTCACCTTGAAATATTCTTCGATTCCATTCCAACCAAATCTACTAGAGTATGAAGGAAGGCCCAACATACCACACATCTTGCAAGAAAGAGGCCATAGAAGGAGGTCTACCCAGACTACTCCAAAAATCCACCAGGGAGGATGCATGAACATAGGGTCTTTTCCAAACTTCCCACCAAAAATGCCAAAGTTGCAAAGTCAAGGGACAATAGAAAAACAAGTGAGAGGAGTCCTCCTCTCCACATCCACACAAAACACACATAGAAGGACCCTGAAAACCCCACTTCTGAATAATATCCCATGTCAAGCACCTATTCCAAGCCAAAGTCCAAATAAAGCAGTTACACTTCGGCCAAGAAAGCTTATTCCACACTTTCTTCCACCAGTGAACCTCCACCCCATCCAGCTGGTGAGATAACAACACTTGATATCTAGAAGCAATAGTATAGACACCCTTAGGATTAGGAGACCAAGAAAGAACATCCCCTTCCTTGAGGGAGCTACAACATCTACGAGAAAGGATACTATGAAGCTCAGCACACTCCTCCATACCAACAACAGGCCACTCATCAGGATTCTTCCATCTCGCCACCACCAACTACCCATGAGAAGAAAAGGACTTGAAGTCACTCACCCTTGACCATCCTACCTCATAGAACCTTTGGCACAGAGTCACCAAATTAGGAAACTGAGAAAAAATGGGAGGAAAACCATCCCAAGAATTAGACCAAAAATGAGCTTTTGTCCCTCTTTTACAAATCCAAAATAAGCCATCCTTGATCAGAGAAGCCCCTTTCTTGAGTGTACTCCAAATCATCGAACCTTTCCCCACCAGGGGATAATGAGGAATATCAATTTGAGGTATCCCTGGGAAGTATTTCTGTGTTAATATACTGGCCCAGATCCCATCCTACTCCACACACCACTGCAAATACAATTTAGTAGCCAAAGCCATCCCTGACAATGATGACTGCCTTAACCCAAGGCCACCAAACTGCTTCGGGCTACAAACAATGTCCCATCTGACGAGGCTCTATTTAGAGGACAATAAGCTACCAGCCCATAAAAACTATCTTGCTAAGGAATCCAATTCCCTAACAAAACCCAAAGGGGCCACCTGAATTATACATCTATAAATAGGGAGGGCCTACACCATAGACTTGAGCAACTGAACACGACCTGCAAAGGAAAACCAATGGTGGGTCCAATGATTAACTTTCACATGAAATTTATATAGAATATTCTACCAAGAATCCTTGGGTAGTCTTCCAATAGAGATGGGAATACCAAGATAGGTCAAAGGGAGAACCCCAGTCTGAAATCTCAAGATATGAGCAATTCTCCTTTGAATGGAACTCGGAGTATTGAAGAAAAAGATGGAACACTTATCTTCATTAATCAATTGGCCCAAAGCACCAAGATAAGCATCCAACGCCTTGTGCAAATTTGAAGCTTCCCTAATTGTAGCCATACCCATCAAAGTAGTGTCATCAACAAACTGCAAGTGAGACTGTGGAGGTAAACTACCTCCCACCCCCACCCCTGAATGAAACCTAACTCCACATTCCTTCTTATCAAACGTCCCAAACCTTCAACAAGAAGAAGAAACAAGTAAGGAGAGAGGGGGTCACCCTGCCACAAACCTGGAGAGGCACCAAAAAGTTCAGAGTGCTCACCATTTATTAACATAGAGAAGGAGACCGAAGTAACACAACTCATAACCCAATAAATCCACTCATCCCCAAAACCAAAAGCACCAAGAACCTTCTGAAGGAAGGACCATCTAACTCTGTCATAAGCCTTAGCCATAGCAAGCTTGATGAACATCACCTTATCTTTGGAACTGGCCATAGAGTGAATGGTTTTAGTTGCGATAACAAACCCATCTAGAATCTGTCGTCCTACCACAAAACCACTCTGTTCCTCAGAGATCAACACTTTAGGCCACTTTTTCAACCTATTAGCAATCAATTTAGAGATAATTTTATAAATTACATTACAAAGAGAGATAGGATGAAATTGACTTAACCTATCCGCCCCATCACACTTTGGGATGAGAGTAAGGAAGGTAGAATTCAAAGCCTGTAACATCTATTTATTCTTATGAGACTCCTAAACAACCGCCAACAAGTCCAACTTGATAATCTCCCAGAATTCTTGAAAAGACTCAATCAAGAAGCCATTAAGGCCAGGAGCTTCCCCCTCTTCATTTGAAACACAATCCCCTCTAGCTCCTCAATCAAAATATAACTCATAAGATGCTCATTCATCTCCCTAGATGCCAAAGAAGGGATACAAGAAAGGACCTGAGCTTCCTCATTAGAACCCCCTGTAACACTCGCCTTGAACACCTTAAAGAAATACACATTTATGCTACATGAAACAGGAACTTTTTTTTTTTAAATGTTTAAGATAACAAGTAATGTTAACATAACTAACTACGACATATTCTCTAAGGATTCAAGGCTGCATTACTTAACAATTCAACTAACATAATCTAACATGCATCAGTAACTGATCTAAATCCAATGCACAATTAAATAACTTATGTATATTCATTACATATCATCAAATAATACAATCAACATGTTTAAATACATAACGGAAATGCTTTCATATAAGTACATCATGACATCATTACATTGCCATTTTCAGACTACATCAGAATTACATACACAATGAATGTTCTGTTACATAAATCTGGTACAAGATTATACACATACATCTTCATCAACTAGTACAAGTACAATTGTTTGCAAACTAATATAAATCTTTTCTACACATGAACTTTGACAAGAATAACCAATGGATAATAAAGCTCTTCCACCCGACCATGTGGAACCCTAAGGTCCACCCCCTGAGCTATGAGTTAACATGAGGTCCCAAACAATAACAGTCAGGTAGACAAGACTAAACATGAACAAAGGATGACCAACGCCAATACAACACATGGCAATAACAACACAACATAGCTTAACATCCAGAGGCGAAACATAACGTAAGTGGAGAGACCAAACAAGGGATGCTAGGTTGTAGTAGGGAGAGTGTCATCGCATGGTCCTAGCATGGGTTATCCTAACTGCCTCTCACTAGGCACCGGCCCCCATCTATGGTTATCCTGACAGCCTCTCACTAGGTGCCGGCCCCATAGGGTGACACATGCGGAATCGACCTTCCTTTCGTGAGGACAAGGAAGTCAATCATGCCAACCAGGGCCTTCTCTACCCATCCTTAGTCTATACAAGCACTACAGGCCATGGGAGAGGAATCCATTACTCTTGTTTAATGTGAAAACTACCCTTAACCCCCTAGTTCATTTTAGGTTATCACTTGATTAATCTACTTCCAACAGGTTATCCTGACTGCCACTTTGGGCGCCGGCCCCACGTTGAAAGCCACTCTCCTTCCTAACACCTAGTAACCTTAACATCATACAAGACTTTATAACAATACACGTACATGTTCACTGCAAGGCATAAACCCTCTTGCATCACAATAGAATCATAACGCCAATTGTTATCCATTGCCTATAGCATTACAACACTTTACTCTTTTACAGATTCTAGGTCTCTCCATATGACAATTACAACAAAACGGATACAAGATAGTCACAACTGGTTAAATATCTCATCCCGAGATTATTACTTCACAAAACACATAATCAACTTAGTCAATACTCCATTATACTTCATACTAAATTTGAACCACATAATCGTTATAACATCACAAATACAAAAACATCCATCCACACTACGACAAACTAAGCCTCTAGAAATTCGAGTTTGACCACTCTCAATTCGACTCTTTACGACAATAGAAATACTTAACTCATACAGTACAATTCAGATTCTAGAGATTAAACACTAAAATTCCTTCTTGGCTCATCATAAATAACTTTGTAATGAAATCAACAATGGATTACATTATCTCTTTAAATCAAACTAATTGATTTTACATTAAATACAACAATTATACTAATACATTACAATTAAATTATCTAAATATTCTACATTTTGTTTCTAAAGATAAATTATAAAAACACAAGTATAACAAATTTTACACTGATTAACTTACCTTTCCAACGTTGGATTAAGTACTAAAACAATACCTTATAACTATATGGCAATACAACAAGGACAAAGGTCCAACCATCAACAATGAACATCAATGTTTTCGTTTTCCTCTAAATTCTACCCTAATACGGTCCTTCAAATATTCTTGACCTCGATCAGATAACAGTTTAATATGCTTGGATTTCTTCGTCATAACGATGTCTCTGAAATGTTTTAATCAAAGATGATTTAAATCTGTCTAAGAAGAAAATCGGGACTGGTCATTCTCACGCTGTCAAAACTTGATAGATGTATCAACTATGTTCGTTCCCAAGGCATTACAGTTTTCTGGTAAATGCTTCTACTATATCTATTTCAAGTGTAATAACCTATTGAATTGTAAGCATTCATCGCAGAGATGGTGTGAAATTGTTGATAACCGCTTAACCATTGAAATGGATGATATTTATTTAGTCTAATGACTTCTCTCTACTAATATATCTCTTGAACAGCATTAATCATAAAAGACGAAGACTATAAATTTGATAACTAAGTTTTATGGTATCCAAGAGTGTTCTTTGAGAGCCCCGCATCTTGTTCATGCTTCCAACTGTTGTGCAAATCTCCAAACATGAAAAGTGTAATAACAAGTTCAAAAATCACTTCCCCCCAGGTTTAATTTCTGACAGAAATGGATAAATTACAAACTCTCAGTAGAATTCAATAGCTGATTGCTATATGTGCTTAGTTGTCCCTTGCTACACCGGCCTTCAGAGGCAGCGCCATCTCCATCAGTGATATATCAGTTAAGACTGTGTCGGTTGTGGGGACTGTATTGCAGTCCGTTAAACTAATGTAAAGGTGTGATCTGTGGGAAAAAAAACCTCTCCGAAGTGTGCCCAAGTAAAACAGCAATCCTTAGGAAAAGAATGATTGCAAGGTATATACGAAATGGAATTGTTGCAAGGGACTCAAGAACTCTCCATAATGCACACTATGGTTGTCATCTAAGTTCTTACAGAGGACTAATAGAGATGTAATCGTCTAATAACCCGGTCAATGAATAACTAGGGAACTGGAGAATGTTTATGACGTGATATCTGAGAAGAAGATAAAGGTTTTGCCAACACAGCAATCTCATTTCAACTTTGTATGTGAACTGTATTTGTTAATTTACTGGAAAGCTTTCTGCTTTGCAAGAAGGACTAAGTCACTGATTTTTCCACCACACTATCGCTACCGAGTTTGTTATCGCGTTTCTGAAATATTTAGGTGTTGAGGATTGACCATATATGGGATAGCAAGATGTCATGAATAGACAGCTGCTCAATCACATTTGTAACCATTATTACATTACACCAACAGTTGATTGCATTGTTGACCATCTTGCCTTCGCTGGCTATCTTGAGGATACCCCAACTTTTCCCAGAAGTGCGCTAGCCAAGACAAGGGCGCTCTACAGATATATCGACTAACTTTTAGATTTTAATGTTTAGTTATACAGGAACCTCAGCCAGATGCGCTGGGAGCAGTAGTAACTGATGCATGACAAAATAGACAACACTTAGCCAATGAATTCGTTCAAGACAAGGGCGATCTACCCAGGATGGTAATGTTCACTCTATTTGATGGTAACTAATTGTTTGTAGGCCAACAAGGTTTCAATAACCCAAGCTATGGAGTGGACTGGCCAAAGGGAGCATCGTCTCACAACACTGGATGAAAGGCAAATGACAAGGCTTCAGAAACTTTCAATCAAAGTGAATAACAATAAGGCAACAGCAACGAACTACCTATCACGCCCTAGCATCACAACTTGCAGCATTACCTGATATTACCGGTCCTCTAATAAATAATATGAAACGCAACCAAAAACAAAATAAATAGAGTCTCAGGCCAGATCGCTAACCAAGGTTTTTGAACAAGCAGAACTTCAATCGCTGACATTTGACAAATAAACTGTGCGGCTCTTGGCATAACTCTAACCCTTATCATTAAGATACCCGTTAAAACTGTGTTGACACTATGTTTAAAGGATATACTCAATGCTTCATGAGGGATACCACAGACGCTGGGATAGTAGATGCAATGATTTACCATTTAAGAATGAGACAATATTTCATGGAATGGGTCGATTGCATGATACCAGCTTTTAACTACGATTACACAAGTACAGATTGCAACACTCAATCCCTGCATTGCTGCCATTTCCAAATCAATTGCTAATGATGGCCGTGCTGAATGGATGTTGACAGAACAATTAATTGTCTGAGAGGACACAGGATTTGCAGAAAACAATACATAATTGAATATGTGCAAGAAGTTTACAAAGAGAGGTCAGAGAGATCTTAAAGAAATATCATTTTACATCTTCAAACCCTACCAATTTTACGCCGGTCTGAGAGTGCATACAGATGGAATTGCCCAAATACATCCTCCATGATATGAAGAAGACTATCAAAAATGAATTATTGCAGGGATGATTGAATGATTTGGCAAAACAGTGGGAGGAAGATGATCGAATAACGGAACCCTTGAGCAGAAAGGAAGAATTTAAAACCCTAAGAGAAGATACTATTTAAACATAGAGAGAACAGTCTACAGACATGAGCTTTGATGGCACAACACAGAATACAAGCTGATTTCGGATCATAATATATCTAAAGTGGATGTCCAATCAACAAACAATTTGGAATCAAATAAACAACAACAACATTTGCAGATTCGGAATAAAGTTCAGAGATAAGGCATTCGACAGAACCTGGCTACGATATCAAATTGACGAGTCTGCTTCAATTGCTGCAGTTCCAAGCTGCTTATTCTAGCCTTCTTCTCTTTTCTTTCACCTGTAATGCTGTCCTCTTTGCCTCTACAATCTTTTCTTTTATAACACAGTCCCTTCCATGTTCCAAGGAACTCGGCACGTGATCCCGTGCATCTCCCTCCTCAAGATATACTTTTATTTAATTTAATAATCCCAAGAGGTTACTCTTTTTTAAATATTAACACACAATTCCGACAACATTTAATTACTTTATAGCCGACCAACCATATTGTATTTAATAAAGTTATAATATTGCATCAATCTATAATTTTACAACTATATATTAATTTATTTTATTAATTAAATCACAAATTGCAACATAACTTACAACTATTTAATTTATTTAAATATTTATGGTAAATAATATTATATTAAATAATACAAAATTTCTTACAATCTTTATTTAACAACTATACTTCTAATAAAATAATAATTTATTTACAACAATAATTAACAACTATCGACATGATGCTCACTAATATCTTTTATAAATATATTTAATTATCAACATTATAATTTCCGTAATATGATTCTATTTAATGCACAACGATACCTTACACACTTAGACACTTTCTAACCTAGTTAGATTCCAAGGTGCAATATTACTTGTCCGCAAATCATGATCAAATGACAGACAACGACCAAAAGGATAAACTGACAACTAGACAACACTGACATGAGACCTCACGTTAACTCCAAACAACTAATCCATTGGCAAAGGCACGCTTAGACCTGGTACATCAGGTGGAGTTGGTGCCAAGTACTTGCATCTTGTAGCAATGCACGGTTAAACATAACAAGATATATATCCACATGCAGTCCTATAGTGAATGGAAATCGCAGTGGGGTAGGGTACTCGAGAGCGAGTAATACGACACTGTTCCATTCACGTTTATGAATAAACAATTAACTAAATTGAACAAGATTTCTGTTTACTAGTCAACAACATAAAATGATCAACTATCTCGCAATCCCATATAGTGAATAACATCAAAACATCTGTAACATCTAGTTTATTTATCAAATTCTAAAGCATAAAATAACATAATCCAACATCAATATATGTTATCATCACAATTAGATCCATAATGAATTAACAAGATAACAAGAGATCCATCATCTATGGTCTAAGATACTGTCATAATGTCCAATACTACTACACAAACATCAGTCTAACAGATGACAAGCTGAGGGGCACTACACCCCCTACGAGTCCTCCCTGAATAATGAAGAAAAATATTACAAAGCTTCACGTGAGATTTCATGAAAAGAAGAAAGAGTTTCACCCCTGTCATTCACTAGAGCAGAAATAGAATTGCCATGTCTCCTAGCTTTCACTGAGTTGAAGAAAAAAGTAGTATTTTTATCCCCTTCCTGAAGCCACTCAATCTGAGCCTTTTGTTTCCAAAAAACTTCCTCTCGTAGCTCACACTCTTCCAGTGCTTTCAAAGCCCTAGTCTCCTCCTATAGTAGGTCCTCAATCACTCCATCCTCCTTGATCAACCTTGTAATACCATCCAACTTAGCCTGGGCAGTAGTCTTAGCATGAAAATGTTTCCAAAGCATTTTCGATTCCAACATTTAAGCTGATACTTGACAAGTTGAAGTAACTTAGCAAAAGTATACATTGTTGTACCATAAGCAGGTCTACCATACCTCCACCATTCAGCAACATAGTTATGGAGAGAGGAGTCATGTAACCACATAAGCTGGAACATGAAAGAAGGAGACCGAGGCACATGAGCTGAAGAAATAGCCATCTTGATAGGCCAATGATCTGAGCCCCTCCAATCTAAAATTTTAGAGCTAGAAGACCACAACCCACCAACTGAGTAGCAAGAAACCAGAAAGTGGTCAAGTTGTTCCGCAATGCAGTTATTCCCAATCCTTTGATTGTTCCAAGTAAACTGGTCATTAATGGGATTGATATCAACAAGATTTAAAGCTAAGATGTTATCTTGAAGTAGCAACACAGAAGGATCAAGCCTCGCAATACCACCTTGCTTCTCAGCCAACTCAGAAATAGCATTGAAGTCTCCAACCATAATCCATGGATGGAAAGGAACCATGCTTCGGACAAACCGGATATGGGACCAAAAAAGTTTCTTAGCCTAAAGTTTAATAGGTGCATAGATATTGGAGAAGAGAACAGA
Source organism: Cunninghamia lanceolata (assembly GCA_027924645.1). Taxonomy (NCBI): domain Eukaryota; kingdom Viridiplantae; phylum Streptophyta; class Pinopsida; order Cupressales; family Cupressaceae; genus Cunninghamia; species Cunninghamia lanceolata. Next base: position 7,424,517 of record BSBN01000693.1, read on the forward strand.
CTCCCTCGTCTCAAAACAAGATGCAATCATAGAGATAGAAGACTGAAAGGATAGCCACCAAAGAGGGCAAATCTTCTAAGGATTCCAAAAACAAGCCACTCCCCCAGTAGACCCTTGAGCACCAATACACTAGCACTCTCCACTCCCCCACAACTTGGGCACTAAACCAAACATACACTCCACTGATAACCTAGTCTCCTATAGGAAAAGAACATCAGGAGATTGACTTCTAACAAAATCACAAACAACTTTTTCTTGAGGACCACTATTCAAGCCCCTTACATTCCAAGATAGAACAATTCAAGGGGCCCAAAAAATGGGAATCTAGAGTCTTAACAGACCCTAACTCTACTAAAGTTTCCCCTATTAATTTAATCTTTTCCAAATCCTTTTTTCTACCAAGCTTGGAAGACTTCTCCCCAGCCCCTTTTTTTGGATCCTTTTGATGAAGACCCAAATGAGAAGAAGAAGACTTATTATTCTTCACCCCCTGAGTACCTACATTTGAAACAAGAGGAGATCCATCCTCACCACCCTTCTTCCCTACTATAGGAACTGATTCCACCTGGACTTCCATTTGAACATCTGCATCTATTTGTAAAGCCCTATTATCCTAGAAAACCTAACTAGCTTCAAAAAGAAGGCCTTCCTGTCCTATACCTAAAGCACCCTGATCCAGATTCACCAAGCCTAGGTTCACTTCCTGTTGGCTAAGATCATCTAAAACTTAAAATCTGTTGAAAGAATCTTCATCCTGCCTTTCCTTCAAAGTCCTCTTTTGACCATGATTCCTATTTTGAGCCTTGATAGGAATGAAACCATCAACCCCATCCACATCACCAAGAATGGGTTCCTTCCCCTTTCCAACCCTAGGGGGATTGTGGGGGGGCTAAGAAGGCTGGGAATCCACAAGCCTAGCCTTTGGGCATCTCCTCTGCAAATGTCCATAGTTATGACAGAAATGACACCAAAAAGGAAGAGTCTCATAGTCCAACTGCTGCACCCAAGAGTAAGGACCCACACACATATCCACTGAATTTGGAAAATGTTTACTTAAATCAATCTCAACACAGATATGAGAAAAAGTCATCACCTTTTTAACTTGAGTCTGTTGTGAAGCACCAACTAGTTTTTCTAGCATCGAAGTTAGCAAGTGCAAAACATCATCCCACCAGCATTCCATAGGAAACCTCGGAAGCCGAACCCATACCAGAACCCAGTTTGGAAGCTCTTTAGTAGGATTGAAGCCCTCATGCCAAGGTTTAATAAACAACCCAATCTGATTATGAAAATAGGGGCCTCCTTCAAAGGCCTTGTTGCGATCTGCTAAGCAATTGAATGAAACCATGAAATAGTTATTTGCTAAAAGCATAACCTCCATTTCTCCCTCTGGCATCGAAGTCCATTGGGCCCATGATTCAAGAAATTATAATGAAACACGCATCCCCATAAACTTGCACAGAAATGAATGCTTCGAATAATAGTCAATATCTTCCATAATCATCTCCAGTGGGATAACCAATTTTGGCCTCTCCTCACAATGTTCAAGACATCCATTGATCTGCATAATCCGTGTACCACCAGACAAACCTAAACCAACCAACCCTGGATCTGGTGTGAACAAATTATTATTAAAAACCTTCAAAGCATGTGAAGGAGAATTCGTACCAACCACTACTAAGCAAAAATCCATCTTGGGACTAGCCTCTGAAGACTCCCTGATTGGCATTGAAACTAAACAAGACCCAAGGCAGGCATGCAGGCCCCCAAGAAAAAAGAATCATCACTAGGGTTTAACCGACCCACCACCCAACACTACCTTCGAACGGCAGACCCAAACCTACCAGACACAAAAACCCCACCCACGGCCTCCAACTAGGCACAAAACCCCCGCATGCTCAGGGAGAAAGAGACATCGATGCAGATGAAAAAACTTTACACTGAAAAAAATCACAACCCCAGACCTCCCCAAAATGCATGCACTCCCCACACTTCGCACGACCAAGAAAAAACCAGAGGATCAGGCTAGGGCACGAACGCCCTAGCTTGACATGTAGAAAAAAAAATTGACATCCTCCTCATGGTGATGCTAGTTATTAAACAAATGATAAATAATATTATAATTCTAAAATTAAATATATTAAGTTAAGTAGTAGTTATATTCTTTTTATCTTACATATACTATCTTGTGGTACATTGATTTTAATTAATAAATAATAAATTAGTGATTTATTGTGAATTGAGTTATTATGGTATTGACTAAACAAATAATAGATGAAATTAAAATTCTAGAATAGAATTTTTATTAGAATTTTATTTAAAAGAGAATTAAAATTTTATAGTGTTGTTGTTAGAGAATAATATAGGAATAGTGTCTTAAAACTCTATTAGATTGCTTGACCTATGCTATGGATTTATGGTCGGTATAATTGTGCAATGTTGATGAGAAGAAGCTTTGCCTTACAATTTAATAGGTTTATCCTATGATATAATTACTTGGCATGTTTGGATAGTAACCTCGTAACTGTTACAGTAGAATAGAATTGCTTAGGATTGTGTATTAATGTAATAGAAACCTTATAAAATTGATGTAGGTAATGAATATTTGATACTTGTATATGAACATTGTTTTAATGTCATAGACATTGATGATGTTAGTAATATAAGTTTAAATGTTGTTAGTAACCTTTTATATTGAGGGATCTTAGTAGTAGGAATAGGACTTTAATGCATCTGGACTATGACTAACATTCTTGATAGTAAGATAGTAGGAGCTTGATGTCATGATTCAAATCTTAATATTATTTTATTGTTTTAAAAATCATTTTTGTTTTATATCTTTTTAGGTTCATAGATTTACTTGTAGTTGAATTGAGATTGGGATGATTATAGTTATTCTTTTTAAAAGTGAATAGATGTGAATTGTAGTAGTAAGTTATTAAATAAATCATAGAGGGAATTATATATCTTGAGATTTGATTAGAATATTGTTATCTTAAGTTTATGATTTAATATAAAAAGAGAGATTTAAAATCTTTTATTGAATCCATGTTAAAATAGTTCAAAAAGTGTAGTAGTACTTGGGTTTTAAACCGATGCGTATCAACGATGCAATTGGGTCATTACATTTAATTTGGTTCTGAGTCTTGCTGTTATGTTTTGTCTAGTTTAATGTAATGGTGATCATGTTAGTTTCGTGGGAGGTCAAGGTTGCTAAGCGTCATGCTTTGGATAGTTGTCTATTGGTATTTGTGTTAAAATATTTTAGCTCCAGAGGCTTGTTACCTTGAAATTCAATATGATTTTGTGGCAAGGATGTATTGGTGATGTGTCTTTTGGTATGAGTTCTTGATGTGGTTTGGGAAAGATTGTTATTTTTGAAAAATTCTTGATTAAATGTTTTATTTGATTTGGGATTTTGAAATGGATAGGGGAAAGTTTCGTGGTTGAGAGTTTGGATTTAAAATGGTCTATGTAATGTATTGGGTTACAAAAAGTTATATGCCTTATAATCCCTTGTCCATGCTTGTTTTGGTTCTAGATATTGGTTAGGGGTTGTAAGTTGTATGTAGGAGAGTGACTTTCATGGTGGGGCCGGTGTCCAAAGTGGTTGCTTGGGTAACCCCATGGAAGTTGTAATTAAGTGATAACTTAATAATTTATTTAGGTGGGTTGGGTAGAAATTCACATAACAAGATAAGTATGATGCCTCACCCATGCCTTGAGTGCTCTCATAGGCTAAGGATGGGATGAGAAGCCCTGGTTGGCAAGGTCAACCTCCTTGTCTTCATGAGAGGATGTGTCAGCTCTGCATGTGTCACCCTATGGGGCCAGTGCCTAGAGAGAGGCTACTAGGGTAACCATAGATGGCGGCTAGTTTTTGGAGAAAGATTGCCTAGGTAACCCATGCTAGGACCATGCGATGACACTCTCCCTATTGCAATATAGTTCTTGTTATCTTTTGTTGATGCCTCTGGAGTACTATCTTGTCTTGATGATTTGTGCAGTCTTGATGATCTGAGTTGTCTATGTCAAATTTGTTTTTGCTTGTTTGTAACCTTTGACTTAGGGGAACCTCAATGTTATCTCCTAGCTTGGGGGGTGGACCTCAGGGTTCCACATGGTTGGGTGGAAGAGCTTAATCCATTAGTTTTCTTGGATGTACTGGTTCGAGGACATTGCAGAAGTGTTTCCAGTTCCAGATTTGTTCTGCATCTTTAGAGTTGTAGTATACCTTCATAATTGTTTTATTTTATTGTATATTTTAAACTGATGTGATTGGTCATGTAATCTTGTATTTGAACCTTTGTAATTAGTCATCTCTACAAATGAATGATGTAAATCCTCTACTGTTGTATTATAATGTAAATCACTTGTATTGTTATAATTTTATGTTTTTTGATGCAGTTATGTTCTCTAGAGGTGTTAATTGTTCATTTTATTTAATGTTGTTAATAGTGTAGATGACTAATGTATTTACTTGCTTCAAAAAAATTTTCTATTATTTTGCACTTGTTAGTTTAACACTCTAGGGTTGCATGTCAAGGCACCACACAAGCCTTTTTGTATGCCCTGAGAACTGGCTAAGTGTCACCATCTCACAATAGCACAGAATTTTTTTCCTGCTAACTATATTCTCTTGCGAGGATGCACTACCATCAAATCCTTAATACCTATAGCCCCATTACTTCATTTAATCCTTTGACACCTAGCACCATCTCATTCATTGAAAGGAAATGTCAAAGTTATGGCCATAGGCTACACTATCTTTAACACCTATCTCCATCTTGCAGCCCTGTGGTACATAGATGATGTCAGCTTTAGTGGTGTATGGGCTTGCAATATCCCACCAAGTGGCACCTTTGGACCCCCTACAAGGATATCATACCTAAAACCTTATGATGCACATGGCTCTATAGGTTACAAAGGGTAACTCTAGACTCAGGGCCAGTCAACGGATGATATAAAAGACATAAGGTTATAACTTAACTGATTGGGAACCTAGGCTAAGTAGCCAACTATGAAATAAAACATAAAGTAAGACTTGAACATAAGACTTAGGGTTTTAAGGAAAATAAGGAAAGCATTCATTAAATAGACTCAAAACCCTAAAACCTAAGCAGGTACCACCAGGGGATTGCATAATAAAAATATGACCATCTCCCCCTAAACTTATGGATCTCTCTACGCACTTGAAGATGTCTTTTGTGCATAAAGCACAAGCATAGGTTCTTTCCATTTTTTTTCATGTTTCCTCCTCTAAACTTTCTTAGGCTCTTTCCTTTTCCAACCTTTCAAATACTCCTCCTTTTTCTTGGCCACAATATATGTTTGTTTGCTATCACTAGATGACTAGACACCAACCTACTTCTATAGGATCTTGTTGTATAACCAAGATTATTACATTTGTAATAGACCATGTTGTATTTTAGAATAAAAACAAGGCTTCTCCTTGCATAATCATTTCTTCTTATCCTATTTCTGCATTCAACATCCTTATGACCTACCTTTTTGCACTCATAGCATGTAATCTCATAATTAATGTTATGTATCTTATAAGGACTTCTTTAATAATTCAATTTAAAATTGTTTCTTTTTTGTGTTGTACAATCATTTTTTTGTCCAAAATGATTATAGGTACAACAATAACCAAAAAATAAGTAATTGTACTCGTACATAGATGCTTGCCTTGTTGGAGTAGTTCTTTTGAGATTACTCCTTTGGTTGTACACTTTGATAAACTCATTTTTAGTTTTCCTCTCAGCTTCAATCTTCACAACTTTCTTGAGTTTTTCTTCTAAAGCTTTACTATTCATCTTTGATGTTCCAGTAATGAATTCAATCTTTTTCTTGCCTTCCAATACATCTATCTTTGAGCTTTGTCCTTCAAATCCAAGACCACTCTTATTGTATGTTAGCATTTGGGAATTAAGAATATTATCTAATATTTCTGTATTCTTGTCATTCTTTAGGTCATTATTAAATTAAGCATTTGTTTTCTCTAATTTTTTCTTAAAAGAGACAATCCTAGATTCTAGCCTTTCAGAATCTATCTCCTTGACGTTTAACTTATTTGTTATTTCTCCTTCTTTTGTCTTAACCTCTTCATCCTGTATCTATAGGTTTAAAATTAGTTTTCTTGCCTCTTCAAGATTTGAAAATGCTTTAGAATTGATATTCATTTCTTCTTGTAGTTATAACCTTAATTTTTGGTTCTCCTTTATGAGTTTCTTGATTTCATTTAGGGGAGAAATAGGTTCACCTTCAAAATGAATTTCAAACTTATCTTCATCAAATTCTTGTTCATATTAACTCATAGCATGTGGTCTTCATCTATCATGACATAACATTTTCTTGTTTCTTTATCACCTTCTAGGTTAGACATAACCTCTTCTTCAAGTATATCACATGATTTGTTTGAGGCTGGTTGACGAATGTTTTTCTCAACAATAAACTTTCTCTTATTTCTTTTACTTTTTCCCATAGTATTCCACCAAGACTAACCCAAGTCTATTAGTCTCATACAAGGGACCTATAGCTCTGATACTAATCATTGGAATACTCACTATCACTGAGATGTGGGGCAGGTGAATCAGTGATATACAAAAACAAAAGTAATTAACCAATGTTAACTTTTGATGAGCAGAAACATCAATGAAAACACATAAAGATCACCATGACACAAATATTTACGCGAAAACCCTATGAGGGAAAAAACCACTGAGAGTTTCTTGAGTCTATTTCTCAAATCCAACCTCAAAAGAAGGAAGATTACAATTGTTTTAGAAGCATCCACTTCAAGGTACAACCACACCTAATACACTATTTTCAAGACACCAATCTCAAGGTACAATGCACACCTAATAAACCACATACTCTACTTGAGGTACCAAATCCAATGAGGAAGCAACCTCAATCAATAAAACTGAGAAATCAATCTCCTAACACTTGACAAGTTTTTCATATGCAATCATTGATTCTAAACAATCTAATTTTCAACAATTTGAATCAAACATCCCCTCTTTGATTTGAATGCAAACATCAAAACCACCTTTCTTTTACAAGCTATTTCAAAACATTATCAACCCACATTCAGTTTGCAATAACATCTTTGATTTCACAAGATCTTCATATGTATCCTTTAACAAAAATGCAAGATCTCCTGAATCTAGAAGTCACTCATACCTAGATAAACAATATCTTCTTTACACAATACATCATCTTTATTTTCACATAATCCTTTCACCAAATTAATGTACTCAAAGACTGTATAAAGTCAACATAAAGAAAACATCAAAAAGAGTTTATGTAATCTTTACCATACTCTACAAAATTGATTTACTTTGTAAACATCCTTATACCATGTAATCCCATCAAATACATCTTCTTGTATGTCTCTATACTCTATCAATCCTCTCCATTCTTTATCTGTCATCTGATTCATGATGTTTATATCTTTCTCTGCATCATACACTCATTAAGATTACATTCCTATTCAAACTAATTTTGTATATTTCTCATTGATGAGATCATTGTGTACTTCATACTCCATCACATATCATCCCTTTTCAACTCTCAGACATATAGGATCCAATCCTACAAACAAGACTACTTCATCAAGATCCTTCTATATTATAACAATTGGTTTTTGCATATGAAAATCATTCACACTAAATATCTTTTTTTTTTCACATAGCATATACCTTCTATCTACATCAAGAACCCATTTTTTCACAAAAAGGTTTTTGTTCATAGCATCTAATAGGGGTTTTTAGTTAAATCAATGAAATAGTTATAAAACTACTTAATCTAATCATATATACCAATACTCCCATTTACCCATCAAACATCATACATGAAGACTGGAGCTTATATGATTTGAATCTCTTGCATTGAACTTTCTCTTCGTGCCTACAAGAAATTAAATAAAAACCATGGATTGAGTGTTTCCCACTCATATTCACCTTGTGCATTGAGGATACTGAATGAGACTAGGTAATGGGGCCAGTTGAACAATGTTGCCATACCTCTTAAATTTGTTACTTAAGTGGCTTTAATCGGGTATAGTAGGTCACCATGCAGTTAGAACAAAAAGCAACTTTGAAATGATGCCCTTCATATCATACAAACTATGTCTTTAAACATAGACCCTAGGTTTGGTTGAACTCTTTCTTAGAATTTTAAATCATTGACCATAGTTCGATATGCTTGAACTAAGAACTAGATATGAATAAAAACCTTATTAACAAAATTTGTTTATGAAAGAACTTATACCTTTTGAGGTCAAGGACCCAAGAATGTTTAGGATTCTTTGACATCAATCTCAACAAACTTCAACTCACATCATGAGATCAATAAAAAAGACATTACTATTGTGAAATATAGACATCAACATTGTGGTTCTACATTACTACATCAAACAACATCCCAACTATCTGAATTGATCAAAAAATTGTATCACTACATCTTTGACAATTATGACAAATCAACCTTGATGGAAATGAATAAGTATCTTGTCATGAAGTATCATTGCCATGAAGTGAATGACAAATATCCTTGTCAACACCACTTTTGCTACTATAACAATACCGATGAAAAAACAACCTTGAATCATCCTTCCTTGAATCACCTTTACATCAACAACATGATCCACTTTTTCTACTATAACAACTAATTATCAAACCACATTGTCATAGAGATGAGTATATCAATAGAAAAATCATCACTATCATCAAGGATGGTAAGTATCAACATCATCAACACAACACTCATCAAGTCAATGATCAATCAACACCTGTATCATAGCAACACCTGTATCATGATCATCAAGCCATCAAGTCACAACTCAATCTAGCTTTTGATAGTCACAATCACAACTCAATCCAACTTTTGATAGTCACAATCACACCTCAATCTAACTTTTGACATCAATGACAAACAAACATCAACATCTCTGTCCACTCAAATCTTTTCCCTTTCTTCTAGACTGAAGTGATCAGTGCTTCTATTGTAGGGAATCCTTCTACAAACTTTCTATAATACCCTATAAGTCCCATGAAACTTCATAATTTAGTCACATTCTATAGTGCATGTCATTCCATTATTGGCTTAATCATTTCTGGATCTACTATAATCCCCTCTATTGAAATGACATGACCTAGATAATGCACCTTGTCTTGATAGAAAGTACATTTGGATAGCTTACCAAAGAGTTTATGCTCTCTTAAGCATTATAGCACTATCATCAAATGTTTTTCATGCTCCTCAATTTATTTAGAATAAATAAAGATATCATCTAGAAAGATTAGCACAAAGTCATCCAAACAATCATTGAATACATTGTTCATTAAACTCATGAAAGCTATAGAAGCATTAGTTAACCCGAATGGCACCACTGTGAATTCATACTGACCATAAAAAGTCTTAAAACCTTTCTTTGAGATGTCCTCATCCTTAATCCACAATTGGTGATAGATAGATCTAAGGTCTATCTTAGAGAACATAGTAGCTCTCTTCATTTGGTTGAAGAGCTCATCAATTCTTGGTAGTGGTTACTTGTTCTTTATAGTTTTCTTATTAAGCATTCTATAATCAATGCACAAGTGAAAAGTTGGTTTCATAATCCATAATCCATCTACATACAATCTGTCATAGGATTTCTCCTCCTCATTTTATTCCAACACATCTTTTCAGAATGATTCCTTAATTCACAGAATGTATAATGATGTAGATCCCAACACAATTCCTTTTCATGTTCATGTCTATTACAATGATGACAATACATAACTTTTCTTTTCTGATTTGACTTGTTGGAACTTGTAACATCATCTTTACCTCTGTCATATCCAAGGCCTTCACTTCTTGATTTTATTTTTGGTTCAATAGGTTATCTAATTTCTTGATGATGCTTTCCCAATCCATGTCCTTCATATCCCATTCTCTACAAGATTTTGAAACCAATACCATCACCAACAACTACATGTCCTATTATATTTTCATCTTCAATTTCATCTTCTAAAGAAGTTTCTGCAACATCACACAAATCATTAGTATCAAAAGACACTTCACAAATTTTAGGCTTAGATCTTAGACTTTCATTCTCTTCTCTGCATGCTACAAGTGATTGCTCTAACTTATTAACCTACTCCTTCGATCCTGATATTTTACTCTTCTAAAAACTATTTTCCTTTTTTATCTCTTCCATATTTTCCTCCAAATCTCTGTTTCTCTTTTCCACCTTCCCAAACAACTTAAATCCTTCTTCTAGTTCTGCAAAACTCTTTTCAACATACTCAAACAACTTCATCTCTGCTTCTAATTCTTCATTCCTCCTTTTTACATTTTTCAATTCTTCTTCAAGAGCATCATATTTTTCTTCTCCTATTTCTTTTATCCTTTCCATCAATTCTAAATTACAACTTTTGATTTCATACAATTCTTCTTCTAGAATATCCTTTTTGCATATTAGGTTTTTATTTTCTTTCTTCATCCTTTTTCCAATCTTCCCCATTGCAACACATTAAATACACAACTTAATTTGATAAGATTAACTAAATCTTTCTTTCATTGATCTTCTTCAGTGGTGACACTTGTTACTTCTAGGGTTTCATACTTCTTTCAATGCCTTTTTCCTTCCCAACAGATTCGTAACCAACCTAGCAAATTTGAAACCAGCTTTGATACCACTTGATGCAGTCAAGGTAGGAGGGTACAGTGAGGGACTGTCCAACCTTGCAACCTTAAACAACTAACAACATGATCATAATAGAAATGCAATAGAAGTATACAATTAACAATAAAAATAAAGAGACATTCATAATGCATGACACAAGATATATCTTGGGAAAACCCTAACAGGTAAAAAAACCCAGCGTTCAAAGCTCATTCTTCTTATATTATGATCTCAAAACACATTACATATGCCTCTAGAGCTTAACAGATACTAGTCCATAGCCCAGGGTTATAAGAGATCCATATAACAATACTATTTCATGATTTCTTCCTTTTTCTTATCAATTCTCTACTCTGCAACTTCTTCTTCTCACTGTGTTGCTCTCTGCTTCACTTTTGCTTCTTCTTTGGATCAAAACACTTATGATCTTGCTTCACTTCTCCACATACTTTTCATTGTTCATTCACTACCTTGAAATAAACCTTTTCCTTTCATTTATATCCTTTGAAACCCTTCATAACATTATCAAGTTAGACTAATTGCAATGACTAGTATGAAATATGTAGACATGGATAGGTCAAACCTAAACATAAGGTGTTGCTTTGTTGGTGAATGGAACTTTGTGCAGATGTCCATGAAGGTTGTCCAGGTCCTAAACTTCCTTGAATAATGTTTCTTGTAGATCTACAAGTCATGGATTTGCTCCACAAGCCAATTAGACTCCACTGATCACTGTCAGCTCTGCTCTATGAAAACAAGTAAAACACAAGTAATCTTCTGATAGCGATATCTCTCTGGAAACGAAGCCAAATGATCTAAATTTTGTATATGATGTAGATGATTATGTCTAGATACTATGTCCAATTCTATAGCCTTTAATATGCAAATATGATAAAATATGGTAATCTCCAAAGATCACTCTCTCGATACTCTATAACTTCACTGTTAACTATCCCAATTGTTTTGAATGCTTCCAGATTCTCCTGCATCAGATTCTTAGGGTTAATTGAAAAGTGAGCCTCTTCACTTTAGTATGTGTGGTGTTAGAATCAATGTTTTTTTCTTTGAATAGGTTCAACAGTCTATTCATAGGTACTTTCAATTACCTCAAGGTAGGCGATCTATTCAAGTCTACCCTACACAACTACCTCAAGTTCTTCTAATTTTGATTTTCTATTTGCAAGTGTTTCACTACCTCAATGATCAGAGGTCTAAGCAAGTCTTCTTCACAAGATGTGTCAAGTTCTTCATCTTCTAGTATTCTAGGTTCGGTGGTCTACTTGCAAGCCTTGCACTACCTCAATGATCAACGGTATGAGCAAGTCTTCTCCACAAGCTGCCTCAAGATTAATGTCTACTTTAATCAATTAAGAATCCATCAATACATACCTACATCCTTTGGAATAATCATGTTTGATATAGTCAATACATTCCTTAATTTTCTCTGCAATACTTACTAATCTATGTTCTATATACAATTCCTGTCACACACACCAAAATCTTATAGTTTGTTCTCTACATATATGGTTCCTATAGTTATCCATGTTTCTTTACTCTTATTTCCTTTACTCTAGTACACAAACTCTCTCTTCTAGTAAACTATCTTGTCTACAATATGAATTTCCTTTTTGTTATTTACTTCACACTTGTCCACACAAAATTTCTCTTGCACTTCTTTCTTTATTCTATAACACAAATCTCCTTAAGATCAATGCTTCACCCTCTTCTAGTCTCTCTATCAAACTTAGTGAGTTAATAGGTTCTTCTTCTACATATACTACCTCTGTATCAATTATTATCTCATCATTATCTTTTCTAGTAACAGGTTCTTGTTGACATTCACTGCTTGATTCTTTTCTCCTCCAAACTTGAAAATAGGTTATTCTAAATGGTCTTCTGTCAAATCCTCTTTCATCTCTTCTACATTGCCCATTGTGATAAGAATTATGACTCCTGTCATTTCTCCCTCTGTAGTTTGAATTGTTGTTCTTTTTTTACTTTGCAGAAGGTCAGTATCTTAATTTATATCTTCTCTTCTCTCCAACATATGAATACTTCCATCTATACAACCTTCTAAACATACAAGTAACATATTTCCATTTTGCTCCATCAATCCATCCATAATCTATCTACATACAATCTATCATAGGCTTTCTCCTCCTCATTTTAATCCAACACATCTTTTTAGAATGAATCCTTAATCCATATAACTTACAAGGATGTAGATCCCAACACAATTATGTTTCATGTCCATGTCTATTACATTGAGAACAATGCATACCTTTTCTTTTCTGATTTGACATGTTTGAACTTGTAAAAACATCTTTACCTGTATCATATCCAAGGCCTTCACTTCTTGCTCTTATTATTGGTTCAATATTTTTTGTAATTCCTTGCTGATGCTTTCCCAATCCATGTCCTTCATATCCCATTCTCTGCATGATTTTCAAACCAATATCATCACCAACAACTGCAAGTCCCGTTATATTTTCATCTCTAATTTCATCTTCTAAAGAAGCTTCTACAACATCACACAAATCATTAGTATCACAAGAAACATAAAAAAGTTTAGGCTTATATCTCATATTTTCATTCTCTTCTCTGCATGGTACAAGTGACTACTCTAACTTATTCACCTTCTCCTTCAATCCTGATATTTCACTCTTTTGCAAATTGTTTTCCTTTTTCATCTCTTCCAAATTTTCCTTCAGATCTCTATTTCTCTTTTCCACCTTCCCAAACAACTTAAATCCTTCTTCCAATTCTATAAAACTCTTTTCAACATACTCAAACAATTTCAGCTTTGCCTCTAAATTTTCATTCCTCCCTTTTACATTTTTCATTTCTTCTTCAATAGCATCATATTTTCCATCTCCTAGTTCTTTTATCCTTTCCATAAACTCTAAATTACACCTTTTAATTTTGCACAATTCTTCTTCTAGAATATCCTTTTAGCATATTAGGTTTTTATTTTCTTTGTTCATCCTTTTTTCCAATCTTACCCATTGAAACAAATCAAATACACAACTTTATTTCAAAAGCTTACCTTAATATTTATTGCATTGATTTTCTTTAGTGGTGACACTTGTTACTTCTAGGGTTTCATAGTTCTTTCAACACCTTCTTCCTTCCCAACAGATTTGCAACCAACCTAGTAGATTAAAAAATAACTCTGATACCACTTGATGCAATCAAGGTAGGAGGGTCCGGTGAGGGACTGTTCAACCTTGCAGCCTTAAACAACTAACAACATGATCATAATAGAAATGCAATATAACTATATAGTTAACAATAGAAATAAAGAGAAATTCATAACACATGACACAAGATATATCATGGGAAAACCCTAACAAGGAAAAAAACCCAGCCTTCAAAGCTCATTCTTCTTATATTATGATCTCAAAACACATTACATACACCTCTAGAGCTTAACAGATTCTAGGCCATAGCCTAGGGTTACAAGAGATTCATAAAACAATACTAGTTCATGAATTCTTCCTTCTACTCATCAATTCTCTACTCTGCAACTTCTTCTCATTGCTCCACTCTCTGCTTCACTTCTGCTTCTTCTTCAAATCAAAACACTTATGATCTTGCTTTACATCTCCACATACTTGTAATTGTTCATTCACTACCTTGAAACAATCCTTTTCCTTTCATTTATATCCTCTGCAAGCCTTCATAACATTATCAAGTTAGCCTAATTGCAACGGCTAGTATGAAACATGTAGACATGGGTAGGTCGGACCTAAACATAAGGTATTGCTCCATTGGTGAATAGAACTTCGTGCAAATCTCCATGAAGGTTGGACATGTCCTAAACTTCCTTGAATAATGTTCCTTTTAGCTCTGTAAGTCATGGATTTGCTCCGAAAGATGATTAGACTCCACTAAACTCTGTCGGCTCTCCTCTGTGAAAACAGGTAAAACACAGGTAATCTTTTGTTAACGATATCTCTCTGGAAATGAACCCAATTGATCTAAATTTTGGATATGATATAGATGATTATGTCTAAATGCTAAGCCCAGTTCCACAGCCTCTGATATGCAAATATAGTAAAATGTGGTAATCTCCAATGTCTCTCTCTTGGTACTCTACAACTTCACTGTTAACTATCCCAATTGTTTTGAATGCTTTTGAATGCTCCTACATCAAAGCCCCATCCTTCCTCACAAAAATGAGTGGTGCACCCCGCAGTGATACACTAAGTCTTATGAACCCTTTGTTCAACAAATCCTGCAATTGTGCCTTTAATTCATACAAATCTGTAGTGGTCATCCTATAGTGTGCTTTTGATTGAGGCTTAGTCCATGGTAGCAAATCAATTAAAAAATCAAACTCCCTCTTAGGTGGCAACTCTATTAACTCAACTAGAAACACATCTTGGGATTCCTTTAGGATAGGGTAGTCATTAAGTACTAGTTCCACATTATCAAGATCTCTAACTTTAACTACATAAATGGAACATCTCTTCTTTCGTCCTTCCTCAATTGCATAGCTGAAATTTACCTAAGTTCAAGGGATCTCTTAAAACCCTTAATCTCAACATGATTCCCTACATCATCCAAACATTTTACAATCTTATCCTCACAATTCACAATAGAATTATGTTTAGCTAACCAATCAATCCCCAAAATCACATCATATGATCCTAAAGGTGCTACGTTAAGATTGAATTGAGTCTAGAAACTTTGAAGGTCTAACTCATTGCATGAAAGACAAGAATCTACCGTCTTCTCTACCCAATTTCCATATTGAACCATCCATGAATTTGCCATGTGTCCTAGTCTAAAAGATAACATGGAAACTACTCTTAGGTCTACAAAACATTTAGTCGCTCTAGTATCAATTAACATAGAGATAGGTTGTCCATAGAGCTTACCTCGAAATTGAATTGGTGCTACCTAGAAGTCAGCTTGTCAATTGTCTATTGTTGCATGAATTTGGTGTTGCAATGCTACTTGCTGATTTATATCCCTTCACTCTACTGTCCATCGATGACAAGTATTGGCATAGTTATCCCCTCCACACACATAACATGTGTCGTGAGGTGCTCTTGGTCTTTTTGACATATCCCTTGGTTATTTTTATTGTTGTTATTATTGAAGTTGCCTCTTTTGTTCCTTCCATTTTGATTTCCACCATTTCTATCCTAGGAGTTGTTACCCCTTCTCAAATTCTGATATGATGATTGTTGTTTCCCTGATTTTTGTTGTTATTCTAATTATTGTTGTTTCTCTAGAATCTCTTATTTCTAAATTTTGTATCTCTACTCTTGCGATAATTGGCAACTTGTTGTAGCTTATGTTCCTATTTTATTGCCTTTTTGAAGACCTCATCCATAGTCAAAGAATTATGAATGTCCACATCTACCCCAATCTAAGGTCTTAACCCCATGATAAACTTTTGAATCCAAAATCTCTCATCCAATTGGTACTATGGTACATACTTGAGAAAGTGAGAGAACCTTTCCCAATATTGTGTCACTGGCATACTGCCTTGAGTCAAATTTTGAAAATCAGTCATCTTCTTATCAAAGAAGAGTTTTGGTAACCACCTTTTCATGAAGAGTTAGAGGAAAAGTTCTCATGTTATTTCTCCTAGCAACAACCTCTTTTCTATTTTCTCATTGTCCCACTAGGTAGCTACTTCCCTAGAGAGTTGGTATGAACCCCACATTACTTTAGTCTCATTACATAGGTTATGGAGATCAAAGTACTTCTCCATCTTGATAATCTAAGCTTATGCTCCAACTCTGATGGTTCTACCATCAAATTTAGGTGGAAAAACCTTCTTGGGGTCCTTCCCCAACTCCTCTATAATCCTACAATGATTGTTTGCTTTTTCTTCATTCCCTTGATTCTGATTCTCATTTCCTTGATTTTGATTCTTGTAGACACTAAAAATTTCCCTAGATAATTCCCTCCATAGTTAAATAAATATTTATATTTATTTAATTAACCTTGTCTTAATTTTCTTCCAAACTAAATAAATATTTATATTTATTTAATTAACCTTGTTTTAATTTCCTCCAAATTAAATAAATAGTTATATTTATTTAATTATCCATGTCTTAATTTTCCCCCAAATTAAATAAATACATATATTTATTTAATTATTTATTTATCTACCTTTTCTTCTATAATTAAATAAATATTATTTATTTATTTAATTATTCATGCCAAAAATTAATTAAAATTCTATTTTAATTAACTAAAAATTCACTTGCCATATCCATCTTTCACTCTTCTCTCTCTCCTTTTGGCATTTCTATTTTCTATCTTGTCTTCATAATGGAAACTTTCCCTAATCTTCATCATGTAACTTCAATTTATCTTCTATTGCATAATGACAACTTTCCTACTTCTCTTCCACCAAAATTCTATATAAACCTATCTTTTTATTTTTCTTCCTCTAACTCCTTAGACACTGCAATGAAACTCTACTCGATTTTTTATGTGAATTGTGCTATCAAAAATCTGAGAGCGGATTCCATTTTATGCCATTTCTCCCAAGGTGAAATAGAGGAGAGCAATGGAGTGTGGTTAAGATGAATTTGTTTTATGTTTTAATGATATTTACTATTGTCTTTTGATTTCATCTCCTTGACTCTATTGATGTGGTTGTTTGTGATGTTTTGATATCTTAATGGGTAATTTTTACGGTTACATTTTGGCACGCTCGCGGCTCTAACCCTCACTTTTTGTAGGTTTATGTGCTTAAATTTTCAAATCTAGCTTGCTTTTTGTAGGTTTTATTAACTTTTTGTTGTAGGTTTATGTCATTTTTGGACAAAACCCTAGGTTCTAAATCTTTCATCATATCTTCCAAACAACTATGAATTTTTCTACAAGATTTTCATAGAAGTTTTACAATCATCTAAGGAACCTATAGTAGAAAAATTGCATGTTTTTCTTCATTTTTGTATGTGTTATCATGATTTTATGTTTTTTCATAAATTCACATTTTTGGGTGTAAATCAGCAATTTTTTTAGAAATGTTTACATATCTGGAATGCACATGAAATTATAATGGGGGTGTGTTTTTTACAGATTTAATTTTGAGGTCATATAAGGTACAAAATTATATTAGATCTTTGTCTATTGTAGGTTTTTCATAAATCTGCATTTTTGGGTGCAAATCAGGGATTTTTTTTTACTTCTTTATATTTCTGGAAAGCTCTCTAAAAATTAGTAGGGGTCTCTTCTTTGAGTTTTTATTTTTCAGGTCAAAATCAAATCTAATTCAGCTATGTCAAAACAAAATGTATCTAAAATTGCAATTTGCTGATGAGCATATCTTTTTATGGATGCATTATAACATCATTTTCTGATTTTACAGGAATTTCATTATCATTTCTAATATATTTTCTTGCAGGAAAATCATTTGTCCAAGAATATCTCTTTCAAACTAATACACTTGTTTTTTAGCTTTCACTTGCCAAAGATCAATTTATTGAAACTACTAACAAGTGGCTTGCAGATTTCCCTTGTCAATGACAAATTTCACATTTCATTTTGGTGCATTAAAAATTGAACAAATAAATTTCACATTTGGTTTTGTGCATTAAAATTGAACAAACAAATTTCACATTTCATTTTGGTGCATTAAAATTAAACAAACAAATTTCACGTTTCATTTTGGTGCATTAAAATTGAACAAACAAACTTTCACACTTCAATTTGGAGCTTTAAAATTGAACAAGACAACTTTCACACTTTGTTTTGGTCCTCTAAATTTAAACAAGACAATTTATACATTTGGATTTGGTGCTTTCAAATTGAACAAGACAAATTGCATATTGCCATTTGGTGTTTTAAAATTGAACAAAACAACTTTCACATTTGGATTTTGGTGCTTTAATTTGAACAAAATTGTTTGGCATGTCTTGTACACTTGCACTTTGTGAGTCAGTCTTGTCTCTTGCCAGTTGGTACATATCCTCTCCCCTCGTGACATTACGTGATCAAGGGTGTAAGAGAAATACCAATGACACAATTTTTTTATTTTTCAGTAGAGAAGGCTTGCCTTGGGACCTCATCACCCAAGGGATGACCTTCATCACATTTTTTTTGGTGGGCTATATAATGGGGGGAGAGTGAAAGTTGTACCTCAATTCAATCATCGTTGTGTTTAGTGAAATCCTAAAGCTTGGGTGATACCAAGATAGGGGTGCAGGGTTGGTCTGAGCATCTTAACTGACGTTCTCGACTCACACTTGTAGATGGACTGGTGTTTATGGAGTACCTCCACTATGAGCCCTTGTTTAGAAGCCTAGTGTTTTTATTGGTCGTCTATGTAGCTTAGTGCAAAGTATAGTATCATGCTTGAAGTTTATACACACCATGTACCATCCTAAATTATAGAGGAATCCATGGAAGATAAAGTCTCTAAAATGAGAGAGTGCAGGTGTGCTCGTGCCATTGAGCTTGTGTCACCAGAACTCTATCTCTTGATTCTTGAGAGTGGAAAGCCCCCAGTGTACAAGGACCTTTTGTGAATTGGAGAGGTCAATCCTATGGTATTTTGTCATGGGCCCAAGTTATGTAAATGCTCCTTACTTGAATAAATTAGGGTTGTAAACTATGTTTTCATCATGTTTTTAATGTCAAATACCATCAAATGAGCCACTTAACATTTTGATGTTAAGGACAAGCCTGTGACCCTAACTAGTTGAGTCAAAACTAATTTGTCTTCTTTGTTTTACATGTGTGGCTCTCTTTCCAACTAGGGATTGAATAGTTATCACCAAGGAAGTCTCACAAATTAACAAAATCCCCTAAAAACATTGTAAACAAGTAAACCAGTCTCAAACCCTTAGTATTCACACATAGAAACTCATCACAATGGTCTTGATAATCAATAAGCATAGGTTAAACCCCCTTCCATCTCCAGTTCAACCAATATCCCCATCATACCTAGATGATGCAGACATAGAGGAACTTAAATGCTTATATGGATCCCACCGCAAGCTATATCTTCAATCCAACACACATCACTATCATACCAACCTCCATAATACACATCTCCTAGTACACTTGAAGCACAAATACAACTTAAACATGACTATGAGAGATTGGATCCTATCACTAAGGAAAAATGTAAAAATATCATTCATGATAACCCTTATGCCCATCTCATCACTGGAGATCCTCCTAATGCTATTGCATCAACAACACCATCTTACATGTCCATGCCAACTCCAAATCATCAAATCATGAATCCATGCATGGGTATACAATCTTCTTACAATCAAACATTAGCTGGCACAAGTCACAATCATATGCCTAATTGTATATCTTATGATAAGAGATGTCGAAATCATCCATATCATATTCTATCCATATATTCACCTCCAGACATTTCCCAAGAACCACTTTCCTATGCAATCCCTCCACCACCACAACATCAACACATTCAACAACAACAATTCCAACTACAACAACAACAATTCCAACTACAACAACAATAATTCCAAGCACAACCACAACCTCAACACATTACACCTCAATACCATGTGTCACCTCCATCACCATACCAACC
Source organism: Cunninghamia lanceolata (assembly GCA_027924645.1). Taxonomy (NCBI): domain Eukaryota; kingdom Viridiplantae; phylum Streptophyta; class Pinopsida; order Cupressales; family Cupressaceae; genus Cunninghamia; species Cunninghamia lanceolata. The sequence goes on from BSBN01000693.1 coordinate 7,444,733, forward strand.
TAGCCTACCCACATATCATTTCAATTCCACATCAACCTATCCCATTGATACCCAACAACATCCATCCAAAGAGCATCCAATTCCCTATTCTACCATTTCAACTCATCATCAAACCCATTCACAAGGCTATCAAATTCCTTTACAAGAAGAACATGCAAGTCCAAGTTACCCTTTGCACCAAAATTAAGTGTCCTTAAGTCCTTATGGTACCTTTGACAAGGGGAACACCACTTTAGCTTATGCATCCTATGGGTACTCTACATCATCATCCAATCATATGCCAATACAAGAGCCTACTAGTCCCAACCCAACACCACCATGTAGTCCCTATCATAGTCCATTGGTCCATCAACCTTCCAAATCATCAAGCCCTTCATTACTGTCATCCCAATTTTCTTCCAATCTTCCACCAAAGGATCCCTTGGAGGAGATAGCCCTACAAGAATTGATCCAAACAAAATGGCTTGAGTTACCCCCAATAAAACCACTCAATCATCATACTAATTCTAAGCCTACAACATCCACCCCTATTATCTCTCTATCCAATCCTAATCCTAATACTAAGCCTACAACACCTTCTAACCCTATTATCCCTCCACTCAATCCTCATCCTAAGCCTATAACACCATCCACCATTATTATCCATCCATTATATTGTCCATATACCCATACACTCATGAAGGATGTGATCCAATGGCTATTAGCAAGGAATCAACTATCTCCATGTCATCAAATGCCCATTCCTGAACCCATACAAGAACCTTCAAGCAATATGCCTATTCCTCTAATCCCATCATATATCTCACAACCCATCAAGCCTATTGAAAAGTCTCCTACCATGAGTCCAAACCAAGATCCACTATGTACTCATGTTGTTGATCATCTAGAACCCATTATGTCTATCCAATAACTTTCCACTTCCATCCAAATCCAAGAGCTATGTCATTAGTCTAGCACAAAGCATGTGGAAACACCAACTCCTTATTCTAATCAAGATCAAAATACCCCTGTTCATCCTATTCATAACCAATTTTACAATCTCTATGTTAGGCCTCTTTATGATCAAGCTCCTCTTTATGATCAAGACCTTATCTATGATAATGAAAGCCATGATGATCCTCTTAGCCTACTTTATGCATTACATGAGATAGAGGTTATCACTTGACCCATACATACTACCACAACTATCCATGAGAGAGATATCCAAAATTCTCTTATTCACCCTCCACCTAATCCTATCCATGATCCAACAACATCCACTTTCCTTGATGAGACACTTGGTCCCCAAGTAAACATAGATAATCAAGCAAATACCTTGGATCCTATTACACTAAATCTTACAGAGCATAATGTTGATAAAGATCCAAGTGTTCCAACTCATCCATTTTTTGCACCATCTCCCATAAATCTTCCATCATCCCTTATCAGCCATATTCCAAATCCATCCTCCTATCCCATTGGTCCCTCTACCTTCATCCATGGTGGTTGTCTCATAGCAAAGGAACAAATTCTATCCACCACCCATCCTTCCCCATCTAATAATGGATTCACATCTTGTTTCCAAAGCAACAAACATCCCTTGCACATCACATGCTCCAAAACATGAATTATCAAGCCAAAGGATTAGGCCTTCTTAAACAAGGTATCTTGGAGCCCACCCATGTCCAAATCTATCCACACATGCATGGCCTTGGATATATATCTCAAGACAAACTATCCACACATGTTGGTACCACCTTCATCCCTCCTAAATCCACTTCTTTTAATCACAAGCCTAGTGCACCTCATCGCACCTCCAAGTCATATGTCACCATCCCTCCTCCATTGTCATACCATTCACAAAAGCATGTGACCATACATCTCCCTCCATCCAGTCTTCCTCCACTCCTCCAAACTCCTAATAATTCCATCCTTAATCCCTTCATCCATAAGTCCCTTAATCCCTCCATATACAAATCATGTCCCCTTGATTCTTGTAACATTCCTAATCAAGATCAACCAATGCACACATTAGCCAAATATGAAGCTATCAAAAAATCCATGGGACTCAAAAATACGAATTTGGATGCCTCCTTACATAAAGTAAAAAGCCTACAAAATCCTCAAAATTATCATGTTGAAGGGGATCAATACACAAAAACAAAATTAAAAAATCCAAAACGCTACAAATGCCCACACCCCCAATAGTAAAAACAAAAATGGTGTGGGTCCCCAAGAAAAAACAAATCAAGTCAAATGAAGCATCCACATCCCAAAATCTCATTCCATCCACACAGCCCAATGCAAAATTTATAAAAATCTTAAGTCTATGTGGGTTCCTAAATTCCTACATTGACCATCTAATAAGAAAACATCTCCATTACTTCCTACACCTCCCTCCAATAAAAAGCTTCAAAATCTAAAATGGGCTATGCAACCATTGGTCTTGGTTCCCTTCCATTCCACAACTTTCCCACATACCTCCATCTCCCCATATTTCATCCACTATCCCACATATTTCACCCATCATATCCCTATGGTCCATGATTTTGTATAATCCTTCCATGCATAATCCACTATTCCCCATCCATCCTTGCATAAACCTATTATAATCCACATCATAATCCACCATCTCCCATCCATCCTTACATAATCCATATCACAATCCATTATTGACCCAAATAATAATCCACTCTATTTCCATCTCCTACAATCACCTACCAACATCCATGTGCATAATGTTGACACCTCTTGGAAACAAACACTTGAGTCCCCAGCCTCCATCTAAATCTCTCTTTTCTCACTATCCACCCATCCTATTGAAATAAATTAAAAAAAAAAAGAAGAAACATAAAAAATAGTAAAGAGAAATCCCTTCATCCAATGGTGAAAACCTGGCAAACAGGCACCTTAGATAAGTACCATGATGAAAACCTAGTAAATAGGTGTCATGTGTAGGTTGATTGTCTATGCAGCTTACACTTGGGGGCATGTTGTCTCATCTACACATCCTATCATTCCTTCTACCTATCCTTCCTATCATATCTTCCTTATCCATTATATCTCCATAATTATCCCCTTGATCCAATCCATCCTCCTTTCCTCCTTTTTGACCTTGATAAAGATAGGGGAAAAATGTTGAAACATGCTTTGGACATCTCTTGATATACCTCATCCTTTTCAACAAATTCAATCAATCCCAACATCATAAGACTTGTCATGTAAAATCCTAAGCATTATACCTAGAATGGGACATACCATTCCTATCCAACATAGTCTTTGGAGATCACATCCTAAACACCTCATCCATTCCATCCACTATTGCCTATCATTTTATCCATCCATCTATCATGAGTCTTTCATCCCATTTACTATCTCCCATCCTTTTATCCATTCATCCAATCTCATCTTCATCCTTTGCATATAGACTTGGTTTTCTCTTGTCATTGGTATCTAGCATTTAGGCTATCCAAGTTGTTATCTAATGTCATCCTAGACCATTTCAAAATCTAAAAACATGATAAAAATTCAAAATCCAAAAACATCAAAACATTACAAAAATCCAAAAAAATCATAACATCCAAAAAATTCAAAAAAAATCAAATATCCCAAAAATCCAAGCAATAAACCTGAGTGCAAGTCATCCTTAATCCATACCAATCTAATCAAGTAATCTAGCCAATCATCCAAAATCATACATTGGTTTTGTTTCCAACCTTGTTGTCAAACCTATCAATTGATCATTTATCCAATCATCATCATCGAGATATATCATTCTTGCATCCTTTTGTTGCTCTAGGGATATATCATTCCCCACAATGACAACACTATCCTTATCAATCATCATTTAATCATTAGTTTACAGCTTGATAGGGGCAATACCTTTTTTTTTGAATCATTTGTGCATGCTTGCTTGTATGTGTTATCATTTTATCTTGCATTTGTATCAAATCCTTGTCATTCTAGCTAATATTCATATCTTGTGTATGGTGGAATATATTTTTGCATACCTTTGCATCTAAGGTGTCATTATACCTTTTGTGCACTTGGACTATGCTCTGAGTTTTCTTCCTCATATGTCTTGATAAGGATGTATTATGCTAGAAGCACAAGACACATCATCACCCTGGTCTTTATACATTGGTGCATAATGTCTCATGCTATATTAAACTATATGGTTGCTCACCTAATGCAACATAACATATTATTCATCTATTTTATCCATCCCTTATCTTTCATCCATTTTGAGAGCCTACCCATGTTCTTCTAACCCGCCTATCTTCTCGAGGGGGCATACCATCCCTACATCATCTTTCCTGGTCACTTTCAACTAACTGGGGCATCATCATCCCTAATCCTACCATCTTCTTCTATCCAACCAAGCACTATATTTTATCTTTCTTTCAAACAATGTTGCTTCACAACACCATCTCAAAGAGGGGCAAAATGTAGACACCTAAAATTGACTTCAAATTCACCATCACTCACTATACCTTATTCTACCACATTAATTAAATAATTATTAATTATTTAATTAAGTTAATTTTCTCCACTTCCTAACATTAATTAAATAATTTACAATTATTTGATTAATCCCTTCTTTCTTGTAATATTAATTAAATAATTTATATTATTTAATTAATTAAATCATAAATCCAACACTAATTAAATAAATCAGATATTAATTAAATAAATTAAATATTTATTTTAAATCAAATCATATCTTCTTCTCAATTTCTTTCCAAAATTGAAACTCATGTGTATCTAATTAATTTATTTAATTAGATAATTCATCAATTATCCTCCCATCCTTTTTCAAAGATTTATTTCCTTTAGAAAACTAAAATCAAATCTCTCTGTCTTTTGAAATCTTATCTTATCTTGTTTTATTTCCTCTTTGATCAAAAAAGAAAAAAATAAAATCTTCTTCTCTCAATGCTTGAAAATCTATAATATGATCTCAACCAGGCCATTATCATCACACAACAACGTAAAGTTATGTTGCAGGAATCATGAGCAACCAACATATCAATCATTCTATCTATCGAACTGTGTGGATTTGATTGAAGGAAAAGGTTTTGTGTATTTGCAATTTATCTTTTGTTTTCATTTGATCAAATTTCACGTACATAATTCTCATTCCCTTGATTTCCTCTGATCTCCTAATCCAAATTTTCCATCCTAGCTCCTTGTTGGGTCAAGAGGTTGAGAATTTGGTCCAACCTCTCATTATGTTAATTACTCATATCCATTCTCATTGATTAGATTAATCTGCATCAAGATTCACATCTTAGTGTAGTAGACTAAGACCCTAGTGTTAAACCTAGGTGCTATGATACCAAATGTAAAGTACATAATTTAAAAACTATAATCACAAAAGTAAAAAAAACTCATTCACATTAAATTAAATGAAAAGATAAATTTTCTATACATTAAGCAATAATATCATAATACATCTTACAAATCCATGTGCCATAACCATGTGTTAGCATAGTAAGATACAATACAATGACACAACCTTGGCTCTCATGCCATCTAGTCAACTTAGTACAACGATAAGTACACATGTCAAAATTATACAAATATGATAAAGAAATAAAGTCACTATCTCCAATTACCACTAACCAACTGGTCTTCCACAAGCCAAGAGAAAAGAACATGGTTCAAGTGGTTTTCTGCCCGAACAGGAAGCATTACACTTCCTCAAAATTCTTCCTACCTCAAATAATACCTGACCCTGCATGAAATGCCTAGCAACCTAGAAACAAATGGTAGGAAGGAATACCTGGTGCAAATCTAATTCCTATATATATTTTTAGTTAGAATGCACATACTCTTGCAAATAGGATGTGGTAGAGAAATAGATCATTAACTAGGCAGAAATTCCATCTATTTCAATGGACACATAGCTTTGGCCAAAGCACAAATAAATAAACTAGCAGATCCTGAAAAAGAAGATTAGCCTTCTCTATTAGTCCACATTCGACACCCTATCTCGGAATATAAGCCCAACACAGACAGAAAAATAGCAAATTTCATTGCAAAACAATCATAGAACACATGCATTCTGACTAAGAACATTTACTATTTACTTTCTTCCAAAATTTAATGTTAATACACTTTCCTTATGCATATTTCAAGTTACACTAGGCAAGAAGATAGAGATTTCATAAATGTGTTTGTATATGTATGTTTATTTGTTTATATACATGATAACCTACCTTACATTCATATAAAAAAATAAACTAAATTTATGAATTCATACCATAAGATCAGATTTAAATTGCCATAACGATTTAGATGTATGAAAAGAGAATTAAAAGGATACATAATTTTTTACCATATGCTGCTATAGGAAATACTAATAGTCACTATAGGAATACAATTAATAATTGCTACAGACAAACAATTTACTTCTATAGGATAAAGAGAAAACAAGGTCATATAACTATCATCCTACATGTTGATTATCATATAAGGAGATCACAATTTTAAAGAGAGTCATTTGAAATGAATGAGGACTAATTTAAATATGATCAAGACCAAATTCAAAAGAATATATAGCAAAGAATTAAGTCTTAATCAAGCCGATATTATACACATTTTAAATGCATATAAAATACTAAAAAAGGTAAAAGAAGTATAATGGTTGATACATGCAAACAACAAACAAAGCTATTGGATATAAAAGAAAAAAAATTAGGCAGCTATAAAATGAAATAAGGCCAATACACAAAGAAAAGAAGGCTGTTACATATAGTATATAGGTCAATTTAAGATAAAACGGGCTAATAAATTCAAAGAAGAGGCCGATTAGTTCCATTGCAAATACCAGTGGATTTAATAAGTTATTGGCCTATATAGAAGCGCAAAGGAATGCTTGTTTTACTACAAACATAGGCACATTTTCTAGAGCAAGGTTGAATAATCAACCATAGTCATATGTAAAAAGAATGACAGATCATACATAGGGTCGATGAAAACCATATATAAGACAATATGGAATATTGTAACAACTAGCCCAAATAGCTAAAATAAAATAATAATATTCTTATAAAATAGTATAAATAACACAAGTCATGAAACAAATTTTATTAATATATATTCAAATAAAATTCCATGCATCAATGAATCAATAAGTGCAATGAAATAGGACCATGCCTTTATAATATTCATCCATGTAGGCTTATACAAGAATATCACATCAACAATAAACATGAAAACACTCTACATCTGATCCACTAAACTCGACAGAGAGAGAGAAGTACAATTTACAGGATAACTAATAATCACCTTCAGATTGTTCAGTTACCTACATTCATATAATACTTGTCTTCATAATTGCACAAATCTTTCAGCATGTATCTACACAACTAGATATAAACATTAGTCCCGCAAAATCAATGAACAACATATTAGATATAAATGCACAAAATGACGAACCTGCAGGCCCTAAGGGGCCAACCTAATGTCTCGGGGGCTCATCCATGATGGCCTTGTCTATGTATATGCATCGCAGAGACTTCATAGTTTAGAGTAACTAGTCTTGCAACCATAAGGTTGACTTAGATACTTTAACTCACAAGGGATCTAGTTCATCACATAATATTTCCTAGAGTCAATAAATCAATTAATATGCACATCCATAATGTTCCATAAGTTGATTAAATTATTCAAGTTTTTAAAAGTGCATGCAATAATTAAGTTTATAAATATTCCCTATAGGTAAAATAGGGAAGTTATAACAACAAAAATATTCCAACCATTCTTGGATATTGATATGAAACACACTTTCTTTTATATTTCTCTCATCCTCATCTATACTATAATTTAAAGTTTTAGCCTCATTCCTAAATTCTAATCTTCATTTAAATTATCCAAACACAAGTAAAATATAGCTCAAGGTAATTCATGAAAAGCCTACTAAATTTTCCATTCAACAAGAAAATCTCCAATTCCTAAGAACAATGCACAAGTATCTCAAGAGTTCTATTCTCTCATACATGGCTTAGTTACACATTAAAGATTCTAAGAAAATAATTTACTCTACTTACTTAAATGAGATTCTTATTTTCAATTATTAACCTATATAAATCAATTTCAATTGTTGACAAAACATTCTAGATGATTGGAAAAATGAATTAATTGAGTAGAAATAGCCTTAACATGAAAAACCAGCTAGTAGTAAATCTGTCATAACTTTCTTATTTCTTAGTGAAATTCTAAAATTCAAGATGTTTTGGAAAGGTAAGAATAAGTGGAATAAAACCTAGAAAACAATTAGAAAATTTATGTAAGATGAGGAGGTAGTGTTCACTACAATCATCCATTTCCCTCAAATCTTAATTTACCCAAAACTTGATTATAAATCGAGAATAAATTGATTACTCAAAATTATTCCCTATATTATAATAAATCATAGAAATACTAAAAGATTAAAGATCTTTTATTTTCTTTAATTTTGACATTTCAAATAAAATACAATATAAATATGTATGATTTAACAACTATTTTTATAAACAAATCAACATGAGGATTTAATTTGACCTTCTTGCTCTACAAGAATATTCTTGATTCAATCTATTTTTTGGATACAACTAGATATATGAAAGATTATCTAATCATACCCATTCCAAGAAAGAAAATATGAGAATTCATCTAACACACACTTATGTAATGAGAATAATTCATTTCCAACAAAGTAAACTACCAACAAAACCCTCGATTTTCAATCTTTTCTACAGCAGTGGTAAAAATGTGATAACTTTCAAAATACTTAACAAAATTGAAAAATGTAAAATATTTTTGAAATTTGAAAACATGATTATCAAAACCTAGAAACCTTTTAATAAACTAATTCATATGTTAAGATTAATTTGATGAGACAACAACAAGTTTTCTTAAAAGAATTTTTAGAATAACTTTAACATAAATAATGATGAGTTTTTAAGGAAATACCTCAAGGATTTAATTAATGAAGAATACCTCTAAATGCATTTGAAGAAAATTCCAAGATTCCTTAATGTGAGAGCTTCCATATTATTCAATTGAGCACTTCCTTTCTTATACCTAGGTTTCTATTGTCCTCCTCATCAAATTCAGAAAATTTTAATCTAACAAGTCACCAAGGATGTATGTTTTCTTTGCCTCATCAAAATGGTTGTAATTTCCTTCAAGAATTCTTCAACATCAGCTATGAACATCCTCTTGATGACCTAAAAAAATCAGAAATAATCCTAGACTCTTCTCTTGATTTCTCCCCCTTATTGAAGCCAAACTTCCATCTCCTTACAATATCTCCTTTTTTCAAGTTTCATATTCTTCTTTTGGGCTCCAATGACTCCTTGTATTCCTCTTCTTTCTTGTGGCATTCATTTCTTCTTTAAGAAATGTGATTCTTGGATTTCTTTTTATTTATTTTCTTGATGACTTGAATTCTCTAAGACTTTTTGAAAGAAGAAAAATCTACCACTTCCAATTTCATCACCCATTTTCTTGTACACTAAAAATGCATAAAAATAACTCCAAAACATAATTTTTATGAGTAAACAAGTACCCTACCCATAGGTGATTGACCTATGGTCTTAATTTTTCCAAAATAATGATAAAATAGCTCTTATTCCCCACAACACACAACAATAATTAATTTAAATCAATTAACTAAACCATATCAAGACCTTACTACTAAATTCTATTCTCTTTATAACTTATATCATAATTTCATAAACAAATCTAAAATTAGCTTCACTAACTTGAAACTATAAATAGATATTAATTATTCTCAATAAAATAACATAATTAATAAGTAAAAATAATTATTGAAATTAGGGGTCATGACAAATATGTAGTCCAAAGATAAATTTAAAGGCTAATGCTATGTTAAGAAGTCAAGAAAAAGGCATAAAAGGCCATTTTTATGATAAAAAAGATGACAACTTGATAGAGTCCAAGCATTATTACAAGCCAAAACCAATAGATCATTGTGAAGTAATAAGAAACCAATGAATTCAATAAACGTGAATCAAACATAAGGAAGGCCAAGCAACAAAATATACAAGCTGATCTATATTATAAGCATACAGACCAATCGACAATTTAAGCCAAATCCACAACATAAAGGCTGATTAAATGAAAGAAAGGTCGATTGTATAAGATAAAGGTGAAGAACAAGCTGATGACAAGAGAGGGTGATATCATAAATTTGAAAGGAAAAACAATTGGATAACAAATCATACACAGGCTGCCTCTAAATAGAGACTGAATACGATGTCTTAGAGGCTATATCAACTCTCATAGAGGCCGCAGGGGTCATACAAGATAATATAATCTTGAATAGACAAGTTTCCAACTAAACAAACTTACATACTTAGTAAACCAATAACTCAAAAAACAAGGATGATGAAAAATAGCCAATTCAAAATTTTAGCAAACAAATTTAGAAAGAAAAGGAGCAGATGGAGGTACCCGATACCACAATGTTCCTCACAAAGTAGCCTCCAAGTTATTATCACCCAAGTATTTACCTTCTCTCCCTTGGTCACTCTAGCCTTTCATTGTGTTTTGTTCTTCGGTCGGTTGTCTGATGGTGTTTTATTTTTCTTCTGTATGTATGCCTTAATAATTCTTCCTCCTCCATCCAATATTAGCCTCCTATTTTAAGATTTAGCTTCCTCTTTTATCAAAACTATAGTCAACTTTATTTTTTCATGGAGGAAGAAGGAGTACGACACTTAAATTGCTTTTTTATCATTACTTTTTAAATTTAAGGTTGTAGTTCATTATTGCTATTATTGCATGATTTGTTTTTATATAATTTTTAGGAATTTAAAAATATATCTTTAAATCATCTATGTTTATCTATAATTATAAATAGTTTATTTTAAGTTTCAACTAGAAATCATTTCAGAACATAATATATAGATATATCTATATATATTTGTTAATAGAAAATATATATAAATACAAATAGATAACATTTTAAATAATTAAATAAATCAAATTGCATTCAACCTATACAATTCCATTATATCTGAGTTGAAAATAATGTAGGGATACATAGCTTACTTTTGCAATTGAAATGAACGTTCTAAAGCAATTGAAATCACATAAATATCTAATCTTTATACATCAATCACATCCATTTAACCAATATAAAATGCCCAATAAAACTACATCACCACATAATAATCCATAAGAAAGCCACTAAATAGAGAATATGAATGATGCAAAATATCATGAAACTAAGTGAGTTTGTGCATGCATCAGGTTTTCATCATGTCAATTCTTGTCAGGCGGCTAGGATGCCTCTACCTCAACCATGTTCTTGTCTTTGACACATTCCTACACTCAGTTGCACTCAAATCCTAATTAATAAGTTAGTCCACAAAATCATAGCTAGAGCACAAGAACATTACTCATAACATTTTATTCCATCATTTAATGACTTTCAACCTTATGCATGATGACAATTTACTTTTTACACACATGTAATTATCCAATAGTAAAACAATCATAGTAAAATATCCAAAGGTCTGAATTATAAATGAAATCCAAAAGTTGAGATGTTACAGCTACTTAGTAATATTTATTTTTCAATTAATCAAAAAAAGAAAATAAATAAATAAATCTATATATTAGAAAAATCTATTTTATTTAAAAATAATTAAAAATTACTCTCATTTTAGACATCAATGCCTTAATGACTATTCCTATTTTATAAATTACTACTGAAAACAAAAAAGAGATAGAATGCTAGTTAAAATGGGTACCAAAATGAATTTTATAGTTATTGAGGGTGTAGTTACCATAGTTTATATCCTAGTAGTATTTTCTTAGTCCACTAGGATTATGATATGGATGTGTTAATAGTTGTATGAGGTAAAATTAGATATCAATCCATATGAATAATAATGGGAGATAGACTGAGAGTTAAATTACCTCTTTATGATTTAATCAAAGGACATATAATATATAGGCCAATAATACTACTACTGATGGTGAGTCTTCTATTAATCAATATTGAGGTTGAAAAGGGTCATTGTACCTTAGCATTTAATAATATTTTGTGTCAAATCTAGTGTTGTGTCCATGGCTATTTGCAATAAGAAACGTAATAATCAACAATCCTTAACTAATCTACTAAATTAAACTTTCCTAACTAACCAAACTAATGCTTCTAATTATCTTCTTGAAAGGAAAACCTGATCTAAAGAGTGAAATAGTAAATCACTGAGAGGATCCATCTAATTCACACAAATGATGAAAACATTCATTAAACAAAAACATGATTTATTTAACAATAATTGATCTATCTTATGAAAATAGGAAAACCATGCTTAATGAAAACTGAAATAAGATAATAAAACAAAGATACTAGCCTCCTATCTATTAGTGGGAGTGGGCCCTTGCTCCACACATTCAAAATTGAAGGCTAAACAAAGAACTCAGAATAAAAGTATAACAATGCTGCTTTCCCTAATCTAGTCTATCCAAAGTATATTGTATTCAAAAATATATGTTTCTTCTTAAAGATGAAATTACATAAAAAATTGCTACAAAATCTTAATAATTTATTATGTTGTTCACACACACACACACACACACACACACACACATAATATATCATTCTGAGAAACATAATATATCTAGAGTTAACTACTTTACCTAAAAGTTCAACTTGAGATATAAACATTATCTTATTCTTAGAACTAAAACATGCAACTATCTATCAAGAGTATAATCATGGAAAGTCTTAAAAAGGACTTAAGTAACACTGAAGGTGTCACTAAATTGGAGTTTAACTTATAACAATAATAGGATGGAAGGCCCTGATAAAAAGGAACTTGATCTCCCAAAATAATGGACTATAAGAAATCTTTTGATCTCATGCAAAAACAAATAAAAGTGTATTATGTCCTCATGGATAAATGGAGTCATATGTTGGGACACTTAGTCCTGGATAAGAGGACTCCATAGCTCCTTAGAAGCCTTGGATATTCTATTAATCAATGGCACCAAAGACTCTGTGTTGTTGCCAACACCTCTGGAGTTGCTTCCAAAACATTTTAAGACACAACTCTAGAGATCACCATCTTCTCTATTGTGCTACATCACTCTAGAGATCATCCAACAAGGTGGAAAACATTGGAGTGTCATGTGGTGTCCTTTGTGCTTGGCTCTAGAGGTAATTAGGATCATCTCTAGAGTTCCTCAAAACTATTTTCCACTTGCGCAATAAATAAATGTGAAACCAAAAAGAGATAATTCTACACAATTCTGTCAGTTTCACTGCAACATAAGTCTTCTCATCAAAACAATAACCTTCAATATTTCATCTCTTATTAGCTTAATTAAAACATGAATTCTCAATTCCTATAGTGTAATTACCAGGATAGGCAGTGTAAAAACATGAGAAAAAGGAAGTAAAAATGCATGTTTATATGAGTGCTACCTGACACTCGTCAGTCCCCCTGAGCTTAAGGGTTTGCATGTCCTCTTGCACCACTCATAACTTGGATTTGTTGATGTACAATTTATCAATGAGATTGTACTCCTTTTCAAAGTTTGACCAAGTTGTGAAGTTTGTGTTGCCATACCCTTGAACTGTTCAACCTACTTCACCCATTCTTGGAATCTCGTCTCTTCCATCTACTCAGCCCACATGGACAAGGGCTCAATGATGAGGGGTGGCCTAAAGCATCCCCCTACCTAATCTTGCTGATATCTATCCATCAACTTGGATATTTGTTGGCAAGAGACACTACTCTAATGAATGTTGAATATTGTCATTGATGGCAACAAGGCAAAGGGTTTCTACCGGCATGGCAAAGAGACTTTACTCTGGAGGAATAAATGACTAAGTATGGGTAGTATACATTATACAAATCAAGTGGCAATGCTTGAGATGGTATGCCTCCGCAGTTAAAGACATTTGTATGTGGATCAGGTATGTTGGTCATAGCTACCTAGTGATCACATGTTTCAGTGTATAAGTCCTGACCTCCTTCAGAAGTCATATGGTGAAATATTTAAGTCTGGGTGAATAGAGTTAAGTCAGGAACAGTGCACAATACCATAGTGAAAGGGTCTACATTCATCTGCTGTGGCATATTTTGTCTTGTGATTCTGAGGCAACAAAGATACATATCATGACTACATAAATCCAAAGTTATAGCTTCTAGAGTTCCTTTGATCACATTCTACAAGTTCTTTATCAGCTTCCAGTTTGATAGTATTTCACTATGATAGAACATCAGTTCCAAGATCCGCATTTTTCTATAAAGGACTATTATGTCATGTAGTTCTGAATGTATGTTAAGAGGTCCATAATGAATGTTGTCCATGGTTTTGAAAGTCTCATATGGCCTGCATTGGAAGTTTTGGTATGACAGTTGAACTGGTCAAGTATGTACTTAAGAGATAAGCTGACAGGAAAGTTAGATCTATATGCAGTAAGGATATATTGTTTGAAGAATTTATCCAGGTGGTTGGATAATTGATGATGACCTATATGAATACAATTGTATGTTTGTTTGAGTTTGCATTCCTATTTGTGCACAAGATCAAGCTAACAAGGTACAACACTTGTATACACGTTTCATGTCTTGATTGCCAACCTGATTGTGAGATGAATCTTATTGTGGATATATATTCAATGGATTTTGGTGTTGGACAAATAGAGATGTGGAAAAAGAGTACAAATTTGATATGTGCATACTCTAAGGTAGTTTGTAGAGAAGAAAAGGATAATGAGGGTAGAAAGCATAAGTATATGTAAAGTAGAGTAGGGCAAACAATATGAAGTCCTTTGAATATGTATATTGAGAAAATTGGCAATACACCTCAGCATTTTGTAGATGCACCTATAGAAATCATCTCTTGGAAGTGAGCCAATCCTTCTCTCTTCTCTTCTATTTGGCAGTGAGCCCTTTTTTCAGTGAGCACTTCTTGGATAGTGAGTCCATAGGTAGTGAACCCTAACGCAGTGAGCCTTCATGTAATTCAGTATTGCTATCATAATATATTGTGAGCTAACACTCATTATGGTTTTTCCCTTTTTGGGTTTTCCATGTAAAATCCTAGTGTCTATGTGTTATGAATTTGTGGCTTCTCTTCTTGTGCTTACTTTTCTTTCATGTTATTGAATTTGGTGAATGGATTAATAAATGTGTGAATGAAAAGTTGTTTAGAATACTAATTCACCCCCCCTCTCAGTATTCTTTGTATTCAACAATATTTCCCTTGCCTTTCTCATAAACCACTTAAGGTTGGCTGGAGATGCTATATCTCTCATTTTCTGGTCTTGGGTGAGGGTATTCCACATCTTCTTACAAATGGCCATGATTTTATTAGATGATTTATGCATGAATAAACCAAATTCAATGGCACATTCCTGTAGATGTTGCTGGTACAGGGGAAATTTTTTTGTTTTTCTTGTTGGGGAATAGATTACTACTCTAAAATGGATTTCAAAGGCCATGGGATTTGGATAGTCTCTCCTAAGGAATACACATGTACCTATGTCTTTTTTTGTGTAAGTCTCCATCCTTGCAATCTAGATCTGACGATTCTTCATTAATGACATAAGTGCCCTCAGTTGGCATTCATCTACAAAGAAGTTGATGAAGAAGGTGTGGTCTTCAATAAAGAAGTTATACAAATATAGTTCACACAAAAAATTCTTGTCTTCATCTAGACTTCTCATATATACCCTAAGGAAGTCATTTTTGTCTTGTATATTCTTAGTCAAGTCAGTGAGAACCAATGACAATTTTCTTTGGAGGGCCTTTTCCTATAGGAAAATAGTATAGTTACCATTGGGGGTTCTACAGGCAAGGATTTTTGATGAGAGGGTGGCCACTATCATGACTTTTACTTGTAGAGTCTTAACTTTTGATGTCATGATAGTGGCTGCCCTATACAATTGTACCATAGTAGTTGTTCCCTCTAATTCCCTGCATCTCCTTTCCCAATGGAATAGGGCTCAAGGAATATCTAACTAGAATTCCCCCAAATAGGCATCTATTTGTGTACCATGTTTAATAGTAGAATTGGAACATCTAATTCCTGAATTAGCTCTACATGATCATTAATCTTATTATTGGTCTTTGTCAGTTCCCAGGCTTGGCTCTATAATTTTTAAATCATGGATGACATCAGAAGGATGATGTTATCTTTGGCCTTGGTGACATTAGAAATGTGGATATCCTTCTATATCATTTCTACATCTTTTCTCCTAACCTCAACCTCCTATGTCTCAATGACCTTTATCTTTCCTCTACTTGCTTTTTCAGGTCACTGGTTTGCTAATTTTTAGTTGTTTCTTTCTCATGCATGACCTTTTTAAAGTCAATGATGATTAGTTACTTACCCCACAAAAACATTTTTAGATTTTCAATTTCTTCCATTAATTGTTGTTCTCTTGGTATTTCAATGTCCTCTTGGTCAAAGGGATGTAAATAGCTTCCTATCTCTAGTCCATCTACCAAATCTACACCTAGGACCCCTATATCTCCCTATTCTCCAATATCAACCTACTCCTCCTACTCTCCTGCCCTCTACATTTGTACCTCTTCTTGTTCGTTTATTTCTTGGTCTGTTGTAGTAGGCTGGGCCAAAAAATGACAAGGGTCATTATACCTTGGCATTTAATCATATTTCATGTGTCAAATCTAGGGTTGTGGCTATGACTATTCACAATAAGAAACCTAATAATCAATAGTCCTTAACTAATCTACTAAATTGAACTTCCCTAATTAATCAAACTAATGATTGTAATTATCTACTTGAAAGGAAAACTAGATCTACAGACTAAAATAGTAAATTACTGAAAGGATCTATCTATTCACATAAAAGCTAAAAACATGCATTAAATAAAAACAAGATTGCTTTAAGAATAATTGATCTATCTTATGAAAATAGGAATACTATGCTTAATGAAAACTATAATAAGATAATAAAGTAGAGATACTAACCTCCTATCTATTAGTGGGAGTGGGCCCTTGATTCACACCTTTAGAACTAAAGGCTAAACAAAGAACTAGAATAAAAGTATAACAACAATGCTTTCCTTAATCTATTCTATCTAAAGTATATTGTATTAAAAAATATAAGTTTCTGTTGAAGGATGAAATTACATAAACAACTGCTACAAAATCCTAATAATTTATTCTACTGTCCACACACACACACAGATATATATATATATATATATATTAGTCTGACTGACATAATATTTCTGGAGTTAACTACTTTACCTAACACTTCAACTTGAGATATAAACAATCTCTTATTCTTAGAACTAAAACATGCAACTGTCTATCAAGAGTATAATCATGCAAAGTCTTAGAAAGGACTTAAGTGACATTAAAGGTGTAAATAAATCTAGAGTTTAACATATAAAAATAATAGGCTATGAGGCCTGATAAAAAGGAACTTGATTTCCCAAAATAGTAAACTATAAGAAATCTTCTAATCTCATGCAAAAACAAATAAAAGTGTATTATGTCCTCGTAGACAATTGGAGTCATCTATTGGGACACTCATGCCTAGATGAGTAGACTCCATAGCTCCTCATAAGATCTAGAGATTCTGGTAATCAATGACACTGGACACTCTATGCAGCTTGGAGACTCTGTGTTGTTGCCAACAACTCTGGAGACGCTTCCAAAACCTACTAAGACACAACTCCAGAGATCACCATCTTCTCTGTTCTGATGCATCACTCCAGAGGTCCTCTGACAACCTAGAAAACATTGGAGTGTCATGTAGTGTCCTTTGTGCTTGGCTCTAAACATAATTACGATGAACTCTACAGTTCCTCATAACTGCCTTCCACCTACATAATAAATACTTGTGAAACCAAAAAGAGATAATTTTGCACAATTTCATCAATTTTACTACAACATATGTCTTCTCATCAAAATGATAACCTTTGGTATTTCATCTCTTATTAGCATAACTAAAACAAGACTTCTCAACTCCTATAGTGAAATTACTAGGACAGGCAGTGTAAAAAGATGAGAAAAGGAAGTAAAAAGGCATGTTTAGATGAGTGCTACCTGACACTCATCAGAGGTCCATTAACTCTATTTTTTAAACAATAATTCAAGATACAAAAACAAAATGAGATATGATTTTAGCATTAAAGAAAGGGCTAGAAATATAAATATTTGTGCTTCTATTTGTAAAATTTGTGCTTAATTGTAGACATAAATGCCTTTTTGTAATTTTTATAATTGAAGGCATAAACAAAAATAGGGATAATTCCTACCCATATAAAGATAGGAATGTCAAATAAAATTCAATATCTAATTTATATTATTGAATATAAGAAATACACATATATTTCTTATATTATATTATTATTTTTATTTGTTGGACATGGGTGAGGGACTCAATGGATTCCCTCTTTTATGAATAAAAAATAAATTAATAAAATTCCATAGTAACTTCTATTAAAAATAATAAAATGTAATATTAGAAGTTTAAACTAATTTAATATTTAAAAATAAAATAAAAAATATTTGCACATGTTTTTCATTGAAAAGTAGTTAAAAATCTTGTTATTATTCAAATCTAAGATCTCTTACTCTCAACGGTTACAATTTATAAGTCTTCCTATTATATTATGGACAAAAAATGGTAAAATAGATCTATTTTTAATTCAAATCTAAGATCTCTTACTCTCAAAGTTACAATTTACAAATCCCCTTGTTGTCACATAGATTTGCACCCAATGTTGAAGGCTTTTAGGGCTCCAACAATCTAGTGAAACATTGAGATGATCTCTAGGTGTGGTAGGGAGATCAAATCTCCAAAGAGAGGTTGGTTCCTTTGCTGAATAAGAGATTCATCTATCCTAAGACTAAACCTAATCTATCCACCATTAAGGAAAAGAGGAAGAGGGAGAAAACCTGAGATTAATGGAGGTGATACACCATGTTTGAATATAAAACTCTCACAAAATTGAATATGCACAAAACAATCAGATATAGCTGATAAATTTGCATAGATCTAGTAGATTCTAACAGAGGTAAAGAGCAAGAAAGGATTGAGAGGAACTAATCGTTCATAGACAAACCATTCTTATATTACACTGAGCTAAAAACCAACATAAAAAGGTAAAATCAACCAGCATGTATTCAATTAAGAAGACAAGGTTATAGTAGAGGAGAGTTCTATTTGAATACAAAATGAAAAAGTATCCAACCCTCAATACATCTTACAAGTATGCATATATAACATTTGGTTACAATTGACCTAAGTCATTTGTTACAATTAATTTTCCCCCATGGGCTATCAAAATCTCTTGACTAGAAGAGATGTATACCTCTAAGGAATAACTGTACAAAATATTTGAATCATGGACTAGTAGGAAGATATTTTCTCTCTTTAATGCAAATAGCTGATTCATCAACCTGCAACAATTAATGCAAAAATATCTAAAATTAGGTAGTTGAGTAGATATTTCACCTTAATGGTAGATGAGGAGGACAAATGAATCCTTCCAAAATCCCTATGTACAAAGCTTTTACAACACCTCAAATATCCACATCTAGATATTTGAAGCCTTTAACAATTCATTACAACACCGTGTCTTTCTTTGATTTCTAGATTTTCTAAATAATTCAACCTCTGTCATGCCCTGTTGACCATATCTGCATATCTAGATCTTGAATCTAGATCAAAAATTCAAAGTGTGGATATCCCCCATAAGGCCTGCCAAATGATAGAAGATGAAATTCTAAGCAAGTTTGTCTTTTGGATCATGTGGAAATTCCCCAAAATGAAGAAGATATTCAAGGTCAAAGTTGTCATCAACTGTCATATGGATATCCATATTCATAATTAAGGTCTTCATATTTGCAAATATTTGGATAAAATATCCCAACCAAAAGCCTTGAGAAATATTAAATAAAGGGATAAACATGAGTCTTAGTATCCCAACATTCAGATGTGCACCCATCAAATTTACCTCGGTAGTCTAGCAAAGTTATCATATGCATTGGATATTCGTAGTCTAGATATTAGACTCATGTAATATCCCCATGTTAAAATGTCCTAATGACGTCACCTCCTTTAAAGTGATCCTTGGTCATGAGAAAACTGACATCATCGACATATTGGGAAGGTCGGCACATAAGACTTATCAAATATCCTGTGACGGAATGTCCTAACATGATGTCATCATCTTTGGGCACTTTTTTGAAAAGGGATCTAGATGAAATCATCAGAATGTGCATTTTGAATGATTCAGACACTTAGAAAAGATCTGGATATTGGAAAAGATCATCATACTTAGAGAAGATTTGGATCTTTAGAAAAGATTTGGATATTAGATAAGGTCTGGATATTAAAATGATCCAAATATTAACTAAGGTTCGAATATTAAAAAGATCTAGATATTAGCTAAGGTCTAGATAATAACTAAGATTTGGATATTAGCTAGGGTATGGATATCCAAAAAGATGTGGATATTAACTAAGGCCTGGATATTAACTAAGATCCAAATTTTGGAAAAGATCTAGATATCTAGACAACAAATGTCCATGCCAAAAACTAACTATAAAGATAGAAATTTCCACAAAGGCAAACCTTGAAGATTTTAGGTTTCTAGGTTTTTTTTGGTATTTTGCAAGGATTCTCTAGATGGATTTTTAGGGATTTGTACAAGGCAGAACACTGGAATTTGAAGGTTTTAGGCCTATAGTTAAATCTTTCAAAAGGATTTCAAGGAGATTTTGAAGATGAACTATTTGACTATGGGCAGAGAAAATAGATCAACAACCCCTATTACATTATGCATGGAAAATGGTCAATACATCTGTTGTGATGTTCGCAACATGCCCCTTTTTACCCTTTAGCAAAATGAGGACCCCTGTTGTGGCTGTTGCTTTTGGTTGGTGTATTTGGTCCTACTTGGTGGTAAAAGGGAAAAGGGTAAGTGTTACAAAAATGTTGAAAATCAAAATACCCAGTGCTAGAGACAAAACAAAGGGTACTAATGAATTTGTTGTGAAAAATGATCAAGGTTTGCTTTTTGAACCATTTTGAAATTCTTAGTATTTTGTGAAATATGAGGGTTTTGATAAAATGCACTATTCTGGAATTTGTATGACATATACAAATTTATTTGTATATAAGGTCGTGTTATGTTTAATTAGGCTTTTGTATCTTGTGGGTTGATGCCTATTTTGAATGTTCATACCCTTTTGTATACAAAATCAGACCCGATTGAGTTCAAAAGTTGAGTGAATAAAGTGGTAAGTTTGCACTTGCATTTGAATTTGTATGTATATTCAAGACTACCGCATTCACTATAAAAAGTGGCAGATATACATACATGAACCCAAAATGAATATGCAATATGATTTATAAGAGTTGAAGTATTATTTTATATTGCATCACATTTTGTATGTATTAACTTTTGTATATTAAATATACATACAAATGCTGATTTCAAATAGAAGTTAAAAGAGGTTTAAAATTGGTGGAGCCCGTAGGTTGTTGTCATAAGAGGTTTCGATAGGGAAAAAAGGGGTTAAGTATTGAGATTATACAAAATCAGACCTGAAGATGAATTAGATGATGATGTATAATAAAGTGGCTTTCACCTTTTGTATGTAGGCGATATACAAAAGGATATCTAAAAGGAAAGGATTCAAGGATATAAAATCAGAAGTAGCAAAAGTTTAAAAATAGTTAAATATCCATGAAGTCTGCGGTTGTATATTAGGATGTACATGTTACATGTACATCACAAGATACAAAAGGAGATACAAACAGGATAAGTGCAAAACCCAACGGTGATTTAAAAGTGGTTTAAACTAATCAATGTCCATGCTTTATATGTATAAAGGATTGTATGCATACAAGCACTATATACAAAAGGGTTAAGATACAAATATGGGATGGATACAGAATTAATGCGAAGTTGATAATTTCTTCAAGTCCGCAGTTGTATGTCAAAATGTATGTATAATATATACATTATTGAATACAAAAGATTGAATACAAGGTTGGGCATGAAATTAAATACAATTTATTCTATAAATTGACACAAGTCCAAACATGTATGTTTTTTGCAATATACAAAGGTATGTGCAAAGTGATATGCAAACTCATATGTGAAATGCAAAATACAAAGAGAGCGGGTATGAGTAATAAAGCATGCAAAAGTATGAAATGCAAAATCAAAATGCGAAAAGGGTGTTATTTGAATTGTATGCATTTATTACTACATTTAATGCACAACTAACAGTAGAGATGCAAATTTGAATGTGATAAAATGGTAAAATCAACTATGTTATTTTACAATTTCTTTCAAGAGTAAAAATTGTAGAGAGTTCACTTAGTCAAAAACATGATTCAAGAATGGAACAAGAATGGTCAACGGCAAGAAGTTTAAATAGTAAATCATTGTCCAATAGGAGGTTGTGAATTACAGGTATGTACTTACAATGCCGTTGAATTACAGTTAGGGTAAATTAGGGTTAATTACAGTAATTTGATTGTGAAAATAATGCAAAATCATTAATCATTACTGTATTCATTTATGCAAACATAATGTGATACTATTAAATCTTTGTTAGCATAAATACGAAGTAATCCTAAGGTAAAAAGTTAAAAGGGCATTAAACTGTGGTAAAAACCCTAGAACTATGCATAAGCAAAAAGGTAAAAAGGGTATAATTTCATTCCATAGGATGGCACCAAGACAAAAGAAGGTAACTACCACAATTGAGGAAGGAGAGAAGGTGAAAAAGGAGAGAAAACCACAGAAAGAAACTGTTAGAAATGAGTTGCCCTTGGTTCAAGTATTTCATACTGTGATATTTAGCTAGGGGGAATAGTTACAAACATGAATATTGGGCATTATGATGCAGAAGAAGTATTACAAAAGGTCACGGTGTCTAATGCTTCAAATGACATGAAGAAGATCTAGGAGAAAGGGTTATACAGATCCACAAGGTTCCCCTTAGCTATGGAAGCTAGGAATTTGGTATTAGAATGCATAGAGAGATATAATTTGACTACCAGACAAGTAATGCATAATGGCAGAAGCATTGTGGACTTATCTACTGAGGGCATAGACTGGACTTTTGGACTTGAAATTAAAGAGACAATGATGGTTATCAAAACGAATTAGTGTGCAGCTAATTATACAAAAAATGAGAGAGAATGCAAAAGTACTATCTTCTATGGATGGTATACAGCTGAAAAAAAACCTAAAGCTGTTGTGAGGGTTCCTAAAAGTCTATACAGAATTGACTTCACGGAAGAAATACATTTCATGATTACAATTTTGAGCAGGCTAGTTGGACTAAGAGATGCAACTAAGTTTGAGCCTTGGATGTTCAGAGTCATATAGTATGTTAGATCAAAGGATGGAATTATTCATTGGGCCATGACCATTAGTATAGCAATAAATAGACAGATAATGGCGTTTAGAAAAAGTAGAAGGTTCAATATGTCTTCTTATGTGATATATACATTAGTTGTTGAAATGCCTCCACTAACTGGAATAAGAGTAGTAGACACTTTGGGAAGTGTCCTAGGCCAGAAATTAGTATATGATCATCACCCAGACTTCCAAGAAGAAAATGCATTGAAAATTATACAAGGGTAAATGATGTTTTCTATAAATGTATGGTGAGGGTTCTGACTGGGGATAAGGACAAGAGAATAAGTGAAGAGTCAAGAGAGGCCATAGGTCTATTCAGTTCATGTTTATACAATTTCCCACTTTTACTTATATCAAAACTAAGGGCTTTGAAGGCAACCCATTTAAATTGTCCAGATATCCTACGGATTTCCTTATTGTATTAGAGTTTTCCAAGCAAATTATTAACATATACAACATGTATAAGAGGAGATTCAATAGAGGAAACATCAAGTTCCCTATTGTAATTGGTGACTATTGCTGTTACAATGAAGATGTGTCTAAGGAGTCAAAAAGAGAATTAAGATACTATGCCTTTGAAGAAGTTGATCTAACAAGGAAATTTCATCCCTTCCATAGAATATAAAATTATATTGATAAAAAATACAAATACCAAATTCACATTGAAGATTTTTGGGTGGATTGTGAAAATGAGTAGGAGGTAAGGAGAAGAGCTCACCAAAGACTAACCATTGAACAAATGAAGACAATGGGGGAGATCAGTGTGCCCCAAGAAATTGTTGAAGATGACAAATTGTTACATCAAAGTTATGAAATCAAAGGTGTAGCATTGTTACCCATTGATGAGCCTAATTGGGAAGAACCTGCAAAAGCATCTTTAGATGTAATATCTACACCAATTCTTTTGTTTTCTAAAAAATGGTTGGCTGATATAATAGAAGAGCTTAAAGATAAAGGCCATATTACCACTTATCAGAAGAAATGAAAGAAGAGAGAAAGGGCAAATAAAGATGAACTTATGTTCTTTTATCAAAAAAAGAGAAGATTCATGGAGACCACAATACTAAATAAAGATGAAAATGTAACATTGTTAGACCCTTATGCTCTAGGAATTACAGTTGCTATTCCTTTTGGTGAATTTATGGGAGAAGGAACCTCAACTCAAGAAGTTCATATAGAAGAAGCATAGGCACCAAAGGTAACTATTGAACTCATGCAAAAGAAGGACAAATCATCAGGGCAGCTTACAGTACAAACTATTGTTAGGGATGTACCAATAAAGAAAACACAAATGCCCACTATAATAGTAGATACTATATCAACTGGAGCAAGGCAAAGACAAGTATCTAAAGAATTCACACCAGAAGAAAGAAGAGAAAGTCACATAAGAGTCAAACGGGAATTGACTAAGGAAATGCTACAAGAGTTAAGAGGCTGAGTAAATAGTAAGGTAGCTGAATATCTGAATGTTGATGAAGAGAGTAGTAGTGAACAGGAGTCACAATCTGGAGATCATATAGAGGTAGAAGATGAAGAAGAAGAACAAACCTCAAAGACTACCTCTATTCTAGAACAAAAAGATACTCAGATGGACAAGGCATAGAGCCTAGTAAATACAGATAAAAAATATAAAAGAGAATATAGAAGCAGTGGATCCATATGGTATATTACTATCACTTGAAATTATAAAGAAAGTCCCTGTTGTTGCACAACAAGTTGAGGAAGTATAGCAGAAAATAGAGAAAAAAGGAGAAGGAGAAAAGATTGGAGAGAAAACAAATGCATCTGTTGGTCAAACACTATCACTAGAAGAGAAAGGTGAAATAGTTAATGTACAAATTTTAATGCAGACAGAGGAGGTAGTGGCTACAGGTAATACAAATACAAATGTTCTAAGTATTTATGATACTAATCTGGAATAAGGTGAACAACAGAGGAACTCAGAAGAAGGAAATGAAGAGTAAAACATTGAGGAAAATACAGAGGAAGATAAAGCAGAAAAGGAAAATGTAGAAGAGGAATCACCAAATCACGACAATACCTCTCCTTCAACATTACAGTAGAATCAGCCTTTGGATCAAAATCAAATGCAACAATGGCAGCAACATGGGACAATAACAATAGAGAAACCTAAGGAGGAAGTAATCAATGTAGAAAAGAAGGTAGAAACAAATAAGGAATTACTAGCTTGGTTAGGAAATGAAATAAGAAGGGAAAAGGCAGAGGTACAATTGGTCCCTATAGATATCAAAAGCTTGCTAGGTGGACATCCACCGAGGGAAAAGAGAAAAGCAAGAATAATGTCTGCTATAAAGAGAAGCCTATCTGGATCAAGAACTTTAGAGCTCACCATCCCACAAAAAGACAAAGCAAAAGGTGACATGAGCATTGAAGATTACAAATTTCTTAATATTACTCTAGGGCATGTGACAAGAGAACAACATCTGGCTGAGTGGGAGGATATGAACAAAATGACTATGGAAATAATGAATAAATACAAAGATAAGTTTGAGTACTTGAAAGGGCATATTGTATAATTACAATAGTTTATACAAGGGATATTTGACCCTAATGGAGGCATTCTTGTTGTACCTAAAAATTTAACCATTTTATCTAAAGATCAAATTATAGAATTTGAAAACAAAAAAGTTAAAGAAAATGTTTTTGAGGAATGGTTCAAAAATTTTATACAAAAGGGAGAAGATGCAATAAGATAGGTGATCGCTAACTGGGAGATAGCTCTTATAGAAAAGAATGATTGTAATACTTTTGTGCAGCATTGTCAACACATAATAGAGGAATGCAAAGAAGAATTGAATCATGTTGAAGATATGAAAGAAAGAGTTGAAGAACTGATGAATGAGGGAATAATAACTTCCCAAGTGGCATCTCATATGCCACAAATCATACTAGAGTTACAATTTGAAAGTAACATGTTGGAGGGTTGTATTATTAATACCCTAGAACTGGAAAGAAGTGTTGATGAAGTGATTAGAAAACACAGGAAAATCATACAAAAGTTTATTGGATATAAATGCCTAGGAGTACCAATTTATAATGCAGATATGGCAGTGAAAGAATTCAAGAGTATGTATTTACCCTGTTTGGAAAATCCTAATGCATATTTGCATGTTGAAATGATTGATTCAACCATGGAATCAAATGTATGGATAAGAAAATATTAGAAGCATGAAGAAGAGGTGGAAGAACAAGTGAAAACATTAAAGGATAGAGTTGAGCTACATAAATACATATGGACCGTAAGTCAAAGAAATAATCATAATGTTGTGATAGCATTAATTACCAAGTACACAGAGTACTTGAAGAAAATTGGAGAAGAGTGAGAAGGAAAGATACTAGTGGCAGTGGTGATTTCTTTTATTTTCATTTGCATGTGTTGTTGTATTTTGTTGTGTTGTTACAACTGAAGTCAACAAAGGAAAGTTCAAAGAGGATTCTGCATTTGAAAGATTCTTATGGCATCCTTTATGCCAAAAAGAATATTCTGATAGATATTTTGACAGACAGTTGGGAAATGATTCCCACCGTTGATCTTATTAGTTTGAATTAGTACCATTGATTGGTTTTTGTTACCGTAGCAAGGGGGAATTCAAAATCTATAAAAGGACCCTACTACTTGTATTTTAATTAAATAGAGTTTTGTAGAGAAGACATACATTACAATTAGGCAAAAGCAAGTACTAGACTTTGATCAAATTCCTATGTGAAAGAAGAATGCACCTATGTCTACAATGGGGATAATGTGGAATATCCAATTTCTCCATTATATTTGTGAAGTGTCTGTAAGTTTTTTGATTGATTGTTAATGCTTTCAAAGAATCTAAATTCCAAATATGTTGTAAATTCAAAAGACTTTTCATTTATTACTAACTACAAACATCTTTTACTGCATCTATTCCAGAGTGCATTAGGTTCATGTGTTCTTTGATATATCTCCTTTGATGATTGCATTTCTGTATGCTAGTTCATGATATCATTCAAAATAAATATACATGAAATTTACTCTTTGAATTATTACAGTTGATCGAACATGTGTGCATGCATAGCAGAGAATTAATTCCTATAGAATTGAAGTTTTTGAACCTTTTCTTTCCTAACTTTTATCAAAATCATAAATAAATAGCCTAAACGTAGAAATGTTAAGGAAATTGTCATGTATTTAAATAAAGGATAAGAAATCGTAAAGAGATTTGATAGTTTTCATACATGATAGGAAGCACAATTTGATTTGTTAATATTCATACAAAGATTTGAAAGAAAGTAGTAAATACATAAAAATGAATGTATACTTTTTTGAAATTTGAAGTTATTTGCATACAATAAGCCAATACAATCATCACAAGACACTTTAATCATGTAAGGCCCCTTGAATAAAAATAGCTTTGCATTGAACCCTAAGGAAATACAACACAACCATGACTTGGTTTACGTAGACTTGGAATTGAGAAATATTTCCAATAATTCTCCACATTCTTCAAGATAAGCAAAGATTCTTTGTGAATTTTATCTCTGTATGTTGAATAAAACTGACATCAATAGTTTTTGGTGCTAGAAGGAGGACCTGATTAGAATTAAGGTAGGATTTTTGTAAAGCTGGCTCATAATAGTGGTCGAGTGACTAGGTCCAAGTCAAATTCAGGTGATATTTTGTACAACTACCTGACAGAAGGCAGAATAAGAGTCCTCTAATATGGAATCCCAAATGATCACATGTAGGAAGTTCATCAGGGACTCCCCCTGGATCACCTTTTAATATACATAATATAGTGAGCTTGGATGGTTCTACCTTCAGATCGTTAAATGTCAGTTCAGGACCCCCTAGAGGTCCAAGACCTTCTAGAAGTCCTAGCCCTCTTGTAAGTCCAAGTCCTCCAAGAAATCCTAGTCCACCCAAGGGTCCAGTCATGGCATATTTTAATGTCAATTCTCCCATATCATTTACTGCTTATAATGACAAGCCTAAGAATCCTGAGAAGATCTACTCTAGGTACCAATTGCATCAAGATCTAGAAGATCATATCATAATCTTCAAAGAAGCTTGCTTAAGGGCAAGATTAGAGCATCAAGATGTAGTGTGTAGGTTGTTTTTGTACATATTTAATGAACAAGCTTGTAATTGGTATGTCAATTTACCAAATGGTTATATCACTACCTGGGAACTTATGGAAGATGCATTCTTGTCTAGGTTTAGAGGACCAGTTGAGCCGTCTACTTTGTATCATAAACTGGTAGTAATTAAAAGAGGTGAAGGGAAACTCATACACAACTTTAATGATCAGTTTGAGAAAGCATTCTCTAATTTGGTCACTCCTTATACTATAACTACTGAAGAAATATTAGCAATGTATTATGCTTATTTAGATCCTTTGACTATAATGTTTGTTAAGAGACAAGTCAATGTTGATAGTTTGTCAAAAGTTTACAAGGAAGCAGTTGTAGTGAACTAGGAAATGAGACAAACGACGTACAATCCTTTTATGAGTGTAGGAAATCCTGGAATCCCAAACTAAATGTAGTCATGGAGTGGTGCTCCAATACACAATGCTCCACTATTAAATCTAGTTCCTGCTTATGCACCAGTGTATAATTCGGCTCCCATTCAAGCTATAGTTCCTTATATAGGTAACAGTGCCAATGGTAACCAGACTAATGGTCATTCATTCTTTCAACCTCCTTAGGATATATTTATGGCCAAAACACAAGATGATAGAGAGGAAATAAAGGAAATTATTGTATATCTAAGGAGACTAACCACAGAGATGACTCAATTGTGAAATAAAAATTTTTATGGTAGAAATTCTCAAAATTAGGGTTAGAACCAGAATCAAAACTATAACCATAATCAGAATTATAGTCAAGGTCAGGGTTCAAATCAAATCAAAATCATAACCAAGACAAAATCATAATCAGGGATAGGGGATACAAAATAAGGGACACAATGGAGATAATAAGGCTTGGGGAAACAACAATAGAAATTTGAATCAACCCAAAGCCTTTAGGATGTGGAATACAAGACCAAACAATGGTACTCTAGCCTCTCCATTTGAGAATCTAGATAGTTAAGAACCAAAACAGCCTACCAGGATTCAAATGGCTAATGTAGCATTAAAAAATTGGTGTAGGTCCTCAATTTCATCTTGTTTCTAGTATCTTTAATGTGGAAGTGTAGGCCCATATGTCTGAATTCCTAATTCCTAAAGGAAATGAAATAGTACCTTCGAGATTTGAGTCTTCTATGGTCTTAGAAAGTTTTACCTTCACAACTAGGGAAGAAGAGAACCAGATAAAAGAAAATGAGCCTTATTATTGTGAGAACTTGTATCCAGATTCAGCCTTAGTATTAAAGGCCTTCCAGTTTCCATTTGAGACTAAAAATGAATTGTTATGTGAGCCAAAGGAAGTACAAGCTTTTCAATAATCTAGTAAGAACCACACCTATAATTTGAGAATGAACAGTAAGCCTAGAGGCCCTTTCACTACCTCCACTCCTAATAACTTCAATAACCCACTAGATCAACACACTAGTAACAACCCAGCACCCTTAAAATCTAATAATCATGGTATTGGTGGGATAGTAGCATCAATGATTCAGGTAGGAAAAATAGAGTCTAATGACACATCAAAATTGATGAATTATCTGTCTGAGGAGATAAGAAAGATCAAGGTTAATGTACCCCTATACGAATTGTTGAAAAGTCTAGGGGTACGTAATGCCTTTATAAAGTCTTTAGACAAGTCAGCACCAAAAGAGAAATCAATTGACATAGATACTCATAGCAGGGATGTGTAGTCTAAAGATAAGGGCAACAAAAATGAACAACCTTCAAAAACTAATGTTTTCATGTATGTAGAAAAGAAGGAATCTCCTCCTTTTTTGTTAACCATAAGGATGTTTGGGAAAAATATACATAATTGCATGGTATATTTAGGAGCCTCAGCTAATGTTATGCTCCTTGGGATATGCAAAAATTTAGGACTTACACCCACAAAATTTGATAAATTTGTTACTCAATTAGATAAAATAGAGGTTAATGTGAAAGGTGGACTGATAAATATCCAAATGTAGTTAGCATCTAATCCTAGGGTAAGCCAATTTATCAACATCTAGGTCGTAGATATTCCAATCAATTATGGTATGTTGCTAAGTCGAGATTGGCCAAAAACTTTGAATGGATACATGGCTACCGACTTTTCACACATGTGGTTGCCATGGAGAGGCATCCCAATTCAAATAAGGATCGAGGTTGAACCTAGGATGAAGCACATGATTACAAAATATAACAGGACGAATGAGATATTGTATGCTTTTGTTGAACCAGGTGTCTGTAGAGTGTCAAATAAGGGAGTACAAATAGAAGAAATCTTAATGTTAAACTTTAAATAAAAGCCTACTAATGATGAAATAGATCTATTCATTGAATCTGATTATAACTCTTTCGAGGAAGAAGATAATGTTGTAAGTAGCTTTGGCCAAACCATAGAACAAGAGATGGAAAAGTGCATTCAACATGAATCTCCAATCTAATGTAAGTTGTACAAAGGTTTGTGCAAAGTCCACAATACTTCTAATCCTTAAGAAAACTATGGAATGTGTAGGGATATCATAGAGTATCAGTATGAAAAATGCATAAAAAGGATGGGACAACAAAAAGGAAGGTCTATTTCTGATAAAGTTGAATTGTGTTTTCATGAAAATGCAGATGAGTCAATACAAGCTCCAAAGGTAGAAGTAGGAGTAAAGAATGTCAATTATTCTGACTTATAGAGTAAAAGTACAGGTGTCCCTACAGTTTAGACAGAGACACATAAAAATAGGTATGTTGTTGTAGGACAGGTAACAAACAAGGTGATTCCTGCTAAAGAAAAATGTCAAGGTCACAAGAATAAGAGTAACATTTGGACATTAAAATGCGATGGATCTAAATCCAAGAAAGGGGCAAGGGCAGAGGTTAAACTCATTGATCCAAGTGGTAAATCATTTTTGGCAGCATATAGGCTCCAATTTCCTTGCACTAACAACGTAGCAGAGTATGAAGCATTGATTTGTAGACTTGTTATGGCCATTAAGAAGGTAAAAGTGATCAAGGTATTTTCTGACTCTGAGTTAGTGGTTAAACAAGTCAGGAAATTGTATGCATAGAATATGGGACTTGATCGAATCTTTTGATGCCTTTAATATTGAGCATATCCCTAGAGAATTGAGTCAAAGACCAAATGCATTAGTAATTGTTGCTAGCACCTTAGAGCCTTTAACATTATTAGGTTTAAAATGATTTGCAATTGAACTAGAAAATATACCAAGTATACCTGACAATGTCACTCACTTCCAAGTATTTGAAGGAGACCAACATATTGTAGACTTTCTCACTTGTAATGAAGTATTTAAAAATTAGATCATTGATGAACAGGAAAGACCTGATGTATCTTGGGATGAGGATATAATAAACTTGAAAAGTAATTTCCTACCCAAAGGGGTAATAGAACTGGAGAAGATCTGTGATTTTGATGGGGTAGTTAGACAAAAAGATCCACCTAAAACTAAAGGGGGTAAGTGTGATCCCTTTAACTTAGGAACAAAAATAGTCCACATAATGTGTTGATTGGAAAGGCTTGTTCTGAAGAATTAAGAAAAGAAATTGTAGAGGTTTTAAAGGAGTATAAACATGTGATAGCTTGGACCTATGAAGATTTGAAAACTTATGATACCTCTATTATAACCCATGTAATACCATTGAGATCAGGGGTAAAACCATTTAGACAAAATTAAAGGCTAGTAAATGCTATCTTAGAGCCTCTAATCTTTGAAGAAGTCAAAAAGTTCTTGTCTTCCAGAATAATTTTCCCAGTGAGGCATTCAACTTGGGTAGCAAACTTAGTGCCCGTAAGGAAGAAAAGTGGAGACATCAGATTGTGTGTAGACTTTAGAAACCTGAATAAAGATTTTGAAAAAGATAACTATCCTTTGCCTCCAATAGATGAAGTGTTGCAGGCAGTAAATATTGCTAAGATGATGTCCTTTCTAGAGGGATTTTCAAGGTATAATCAAGTCCTAGTAGATAAAGAAGATAGGTTAAAAACAACATTCACTTGCAAATGGGGTAATTATGCATAAAGGAGAATGCCTTTTGGTTTGAGTAATGCAGGTGCCACTTTTCAATGAACCATGGACATTGCATTTCATGGACTATCAGTTAAATGTATTGTTATTTACATGGATGATTTGACTATATTTTCTAAAGATGCATTTACACATGTAGAAGATTTAAAGAGAGTGCTAAAAAGGTGTGAAAGGTATGGAATTTCTCTTAACCCAAAGAAATGTTCATTTGGTGTAATTGAAGGAAAGTTGTTAGTCCACATTATTTCTAAGAATGGAATTTCCATTGACCCAGATAGAGTAGAAGGAATTAAAATGTTGTAATTACCTATCAGTAGGAAGGAATTGAAGTCTTTCTTTGGTAAAGTTAGCATTGTCTGAAAGTTTATTATAGGATTTGTAGAAATTGTGTAGCCATTAAATACAATGCTAAAGAAAGATGTGAAGATAGAGTGGATGCCAGTAGCTAAGGCTGCATTCGAGGACATTAAAGAGGCTATTTCTAATGCTCATGTATTAGCTAGTCCAAATTACATTAAGCAATTTTACATCTATTCATTTTCATCGGCGCATTCATTTGTAGCTGCTCTGACACAGAAAGGAGAAGAGAATGAAGAGAAACCCACAACTCTCATGAGTGTTCCATTGAAGGATGCACAATTGAAGTACTTAGACATGAAAAGGAAATCTTTTGCATTAGTGAGGGCAATGAAAAATTTTAGGCACTACATCTTGAGAAGCCAAGTAAAAGCCATAGTACCTGATGCAGTGATGAACATGTTATTAATGCAAAATGAGCCTAGAGAGGAAAGAGAAAAGTGGATCATAGTATTGTAGGAATTTGACATGGAAATCATTCTAATGAAGTTAATCAGAGGCCAAGTCTTAGTATAGACAATAGCTAATACTGACCCCAATTTGGTAAAACAACAATATGTGTTGAACATTAAAGATGAACTAGGTTGGTATGATGACTTGAATACATTTCTTATATCTAGAAAGTATCCCAATCAGATGAAGTCTTCTCAGAGGAGAGCCCCGAAGATAAAAACATAGAGATATATGGTACAAGGAGGTCTATTGTTCAAAAAGAATCATGAAGGCATATACTTGAGATATTTCAATAGAGATGAAGTAGATAAAGTGTTGTTGGAATTACATGATAAGTATGGAATGGCTCATGGATCTCACTTGACCACTGCTCATAAAATTATGAGGTCAGGGTATTATTGGCCTACAATATTTAAGGACATAGAAAACCATATTAAAAGCTATCATATATGTCAAACTACAGTAGATAAAGGAAGAAATCAGGCTAATCCACTACAACTAGTTATTGAGTCTAGGCCATTTGCACAATGGGGACTAGATTTTATTGGAGTTATCAATCCTCCATCCTCTGCTGGACACAAGTTTATATTGACTGTGACTGACTATTATACAAGGTGGATAGAGGCAATGTGTTGCAAGTTTTCTACTACTGAAGTGGTCATCAAATTTCTTGAGGAGAACATCATCACTAGGTTTGGGGCTCCCTATTCCTTGGTATGGATAATGGCCCTACATTTGCTTCTTTAAAATTTTCTAAATGGGCATTTGAATATGGAATAGTCCTTAAGTTTTCTTCAAATTATTATCCTTAGGTTAATGGGTTAGTTGAATCTACTAACAAAATCCTATTAGACATCATCAGAAAACTAATTGTCAAAAATCCTAAAGAGTGGAATACACCGCTGAAATATGCACTATGGGTAGATAGGACGAGAGTTAAAGCAGCCTTAGGAAATGCACCATATCACTTAGTATATGGGACTGATCCCATACTTCCAGTGAACTTAAGAATACCTACTTGGAAAATTGCTAATGATTACCTAGGCTTTGATGATCATAGAGAAGTTAGGTTGGTCTAGATGTTACAATTGGATGAGAAAAGAGACCAAGCTATAGATAAATTTGCAAAGCATCAAGCTATAGTTAAAAGGTGGTTCGATAAGAGAACAAGAGTCAAAACATTCAAAATATCAGATCTGGTATTATATTGGGATAAAGCCCGTGAAAAGAAAGGGAACAATGGAAAATTTGATAAATTGTGGTTGGGTCCACTACAAGTTTCAAAAATAATAGGGGACAATACTTTTAGACTTAAAACCTTAACTAGTGAAGATGTACCATTACCGATTAATGGTCAACATCATAAGCATTATTTTCAGGCTTAGAAAGTGATTATCCCTACGATGTATCATACTGTAAATACTGTGCAGGTGTGTGTTTTTTGGTTTTGTTTGTTTTTTCTATTAGTTGTTTAGTGGTTTTCTTGGTTTGTTGTTTGGTGGTTTGTTAGGTTTCTTTGGCAGGGATATTTGTTTTGATTTAAGGTATGCAAGAGCAAACTAGTAACCACTGAAAACAACAAAAAATTTGAGGAATTCAAGTTAATTATTTGAAATTTATGCATAACTTGTTAGCATTTTCATGAATGTAAGGTGTTGTTTATCCTGTGAAGGGATTTATTCAATAAGTATGCATTGAAACATTCAAAGAGAGTTTCTCACAATGACACACCTAAAATCCTTGGGTTTGGTGAACACACCAATGTAGACCTGTTAAGTGAAAAATCAGAGGTCACCCTTGCTACCATTGCAATTCTCATCTTAATTTTAGCAAGTGACCACACCTTGCATTATGAACTTACAATGATAATACCTCATGAGTGTATATGTTATACAAAAATGAAAATTAAAAATATAAAAGAGAGAAGGATTATACTGAAAATCCAAATTAAGTCATCTAAGTAACTCTACTGGGGCTATAGATGTCTGTTGGCAGTAGGGCTCTACTTAGAAGAATTGTGATGATAACCTTATCGAGGCTATGGATGCCTGCTGGTAGCAAGGCTCTATCTGGTTGGCTATCAAGGATGGAATCAAGTGTGTAGCTTAACACCAGTCACTAGTCTTTTCAATTCATCTTCAAGATGAGGATTATTAATCACGTGCATGCACTTAAACTCTATTGAAGGATTCATACACCTTATTGAATACATTCAGTCTAGATTGAATAATTTCTTTTATGTATGAGGAAGCTGGAAGTTATGAATCTATTTCATTTTGTTTCTTTAATGATTTAAATTTAGTTGTTTTATTTGGTTGCTAGTTATTGTGATGTTCACAACATGCCCCATTTTACCCTTTAGCAAAATGAGGACCCTTGCTATGGCTGTTGCTTTTGGTTGGTGTGTTTGGTCCTACTTGGTGGGAAAAGGGAAAAAGGTAAGTATTACAAAAATGTTGAAAATCAAAATACCTAGTGCTAGAGATAAAACAGAGGGTACTAATGAATTCATTGTGAAAAATGATCAAGGTTTTCTTTTTGAACCATTTTGAAATTCTTAGTATTTTGTGAAATATGAGGGTTTTGATAAAATGCACTATTCTGGAATTTGTATGACATATACAAATAAATTTGTACATAAGGTCATGTTATGTGTAATCGGGCTTTTGTATCTTGTGGGTTGATGTGTGTTTTGAATGTTCATACCCTTTTGTATACAAAATTGGACCCAATTGAGTACAAAAGTCAAGTGAATAAAGTGGCAAGTCCACACTTGCATTTGAATTTGTATGTATATTCAAGACTACCATATTCACTATACAAAGTGGCAAATATACATACATGAACCCAAAATGAATATGCAATATGATTTATAAGAGTTGAAGTATTATTTTATGTTGCATCACAGTTTGTATTTATTAACCTTTGTATCTTAAATATACATACAAATGCAGATTTCAAATAGAAGTTAAAAGAGGTTTAAAATTGGTGAGGCCCGTAGGTTGTCATAAGAGGTTTTGATAGGAAAAAAATGGGATAAGTATTGAGATTATACAAAATCGGACCTAAAGATGATATAGATGATGATGTATAATAAAGTGAGTTAGACATTTTGTATGTAGGTGATATACAAAAGGATATACAAAAGGCAAGGATACAAGGATACAAAATTGGAAGTAGTAAAAGGTTAAAAATAGTTAAATATCCTTTAAGTCCGTGGTTGTATATTAGGATGTACATGTTACATGTACATCGCAAGATACAAAAGGAGATACAAACAGGATAAGTGCAAAACCTGACGATGATTTAAAAGTGGTTTAAACTAACCAATGTCCATGCTTTGTATGTATGAAGGATTGTATGCATACAAGCATGATATACAAAAGGGTTAAGATACAAATATGGGATGGACACAGAAGTAATGCGAAGTTGATAATTTCTTCAGGTCCACGGTTGTATGTCCAAATGTATGTATAATATATACATTGTTGAATACAAAAGATTGAATACAAGGTTGGGCATGAAATTAAATACAATTTGTTCTATAAATTGACACAAGTCCAAACATGTATGTTTTTTACAATATACAAAGGTATGTGCAAAGTGATATGCAAACTCATATGTGAAATGCAAAATACATAGAGAGCAGGTATGAGTAATAAAGCATGCAAAAGTCTAAAATGCAAAATCAAAATGGGAAAAGGTTGTTATTTGAATTGTATGCATTTATTACTACATTTAATGCACAACTAATAGTAGAGATGCAATTTTGAATGTGATAAAATGGTAAAATCAACTATGTTATTTTACAATTGCTTTCATGAGTAAAAATTGTACAGAGTTCACTTAGTTGAAAACGTGATTCAAGAACGGAACAAGAATGGTCAATGGCAAGAAGTTTAAATGGTAAATCACTATCCAATAGGAGGTTGTGAATTACAGGTATGTACTTACAACACCATTGAATTATAGTTAGGGTAAATTAGGGTTAATTACAGTAATTTGATTATGAAAATAATGCAAAATCCTTAATCATTACGGTATTGATTTATGCAAACATAATGTGATATTGTTAAATCTTTGTTAGCATAAATATGAATTAATCCTAGGGTAAAAAGTTAAAAGGGCATGAAACTGTGGTAAAAACCCTAGAACTATGCATAAGCAGAAGGGTAAAAGGGTATAATTTCTTTCCACAAGATTGTACCAACACAAAAGAAGGTAACTACTATGGTTGATGAAGGAGAGAAGGGGAAAAAGGAGAGAAAACTGTAGAAGGAAACTATTAGAGAAGAGTTGCCCTTGGTTCAAGGATTTCCAACTGTGATATTTATCCAGGGGGGAACAGTTATAGACACAAATATTGGGCATTATGATGTAGAAGAAGTATTACAAAAGGTCACAGCGTCTGATACTTCACACAACATGAAGAAGATTTGGGAGAAAGGGTTATACAAAGCCGCATGATTCCCCTTAGCTATGGAAGCTAGGGATTTGGTATTAGAATGCATGGAGAGATATAGTTTGACTATCAGACAAGTAATGCATAATGGTAGAAGCATTGTGGACTTATCTATAGAGGGCATAGCCTGGAATTTTGGACTTGAAATTAAAGAGACAATGATGGTTATCGACACGGATCAATGTACAGTTGATTATACAAAAAATAAGAGAGAATGCAAAAGTGTTGTCTTCTATGGATGGTACATAGCTGAAAACAAACCTAAAGCTACTATGAGGGTTCCTAAAAGTCTATATAGAATTGACTTCGAGGAAGAAATATATTTCATGATTACAATGTTGAGCAGGTTGGTTGGACTGAGAGATGCAACTAAATTTGAGCCTTGGATGTTTAGTGTCATACATTATGTTAGATCAAAGGATGGAATTATTCATTGGGCCAAGACCATTAGTAGAACAATAAATAGATAGATAACAGCATTTAGAAAAAATAGAAGGTTCAATATGTCTTCTTACATGATATATGTATTGGTTGTTGAAATGCCTCCATTAGCTAGAATAAGAGTAGTAGACACTTTGGGAAGTGGCCCAAGCTAGAAATTAGTATATGATCATTACCTAGACCTGCAAAAAGAAAATGCATTGAAAAATTATGCAAGGGTAAATGTTGTTTTCCATAACTATATGGTGAGAGTTCTGAATGGGGATAAGGACAAGAGAATAAGTGAAGAGGCAAGAGAGGCCATAGGTCTATTTAGTTCTTGGTTTATACAATTTCCCACTTTTACTTATATCAAGACTAAGGAATTTGAAGGTAAGCCATTTAAATTGCCCAGACATCCTACGGATCACCTAATTGTATTAGAGTTTTCTAGGCAAATTCTTAACATATACAAAATGTATAAGAGGAGATTCAATAGAGGAAACATCAAGTTCCCTATTGTAATTAGTGGCTATTCTTGTTACAATGAAGATGTGGCTAAGGAGGCAAAAAGGGAATTGAGATACTATGCATTTGAAGAAGTTGATCTAACAAGGAAATTTGATCCCTTCTATAGAATAGAAAATTATATTGATAAAACGTACAAACACCAAATTCACATTGAATATTTTTGGGTGGATTGTGAAAATGAATAGGAGGTAAGGAGAAGAGCTCACCAAAGATTAACCATTGAACAAATGAAGACAATGGGGGATATTAGTGTGCCCCAAGAAAATGCTAAATATGACAAATTGTTACATCAAAGTTATGAAATCAAAGGGGTAGCATTATTACCCATCATTAGATGTAATTTCTACACCATTTATTTTGTTTTCTAAAAAATGGTTGGCTGATAGAATAGAAGAGATTAAAGATAAAGGCCATATTGCCACTTATCAGAAGAAAGGAAAGAAGAGAGAAAGGGAAAACAAAGATGAACTTATGCACTTTTATGAAAAAAGGAGAAGATTCATGGAGACCACAGTACTAAATAAAGATGAAAATGCAATATTATTAGACCTTTATGCTCTAGGAATTACAGTTGCTATTCTTTCTACTGAATTTATGGGAGAAGGAATTTCAAGTCAGGAAGTTCATATAGAAGAAGCACATGCACCAAAGGTAACTATTGAACTCATGCAAAAGAAGGACAAATCATCAGGGCAACTTGCAATACAAACTGTGGTTAGGGATGTACCAATAATGAAAACACAAATGCCCACTCTAATAGAAGATACTATATCAGCTGGAGCAAGGTGAAGATAGGTATCTGAAGACTTCACACCAGAAGAAAGAAGAGAAGGCCACATAAGAGTCAAGTAGGAATTGACTAAGGAAATTTTGTAGGAGTCAAGAGGTTGAGAAACTACAAAGGTAGCTAAATATGTGAATGTTGATGAAGAGAGTAGTAGCGAAGAGGAGTCACAAGTTGGAGATTATATAGAGGTAGAAGATGAAGAAGAAGAACAAACCTCAAAGACTACCTCTATTGTAGAACAACAAGATACTCAGATGGACAGGGCATAGAGCCTAGTAAATACAGATAAAAATATACAAGAGAATATAGAAGCAGTGGATCCATATGGTCTATTAGTATCACTTGAAATTATAAAGGAAGTCCATGTTGTTGTACAAGTTAAGGAAGCAAAGTAGAAAATAGAGAAAAAAAGGAGAAATGATTGAAGAGAAAATAAATGCATCTGTTGGTCAATCAGTATCATTAGAAGACAAAGGTGAAGTAGAGAATGTACAAGTTTCAATGCAGACAGAGGAGGCAGTGCCTACAATTAATATAGATACAAATGTTCTAAGTATTTCTGATACTAATCTAGAACAAGGTGAACAACAGAGGAACTCAAAAAAAGGAAATGAAGAGAAAAACATTGAGGAAAATATAGAGGAAGATAAAGTAGAAAAGGAAAATGTAGAAGAGGAACCACTAAATCACAACAATGCCTCTCATTCAGCATTACAACAGAATCATCCTCTAGATCAAAATCAAATGCAAAAATAGCAAGAACATGGGACAATAGAAATAGAGAAACTTAAGGAGGAAGTAATCAATGTAGAAAAGAAGGTAGAAATAAGGAATTACTAGCTTGGTTAGGAAATGATATAAGAAGGGAAAATGCAAAGGTACAATTGGTCCCTATAGACATAAAAAGCTTGCTAGGTGGACATCCACTGAGGGAAAAGAGAAAAGCAAGAACAATGTCTGCTATAAAGAGAAGCCCATCAGGATCAATAACTTTAGAGCTTGCCATCCCACAAAAAGATAAAGCAAAAGGTGAAATGAGCATTGAAGATTAAAAATTGCTTAATATTGATCTAGGGCATGTGACAAGAGAACAACATCTAGCTAAGTGGGAGGATATAAACAAAATGACTATGGAAATAATGAAGAAAGACAAAGATAAGTTTGAGTACTTGAAAGGGCATATTGTACAATTACAACAGTTTATACAAGGGATATTTGACCCTAATGGAGGCATTCTTGATGTACCTAAAAATGTAACCATTTTATCTGAAGATCAAATTATGGAATTTGAAATCAAAAAAGTTATGCTAATGTTTTTGAGGAATGGTTCAAAATGTTTATACAAAAAGGAGAAGATGCAATAAGATAGGTGATTGCTAACTGGGAGCTGGCTATAATAGAAAAGAATGATTGTAATACTGTTGTACAGCATTGTCAACATAGAATAGAGTAATACAAAGAAGAATTGAATCATGTTGAAGATATGAAAGAAAGAGCTGAAGAACTAATGAATGAGGGAATAATAACATCCCAATTGGTAGGTCATATGCCACAAATCATACTAGAGTTACAATTTGAAAGTAACATGTTGGAGGGTTGTATTATGAATACCCTAGAACTAGAAAGAAGTGTTGATGAAGTGATTAGAAAACATAGGAAAATCATACAAAAGTTTATTGGATATGAACGCCTAGAAGTACCAGTTTATAATGTAGATATGGCAGTGAAAGAATTCAGGAGTATGTATTTACCCTGTTTGGAAAATCCTAATGCATATTTGAGTGCTAAAATGATTGATTCAATCATGGAATCAAATGCACGGATAAGAAAATATCAGAAGCATGAAGAGGAGGTGGAAGAGCAAGTGAAAACATTAAAGGAGAGAGTTGAGCTATAGAAATACACATGTACCGTAAGTCAAAGAAATAATCATAATGTTGTGACATCATTAATTACCAAATACACATAGTACTTGAAGAAAATTGGAGAAGAGTGAGGAGGAAAGATATTAGTGGCAGTGGTGATTTATTTTATTTTCATTTGCATGTGCTATTGTATTTTGTTATTTTGTTACAACTGAAGTCAATAAAGGAAAGGTCAAAGAGTATTCTACATTTAAAAGATTCATATGGCATCCTTTATGCCAGAAAGAATATTCTGACAAATATTTTGAGGGAAGGTTGGGAAATGATTCCCACCGTTGATCTTATTAGTTTGAATTAGGACCATCGATTGGTTTTTGTTACCATAGCAAGAGGGAATTCAAAATCTATAAAAGGACCCTACTACTTTTATTTTAATTACACAGAGTTTTGTAGAGAAGACATACATTACAATTAGGCAAAAGGAAGTACTAGAATTTGAGCAAATTCCTATGTGAAAGAGGAATGCACCTGTGTCTACAACGGGGATAATGTGGAATATCCAATTTCTCCATTGTATCTGTGAAGTGTCTGTAAGTTTTTTGATTGATTGTTAATGCTTTCAAAGAATCTAAAATCCAAATACATTGTAAATTCAAAAGACTTTTCATATATTACTAAATACAAGCATCTTTTGCTACATCTATTCCAGAGTGCATTAGGTTTAGGTGTTATTTAATATATCGCCTTTGACGATTGCATTTTTGTATGCTAGTTCATGATATCATTCAGGATAAATATACATGAAATTTACTCTTTGAATTATTACAGTTGATTGAACTTGTATACATGCATAGCAGAGAATTAATTCCTGTAGAATTGAAGTTTCTAAACCTTTTCTTTCCTAACTTTTCTCAAAATTATAAATAAATAGCCTGAACGCATAAATCTTAAGGAAATTGTCAAGTATTTGAATAAAGCGTAAGAAATCGTAAAGAGATTTGATAGTTTTCATACATGATGGTAAGCACAATTTGATTTGTTAATATTCATACAAAGAATTGAAAGAAAGTAGTAAATACATACAAATGAATGTATACTTTGTTGAAATTTGAAGTTATTTGCATATAATAAGCCAGTACAGTCATCACAAGACACTTTAATCACGTAAGGCCCCTTGAATAAAAATAGCTTTGCATTGAACCCTGAGCGAATACAACACAACCATGACCTAGTTTACAGAGACTTGGAATTGAGAAATATTTCTAATAATTCTCCATATTCTTCAAGATAAGCTAAGATTCTTTGTGAATTTTATCTCTGTATGTTGAATAAAACCAACATCAACATATTTTTTCAAAGGAAATATAAAATATATATCAAATAAATGTAGTTTGAAGTAACACCTATTTCAATGAGCTATAAAGAATATAAAAAAAATGACTTTTTCATTTTAAAAGATATAGAGAGAAGAACATGACTTGACAAAATGTGGACCAATAGGTCAACATGAGACTAGATAAGGATTCAATAGTTTAAAAAAAGAAATATGAGTAGTACTTACAACTCCATGTGAAGTTCTTATGATGGGTAATAAATACCCTAAGGATTTTTTTATATTATAAACTATTGATTAGAAAAAAGAGAATTTATGAGTGAAAATTATATTTTGTTGAAAATATATTACATTCGCACCTATGTTACAATGGAGGAATAGATTTAATGGATCCTTGTCTCTAGGGAAATCTAAACTATGCATAAGTCTATGGAAATTCAAATGGTAGTTACAAATAAATATATATGATTTTTTAAAGGGAGATGCATTGAATATTAACAAATACTATTTGTTATGTTTGAAATTGTCCTCCTACATGGAATGGCACAATTTTTCATATGTTAGCTCCTCTCCTTTGCTGTCCTCTTGCCCTTTTTGTTTCTAACCTACCGAAACCCTGATTGACCTATATCTAACTGAAGAAATGTCATATTATGAAGAAATTGATGACT
Source organism: Cunninghamia lanceolata (assembly GCA_027924645.1). NCBI lineage: Eukaryota > Viridiplantae > Streptophyta > Pinopsida > Cupressales > Cupressaceae > Cunninghamia > Cunninghamia lanceolata. The sequence continues at coordinate 7,488,134 of BSBN01000693.1, forward strand.
GAACCTGAGAATAGACATTGGATTTTGGACATCCTGGACATCTTAAATGTAGATCTGAGAGAGAAATCAGGGCCTAGACACGGGCACCCGCACTCCTGTCCTGCCCTATTTTTCTGGGTTTTGAATTTTTCCAGGGTGTCAGCTTCTATCATGCACCTTGGGATTCCAATTTCAAATTTTGGTTTTCGCATGATTTCGACACGTTATTTGAATTTTTTGTATTTTTAAGGTTAGGTGTTTAAAGTGAATTGAAAATCATTTTATCACATACAATCTACATGCAATCTTCCTATGCCAAAACTATTCCCTAATGTTTAGTGAGTGAAAGAGGGACTTGATTTGGTTTAGACAAACTATCATTATCCCACTTTCTCCACCAAACATTTTGGTGAACCCATGCTTTAAAAGAATTTGTATCCCTTGAGACATCATATCTGAAATAGTTTTATGTCCTAAATAATATTTATATTGCAAAACCTCTTTTATGAAAAGTACATACATTGAATCTTGATTGATATCTTTAGCCTTTCATTAAAAGAGTTTGAAATTACAACTTTGTGATTTGCATTGTGATATCTTGTTTTATTTTCACAAAGTTTATGCTACATTACTTTACATGGTTAATTAGAACACATTATAATGTCTAATTGCTTTTTACAAGACTTTCATGTGTATGATGACTCATTTAGTTGTGATGACTTCAAAATTTTAGATGAAGCCCTTGAGGAATTTATCTCAATTGAATATTCCACTACGACTCCTAAATTGCCATCATTACAAAGAATAGTAAATTTACTCTATATTCCTAAACCTCAAGAAGAACTTGTGAAGCTGAAAATAGTGGTCAACCTATGTTTGGATGTGGCTCAACCACAATCTATACTAGTGCTCACTGTTAGAGATCTTCCACCTTCTTCTCAACCTCCTAATTACATCTATAATTATGCTAAACAAATAACACATCGAAGTTCACAACAACCTAGTCACACTATGGTTGCTCATACATATAATACTTAGAATAACAAACAAAGTGCTGGGTGAATATTTTGTTCTCCACTACCTTAGGACAAAATAGTTATATCAACCACAATAGTTTTTGGCGACTCTGCTGGGGATTGAGCACACAACCAAGAGCCTCATGCCTTTGGTTGAAGTATATTAGCCCCATTGCTTGCAATAGGTTTTTGTGTTGTTTCTCTTTTGTTTGTTGAATTGCATTTTGGTAGAACCAAGGTATACACAAAGAAGAAGAGCCCAATGATTTGTAGATCCTATTTTTGAGTTGATGCAACTGTAACATAATTTCAATCTTCTGCCTATGAGATCTCTTCTTTAGCATACATGGATTTTTTTGCCTACTAACACAAGATCTCCTATACCAGGGGAAGCTTCCAATGTTCATAGAGTTCTACCCACTACAGCAGTTCAAATGTTTTTTATTCCTCCTTTCAACCAAGGAAGAATGGCTTCTCTAGGTCAGGCTGCTCAAGGTTTGTGGGGTAATGCTTTCGAGCCCTTGAATCTCACTCCACCACTACATGAACTATCTCATGGCTCAAGGAAGAATTTTCTTAAGTTATATAGTGATGGAAAAGTTCACCTTGATGAACACATTGTGGCTTTCTATATTACTTGTGGTGTTCTGGGGGTGGAACATTAAGACGTGTCTGTAAGACTATTTGTTGAAACACTTCAAGGTGTCGCTACAAATTAGTTTTATCATCTTCCATCACAAGCCATCACTAGATGGAATATTCTCTAAACTAAGTTTGAGGCTATGGGAAGTTCAATAAGCTAACAAATTAGATTCTTGCTACTGCTCATCTGACAGCTGAAAATCAGAAGTGCTTCTTCATTAACACTCAATTACCAGAAGTAACTTTTCTTCTACGATGGGAAAATCTAGCTGATTTGGTAGTAGCTTGGGTCTTAGATATTGAAATTGAGGATGATCTAATCCTCATTAGAAAGATAATAAAAGATACAAACAGAGCTAGAGGGCAACCTTCTACAAATACGCCTTCTACTAGTACCATGGATTGTATGGTGCAAAAGTTGGCTAATGAGCTGTTAGCTCTTAAAAAGGAAATGTCTCAAAATATGTCCATTCCCTCCTAAAAGGACATACCAAGGAGAAAGTTTCCTAACACTCCCAATTATCAAGGCAACAGTATAATAAATCAAGGTCCAAGCAAGCTTCCTCCACCACAAGGAAGGCTTTCTTTGGAAGCACCACCAGTAAATGCAATAGTTGGTTACTATAAAATGGAGCAAGACAACCTACCCCAATTAGATTTTGATTAGGAAGATGGTGCTAATCTCTTCACAGAGGGTGAAGAAGAGTTGGTTGGCGAATCTAATATTGGATTGCTAAATTTCAAAGATGAGATCTGGAACAACAAGAAGTTGCATATGGTGAATATTACATTGTTCTCACATGATCACAAAATCAATCTACCCATCAACATGTGGCTGATAAAGGAAAGTCAAGGGAAGATCCTCATCTTGTAGTTACCATTGCTAAGAGGGGCACTCCTTTACCTTTTCAACCAAGAGATGTGGCTGGCAACAAACAAGTAAGTACATCATATTCTTCTACTTCATCTTCAGCACCTAAGACTAGTACCCCTTGTATAAAACCTCAAAATGAGAATATTTCATCTTCTGTAGCTAGTCCATATCAACTTTTTTATATTATAGATCATGCTAAAAACACAAAGATTCAAATGTCTAAGGTAGATTACCTACAATCTAATCCTAACCAGTTTGAAAGATTAGCTAAGTTTATTAAAAATAAAGCTTCTCCTGTTGGGCTTGGTTCTTCCAAAACCACTCCTATCATCCCTAAAATGAGACCTACTCAGAGCAATCTAGTTGCCTCTCCTTCTACCTCCATAGGAAAAATTGAACTATTTTATATTTCCTTTCTAGTAAATGGTCATAAGCTCAGTAACCGCGTTATAGATTTTGGAGCCTCTAATAATGTCATGCCCACAAAGGTAGCAAATTCCTTAGGTTTAAATTTGACTAAGACTTTTGATTGTTGTTTCTCTATGGAAACCAAGCAAGTGCCCCTCATAGGGTAGATCAAGGATGCATAGTTTGCATTCATTGCTTTCCCAGAAAAGAGAATAAAGGTGACAGTTCTACTGGCCAATGTTCTAGCGTCATACAGAATATTATTGGGATGAAACTTTTGCAAGAATGTTGGTGGAGAAATCAACATGGATTGGTTTTAGGCAAGGATACCTATCAAAGGTGTCATGCAAATGATTCTTCCTGAACAAGAAGCTAAGTATACTATAACCAAGTCTAAAGATCCAAAGACACAAATTATTTTCAAATCTTTAGGTATGGGTAATTATTTTATGACTAATGATGAGGTTTCTGAGACATTAGATGATGACTCAAATGAAAGCCTAATGATAGAGGATTCTACTTATTCAAATGAAGAGTCCTCTAATTTTGAGAATGTCAAATTAAAAAGTTTAAATGATGTTTGGACCTTGGAATTTGATGGTAGCTATTCTTCAATGGGATCTAGAGCTGGAATAGTACTCACATCTCGAGGAGATATCTTTCCTTTCTCCTCCAAGATACAATTTGATAATACCCATAACACTACCAAGTATGAATATCTACTGTTGGAGATGGAAGTTGGTCACACGAAAGGAATCAAGAATCTCCATGCGCAGGGAGATGCATAATTAATCGTTTGTCAGGTAAGAAATCTTTACCAGACTAAAAATGAGAGGTTAAGGCATTATCACAATCATGTTTGGGATTGCATTGAATATTTTGATATGTTTAACATTTCTATTGTTCTAAGAAATTTCAATGATAGAGAAGATTCATTGGAAATATCAGCTACTCTTATGGTTCCTCACAAGGATTTTAAGAGTAATAAATATACCATTGAGTTGGTCTTTAGACCAAGTGTTCCTGATAATTCTGATCATTGGCAAGTCTTCAATGGTGATGATCAAATTCTTGTGTTCATGGAGAAAGCATAGAATTTTAGAGAACTCTATTTTAAAGGAAGCGATTCTCCTCCCTAAGAATCTATGTTTGATATTGATCAAGAAACAGGTGAGGAGATATTGTAGTTGAAATGAAACAAGATTCCCAAAGGTCTAGTTTCCCTTGAGAAACTTTTTGATAAGCACGACCACTACAACAAACAGAAGAAACAATCTAGAACAAATTCATCTACTGAGTTTGAGCAAGTGAATCTAGGCATGAAAAGTGATCCTAAAATGGTTAAAACTGGGAAATGTTGCATGACAGATGAGAAGTTCAAGTTTGTGACACTCTTGCATCAGTACATTGATGTGCTGGCCTACTCATATGATGACTTGAAGTCATTTCATCCAAAGGAAGTTCAACATGAGATTCCACTCAAGATGGGATCTTTGCCTCACAAACAAAAACAAAGGCAATATAATCCAAAAATGTTAGGTACCATTCTAGCTAAGATTCAAAAAATTCTTAATGCTAGAATAAATTTTCCTATTCACCATTCAATGTGGATAGCCAATATTGTTTCGGTAAGAAAAAAGAATGGAGAGATTCACATTTGTGTGGATTTCCACAATGCGAACCAATCATCATTAAAGGATAATTACTCCTTTCTGGTGATGGATCAAGTTTTACAAATGGTGATAGGTTCAAAGATGTTACCATGCTTGATGGTTTCTTAGGATATAATCAGGTGGAGGTTGTTAGGGTTAGCCGGTAGAAGATATCAATTAAATGCAAATAAAGATTAAACAGAGAAATAGAAATACACAGAATTAATAACAGCGAGAGACAAGATTTAACGTGGTTCACCCAAACTCAGGCTACATCCACCAAACAGAGTCCAATATTATTATCCAGTAAATCAAACTGATTACAATCAGCAACCCCTGCAACTCAATACCGCTGCAAATGCTACAATACAATACACAAACCCTAACCCTTGGCCGCTTTTTATCAAGCCTTTTTGTCGGTTACAAAAATTAGGGTTTTCTTATGTCAGTCATAAAAAATAGGATTTTTTAAGTCGGCCCTAGGATTTTTTTAAGTCAGCCCTAAAAAAATCCTGAACCCCGGCGAGGATACATGGCTAGTGTATAGTACTTTCCTGATCAGTCACCACCTACCAACAATCTCCCACTTGGAGACTAATCAGGCTCCACACCAAAACAATCTCCCACTTGGAGACTGACCCTGGACGACACCGCTGCGCATGCAGCTCCCACTGGAAATAAGCACCCTGGACTCTACTGTTCAATTTTTATTGCATTCAGTCTAGAAGACCAATCGAAGCTAAAGAGGAGCTCAACTTCTCCCTTGTCACTGCCTTTGTAAACATTTCCGCTAGATTTTCATCTGTATGTATCTTTTCCAGCCTCAACTGTCCATTATCCAACACCGACCGAATAAAGTGATACCTCAACTGTATGTGTTTGGTCTTTGAATGCAAGGCAGAATTCTCTGCAAGATGTATGGCACTCTGACTGTCTGTATACAAAGAACTGTTAGCCTGTCGTTTACCCAATTCTTCCATGAAAGATTGTAGCCTATCATCTCCTTGCTTGCCTCTGTTGCAGTGACATATTATGCCTCTATGGTGGATAAAGCAACCACCTTTTGCAACCTAGAAATCCAACTCACTGATGTTCCACCTACAGTAAAGACATAACTTGTAGTACTTTGCCTGGTATCAATATCCCCTGCCAAATCTGAGTCTACATAACCTACTAAATCAGTATTAGAGCCCCCAAAATAGAAGTGTTTATTAGATGTACCTCTCAAATATCTGAGAATCCATTTGACCGCATTCTAATGCTCAAATCCGAGATGACTCATATACCTACTAACGACTCCGACAGCATGTGCAATATCTGGTCTTGTGCATACCATGGCATACATTAAACTTCCTACAGCTGAAGCATAGGGTATCTTGGACATTTTCTCTTCCTCCTCTTGTGTCTTTGGACACACCTCCTTAGTCAATTTCAAATGACTAGGCAAAGGTGTACTGACAGCTTTGGCATTCTCCATATGGAATCTCTGCAACACCTTTTCAACATAAGCAGCCTGAGAGAGTCAATTTTCTATTCTTCCTATCTCTGCAAATTTTCATACCAAGGATTTGTTTTGCTACCCCCAAATCCTTCATATCAAATGACTGTGATAACTGATGTTTTAACTCTCTGATGTGATCCATGTTAGACCCAGCTACAAGCATGTCATCAACATATAAACATAAAATGATGTAGCTATCATTATCCAACCTCTTAAAATAAACACAATGGTCAGAATTACACCTACTGTAGCCTTGCTCAGCCATAAAACTATCAAATTTCAAATACCATTACCGAGGTGCTTGTTTCAGGCCATACAAGCTTTTCTTCAATCTACACACTTGTTTCTCCTTACCTTTGACCTCAAATCCATGTGGTTGTGCCATGTAGATCTCCTCCTCCAAATCACCATGGAGAAAGGTAGTTTTCACATCTAGCTGTTCCAAATGTAAATCTTCAACAGCCACAATACTTAAAACAGTACGAATAGAAGTCATCTTGACAACCGAAGAAAATATCTCATCAAAATCAATGCCCTGTTTCTGTGCAAATCCTTTTACAACTAACCTGGCCTTAAATCGTTTCTTACCTCCATCTTCCTCTTTTAGCCTATAAACCCATTTGTTTGGTAAAGCCTTTTTACCTACAGGTAACTTACATAATTCCCAAGTCTGATTTTTCAGCAAGGAGTCCATTTCTTCTTGCATGGCAAGCTCCCACTGAACTTGTGTATTCACCTGCATAGCTTCATCATACCCTTCTGGTTCACCAGCATCTGTTAACAAAATAGAATACAAAGAGGGAGAAAACCTTTCAGGAGGTCTACTTATCCTTGTTGACTGTCTAACATTCACTGGAGTTTGTGGTATTTCTGGTTGCTGTTGTGGAGCATGAGGAGCCATTGGAACATCACTATTTGGAGTATCATCCAGCACCACATAATCCTTTTCTTTCTTCTCATGCTGTTGGAACTAATCTTTGTACAACACCTTCTCATTGAATATAACATCCCTGCTTCTCACAATTTTTTGATTTTCAAAATCCCAAAGCCTATAACCAAACTCATCAATGCCATATCCAACGAAGGTACATTTTTTTGATTTCGCATCCAGCTTGGTTCTATTTTCAGAATCTATATGCGCAAATGCTTCACAACTAAAGGTTTTCAGAAAAGAATAACTCACCTTCTTGCCAGTCCATGCTTCCTCTGGAATACCACAGCCCAAAGGAACTGAAGGACCTCTGTTAATTAAATATACAGCAGTGTTGACAGCCTCTGCCCACATGTTTAAAGGCAGTCCAACATGCAATCTCATGGTCCTTGCACGCTCCATTATTGTCCTATTCATGCGTTCAACCACTCCATTTTCCTGTGGAGTCCCTGGAACCATTTTCTGCCTATGAATTCCATTAAAGGAACAATAGTCTTCAAATTCTTTGCTGCAATACTCACCGCCATTATCAGATCTGAGACATTTTAATCTTTTACCTGTCTCATTTTCAACCAAGCTTTTCCATTTCTTAAATGTTTCAAATACATCAGATTTTTGTCTAAGGAAATAAATCCAGACCTTCCTAGTTGCATCATCTATGAATGTAACATAATACCGAGAGCCACCAAAAGAAGATACCTGAGCTGGTCCCCATACATCTGTATGCACAAGCTCCAACTTTTTATTTTTCTTTTGCTTCCCATCTCTGAGAAAACTAACTCTCTTTTATTTTCCATACACACAACTTTCACAGAAATCCATATTAATACATTTCAGACCTGGTAAAACTTTCTTAGAATGAAGTACCTTCATACCTTTTTCACTCATATGCCCAAGTCTGTTATGCCACAGTGTTGTTTCAGAACCTGCAGCAACTTTTCCAGTCTCTTCTTGCAAACCTGCAGCAACTGTTCGTAAACCTGTTTATTTTTCCTCTATAAAATCTAAAGTAGAAGGAACAGTATGACCTATACAAAGATATAAGGTGCCTACTTTTACACCTTTTGCTACTACTAAGGCACCTTTTGAAACCTTCCAATTTTTATCAGTAAATGTAACAGTGCAACCTTGTTCAGTTAGCTACCCTGCTGAAATTAAATTCCTACTGAGCCTTGGAACATGCCTCACCTCTTGTAGTAGCCAATGATTCCCATTCTGCAACTTAATCTTGATTCTTCCCTTTCCAACAATCTGACAGGGTTCATTATCTCCCAAATAAACCAACCCAAAATCCCCTTGGACATAATCAAGGAAATAACTTCTATGGGGCGTAGCATAAAATGAGGCCCCTGAATCTAAAACCCATGAATCATCAGCATTATCTAGGGAAAGAATCAAAGCATCGTCTTCAGACTTATTGTTTACCACATTTGCTTCCTTATTGCCTTCTTGTTTGTCTCCTTCTTTATTTTTCCGAGACCAGCAATCTTTCTTCAGATGACCTGGTTTTCCATAGTACCAGCAATCCTTTTGTCCTCTGGTTTGGGATCTTTTGTCCTTTGATTTTCCTTGTGACTTCCCATGACCTCCAGAACCTTTTCCTCTCTCCTTTGATCTACCCCTACTTTCTGCGTTCAAAACACTGCCTGATTTGGATCCACCTGAGCTTTTCTTATGAATTTCCTCACTCAAATAACACCAACAACATCATCAAATTTTAGGGTATTTGAACCAGAAACAGAGTTACTAACCGCCATTACCAAATTATCCCAGCTTTCAGGCAATGAACATAATATCAAGAGAGCTCTAACTTCTTCATCAAATTTTACATTTATAAAAGTCAATTGACTGACAATCATATTAAATTCATTTAAATGACATGTCATAGATCCACCTTCAACCATTTTCAAATTAAACAACTGCTTCATGAGAAATACCTTATTTGAGGCTGAGGGTTTTTCATACAATTTAGTGAAAGCTTTCATCAGACCATCTATTGTCTTCGCTTCCGTTATATTAAATGCCACCGATGGTGCCAGGCACAACCGAATGGTTCCCAGTGCCTTTCTGTCAAGAAGATTCCAATCCTCATCAGACATTGTTGTCAGTTTCTTGGCTACTCCTTCCAACGGCCTCCATAAATCCTTTTGATAGAGGTAATCTTCCATCTGCATCTTCCATAACCAATAGTTCTGCCCATTAAATTTATCAACCTTCATTTTACCCTCGTCCGCCATTGCTCCCACTCAACCATGAGACTTTCCTGCAGACAATAATCGAACACAACCCGCTCTGATACCACTTGTTAGGGTTAGCCAGCAGAAGATATCAATTAAATGCAAATAAAGATTAAACAGAGAAATGGAAATACATAGAATTAATAACAGCGAGAGACAAGATTTAACGTGGTTCACCCAAACTTGGGCTACATCCACCAAACAGAGAGTCCAATATTATTATCCAGTAAATCAAACCGATTACAATCAACAATCCCTACAACTCAATACCGCTGCAAATGCTACAATACAATACACAAACCCTAACCCTTGGCCGCTTTTTATCAAGCCTTTTTGTCGGTTACAAAAATTAGGGTTTTCTTATGTTGGTCATAAAAAATAGGATTTTTTAAGTCGGCCCTAGGATTTTTTTAAGTTGGCCCCGAACCCCGGCGAGGATACATGGCTAGTGTACAGTACTTTCCTGATTAGTCACCACCTACCAACAGAGGTTAGCGAAGAAGACAAACATAAGACTACTTTCACCACTCCCTAGGGCATGTTTGCATATCGTAGAATGCATTTTTGATTGATTAATGCTAGTGCTACTTTCTAGAAAACAATAGATCATGCCTTTCATGATGAGATGGGTAATTTCATTATTGTTTATCTTGATGGCTTAACCATTTTTCCAAAAATCATCAAGATCATGCTTATCATCTAAAACAAGTTCAAGAAAGATGTTGACAACATGGTATTTCCTTGAATCCCAAGAAGTCCATTTTTGGGAAGATGGAAGGTAAGCTTCTTGGGCATATTGTGTCCAAGGAAAGTACTAAAATTGACTCCAAGTGAGTTAAATCTATCCAAAGTCTTACTTTTCCTTCAAGTAAGATGGTTGTGAACTCCTTTGGGAAGGTAAATTTTCTGTGGAGGTTTGTCCTTGAGTTCAAAGAGAAAACTCATCCTATTGTAAATATGATGAAAGGAAAGTCCACTTTTCATTGGAGTGTGGAAGGTAAAGAGGATTTTGAGGACATTAAGAAAGCCATTGCTCATGCTCTAGTTTTGGTTTGTCCAGACTACACAAAAGATTTCATCATGTATAGTTATGATTTTGAGCATACATTATTAGCCATCCTAGTACAACAAAATAAGGAGGGCATTGAATCTCCAATTGCATCTATGAGTTGTCCTTTGAAGGCTCATGAACTCAAGTATTCTACCATGGAGAAACATGCCTATGTTGTCGTTAAGGAAATCAAGCATTTCAGGTACTACATCTTGAATTCCCACACTACTGCCTTAGTACCAAATTCAATAGTTAAGTCTATCTTAACTCAGCAAGAGTTTGGGAGTTAAAGAGGAAACTAGATTGCCAAGATCCAAGAGTATGATCTAGATATCAAACCCACCAAGCTAGTACATGGGAAAGGTTTGTGTCAGTTCATCATTGATAACATGCCAAAAGAAACAAGTGATGAAGAAGTAGAGAATGAGGTTGTTCCCACCATTTTGTTTATTAGTACAACAGATCAATGGTACTCTAACATTACATACTTCCTCACTTATGGTGAATGTCCTGAACACCTATCCTACAAAGAGAAGAGGACAATCAAACTCAAGGCTACAATTTTTGTTCTTTGGGACAATGGTTTGTACAAGAGGATTCTTGATGTAATTTTTCTACATTGTGTTGATAAAGCACAACAAGATAAACTATTGGAGTCATTTCATAGTTTGGCATGTGGTGGACATTTCTCAGCACCGGTGAGGCTCACAAGATTTTGTGAGCTACATATTATTAGACCACACTTTTCCAAGACACATACAAGTGGGTGCGTAAGTGTGAACTATATTGATGCAGAGGTAAAATGCAACGGGAGCTTACTGACAGGAAGCAGGAGCCAATAATACAAACAGCATGATAAAAATCCCTATCGGCTCAGCATCATCATCATATTTCCTACAAACACCAATAGCATCATCATATTTCGGACGAGCAGAATTATCCTCCTGCCGACTACTGTTCACCTCCTCTGCCTGTCGCCTATCATCATCATCATGATACTCAACGAGCGTAAACATCCTCCTGTTGCACTGTTCATCAGGCGCCAAACTCTATCGGCATCATCATGATATGCAACACCACCTTCGTCAGCAGGATATCAATTATCCGGTTGCTCCAAATATCCTGATGACGACAACTTCAGCACCTTCCCTTCGATGCCCCAATAGCCGACTATACAAACAACAGCATCATGATATGATTTATCCGGTTCGATTGAAACATCCTGATGATGTTAACCCAACTTTCTGCCGAGGACCTACGCCGATACCTAAACACTTAGCGACAGTAGGATAAACTTGCATAGGGTGATATCTCAATATCCTGATGACGATGACGTCATATCCTGATGACGATGACGTCACACAATATCCTGATGACCTCTTCAACACTTAGTCAAAAAAAACTAAACTTTCACTCCCGCATCTGCTAGCGATATGCGGATGATGGGCATACCCGAGAGATGATCCTGACGACGATATATACACTGAGTATATATCCAACTTAGAATATCCTGATGCAATTGCAACATGCAAACTTCAACAGTTTCATGACCCGATCCTGATGGCGATGTATTCACAGATGACGATGCGATTTGCTCCGACTGGGAACGCACATGCAGACTCCTGTATATCCGTCCACTGCATGCAAACACTCAGAACCGCACAATTACACAAAGACAATATGATGATCGGGCTGGATCACCTTCAAACCAAAATTTAACAGCTTATCTTTCTAGACCTAGCACATGAGGATGCTAGGCTAATTCACAGCATGCTACCACTCTATCTCTTGAACAGTGCAATGCATAAACAGAAAACACAAATGCAAACTAAGCTATAATACAGGACCATTCCACCGATTCGCAGGATCAACCGGTGGAAGGGTTGAAAGTATCCATTAACTTGTAAACAGAATGGAAATCAAAACAGATACAGCTGATACACCAGATAATGCAACTTGATGAGATCTTATTCAAATGAAACTCAAATGTTCTGTTTCTACAATACTGTCAAACAACAGTGCTTCTCAATCTCTGGACTGTTCTCCTGAACCTCAACACAACACCATAACATAACACAACTAACATAACATCTATCAATATCTCAATATGCTAAACCCTAACAGATCGAAGGTATATATAGCCATATCCTGCGAGTACTACCAACTCACTTCCCAGCGGCTGGGAGCTTCCAAGCGGCTGGGAGAAGGACAGCTCAGACTACCTGATCACGATCTCTAACTGCTTACACATACTCCTAGGCTGAACTAATACATAGCATCAGTCCAATGGACCTTATTACATGATGAAGTCAAACATACTAAAAATAGACTAATGTCCTGTCATCATGTGGACAATTATCCTATATCCTGATCATGTACGGGTGCTCCTGCACCATATATCAACAATTTGTAGGGAAACCCAAGTTGGAAACATTACCTCTCAAGCTAGTAATAATTGAGGAACCTTTCCAGTAGTAGGGCATTAACTTCATTGGTGCAGTAAATCCACCATCAAGTGCAGGGTATAGTTATGTTCTCACGGCCAATGACTATTTCAACAAGTGGGTGGAGACTATTCCAGTGAAGTATGCTACTTCTAAAGTAGTTTGTAAGTTCCTCAAAGAAAATATAATATCAAGGTTTGGTGTTCCAAACAAGATAGTAGTAGATAATGCTACTTGTTTTTCTTCTCAAGAAATAACTAGTTTCTTCTTTGAGTATGGGATCATTTTTCCTCACTCTTCTTATAATTACCCTCAAGGGAATGGTCAAGTCAAGTCTAACAATAAGAACTTGGTTACTATCATTAGGAAACTAGTTGATGAGAATTAGAGGACCTAACACAAGGTATTGTTCAATGCATTATGGGCAGATCGCATTACCCTCTAAGAATGTGAAATGAGACATTTTTAGGTTGTCTCTAGCATGACTTGATCACTCAAAGAATCCCTTCAATTTTTGATCCAGGTTCATTTTGAGTATTTTGTCAATTTCAGTTTTTCTTAGTGTTAGTCATTTTTGCTCTCTATGTTGTCAATGTCAAAATAAAATTTACATTTACACATGAAGTGTAATTATGGAAAAACTTTCTGCAATTATACTCCTATGTTTGCATGTTTAAGCATTAATGGTGCCCTAAGTTTAAAGATTTACAAAATCTTTTTGAGATGTATATGTTGTGTCCTTCTTCCTTTTTCTTACTTCTTTTTTGTAAACATCCATTACTACCTCCCTCTTCGAACCCTAGCTCCCAGAATTGTGTTGAGTGTTGGATCTTGTATTTGGTGCGGACTGCTATTTCAGATATGTGAACCATTTTTCACACCTTTCTTTCTTTTTCATTGATTCCTTTTGTGGGAAGCTTTATTTTGATATATGTATTTAAATCTTAGCTTTTTGTATTTTATATTGGGTGTCTGTAAAAGCTAGGGTTTATTTGTTTTATTTTCTCGTGTTTCATTTGCGGGTTTTTATTTTCTTTTCATTTGTTTCATCTATGTGTCTTTCTTCTAAAGGCTAGGGTTTTCTATATTTTCTATATTTTTGGGTTTTTATCATTCTTAAATTATCATTTTTATTTTTATTGCTTTGTTTGTAGTTTGATCTCTAAGTAGCATGCACTATTCAGAGGTCAAACCCTGAATGAAGCATGCTATCATTCCTTTGAGTTTTAAGACCTTCAAAATTGTCGATGGCATGCAGGGTTTATTTCCTACAAAGCATCGATAGTTTGGGATGTTGTGCGGGATCGAAACACAACACTCAAAATATGTCATGCGGGTTCCAAATTTTGCATGACACAAGTCAAAAGTGTCATGTAGAATTTAAAACCCGCATGACACATTTTGAATATGTCAACCAACCTTCAAACTTTATAATGCCTAAAACAAATATGCACGTCAAGTTTTAAACTCCAATGTGCACTTTATTTTATCTATTGAGATATGTACATTAGGTTTAAACTTGATGTTAATATTCATTTTACCCATTTAAAACCAAGGCATCGTGCATATCAGAGTTTAAACTTTGATGTGCACGTTGTTCTATCTTTTAAGACATGCACATCGGAGTTTAAACTCTGATATGCATGTTATGATTTTTAAAAGTTCCCCTTATTTCAATTAGGTTTTAAACCCTGATTACCACTTTTTGTATGCATTGCAAAAATGTAGGTCAGAGTTTAAACTCTAACCTACATAAGAAGATTCAAAATTTTTCTAACACTGAAAATTGCAAAATGGTACTTGAAAGAAAGATTTTTCCTAATTCAACAAATGAATATCTCTAACCATGAATATGATATATTTTTCTTAAGATTGTACAAAAGGTGGTTTGAGTGAGATTTTTCTAACTTTAGAGTTTCTTTAACAATCATATTTTTGCAATTCATTTGTCAATGTTAGAATTCCCTCCAAAGAAGAAGATGAAGTATAAATTTCAAGGAGTGGTCCTAGCTACTCAAGTGGAGTGAAATGTAGATGATATAAAGGATATGGAGATTGGGCACATTGATATGTCTAAGTTCTTGGGAAAATTGAACCAACAACCATTGCCTCAAAATATGCAATGTGTTCTTAATAGTGATATACATCTAGTTTCAACTTTCCCGATGTTAGCTCAGTATCTAGATTTTGTTTTGGCTATGGCGGGAAGGTTTGACAATGATACTAAAAGTATATCAGATGCTAATGAGAATGTAATAATTCAAATTGATGCAAATTTCTTTGATTATGTGTTCAAATGTCCTGATATTGAAAATTATATAATCTTTCTGATGGAGAAGGGCAAAAGTATTATGATGATCACACTAAGATATGCAAGAGGGTTATCAATACTAGATGGCTTAAGAATCCTCATCCCTCCATATCAAGATGGCCCAAGAATATCTTTAGGAGTGATTTAATTGAGGAGGTTGGTGACCTCATTACTCTTCTCAGCAGGGTAAAGGGGCTCCTAACATCAAATGTTTTCCAAGATTGGATGTTTCAATACATTCGTGTCATTAGGAAAGGTGAACAAAATATATGTTGTGGTCAACAAATCAGTGACTCCATATGTGAGTAGCTAGCCTCCATGTCTACTACACTAAAATTTTATATGACTTCTTATATAGTATATGTTGCTACTTTTATAAACCATTTTCTAGGGTTAACTCGTGAAGGTGACAGAAGGTTAATCCCTGTGTATGAATACTACCCACAGCTTACCTTGATTGAAAGCATAAAGCATTTCCAAAGGGTGAATGATGCTTGCATTTATCATTACATTTTCCTATTGGATAGGGAGTTGGAGAAAAATGGAGTGTTCGATCAAGCCTAGGAGCAAGTAAAGAAATCCAGGTACATCTTCCTCCAATTTCCTACTTTCACATAGATAAGGGTAGGTTGTGTTGGTTTCTCCAACAAATACAAGAGGTTGCGGGAGCTGCCTCCCCTTCACTTTTGGTTATGTCGCACCAAGGGGGGTATCCCTATTGCTAAAGATGTAACCTTGACTTGCCCAATGACAAAAAGATTTAGCTTTACAACAACAGGCAGAATACTCTCATATATAGACCAAGATTTGGGTGATAAATCACAAGGTTGGCAGTGTTCTTGGACATATCTAACTGGTTGTGGATGAGAGTATGCAGGGGTCCTATATCTACTCCTACAACTAATGGGTTTGGAGTTATGAAGTGGTTTGTATTTATGTTTTGGATGCAAGACAGGGGGTTTTGGATCATAACTACTACACAGGGAGCAGACTGGTGCCTATCTCAGGGCAAGGAGTCAACTAGACGTATACAAAAGAATGATTTGCATTGGCATTCAAGTTTCAAGGGGTTAAGACTGGTATTTTCCTTACAAATACCACCCAATAATGAGTATTTAGCTGCCTCTACTTACAAATATCCTGGTTGACATACATTCTTCTTCATACTTAACCTAAAATAGTTTAATCCACTCCTTGAATGGAAGTTAGAGATCAAGCATGTGATACAGAAATCTATATCCTAGAATCTAAGTAACCCTTAGCAACCAGATTCAAAAGAAGCTACGCATACAACAAATGGAGACAAATAGCCAAACATGTGCAAAGAATGCATTTTTCATATAAAAATTGACATAAAACTGAATATGTATGCAACATGCACTTAAAGTGTAACTCATAAACTCCAATAGAGACAGAACAACTAAGAAAGGCTTTGTTCTTCGTTATTTCTCCAAAAAATTTACCCAAGTCTTCAACAACCCCCTAAAAAATGAGTAACATAATTCTCTTATACAGAAAGGATGTGTACTTAGTAGATTAATTACAAGGTCCTTTCAAAATTCACTAGATACACTGCACCATGAAAATGGTACCCAAAAAAAAATTCAATGCAACAAAGAGACAAAAGGAAAGGAGTAGGTGGAATCGAGGAATGTGCAGCCGACTGATGTTTTTCTTCATTGAAATGGTAGCTGGCTTGTCCATCATCAACCAAACCTCTGCAAATTGCCATTAATGGCCAACCTACCCACAGCCTTCTTGGAAACGCAGCAGCGAATGCATAAGAGATTTTCCCACTTGAAAGACCAACTTCAGATACAAAGAAAATCCCTCACCTTCCAGAAATTTAAAATAGGCCATTGCTTTCCTCCCTATCACCAAGATCTATGGCCTCAAATCACTTTGAAAGTTTGTCAACCAATTAAAATGTGCCATGCAGGTGTCTTTTTGCTATTGCTGACTTTATCCCTCTTATTTGCCTTTTTCGCCCTTTGCCATTTTCACCCATTTTGCCTTTAAATCCTTGTATATGTAGAAGCATATATATACAATCACAAACATACAAGGTACGGACCCCAAATCTTTATGAAATAAATTAAATTTACATTCATGTCTAGCTTGTATATCCTCCTTTTGCATATCTTGTTATACATTGCATATACAACATGCAATATACATGTCGTAGACCCCAAACCATTATGAAGCACATTAAAATCGCCATCGGGTCCAAACCTTGCATCTTTATTGTTTGTATATCGGCTTGCATATCACATTATACAAATGCAATGTACATACAATGCGGACTCCAAATGTTTATGAAACACTTTGAAATATCCATCGGGTATAGGCTTTGTATGTTTCTGCCTTTGTATATTTGCAATGTACATTCTGACTTGCATGTTGCATATACAATGCAACCTTCATAGGAGATACAATCGCCATTGTATGTGAAGGGGACCCCACCAAATGTATCTCCACCCTTTGTATGTTTGCATGCATCGGCCATCGGGGAGATCCTTTGCCCGGTTGCTGATGTGCTTATCTGGCCGATGATCCCTTTTACTGTAGCGAATGTATTTCAGCCTCTTTGTACATTGCCCTTGTATGTTTCCTTATGCATCTGCGATGTACAACCTGACATACATTCCTCCTTGCATATTCAATTATAACCCGATGCATACTGACTTGCATCTTTTCCTTGCATGTTGCAAATGTATATTGGGAACATACAACCCCAATATACAATGCGCGAACATCACCGTTTTTACAAATACAATTAACTTTCTTGTCGCATCCACCTTGTACATCGCCATGCCTGTACATTTCACCTTGTACATGCGACTTGTATATTTGAAATACAATCGCCTTTGTATGTGCATCGGGCCCCACCTTTTGCATGTGTAGTTGCCTTGGTATCTACCCGATGTACATTCTACCTTACATGTCTGCTTTGTATCTAGCCGTTGTATATTGAATATATAATACAAAACATACATGCAACCCAACATACAAGCACAGAATATTCTAAGAATCTACGACATACAAGCATAATTTCTAAACCCGATATGCATACAACCATTTTTTAACCTTTTGAAGGCCAATTAAACTCTTCTTTCAGGCCTGCCAATGTACAATTGCACTTGCACATTTAGATGTACATACAAGCGGCCATGTATATACAAAGATACACACATGAAATTTCATAGGCCAAAAGACAGAATTTTTTTGGATTTTTATGAAGTGCCTATGAATGAATACTTGAATCTTAAGAGGTGAAGGCACCAACATTGGCTCTATTTGGGGATGCATGCCTCTTGCAGGTACGGTGAGAACCATAGATCTCTAGGATGCAGACCAGTCCCTTATCTATTTGGCACATAGAGTCAAACATTGCACCAACCTACATCACAAATCACATTTTTGAAACATACTTGGTGGTCCAGGGCCACCAAAAGGAAAAACCAGAATTTTCCTTTATCAAATATCTGATTTTCTTTTGATTTCTTCAAATGAAGCCTAAAAACACTTGGTTGTTTGCAGCACCCTACTTTGCAATTATTTGTGTTGCTGCTCATTTCTCTTTCTTTAACAATTCTACAACAAGCTTCATCAACATACATTATCATCAGCTCTAGAATGTCATCATCATATGAGTCACTGATGTTGCTTGGAAAAATAACAAACTCACATGAAACAAATGAATCCACATCAGAATTTTTCCCTTCTTCAAAAAATAAGAGCTCCTTTGTATCAAACATACAATATTCAGGCACAAGCAACATCTCATAATGATATTCATTTTTATAAACATTCAGATATCCATCATCATTGTGCTCAGCAATTTTATCGTCAAGGTCCACCTGGAATGTCTCAAGAGAAGGCATAAAAAGTTTAGAGTGCAACCCTTCACTGAAAGCTTTGTAGTCACCCCTGCAACCAACATTATCCCAACTTTATTAGCACACACATCTGCAACTTGTCCATTCACATCTGAATAATGACCTTATTTTTCCTCTTCACTAATGCACTGATAATCAAAAGAAAAATTTTCAACCTCTGCATTGTAGAGGTGGTCATAATCTTCAAGGAAGCACTCATAGTCAGCATCCATATATATTTCATTATCTGAAAGGCTCACATATGCATCTGAATACTGACAGTCATTAGCACATTCCCTCCTATCCCTTAAATCAGCATCTTCTATATTCAGAGTGAAGCTCTACACATCCGCCTTGTATAAATGATCAGGAATAACTAGGATATGCCTATTGCTGCAAGACACAACCTCATGTATATCTTTCATTTCATCCTTTGAAACACATTTTACATCTATAGGCTTCTTTTTTAGAAGCTGACAACAATCTTTGTCTTCACCATTATAGGATGTGCCTATGTATTTTCTACATCTTCTTCATGTTCATGCATCACATCATGACTGCACCCATTGTTGTGAAATATATTTCCCTCTACAAAATCAATTCTCAATGAACACACTGGGAAAGCAGAAATATATTCACTTTGATAATTGTTTTGAAAACTTGCAGCCATGAAACCTATTGGCATTCCATATTTCTAATTGTTTTCAATATCCATAGCAAATTTGTAGGCCTGATGATGTGTAGCTGGTTCTTTATCTCTCAATAAATAACTCATTTTCTTATCAAATGCAGCCAAATAAATTGCCAAGCATAATGCATCATTGGGTCTCATATATTCAAGAATTTGCTTGAGCAACTTAACAAATCTAAAATTAAAGGCTAGAACTAGTTCCTCATCTTCCTTTTGGATATTCATGAAATGTATGATCAATGAGGCCACATCAAATCTTTCACCAAACTGCTCTATGAATGCAATTTCTAAATCTACCCATGAAGAAACTGAACACACAGGCAGGTCTGAAAACTAGACCCTAGCATCATCCTCTAATGACTGAACAAAGAGTCTCATTACTACATCTTCATCCTCTACCTCATAATCTTCTATCAAATTACAAAAATTTTGCAGATGTTTGTTTGCAGACTAAAAATTTGATCCACTATATTTAGGTAAATATTTTTTAATCTTATTGGGAATAACATTTGGGTAACCACATATTCCTTTGAAATTTAGGGCTTTATATCTTTTAATAAAAAATGGTCTTCTTTGAGAACACAACCAGGTTTGCTACTCTAAACTCATCATTTTTGAATCAAAAGATGAATACCTAGAAATATGTTGCAGCTTTGAATAGGTTCAATCAACAGAATCACCACCTCTCATAGAGAGGACAGAATATCAACAATGCACTTTCAATTTCTGGATTCATCACGCTAATAGAGCACCACATGATCGTTCTTTGGTATTGCTGTAACAACTTCACTGGAAACTAGATTTTACAGCCTTTAAATTATGAGACTCAATCCCCAACAGAGTCACCAATTTTGTTGGTTTCTCCAACAAATATAGGAGGTTGCGTGAGCTGCCTCCCCTTCACTTTTGGTTCTGTCGCACCAAGGGGGGTATCCCTATTGCTAAAGATGTAACCTTGACTTGCCCAATGACAAAAAGATTTAGCTTTACAACAACAAGCAGAATACTCTCATATATAGAGCAAGATTTGGGTGATAAATCACAAGGTTGGCAGTGTTCTTGGACATATCTAACTGGTTGTGGATGAGAGTATGCAGGGGTCCTATTTCTTCTCCTACAACTAATAGGTTTAGAGTTATGAAATGGTTTGTATTTATGTTTTGGATGCAAGACAGGGGGTTTTGGATCATAACTACTACACAGGGAGCAGACTAGCGCCTATCTCAAGGCAAGGAGTCAACTATACATATACAAAAGAATGATTTGCACTGGCATTCAAGTTTCAAGGGGTTAAGACTAGTATTTTCCTTACAAATACCACCCAATACTGAGTATTTAGTGACCTCTACTTACAAATATCCTGGCTGATATACATTCTTCTTCATACTTAACCTAAAATAGTTTAATCCACTCCTTGAATGGAAGTTAGAGATCAAGCATGTGATACATAAATCTATATCCTAGAATCTAAGTAACCCTTAGCAACCAAATTCAAAAGAAGCTACGCATATAGTAAATGGAGACAAACAACCAAACACATGCAAAGAATGTATTTTTCATATAAAAGTGACATGAAACTGAATATGTATGCAACTTGCACTCAAAATGCAACTTATAAACTCCAACAGAGATAAAACAGCCAAGAAAGGCTTTGTTCTTCGTTATTTCTCCAAAAAGTTTGCCCAAGTCTTCAATAATCCCCTAAAAAATGAGTAAAACAATTGTCTTATACAGAAAAGATGTGTACTCAGCAGATTAATTACAAGGTCCTTCTAAAATTTGCCAGATACACCGCACCATGAAAATGGTGCCCAAAAAAAATTTCAATGCAGGAGAGAGACAAAAGGAAAGGAGCAAGTGGAATCAGGGAATGTGTAGCTGACTGAAGGTTTTCTTCATTAAAATGGTAGATGGTTTGTCCATCATTAGCTAAACCTTTGCAAATCACCATTACTGGCCAACCTACCCGTAGCCTTCTTGGAAACGCAGTAGCAAATGTATAAGAGATTTTCCTGCTTGAAAGACCAATTGCAGATACAAAGAAAATCCCTCACCTTCTGGAAATTTAAAACAGGCTATCGCTTTCCTCCCTATCTCCAAGATCTACAGCCTCAAATCACTTTGAAAGGTCGTTGACCAATTAAAATATTCCACATAGGTGTCTTTTTGCTATCGCTAACTTTTTCCCTCTCTTATTTTCTCTTTTTCGCCCTTTGCCATTTTCACCCATTTTGCCTTTAAACCCTTGTATATGCAAAAGCATATATTTACAATTGCAAACATACAAGGTACGGACCCCAAATCTTTATGAAATAAATTAAATTTGCATTCAGGTCTGGCTTGTATATCCTCCTTTTGCATATCTCATTGTACATTGCATATACAACATGCAATATACATGTCGCGGACCCCAAACCATTATGAAGCACATTACAATCGCCATTGGGTCCAAACCTTGCATCTTCATTCTTTGTATATTGGCTTGCATATCGCATTATACAAATGTAATATACATACAATGCGGACTCCAAATGTTTATGAAACACTTTGAAATATCCATCAGGTCCAGGCATTGTATGTTGCCACCTTTGTATATTTGCAATGTACATTCTGCCTTGCATGTTGCATATACAATGCAACCTTCATAGGAGATACAATCACCATTGTATGTGAAGCGGACCCCACCAAATGTATCTGCCCCCTTTGTATGTTTGCATGCATCAGCCATCGGGGAGATCCTTAGCTCGGTTGCTGACGTGCTTGTCTAGCCAATGATCCCTTTTACTGTAGCAAATCTATGTTGGCCTCTTTGTATATCACCCTTGTATGTTTCCTTATGCATCTGTGATGTACAACCTGACATACATTCCTCCTTGCATATTTAATTATAACCCGATGCATACTGACTTGCATCTTTTCCTTGCATGTTGCAAATGTATATTGGGAACATACAACCCCAATATACAATGAGTAGACATCACCGATTTCACAAATGCAGTTAACTTTCCTGCCATGTCCACCTTGTACATCGCCATGCCTGTACATTTCACCTTGTACATGTGACTTGTATATTTGAGATACAATTGCCTTTGTATATACATCGGGCCCCACCTTTTGCATGTACAGTTGCCTTTGTATCTACCCGATGTACATTCTGCCTTGCATGTCTGCTTTGTATCTAGCCATTGTATATTGAATATACAATACAAAACATACATGTGACCCAACATACAAGCACAAAATATTCTAAGAATCTGTGACATACAAGCATAATTTCTAAACCTGATATGCATACAACCATTTTTTCACCTTTTGAAGGCCGATTAAACTCTTCTTTCAGGCCCGCCAATATACAATTGCCCTTGCACATTTAGATGTACATACAAGTGGCCATGTATATACAAAGATACATGCATGAAACTTCATAGGACAAAAGACATAGAATTTTTTGGATTTTTATGAAGGGCCTGCGAATGAATATTTGAAACTTGAAAGGTGCAGGCACCAATAGGTTGTTACAGTGGATAGCCATACATGTTACCTAGGTATCCTGGGGACAAAATGATCTTGAAGGAGCTGTGCAGACAAATGGTGGATGGTCATGTTAAGAAAGCTGGTGCACACTGAGGGGGTTTCAAATTCTAGTTCTAGATTGGGAGGTATGGTATCTCTACAACTCTAAAAGCTAAGGCTATGGAGACTGAATTGCAATGGATAATATTGAAGAGGTACAAGAGAAGAAGAGATTTTGACTCATGAGGTATGAAGAATAAACTCAAGGGTAATTAGACTCATGTGCTCATGATTGAAGATATTAGGGCTGATTATAGAATAGATGAAGACTATAGTAGGCTTACTCTGGATCAGGTAAGGAATTATCAACTAGCTAATGTGCCTGAGGATATGTAAGATGAAGGGGATATAGTAGAGGTTGCATACATAGGTAACAAAATTGCTAACGGTCCTCTACATTCTATCCAATGGTCTAAGAAGGATTTGACTTCTATGAGACAGAGATTTCAAAAGACTCTTGCAAATACCAATGTGTGGTTAGCAAAGAAAGGTATAAAATTGAAGTCTTTCCTAACAAGATCTAAGGAAGACTAGATAAAAGGACCTCTAGGGAAGAAGGGGGAATTGTGGACAAAAAAAAGGAAAACACTACTCCTAGCAAGGAAAGGTTGAAGTTTGTTTTCAATACAAGTAGTAAGGGGAAAAGAAAGGAAAAGGAAGGTACTTCTATACAAGGTGTTGAGCAAGAGGAGGTAGCAGAAAAAAAAGTACCAAGAGCCCATTGATAATCTACAAACTGAGTCTGTTCATGTGACACCACCTCCTTCTCCTCCTTTGACTTCAAGTGCACAAACCCCTACAACTCAGGTGATGTCAGGTGCACAACAATCACTAGGTATTCTTGATAATCTTGAATCTCCTTCACCCAATGTGTTTGTCCATTCTATTTATTCTTCTCCTGCATCTCCTAATAACTAGTCAATTTTTGACACACCATTATATAATGTTAACAATGATTTTGTTCCTTTGTCTTCTATGCCCAGTCTCTCTGATGTTCCCTTGTCTATAATTGATTCTATATCTTAATTATATTTTGATAAATTTCTAGGATCACCTTCTTCACAAGTAAATGTGGGTGTGAATCCTTTTGTGATACAAACTCAAACACCTCCACTTGTTTCATTGTCTATACAATATCCATCTAGTCCACCCAAACCACCACTGTAGAAGTCAAAAGTGAAATTCATCCTTCCACCATGTCTTGTGCCATGTCCACCCAAAAGAAAGAAGCAAGCAATTTCACCTAATGACTTTGATTTTGGTCAATTGGTTCCCACCAAGTCAAAAACAACCAAAAAGGCTAGAACTTTGTCAATAGTATTTGTTGATAAAACAAAACACAAGTTTGCAAAGATTGCTATTCCCACAGCTAGCAATATTGATTTTGAAGATCCTGGTTATGTTATCACTAGAGTAGATCTAGGTAAGCAAACTCATGAAAGTGGAAAGGAAGATATTCTAGTACAATTGAATGCTTTTCTAGATAGATACGACAAGGATAAAGCTATAAAGGATCAACTCAAAATACAGGTCGATTAGTTAAAATCAATGCTTCTCAAGATCACTCTGTCATCTGAACATGTTGAACCTCTTGGCCCTAGTACAAGTAATGAAGCCTTTTTGAAAGCAGAAAGAATTGGTGCAAAAGGCCAAGCAGTGGATGCCATGATAGATAGAGTACTTGCTTAGGGTTCACTACTTATAAAGTCATCCGTTGAACTTTATAATAACTTGGACACGGTTGGAAATAAAATTGATAACACATTGGAATTTCTTTCACAAGACATGCAGTTGATTGAGCAAGATTTGGAATCTTGGAATAAATTGAGAGATTTCAAAATTGAGTTATTGATTGAACACGAGGTCATTCCCGATAGGAGAAGATATGTAGAGTATCGAGAAGCTATTATACAAAGGAATAATATAATTGAAGACTTGACACTTGATTTGAAGATGGACCGTGAAAGGGGAGAAAACAAGGCTCGAGACATTTCTGATGAGCTTGAAGATCTACCATGTCACATGCTTGGTGACAATCAACATACACTCCCTGAAGATATAGTCATTCAGGAATTCACCAACTTGGTTCAGACGGAAGTTGAAACTGATGCCTTCTCATTATCTTCTCTTGACAGGTTGATGGAGATCCAGATCATTCTAAATAGACTATAGAAGCTACTAAATAAGCACAAAGATGTACCTAATACTCTAACCAATTCCATCACTTAGGTGCTTATTATCCCCAAGCATACACCAAGGCCAGACAATAATGAAGTACATGCTATTGTGAGAAGATATGAATAATTCTTGGAGAAGGATGAAGCTAATGAAGAAGTGTCCAAGGACACTTAAATATTTTTCCATGTTTTAGTTTTTAAGCCTTGTAAATTTTGATTGACAAAAGCCATGTCATTTTGAAAAATTAGATTACATGGACTTGTGAAATAGAGTCATAAGACAATTAGGACTCAGTTTTTGAATAAGTCAAAGTAGTTGTAGATTTCCTATTTTTGCTCTTGGCCTCTCCTTATAAATAAAGAGGGCCTCTTATGTAAATATTACCTTTTAATCTTTGAAGAGAAGCTCTACCAATTTTGTGAAGCATATTTGAAACTTTGTGTTGAAAGTGTAAATCAAGAACTTATCAATAAAAGAAGCAAATTTATCTCCAACCTTTGTTTTGGGAATACATTTGTTGTATGAAAGAGTGTTCTTACGTCTCTCTATTCATACTATCTTGATTTTGATTTGTGGGTAATCTAGTATTTCATTGTTGAAAGGAAATCAGATTTAATATTGGTAAACTGTGTTATCGCATTATCTTTAGAGATATATGTTTTGTATATGAGTGTGGTTGAGAGATTACAGAGTTTGTGCTGCAAGTATCGTCTATATTCTTGTGAGTTTGTGGTGTTGTAAACTAATAGTCTTTGAGCTATAATTTGTTGCACGGATTATTTAAGTGAAATCATCATGGAAAGTGGCAAAAGACTTTGTGCTCCTATGGATTGTCTAGTTACTCTTATGTGTTGGTATCTTTCCTATTATTCTTTCATCTAATGGAATTACATATTGGTTATTATTGCTACAATTGGTATTATTTAGTTCCTTAGTCACTGTAATCGTCAAGTTCTTTATTGTAATTTGTTTCTCTTATTCTGAAAAAAGAGAATATGTTAATGGAAACACCCTCCTAGATAATTGTAGTGTAAATATGCATAGTTTAATCATTAGTTGATTTAAATACCAATAAGAAGGGAGCCTCCCCTTTCTAAGAGGAGAGATTTAATCTCATCATGTTGTGGTTGATGTAACCATTTTGTCGTCATTTAGTTGAGAACAAAATATTCACCCAACACAAAGCAAACAACAATTGAGTATTCCGATATCTTTACTAGCTTCTTAACCAATGCTTCCTCAAGCACCTCATTTATGACATAAAGTTAGTCAAGATTATAATCTTGTTGAGCAGCTTTGTGCTAGTCCTACTAAGATTTCTCTTTGGTCCAAACATATACAAACTTTGGCTACATACCATGGAATGCTCCATGAAGCTTTACAAAAGGTGATTGTACCAACTATTGTTAAGACAAATGATGTAGAAGCTCTCTTAGATTGTATGCATGCGACTAAAATAGGCATTCTATTTCAACAACATGAGTTTCCTTCTATTGAAGTTCAAAATCAGTACGATCCTTTGATTATATTCATTACAATAAACAAGAAATTGATCATGCATGTTATGATTGATAATGGATTGACTCTTAATGTTTGTGGTATTAATTTGTTACATAAGATTAAGGTTGATACCTCTTTGATTAAGCTGGATAGAATAAGCATTTGTGGCTTTGATAATGTTGGAGGATAGTTTATAGGCACTATAACTTTACCTGTACAAGTTGGGCTTGTGACTTTATGCACCTTGATTCATGTCAAGCCTAGTTCCTTATCCTACAATATGATTCTTGGTAGACCTTGGATTCATGCATTAGGGGCAGTTCCATCTACACTTCATCGTTCAATCAAGTTTATTTATAAAGATAAAATTCATACTATCAAAGCTAGTCCTGAACTAGATAATTGTTTACAAATTGAATTACAAAAGCAAGTTGTTCATCATAAGATTTTAAATAATTTGAAAGTTGATCCATCAACTCCTCCTATCATAGAGAATGTTGTGAAAAATTCTAAACAATCAAATGCATTCCTTGGTGATGATTAGGGTTCATTAGATTTTACTCCTACTTCTATAGGAGAATATAAACCTAGAACAACTCTAATTCAGAAGAATCAAATGGTGCATCGATTTCATCAAAAGAATATATGGAGATACCTAAAGAACCTAAGATTTCCTTAGTAACAAACATAGACAACACTCTTACACTACAGATTATGAGACCTATGAGGCTCCACCTTCTTCTAGAGAGATGGCCTCTCTTTATGGTTGAGGATTTCAAATCCTTTATAAGAATTGTGACTATGTAGGTAATGGTTGCAATATTAATCAACAAGGAATTCAAGTACCTATAAAATCTTCTTCACAACACCACTCAAGTGGCATTGGATATAATCCTTTCAAGGAAACCAAAGCCCGTAGATGGCCTAATCCTAATGTAAACACAATATCAACAATCAATTTGATTTATCTTGAGATGATAGACATAAAATGTCTTCCAGGACATATGCCTTTAGATATGTTTTCAACAGATGAAGCAATAATGGAATTCTTGGGAGCTTATGACAATCTTCCTCGTTATCATCATAAATGTGGATTACCCTATCATTTAAATAAAGATGTATATTTTGGAAAATCCACTTGTTTAGTAAACACTACTCTAAATTCTAATGAATAATCTAAAGAACTCCCATAATCACCCAACCTCCCAGACAATAGTACTTTGCTTAATGCAAAGATGGTTGATGTCTTCAT
Source organism: Cunninghamia lanceolata (assembly GCA_027924645.1). Classification (NCBI taxonomy): domain Eukaryota; kingdom Viridiplantae; phylum Streptophyta; class Pinopsida; order Cupressales; family Cupressaceae; genus Cunninghamia; species Cunninghamia lanceolata. The sequence goes on from BSBN01000693.1 coordinate 7,516,252, forward strand.
GGAGAAAGATAAAACTAAAAAGGTTATCCCTATAAGTGATTGTTTAAGTATAGAAGAAAAAATAGATATGACTAAGCTTTTACCTAAATTTTTAGATTTATTTTCTTGTAATTATTCATATATGCAAGGTATTGATCCTCAGATAGTAACACTTAACATTGTATTACAACTAGAAGCTAATCCGTCTAAAAAAGATCTGTAAGATGAATCCTAAGGTTGTAATGTTAGTTAAGGCTGAGATAGAAAAGTTGTTACAAGCCAATTTTATCTACCCTATTGATTACTAACCTTGGATTTCAAATATTGTGGCTATCACTAGACCTAATGGTTATATTTAGATGTGTACTGATTTTAGGGATCTAAATCTTGCTTCTTTGAAAGACGATTTCCCTTGCCAAACATTGTTATGATCATTGAGTCAATAGCTAGCCATGAATTACTTTCCTTCATGGATGGTTTTTTGGGATATAATTAGCTTTTCATCAATCCTCTAGATCAATACAAAACAACTTTAATAATGCCTCGGGGTACATTTTGTTAGGTGCTCATTCCATTTGGATTAAAGAATGCTAGAACAACTTACCAACGAGCTATGACCCTTATTAAATTTTGATGAATGGTTCTCTCATATATTCAATTATTTGCATGATGTCACCATTCCTAACTCAAAATCTAAGAATGCATGAGTTCACCTACACAAACTAGTGGCATGTTATATAATTCTATCTAATGTATTATATAGATGAAGCTATAATGGTGTTCTTCTTCGATGTCTTAGTAATTCAGAGATCCTGATAGCTTTAGAAGAAGCTCACTTTGGTGCTTGTGGAGGGCACTTTGGAGGAAAATCATTAGTACAAAAGCTATTGCATATGGGATATTATTGGCAGCACATGGAACAAGATTCCTTTGCATATGCCAAGAAATGTCCGCAATGTTAACAACATAAATAGTTAATCTGAGCACCTACCCAGGAACTTCGTGCCCAAGATTCACCTTGGGCATTTTCTATCTGGGGCTTGGATCTAATTGCAAAAATCTCTCCACCTTCTCAAGGCTATACTTACATTATTAGTGCTATTGATTACTTTATGAAGTGGGTTGAAGTTGTTCCGCTTTGATCCACAATTGCTGAAGTAATTGGTCATTTTATATAGGATAACATCATATTTTGATTTGGTATACCTTCCTCCTTAGTTTCTAATAATGTTACTCCATTTAAGAACAAGGACATGAAGAAATTTCTTCAAAAATATCATATTCAACATTGATTGTTTATGCCTTACTATCCTCAATCAAACAACCAAGAAAAGGTTTGAAATAAAGTTATTGGATAAATTTTATGAAAAACTGTTAATGCACATCGAAAAGATTGGCATACTCAACTATCTTATGCATTGTGGGCTTATAGAAAAAGTATTCGTATGACTATGGAACTACATTGTATAATCTTGTTTATGGTATCGACGCGATAATGCCTCTAGAGTTAGAAATTCCTTCATTGCGAGTTTCCCTAAAGGACATTATTGATGATGATATAGAATGAGACAAGAGATTACAAGAACTTGAGATGCTTGATGAATAGTGTATCAATGCTCTCAAGCACCTAAAATCCCATCAAAAGAGAATCCAATGATCATACAATGAGCATGTTATACATCATTCATTCGACATTGGAGATTTAGTACTATATGAGAATCAACGTAATGTCAATGCACCTCCTGGACAAAAAGGAAAGTTCATCCCTAACTGGCTTGGACTATATGTTGTTATTGAAGACTTTGGATCAGGAGTGTATAAATTAGCTGATGAACAAGTATGCTATTTTAAGAACCTATTAATGTGGTACATCTCAAGAAATTATATGCTTAAGATTGTATGTTAGATGTTGCTTCATAAAGCAAATTTATTAGTTAGTTTAGCTTCAATTTTGACAAGATAGATTATTTTGTCTTAATTCATTTAACATAACATCTTTTTTAGTTAATCATTGTTGTATCTTGTTTAAACATGCTTTATTAAGATCACCTTTGTATTAATTGAATATAGCATAGTATTTTAGTTATGTGTGAAAATTTATTAATCATTGTGGATTTTTACTATATGTTCTACAAAGAATTGTTTAGTATGTATCACATTATCATTAATTACATTTCCACATAAGCATTGACATTTATCACTAGTTGTATTTTATTTAAATCACACATGTTAAATATATGACATTACAAATATCAATAGAAAACATCATATATATATAAACATCAATTTGAATATACATCAGAGTCAACTATCCCGTACATCAAAATGGGATGTTGTAGCACATAAGATACATCATATAATAGAACCTCAATCACTAGTTCCCTCAGGACCTGGTGGTGTGCATATGATGGAGGGATACCACATGTGGCCATGGACCATGAGTGACTCCTAAAGGTACTTCATGACCCTAGACCCCTGAGCTCACCTCTCAAACCCAACACCTCACTCTGCAAATTGACACATGTCTGATAGTACTGATCTCACTCTATCTGAGGCTTGTCTCTCTCAGCTTTCACATGATGTAACTCATGAAGTAAGACCTCAGCCATTAAAGGGTCTCTCTCAGATGAAGGCACTACTACAACCCTATCTCGTAGCACTTGTAGCTCTGCCTCCACATGCTCGGCTCTCTGGATAGCCTGATCTGAAGTGGACTCCTTAGCCACTCTAATACTCATAAATAGCATAAATATCTCTACATGCTGCCCTACAGAGTGCTATGGAAAATATCCCATCTACACTTGCTACTCAACCATATTAGCATGAACTATCTCTTCTATGACAAGACTCACAAAATTGTTCCATGCATTTGTACCAATTGTAAAAAAAAAGACAAAATCGATATCAATATCTCATATATACATCATAAGTAATCATGAAAGCACTACATCAACATAATAATGTCTCACCTGGATCTCCATATCACCCAATGGATCTAGAACTATTGTTGGTATAATAGGATTTGCAGCCAGCTCTGTAGCTAGGAGCATACAACTACTCATCCCCCTACTTGAAATGGTTTGATCTCCTAACACTAGTAGGGGCTGGACCACGAGCTCTCAACCATGGCCTTGACTTCACTATCTACCTCCTGCTGATCCCATTGTGGTCTCACTTTGAAGGCTTACTATGTTGGGATCTCCTCCTCATCACCATCATCATCCTCATCCTCATCAAGATCATAGTAGCCAATGAAATCACTAATGTCACCCTCTACTTCTGTGTCATCCACATGACCGACCCATGGTTGAGGATCGCCTATGGGGTGACTAGGAGGGAAGACAGGAGTGGGTTGTGCTATCTACCACTAGGTCTAAAATGCTTGAGTGACTCTGATGTCATCTACATTAGATAGAGGCTTTGCATCCTCTATACAATCATCATCACTCACTACTATATCAGCCACCATCAGTCGTGGGGAGGAATTCACCCTAACTATGTTGTGTACTGAGTAGGCATAGCTTGGACACATCATAGGAACATCCTGTCTATATCCAAACTGTCACGCTACTCTATCAAAGTAAAACCACACAACTATGTGATTGAGGTGACTAGCCATCAATTGATCCCTCTACATCTTGGCTAGTTGTCTATGATGACTCGTCCATAGTCTGTGACCACGATATGGTCTCCAAACAATGTCATTGCACTGCAACCTATCAAATATCACTCTCTGATATAAAATATCACCATGTCTCCAACATTTGATGAGTGGATAAGCATGTTCACATGGATAGATCCAGATCGGCTCTATGGGGAACCTATAGGTCATGTGTACTTGATATGCCTGAATGCCCAGACCTATAGCAGGCTACACACCATCAAGCTATGTGACTCATAATGGACATACCATCCCAAACCACGGTAAAGGTATGCAAGAATATTGTGCCCCCATGTGTACACTATCCTATGTTGCTCCATCAATCTGATAGTATGAACATGGCTTATGTGATGATGAGTGCATCATCCATCCTATGTGACCACTAAGGTTACAGTAGCGATCATGATCCTCTGTACCAAGGGAATGTCAACACATCCCTGCTTTAACAATTGGATCTAGATGTGTCCTCACTTTTCTTGAGTGACAGTACGACCTAAGCAATATAAGTAGCTCTCTTAAGTGTACTTAGTTGAGAGACACTCTAGGATCCTCATTATCTCTCCTTAGACAAAAAGTCATAGAATGTGGTAGACATCCTCCAAGATAATTGTCATCTCACCTATGGGTAGATGGAATGTAGATGTATCACATTCCACCTCTCCATAAGTGCCATCAACATGCTATAGTGGAATCTCATCATGGGCATGATGAACACCCACCAAAGACCCACTTCCTGCAAGAATCCCCTCTCCTCATCTGACATAGTGCTAGTGTGGTCTAAAAGTAGCATCATCAGGCGACCGCCTATTCTCTCTCATGTCTTGGGAATGTCCTACAGGTCAAAAATTAAAAATTAAATTAGTTCACTTTATCAAATCATCAAGAAACATCTACAATATCATGTTGTTCCCTATCCTTGAGGCCCTTGTCCTTCCTAGACTTGGGCACCCCAGGAGGACCTAGGTGTCCAGAGAGGACACAAGTGACCTGAATGGACTTGGGTGCCCTGGTTGGGAAACCCTATCCAAAAAGGTCTACTTGGCATGCAAAACAAGGAATATAAAAAAATGAGAAAGAATGACAATAGAGGAGATCGTAAGACCCTACCTCTACCATGATACGTCGCTCTGCAACTTAGGCTATGAGCATCGCCAATCATGGAAGCTTGTATGGATGTTGAGTTGGAATGGCTAGTCTCTTTCTCCTTCTCCTTCTCTTTTCTACACAATGAAAATAATAATGAATGGTAAAAAGTGAAAACTCCCTTTATATATAGTAAATGGATGAGAATTCCTATCACTATCTAGGTGCAATATTGAACAACTTTACTCATATGCCTCTATCTTGGGCTACTGAACTCAGATTTGCATGTTGTTTGTTGCATTGGAATTCTGGTTCTACCCTTCATCTAACCAAATACTTTGTGCTTTGGTGTCATTTGAAAAAATGACCTTCACTATACATTTCTCATCAACTTTCCCTGAAATATGTGTGTGTAGATAACCACCTCACTTCTCCTTTCCAGACTAAGCAAGCAAAAACAAGGGGGGCATATATCTCCCTCATCATGTCTCATCACTCAACCCCTTAGTGTTTATGATTAACCTACTTGTGTGGTGGTTGCAGGTTGATTTGATTTTGACTATTTGATAAAGTGTTCCTTTGCAGGATGTAGTTCCTAACTTTGTGGTCTTGTAGGATTATAGACTAGAGGATTCTTCCTCTCACATGCTAACACTTCAACTTCCTCTATAGTATCCTTTTGGGTATCCTTTTCATGATTTATGTATTTACATTCATTTAGTTGCATATGCATGTAGTTTCATATGGCCACTAAAGTGGGGTTAAATGTTATGTCAAAAATTGTCTTCCTGCATGGAATGGCACAATTTTGCATATGTTAGTTCCTCTCCTTTGGTGTCCTCTTTCTCTTTTTGTTTCTTACCTACATGAACCCTGATTGACCTATATCTAACTAAAGAAATGTTGTATTTTGGAGCAACTGATGACTAAACCTAAGAACTGACTTTGGATTTTGGACATCCTAGACCTCCTAAATGTAGACCTAAGGGAAAAATTATGCCTGGGCATGGGTGCTCGCACCCCTATCCTACCCTATTTTTTTGGGTTTTGAATTTTGGTGAGGTGTTAGCTCCCACCATGCACCTCAGGATTCTGATTTCAAATTTCAATTTTCATGTGATGTCAACATGTTATTTCAAATATTTGAATTTATAAGGTTAGGTATTTAAAGACAATTGAAAATAATTTTATCACATACAATCTGCATGCAAGCTTCCTATGCCAAAACTCTGCCATTTTTTCCATTGAAGATCAAAAAATTGTTGAAGCTCTTTGAAGATATTGATATTTTCTATCATGGAGATATTTGATGGAGATTAGGAATCAAGATCTTGAGACTATCTTTCTCTTCCTAGGGTTTTTTCCAAACCCTTTGTACGATCGAGAGAAGGGTTGAAGCCTCCAACTTCAGCTTGGGAATCCTCCATGAATACAGCTACCTTGCCTTCTTGTTCTATAAGTCTTCATTTTAATCATCTCCTTAAGGTGATGTTATTGTTGTTTCCTTGTGTGAAACAATGTGTTCATCTTTCCTTGATGCTTGAGTCATGTAGGGTTTTGTATTTTCTGCATACACATATGATATATGAGCATGTGTATTTGCAGATCTTTATCATTTACTATTGTTGAGGTAGAAATACCAAATATAGGGCTTGATTGACATAAGATCCTATATAGCCACAACCATCTTTCTCCTCCTTTCATATGTGTAGGTCATATTCAAAGAGATCAGGTGGAAAGGAGTGATAGAAAGACAAATATTGCTAATATAGTCATCGTAGAACTTTGAATTTTGGTGTTGTAAAATATTTGGGACAAAAGAGTGGGTACCCTCATCTAACTGGGCATTTATTTTTGGATCTGGGAACCTCAGAGGACTCTCTAATACCTGATACAAAAAATTTCACTCATCATAAACTTTTAGGATAAAAGAATAGGCACCCATGTCTGATAGACTCTCATTTTCTAGGTACAAACTCTCTGTGATCTTTGCTCTATGTTTTTGTAATTTATTTGTCAATAAATGTGTCAAAAATTAGTTTTTTTACAATATAATTGATAATTAGGGTTTCATGCTTTATGAATGTCATAAGCTTGTGAAAACCTAATCAAAGAATCCATTCAGCCATAGCTAGCATAAAGGAAGCCTGGGAATTAGTAGCTTGACCCTTCATGAGAGCAAGATCGGTTCCTACTTCCCTAAGTTTAGTGAGTGAAAGAGGGACTTGATTTGGTTTAGACAAACTATCATTATCCCACTTTTTCCACCAAACACTATTCTCCATGAAATTTGTATCTGACTATAAAAGTGAGTGTCTGGTCTACTAATTACATATCATATTTTGTCTCATGCTCTATTCTAGTAAATAAGAGAATAATGAAGTAAATCTATAAAGAATTGGAGTTAGCTTCATATGACATAAGAACAATAGACTCCTCCAAAAATAAATTACAAAACTCAATTATATATTGTGTGAAAATCATTCTTACATGTAGACAAAGGAACATCTTACCTGAAAAAATAAGAGGCATAGCTAAATCAAGTAGTAATCCATAGGGCTAAACCACAAAGGGAAACTTTAGAAAATCAAAATCCCAATCTAGTTGGATCATCAAAATCATTGTGATAATATAATGGAATAAGAATTTTTGTTTATAAATGATATTGTTGAAACACCTAAATGAGAAATATACGTTTGTCTCTTGTCTAACTTTAGATAAATGTGATCAAAATTATTAAATATTGATAGATAGAAACTTTAAAGAGTATTTCTTTCACAAATTTATGGTGAATTTAAGACCATTAGACATGGTAGGCATGACATGGTATTGAAAATTATTAAAAATTAATAGGAGAAGCAATATAACATGAATATCATAAGAGAAGATTACTTATTTCATTTAACAATGGATGATTAGATTATAAAGATTCAAAGAAGAACAACAAACTAACTTGTTTCACACCTTTTAGAGCTCTACTCTAACAAATTTCCAAAAATGATCCCTACTCTAACAAACTACCATTGAAACTAAAATTATCACTTGTTTCACTCTTCAAATTCATGACATTAGAGTAGCACACTAGCACACATGGATGTTGGATGTGTATTTATCTCCAACTCCTTCCCTACAACAAAACATCCACTAAACTATCAAATGAGCATACCATTTCCCCTTTTGAAACCCCAAGAAACTCTCTTCCCCCTGTTACAAATATGTGCCTAATCGGTGTTGTCATTGATGTCAACATATTCTTGTTGCCATTGGTGTCAATTGTATCCTATCTTGATGCCTGACTAGAAGACTGGAATGTTGAGGATATTGAGAAAATTAATAAAGATCAATGGATGTAGATCATACAGCAGTATAGAGGATTATGTATAGTATCTCCAGTCAGGATTTGAGAGGTTCACATGAATTTTTGAAGAAACTATGTCCATATGAGTAGAACCAATTTTGTAGTATTCAGAAGAGACAGAGCAATAGAGAAGTGGTCTAGATTGTTTCAGACATGCCAAATAATGATATGTGGATCTAGAGGCAGTTTTGGGAAGTTAGTGTGTATCATCCATTCAAGTGGTTCGTGGTTTGGAGGTCTGCAAGCAAACTTTCTAAGATGACAGTCATGGAAGATAGTATTCTTGAGGTTTCGAATGAAGAAGCAAGTGATTCTAAGGATTTGGAGGAGTGTTGATGTTTTGTTAAATTTTTTGTGCTTGTGGAGGTCTTTGGATTGTGTGACTACTATGTTGGAGGTTTGCATTGAAGTTTGAGCCTATTGGTGTTGCTGTTCCTCCCAGTCCTTGCCAACCGGATGATTCAAGCATATTGTGGATGTTCCAGAAGCAATTCTTTGGAGTGTGGCATGTTGTTGAAAGAAGATTCAAGTCTTATCTATGTTTGGCAAATAGCTTAGTGATTCACTTTAAGTAAGATGTTTGGTGTGCCGACCTTGATGTTATTCCAAGGTTGATGAAGCATATAAAGGAGTGTAGTTGAGTTGTGGAAAATTATCCTTGAGTGAAAATAATAAATCTAAAGGAAGGATTAGGAGTAGAACAAAGAACAAGAGGACTAGAAGAACAAAAGAAGAATAGAGTGAAGAGTTAGTGAAGAAGAGTTTGGAAACAGAACAAAATTTTTATGAGCATTCAATGAAACTGAACCAAGCGTGAAGTAGATGCTATTTCTCAGTTAATTCTTTCTGTGTTAAACATAAATTTCTTGTAGGAAGTGAGCCTCTCTTTTGAACAGTGAGCTCTGGGCAGTGAGCCCGAAGGCAAGTGCCTTGCCATTCTTTTTAAGTACTTTTAACAAGGTACAAATCTTGTGGTCTAACACCCACCATGGTTTTTCCCTTAACCGGGTTTCCACGACAAAAATCTTGGTGTCAAATGTGTTGATTATGTTTCTACTTATGTGATGTTGTTTCATACTTTAATGTTTACATCATTAATCAATTTGCAAATTGTGAAAGAAGATTAAAAAGAAGAAAAGGGTAAATTTTGGGACAACTGATTCACCCCCCCTCTCAGTTGTCTGGTCTAATTCCAACAATTGGTATCAGAGTTGGTTCCTCTAAAAGAAGCTTGACTGCTTAAGGAGATCCAAGATGTCGACCTACAAGAAGGACAATTCGAGATTTGATGGAACAAATTACTCTGTTTGGAAGGATCGCATGGAGTGCCATTTGCAATGCATGGGTAGTGCTTATTGGGTGATACGTAAAGATGAGTATATTCCTCTAAAGAATCCTACAACTCTAGATGAAGTCAAAAATGTTGAAAACAACCTTCGAGCTAAAGAAGCCTTGTTGAGTGCCCTGACTGATTCAGAAATGACAAATGTCTTTGGACTAAAAACTACTCATCAAATCTGGAAGAAGTTGGAGAATCTTTATGAAGGTAATGAATATGTCAAATGTGCCAAGCTACAAAGTCCGAGAGGAAAATTTGAAAATCTGAGGATGAGTGAAGATGAAAACATCACAATCTACATGCAAAAGATAAATGAACTTGTGTGTGGTATCAGGTGTGCTGGTGGAACTTTCGATGAATCAAAGATTGTGGAAAAAGTGCTCAGATCTTTACTTGATTCATACAAACATAAAGTTTCTACTATAGAGGAGATCAAGATTGTCTCAAAAGTTAAAAGAGCTCAGCTAATTGGCAAAATTTCAGCTTTTAAATTAACTGAGTTTGGTGATTCTCTTCCTAAGTCTGAATCTGCATTCAAAGCTAGTGTTCATGGGAAGAAAAGATATGATCCAGGTGAAAGTTCTTTAGGAAGATCAAACAGATTTGCTAAGGCAAGGAAGGATCTTGAAGATGATGAAATTGAGTCTATAGAACTTGAAGCTCTTATTGCCAGAAGAATGCCAAGAGGATCCAGTAAGTATGAAGGAAAGTTGTCATTCAAATGTTTTGCTTGTAATAAGATTGGTCATTATGCCTTAAGATGTCCAAAAAAAATTTCAAAGACAAACCCTAACAGATATAAAAGTTAGAAGAATTGTTACTATGTTCAAGAAGCTAGAGAAGGAGTCACAAATGGTGAATCTGATCATGGAGAAAATGAGTGGGTGTTCATTGCTATCAAAGAAGAAAATCCAGTGTCTACTGAATTTGCTAGTTGTACAAATGTGGAAAGTGCCTTGGATTCTTAAGTTGTTGATGAATGGGTGATTGATAGTGGATGTTCTCATCATATGACTGGGGATAAAAGTAAGTTTGTAAGCTTTGAAAAATATGAAGGTGGATTTGTGAAATTTGGAGACAACTCAGCTAGTAGAATCCATGTTAGAGGATCCATCTCTTTTGATGGTAAGAATAACACTAATGATGTTCTATATGTGGAAGGACTAAAGCATACTCTTCTTAGTGTTGGATAGTTGGTTGAAAAGGGTTATGATCTCACATTCAAGGATGGGAAATGCATAATCTTGGAAAGCTTTGGAACTGAAATTGCATCTGGTACTCAAACTAGAGGTAACATCTTTCATTTAAGTAGTTTTGGTAAAAGTTGATTGATTTCTCATGTGGATCAGAGTTGGATCTGGCATAGGAGAATGTGTCATGTGAATTTTGATAACATTATTAAGATAAGTTCCACTTAGGTTGTAAGAGATCTTCCAAGACTTGTGAAACCTACTGATAGCATGTGTAGAGAATGTCAACTAGGTAAATAGAATCAAATTTCATTAAAGAGTAAAGAACAATCATTAAGTGGATTGTTGGAACTTGTGCATATTGATCTTTCTAGTCCTGCTAGAATTAAAAGTATATAAGGAGAGATATTTCATGTTGCTGATTGTTGATTACTCTTGGATGATGTGGGTAACCTTCTTGAAAGAAAAATTAGAAGCTCTTGACAAATTCTGTGTTCAAGGTCATGGTGGAGAATGAGATTGGTGTGAAGATAAAGTTTTTGAGATCTGACAGAGGTGGATAATTTACCTCCAATGAGTTTGATTCATTTTGTGAGAAGCAAGGAATAAAAGGCAGTTATCTGCTCCTAGAACTCTTCAGCAAAATGGAGTTGTGGAAAGAAAGAACCAGACCATTCAAGAAGCTTCTAGGACCATGATAATGGAAGTAAATGTTCCACAAGTCTATTGGAGAGAAGATGAGTACTGTTGTCTACACTCTTAACTGGTTGCAGATCAAAGGTAATTCTGGTAAGACCCCTTATGAACTATGGTTTGGTCATGCACCTACTGTAAAGTATTTCAGAGTTTTTGGTAGTAAGTGCTATATCAAAAGAGAAGAGAATCTAGGGAATTTTGAAGCAAGAAGAATGAAGGGATATTTTTAGGTTACTCTACTCAAAGCAACGCATACCGGTGCTTTAACAAAAGATTGAAAAAGATTGTTGAAAGTGCAAATGTTAGAGTTGATGAGGGCAAAGAAAGACATTCCATGTCTTGTGGATATGAATCAGATGATCAAGATGAAAGTCAAAATCAAGGAAGACAGGTTCAAACTCAGACACATAATCAATTTGATCTAGAAAATCTAGAGGATAATGCAGAAGTTAAGGAACAAGTTGAAGAAATAGAAATTCAAGCAATTCCCAAAACTCCCAAGTATGTAAGACTGAACTGTTGCAAGTATGAGGTGAACCAGTGTTGTCATTGATGTCAACATAATCATATTACATTGACAAGAAGGATTGGATGAGCTGTGTGTTGAGGATATTGAGAAAATTAGCCTCAGTCAGGAACAGTGAAGAACAGTGATAAGAAGAAGGCAAATATATTGGATAGGTTGAGAACCGGAGGATGCGGATTAAAGGGTTTGCAGATATGAGTCTTGAGATGCTTCAGTCAAGTTTTCAGAGGTCCGCATAAAGACCTGTAGAAGTTATGGCTGTCTGTGTGGAACCGGTTCCGGTAAGTGGTTAGAGGTGACAGAGGATCACAGAAAGGTCCGGTGAGGTCCGGAATTGTACAATTCTAATCTGCGGATTGGAAAGAGTGTTTGGGATGTCCTTGTGATGTGCCATCTCGAGTTGTGTATGATTTGGAGGTCCGGAAGTACCTCTTGCATTATGACAGTGGCGACAGACTGTGTTCTTGAAGTTCCAGATAAGAAGGATAAGAGATTTCAGTAAGTAAAGGAAATGCGGACGTACCTAGTCATTCAGATAGGCTTCTGAAGGTTCTTGGATCATGTTGAGGTTGTGTTGTTGGTCCGCATTGATAATGTATGATTTGAAGGTCCGGAAGCACCTTCTACAGTGGCGACAGACTATGTTCTTGAAGTTTCGGATGAGGAAGACAAGAGATTCCAGCAAGTATAGGACGTGCGGATGTATCCGGTCTTTCAGGCAGGCTTGTGAAGTTTTCTGGATCGTGTTGAGGATGTGTTGCTGATCCGCATTGATAGTAGAGCCCGGAATTGAAGTTATTCTTCCAGAAGAAGTTCTTGCTCTGTTTAGCCGACCGGATGAGCTGTTCATCCTGCGAATGTTCTTGTGGTGGCCGACCGGATGTGTTATTCATCTTGCGGATACTCTCGTGGTTGTTTGCCGACTTAGATGTTTGTTCCTAAGTCGATGTCTTGTATAAATAACGGTTTGTGAGTTCATTTCAAAGTGTGATGAGTGTATGAGTGTGGTATAGCGAAGAAAGGTGCGAAAGACAGAGCAGAGGTTTTTGAGCTTAATTGGAACTGATCCGGACATGGTAAAGATGTCATTCTCCAGTTCAAGACTGTGATTTTTATCACTTTGTAGACAGTGTGTCTCCTTGTAGGCAGTGGGCCTCTTTGTGAGCAGTGTGCTCGGGCAGTGAGCCCTTATTAGCATGTGCCATTCATTTTTTCTTTATTCTTCCAACAGAGAATAATTCTTGGGTTAATCACCCCGTGGTTTTTCCCTTAACCGGGTTTTCCACGTCAAAATCTTGGTGTTCAATGTGTTGATGCTTATCTGCTCTTGTGTTTATGTATTATGCTTTCATGGATGATTATTTGATATGCTGCTAACTAAACAACAAAGAATCAAGTGTTTGAAAGAAGAAGAAGTTTTATACAACTGATTCACCCCCCCCTCTCAGTTGTATGCCCTAGATCCAACAATTGGTATCAGAGCCAAGTTCCTCTGATAGGAGCTTAACCGCTTGAGGTGATCCAGGATGTCATCATACAAGAAGGATAGTCCGAAGTTCGATGGAACCAACTTCACTCTCTGGAAAGGTCGCATGAAATGTCACCTGGAATGTATGGGAAAAGCATACTTGGCTATGGTTTCAAAACCATATGTACCTCCACAAGGTGGTCCGACAACTCTGAATGAAATCACAGAAGCTGAAAACAATCTGCGGACCAAGGAAGCTCTTCTAAGCGCATTGAATGACTCAGATCTCTCGAATGTTATTGACCTACCAACTGCATATGAGATCCTGACTAAACTGGAACTTCTGTATGAAGGAGATGAGTTTGTCAAAAGTGCAAGGTTGCAAAGTCTGAAAGGGAAATTTGAAAGATTGAAAATGAGAGATGATGAAAACATCACCACCTTTATGCCAAGAGTGAATGAGCTGGTATGTGGAATCAGAAATGCTGGTGGAACTTTAGATGAAAATGAGATTGTCTGCAAAATCTTAAGATCCCTTCCTGCTGCCTACAAAATCAAGGTTGCTGCCATTGATGAATTCAGAGCCCACACAACTGTCACAAGAGAACAACTGGCTGGCAAACTAGCTGCATTTGAAATGACCGAGTTTGGAGATGATCCTCCCAAGACTGAATTTGCTTTCAAAGCCAGTGCCTATGTGAAAGGCAAACAGAGATTTGATCCGGGTGAAAACTCATCAAGGAAAATGTCATGGTATGATCAAGCAAGAAGAGACATGGAAGAAGAAGAAGCAGAAACAGCTCAACTTGAAGCCCTCATTGCAAAGAGACTGCCAAGAGGATCCGGTAAGTATGAAGGAAAACTACCCTTTAAGTGTTTCAACTGCAATAAGATTGGTCATTTTGCTTCAAGATGTCCGGAGAGATCTGCAAGATCTAATACTCACAGACAAAGGTTTCAAAAGAATTGCTATTATGTTCATGAAGAAGATGACAATGAAGGAGTAACAGATGATGAATCAGAACTAGGAAGCAAATCCGGAAATGAGTGGGTGTTTATAGCCATCAAGGAAGAAGATTCAATACTCTCTGAATCTGTCAATCACAAAGTTGTTGAAAAAGCCTTGGCTGCTCAAGTGGAAGAAAAGGATGATTGGGTTATTGACAGTGGATGCTCTCACCATATGACTGGTGACAAGAATAAGTTCCTGAATTTGGAAAGGTATGAAGGAGGAATGGTAAAGTTTGGTGACAATTCAGCTGGCAGAATCAGAGGCAGGGGAACTATCTCCTTTGATGGAAGAAGCAAAACAAGTAACGTACTATATGTTGAAGGATTAAAGCACAATCTTCTCAGTGTTGGTCAGTTAGTGGACAAGGGTTATGATCTCCGGTTCAAGAATGGAAAATGCAGAATCTTTACAAGCTCCGGAACTGAAATTGCATCCGGTACTCAGACAAAAGGTAATATCTTTCATCTGGTTGGTTCAAACAAAAGTTGTTTGTTTGCTCAAATTGATCAGAGTTGGTTATGGCATAGAAGAATGTGTCATGTAAATTTTGATAACATCATCAAGATAAGCAATACTCAGGCGGTAAGAGATCTTCCAAAATTGATGAAACCTACAAATAGTTTGTGCAAAGAATGCCAGCTAGGTAAACAAAGCAGAGTCTCTTTCAAAAGCAAAGATTAGTCTTCTACCGGATTGTTGGAATTAGTACATACTAATCTCTGTGGTCCGACAAGAATCAAGAGTCTGCAAGGTGATAGATATTTCATGTTGTTAATTGATGATCATTCCAGGATGATGTGGGTTACCTTTCTAAAAGAAAAATCAGAAGCATTTGAGAAGTTCAAAATCTTCAAAGCTATGGTAGAGAATCAAACCGGATTGAAACTAAAGTGTCTAAGGTCTGATAGAGGTGGTGAATTTACATCTGGTGAGTTCATTGACTTTTGTGAGAAGCAGGGTATAAGGAGACAGTTGTCTGCTCCTAAGACTCCACAGCAGAATGGAGTAGTTGAGAGAAAGAACCGGACCATCCAGGAAGCTGCCAGGACAATGATGTTGGAAGCAAATGTTCCTCAAATGTTTTGGAAGGAAGCTATCAGCACTGCAGTCTACACTCTCAATCGAGTTCAAATCAGAAACAACACCGGTAAGACCCCCTATGAACTCTGGTTTGGCATCACTCCTACTGTGAAATATTTCAGAGTATTTGGAAGCAAGTGTTATATTAA
Organism: Cunninghamia lanceolata; assembly: GCA_027924645.1. NCBI lineage: Eukaryota > Viridiplantae > Streptophyta > Pinopsida > Cupressales > Cupressaceae > Cunninghamia > Cunninghamia lanceolata. The sequence goes on from BSBN01000693.1 coordinate 7,531,793, forward strand.
AAGAGATGAAGATCTAGGAAAGTTTGATGCTAGAAGTGATGAAGGAATTTTCTTGGGTTACTCCACTCAAAGCAAAGCATACCGGTGTTACAATAACATATTGAGGAAAATGATAGAAAGCACCAATGTAAAGGTTGATGAAGGAATTGAGAAGCCTTCAAGATTTTATGAGTTTGATGAAGATGACCAAGATAGTATTCAAGGACCTCAATCCTCTCCGGTGAGACAGAGTCAGCCTGATCCGGTAAATCAGGAAGAAGAGATAGGTCTGAATGAGCCTGATCAAGAAGCAGCAGTGCAGGATACTCCCAAAATTCCAAGGTATGTAAAACTGAACCACTCTGAAGATCAAATCATAGGTGACAGAAGCAAAGGTGTACAAACTAGAAGGAATGTTGCTCAAAATCAGAATTAATGTTGTCTGATTTCAAAGATTGAACCTAAAACAATAAATCAAGCCTGCAATGATGAAAACTGGACCAAAGAAATGGAAGATGAATTGATGCAAATTGAGAAAAATCATACTTGGGATCTTGTTCCCAGACCTAGAGACAGGAATGTAATTGGAACCAAGTGGGTCTTCCGGAACAAACTAAATGAAGCCGGTGAAGTAATCAGAAACAAAGCTAGATTGGTCTGCAAAGGCTACTCTCAAATAGAAGGAATTGACTTTGAAGAGACTTTTGCCCCGGTGGCAAGAATTGAAGCAGTCAGATTACTTCTTGCATTTGCTGCCTTCAAAGACTTCAAGGTATATCAGATGGATGTCAAGTCTGCCTTCCTAAATGGTGATCTGGAAGAAGAAGTCTACATTGAACAACCGGATGGTTTTCAATTGTCTGATAATGATGATATGGTCTGCAAGTTGAAGAAAGCCTTGTATGGATTGAAGCAAGCCCCAAGAGCATGGTATGAAAGGTTGGATAAGCACCTTGTGCAGATTGGATTCAACAAAGGTACTGCTGACAGTAACTTATATTTCAAAATTGATCATGAAAATATTTTAATTGTTGAAGTATTTGTGGATGATATCATTTTTGGAGGAAGAGATAGTATGTGCAAAACTTTTGCAAATCAGATGAAAAGTGAGTTTGAAATGTCTATGCTTGGTGAAATGAATTTCTTCTTGGGTCTGCAAATTACTCAAACAAAAGAAGGGATCTTCATTTCTCAGACCAAATATGTGAAAGAATTGTTAAAGAAATTTGGTATGGAAGACTCAAAGCCTATGAACACTCCTATGGCAACCGGATGTAAGTTAAGCAAAGATGATGACTCTCCAAAGGCAGATCAGACAAAGTATAGATCAATGATTGGTGGATTGTTGTACCTCACTCAAACTAGACCAGATATAATGCAGGCTGTTGGTCTTGTGGCAAGATTCCAGGCTGATCCTAGAGAATCTCATGTTATGGCAATCAAAAGAATTTTTAGGTACTTGAAAGGAACAGTGGAGTATGGTCTATGGTACCCTAGAGATCCGGACTTCTCTCTTCATGCTTACACAGATGCAGATTGGGCAGGAGATGTGGATGACCGGAAGAGCACTAGTGGTGGAGCATTCTTTTTGGGGAAGAGATTGGTTTCTTGGCTAAGCAAGAAACAAGATGCAATATCTCTGTCTACAACTGAAGCAGAATACATTGCAGCAGCAGGTAGTTGCACTCAAATCTTATGGATGAAGCAGATGCTAAGAGACATCAAAGTTGACTATGAGGAGCCTATAACAATTTTCTGTGATAATTCAAGTGCAATTAATATCTCCAAGAATCCGGTATTGCATTCTAAGACTAAGCACATATCTATCAAATTTCACTTTTTGAGAGAACAAGTAAACAAGGAAGAAGTCAGATTGGAGTATGTTCCCTCCAAGGATCAGATTGTAGATATCTTTACAAAACCTCTTCCCAAGGACTCTTTTGAATATCTCCAAGAGAAGTTAGGGGTCATGGCCCCTCCGGTGATGAACTAAGATGCACTGATGTGCATCAGTCCGGTGGATATCACAGTCATATCTTGTGATCCGGATTGATGATGGGGAGCTGCTACTAAGGGGGAGCAGCTGGTATGATTCTGATGTACTAGAATTGCAAGTATGAGCCCTTTGCCATTGATGTCAAAGGGGGAGAGAAGACATGTGAAAAACAAGTGGTTAATGATCAAAGGGGGAGCAATAAAGGAAGAGAAGACATGTGAAAAGTTGTTGTTGATAGGGGGAGCTGTGACAGAAAGGAGAAGTCCTTGTCTTGATGGTTTTTCACATCATATGTTGCCATCAATGACAAAGGGGGAGATTGTTGCAAGTATGAGGTGAACCAGTGTTGTCATTGATGTCAACATAATCATATTACATTGACAAGAAGGATTGGATGAGCTGTGTGTTGAGGATATTGAGAAAATTAGCCTCAGTCAGGAACAGTGAAGAACAGTGATAAGAAGAAGGCAAATATATTGGATAGGTTGAGAACCGGAGGATGTGGATTAAAGGGTTTGCAGATATGAGTCTTGAGATGCTTCAGTCAAGTTTTCAGAGGTCCGCATAAATACCTGTAGAAGTTATGGTTGTCTGTGTGGAACCGGTTCCGGTAAGTGCTTAGAGGTGACAGACGATCACAGAAAGGTCCGGTGAGGTCCAGAATTGTACAATTCTAATCTGCGGATTGGAAAGAGTGTTTGGGATGTCCTTTTGATGTGCCATCTCGAGTTGTGTATGATTTGGAGGTCCGGAAGTACCTCTTGCATTATGACAGTGGCGACAGACTGTGTTCTTGAAGTTCCAGATAAGAAGGATAAGAGATTTCAGTAAGTAAAGGAAATACGGACGTACCTAGTCATTCAGACAGGCTTCTGAAGGTTCTTGGATCATGTTGAGGTTGTGTTGTTGGTCCGCATTGATAATGTATGATTTGAAGGTCCGGAAGCACCTTCTACAGTGGCGACAGACTGTGTTCTTGAAGTTCCGGATGAGGAAGACAAGAGATTCTAGCAAGTATAGGACGTGCGGATGTATCCGGTCTTTCAGGCAGGCTTGTGAAGTTTTCTGGATCGTGTTGAGGATGTGTTGCTGATCCGCATTGATAGTAGAGCCCGGAATTGAAGTTATTCTTCCGGAAGAAGTTCTTGCTCTGTTTAGCCGACCGGATGAGCTGTTCATCCTGCGAATGTTCTTGTGGTGGCCGACCGGATGTGTTATTCATCTTGCGGATACTCTCGTGGTTGTTTGCCGACTTAGATGTTTGTTCCTAAGTTGATGTCTTGTATAAATAACGGTTTGTGAGTTCATTTCAAAGTGTGATGAGTGTATGAGTGTGGTATAGCGAAGAAAGGTGCGAAAGATAGAGTAGAGGTTTTTGAGCTTAATTGGAACTGATCCGGACATGGTAAAGATGTCATTCTCCAGTTCAAGACTGTGATTTTTATCACTTTGTAGACAGTGTGTCTCCTTGTAGGCAGTGGGCCTCTTTGTGAGCAGTGTGCTCGGGCAGTGAGCCCTCATTGGCATGTGCCATTCATTTTTTCTTTATTCTTCTAACAGAGAATAATTCTTGGGTTAATCACCCCGTGGTTTTTCCCTTAACCGGGTTTTCCACGTCAAAATCTTGGTGTTCAATGTGTTGATGCTTATCTGCTCTTGTGTTTATGTATTATGCTTTCATGGATGATTATTTGATATGCTGCTAACTAAACAACAAAGAATCAAATGTTTGAAAGAAGAAGAAGTTTTATACAATGGATTCACCCCCCCCCTCTCAGTTGTATGCCCTAGATCCAACATGAACCATCCTGAAGATTAGATCATAGGAGATAGCAATGAAGGTGTTCAAACCAGGAGAAAAATTCCTAAAGATCAAGAAGAGATTTCTTTGATTTCAAAGATTGAACCAAAATTTGTAAGTGAAGCCTGCAATGATGAAAACTGGATAAAAACAATGGAAGAGGAACTAATACAAATTGAAAAGAATCACACTTGGGATCTTGTTCCTATACCTGAAGACAAAAATGTGATTGGAACCAAGTGGGTCTTCTAGAATAAACTAAATGAAGATGGTGAAGTTGTAAGAAACAAAGCAAGGTTGGTTTGCAAGGGATATTCTCAAGTGGAAGGAATTGATTTTGAAGAAACTTTTGCTCTGGTGGCAAGAATAGAAGCAATCAAACTATTTCTTACATTCACTACTTATAAAGATTTCAAGGTATATCGATGTCAAGTCAACTTTTCTAAATGGAGAGTTCGAAGAAGAAGTCTACACTGAGCAACCAAAAGGATTTTAGTTGTCTAATTAGAAAGATATGGTCTGCAAATTGAGGAAAGCACTATATGGACTAAAACATGCTCCAAGAGCCTGGTATGCAAGATTGGATAAGTATTTGCTAAAGCTAGGATTCAACAAAGGCAATGTTGACAGTAATCTTTACTTAAAGATTAATCATGAACACATTCTGATTGTTGAGGTATTTGTTGATGATATCATTTTTCGTGCGAATGAAAGTATGTGTAAAACATTTGTTGATCAGATGCAAAGTGAATTTGAGATGTCCATATTTGGTGAAATGAATTTCTTCTTAGGTCTGCAAATCACTCAGTTAGATAAAGTTTTTTTTATATCTCAATCAAAGTATGTGAGAGAATTGCTGAAAAAGTTTGGGATGGAAGATTCAAAGCAAGTAGGTACACCCATGGTAACTGGATGTAAGTTAAGTAAATATGATGACTCCCCTAAAGCAAATCAGAAAAGGTATAGATCAATGATTAGAAGACTGCTCTATCTGACTCAGACCAAACCTGATATCATGAATGCGTCAGACTTGTTGCTAGGTTTCAAGATGATCCTAGAGAATCCCATGTTATGGCAGTCAAGAGAATTTTTAGATATCTTAAGGGGACAATTGATTATGGATTATGGTATCCAAAGGATAATGACTTCACTCTTCATGCATATATAGATGTTGCTTGGGTAGGAGATGTGGATGATAGGAGAAGTACTAGTGGTGGTGCATTCTTCTTGGGAAATAGATTGGTTTCTTAGTTGAGAAAAAAGCAAGAGGCAATATCTCTATCTACTGTAGAGGCAAAGTACATAGCTGTAGTAAGTAATTGTACTCAAGTTTTATGAATGAAGCAAATGTTGAAGGATATTAGAGTGGTATTTGAGGAGCCTGTTACAATCTTCTGTTATAATTCAAGTGCAATTAACATCTCAAAAAATCTGGTGTTGCATTCAAAGACAAAGCACATATCCATCAAGTTTCATTTCTTGAGAGAGAAGGTAAATGAGAATGAAGTCAAGTTAGAGTTTGTGTCTTCAAAGGATCATATTGTGGATATTTTCACTAAGCCTCTTCCCAAGGATACTTTTGAATATCTCAGAGAGAAGTTAGGGGTTATTACCCCTCCTAATTAGAATTAAGATGCACTACAGTGCATCAGCCTGATGGAATTCACAGTCATATCTTGTGATCCAGATTGATGTTTAGGAAGCACTACTCAGGGGGAGTAGTCTACATGCAATTTTTGAGTTTGGTCTAAAACAAAACTAAGGAGAAAAGACTACAAATATGTGCCCTTTGCCATTGATTTCAAAGGGGGAGAGAAGTCATGTGAAAAACTAGTTGCTACTGAAAGGGGGAGCAGTGAAGATAGTGATTGTAGAAGTGATAAGAGAAAAAGGGAGAAGCTCTTGTCTTGATGGTTGAATCAATTTTTCACATCATATGTTACCATCAATGACAAAGGGGGAGATTGTTGCAAATATGTGCCTAATCGGTGTTGTCATTGATGTCAGCATATTCTTGTTGCCATTGGTGTCAACTATATCCTATCTTGTTGCTTGACTAGAAGACTAGAATGTTAAGGATGTTGAGAAAATTAATAAAGATCAATGGATATGGATCATACAGTAGTATAGAGGATTATGTGTAGTAGCTCTAGTCAGGATTTGAGAGGTCCGTATGAAGATTTGAAGAAACTATGGCCATCTGAGTAGAACTAGTTTTGCTGTATTCAGAAGAGACAGAGCAATAGAGAAGTGGTCTGGATCATTCTAGATATGTCAAATAATGATCTACGGGTCTAGAGGCATGTTTGGGAAATTAGTGTGTATCATCCATTCAAGTGGTTCATGGTTTGGAGGTCCACAAGCAATCTTTCTAAGATGACAATCATGGTTGATAGTATTCTTGAGGTTTTAGATGAAGATGCAAGTGATTTTGAGGATTTAGAGGAGTACAGATGTTTTTGTTGAATTTATTATGCTTGTGGAGGTCTCTGGATCATGTGACTATTGTGTTGGAGGTTCACATTGAAGTTTGAGCCTATTGGTGAAGATTTTCTTCTTGGTGTTGTTGTTCTTCCCAGTCCTAGCTGACTGGATGATTCAAGCATATTGCAGATGTTCTAGAAGCAATTCTCTGGAGCATGGCATGTTGTTGAAAGAAGATTCAAGTCTTAGCTATGTTTGGTTGATAGTTTAGTGATTCGCATTAAGTAAGATGTTTGGTGTGCCAACCTTGATGTTTATTCCAAGGTTGATGAAGCATATAAAGGAGTGTAGTTGAGTCATGGAAAATTATCCTTGAGCAAAAATAATAAATCCGAAGGAAGGATCAAGAGTAGAACAAAGAAGAGGAGGAGTAGAAGAACAAAAGTAGAATAGAGTGAAGAGTTAGTGAAGAAGAGTTTGGAAGTAGAATAGAAGTTCTATGAGCATTCAATGAAACTAAACCAGGCATGAAGTAGATGCTATTTCTCAGTTAATTCTTTATGTGTTAAACATAAATTTCTTGTAAGCAATGAGCCTCTCTTTTGAGTAGTGACCTCTAGGTAGTGAGCCCGAAGGCAAGTGCCATCCCATTCTTTTTAAGTACTTTTAATAGGGTACGAATCTTGTGGGGTAACACCCACCGTGGCTTTTCACTTAATCGGGTTTCCATGACAAAAATCTTGGTGTCAAATGTGTTGATTATATTTTTTCTTATGTGCTGTTGTTTCATGCTTTAATGTTTACATCATTAATCAATTTGCAAATTGTGAAAGAAGATTAAAAAGAAGAAAATGGTAAATTTTGGGATAATTGATTCACTCCCCCCCTCCCATCTCAGTTGTCCGGTCTAATTCCAACACCCCCACCCCTCTTACTCCTCCTCCTTCTCCTCCTCTTCTTCTTCTTCTTCATAATCATCATAATCATACCTTGCAAGTCCATCCAATTAGCATTAATAATAACAAAGTTCCTATTTTCTCTCTCCCAAATAGAATGCATGGTCATAAAAACATTTTCCTCTTAACAAATCTTAAGGAATTTAATCTTTTGGCACTCATTATTTTTAACTTTTCTTTTTATTTATTTGTAGCTACAAAATAAATCTTTACCATCCCATTTTAAATAAATCACAACTCTCCTTTTATATGGTTTCTCTCACCGTAAAAGATAGCTCCTTATTTTTTTAATTTTTAAAACTACACTTTCTTTCACTCCAACTTTAGTAACAAAACTTTCAAATAGGTACTCTTCCTTACAAAAACCTATGGTGCTTTCTCCTTCTCACACTACTACACATGCACTCAAGGATCAAGGAAAACACATTTGCAAACCTATGCTACATCAAACTCTACTTTCATCTTAGGATGATCAACTCTCAAAATGTTCTCATCTACCTAGGCACTCCCATGACATGGAGTGACTCACAGTCTAGATTTGATACCATGATAAAACATTAAAAATTAACAGAAGAAGTAATATAGTAGAAATATTATTCAAGAGAAGATTACTTTTTTTTAACAAATCATGATTACATTATACATCTTCAAAGAAGTACAACAAACTAACAATAGACTCTTCTAAATATGAATTTAAACATGACAACAAATTGGCTTGCTTGAAATTTTTTAGATTTTAACTCTAACAAATTGCCAAAATTGACTCCTACTCTATCAAAGTGCCCGAATTAAAGCTAGCACATGCTTCACTCTTCAAATTCATGAGGATGCACTAGCACATATGGATATTGGATGTGCATTTATCTCCAATAGGTATGGCACTCCATAGTTTGAAATAAATTGAGCTTGACTAAAACAACACCATGAAGCCTCTAAGGTATATAAATTTTAGTTGATATTTTAGGTAATTTTCAATTGAAATTCTCCATATAGGATGACAATTATCTTGACATGAGTGGATATATTATGATGTTTTACTAGGATTTAATTGCACAGTTTTTGACTTAAATTTATTAACCTATATTTTTATGAGTAGTGATTCACATTAAAAAATATTTTATGAGCATGACTTGTCCACTTAGCACTCATTTTATTTAGTTGATGTTCACTATCGTGAAGCATCATGACTTCGACCCAAGAGGTCACCCATTCAAGCATTACTCCAAAGTTTTAAGTGTTCTTAAATGTGGAGTTCCCCCAAGACCAAGCCCACTTATCTTGCTACCCCATTTGTAAAATATTTAGAAAGTGTTATGGCTTATGAACCATTCATTATAGAGGTCCTTTAGCTCATCAAATAACAAGTAGGAGGTTATTTTGTAGAGTATTAAATTATGATGTTTTATTAATTTTCAACTATGTAGTTTTTTAGTCAAATTCATTGACCTATATTTCATGAGTAGTTATTCAAATGAATGTATCTCTCATGAGCATGAATGGTTCACTTGACACTCATTATAATTTAGTGATGCTCACAAGGGTGAAGTATCAAGACTTCTCAAGAGGTCACCTATTATAATACCACTCCAACTCAAATGTGCTTAACCATAGAGTTTCCCCCAAGATCAAGACCATGTAGTTTACTACCCCATTTGCAAAACCATCAACAAGTGTTGTGCTTTATAAACCATTCAATATAAAACTCCTTTAACTCATCGAATGACAAGTATGAAGTATTTTTTACAATGTATTAAATTATGATGTTTAATCAAGATTCAACTACATAGTTTTTAAGTCAAACTCATTGACCCATACTCATAAATAGTGGTTCACATGAACACATTTCTCACAATATAATCTTCTTAATAGTTATTGCATCTAAATCATACTTAACATCAGGCATAGCCCAGCCATCTTCATTTTCCTGTTCTTCTTTCTAAACAATTGGGGGAAATCGAATGACAGGGATCCGCCATCTATAGGAATGGGGTTGGCTGATTAATTCTATTTTTTCTTTGTTTTTATATGGGTCATGTACCCTTTGATACTTTGTTCTAGATATTTCTAGGCTTAGCCCATGTGACTCTTGGAGTGTGCCTTTTAACCACCTATTTTTTTTGTGAAGTGTTATTTTATTTAAATAGATAAGTTGCATTTTCATAAAAAATAAAATAAAATAAAATATCAAAATAATAAAAAGATATATTCGCATAAAATTTTAAATATCCAAAATTTTGATATATTAAAATAATTATTTTTTAAAGAAAGCAATTTATATGCCAAACTGCCAATGAACACTAAAGACATATGGGAAGCATGGTGATTTAATAGTTTTTTTGTTAATATCATTATAGTGAACCCCAACCAGCATAATCATATTGAACACAAAAATCTTCTCTCCCTTTCAAGATCTCAATGTAGCAGCAGGAGCAGCTGAGCCCTCAAATAGCTCTGAGGAAGTGGTTTTTTTTTAAAGTACTTATGCTTCTGCAACATAAAAATCCTCATTATTATATCTATCTACATTTAACATTTGAGAGTAGTGTAGAAAATATAATGACTAAGCATTGAAATACATTTTTGTTTCAAATTGAAATGAGATATTTTACAAGATCACCATACACTATTGTGGCACATGTGCAATTGACAGTTAAAGGTATTCTGTAGAATTAATATCAATACATGTGAAGTGATATAAGATGAATATTTCCAACTCAAAAAATGCTCCATAAAGCATTATACTTGTGATTGAAAAAGAAATCAAAAAATTTAATGGCCTAGTTGATGAGGCTACCTCTACCTAAAATTAGATTTAACGCTGAGTCTCTGGCCCACATTTTCCACTTGGCCTTCTGCACTCTACATCATTTATATATACTAGATGAAACTGCAAGTTACAAGAAGGTCTTATGGAATTGAAATCATTTATCCAATCATTGAAATATAGTTCCTAATCCTTAAGCTAAGCAAGTCCCCCAATCGATATCAAATCATCAAATCCAACCCACCTAATCATCTCCCTAGTCACATGATAATCCCAATGAATCCCACAATTGAGCTTTGCATCCATTATCATCTTACTCTATCATTTATTATACATCTTAATCTAATAAAATCCTTAATCAATCGATTCTCAATCTAATTTCAACCCATCAAAAAGTCAAATCTGAAATCCCTAATCCAACTCCCATCTATCAACCTAATCCCATTTCATCCACATCTCAATCCAATCAACTCCAATCAATTTGATCCCTCATCCACAATCAAAATCAAACTCCAACCCATCACCCCAATCCTAATCAACTCAATCTTAGTGATGTAGAGGACTTAGGATAGGTTGAGGATTCCTTCTTTTGACAAGGTTTTCTTCTCACTCTCAAAAACCAAATTTAAGGATCATCATGTAAAAATGGGAACAACAATTGGTTTTCTTGAAATAATCATGTTGAGGCTTGTTTGGCCTCCCATATGACACATTGCAACCATTGGCTAAGGCTAGACAAGCTTTGAGTTGTGACTTCCTTCTTTAGGCCATTAGACTCCTTGTAGCCCTTGAAATAGGAACAGTCAGCAATAACTCTTGATACAGGTCTACAAACCCAAATATTAGACAATCCTAAGATACCCTTTTAGATTCCCTACAACATATCAGAGACTCACTATGGGTTGTTTTTCAACATATGCTACTTCCAATAAGGCTATCCAATTGCAAAGAGCCCCAATTAGCCCAATTTTACAAAGAGACCCCTACAAATTTCATTCACAGAACCCAACCAATAATTGGAACACTTAGGACTCATGCCAATATCAAGGATTTTGTGGGTTTTGAACACCTACAGTTGACTGTACCCTCAAATGCATATGTGGTTCCTCAATTGGCTTAATACATGAGGATATTAAGCCCTCCTCATCAAAAACTTGTAACTGCCAACTCCCTATTCTCTACAAACACCCCAATCAGCTGAAATATGAATGGACACATCCATCCCACTGGTCTTATGGCACTGAGAGACAGTGGGATGGTCAAATTTCCATTGTTTGGAGCAAAACCCTAGGTTAGGTTTTAACAAGATAGTTTTGAGAAAACCCCTTATATCTCCCTTCTACAAAGATGTCAATGCACCAAACCAAGTTCAAAATATAGACAACTCCATGCACTCGCTAATCAAATCATGAGAAAATGAAAATAGTTATGTACCTTTGCAAAGTACGGCCTGGAGCAGCGTAGGAATTTAGGGAATGAAGTCTTCTAGTGACCAATCCAAGGAGAATGGATGTTATTCACTTCCTAATCAGTGTCAAAGCCCCAAACTAGTTGCAAATGAAAGTTACTTCACCATTCTACATATTCCACAAATTTGGAAGTCATGACAATTCCGTACTGGAAAGTGGTACGGGTTGTTTTGATAGAAAATACAGGAAAAAATAGTAAACAACAAAGAATTGGTTTATTATTGCTTGAAACTTCTTGCACACCTCTACCCCTGATCCGTGAGTGTGTCTTAACAAGTCTACACCATCCTTCATAAGTTTGGGGTTAGTTGGCAACAAGAAACCACCCTCAAACTACCCAAAACTATCAATTAGTATGGTGTTTGCACTATGTATTAGGGGCAGATTATAGTTTAGACAAAACTACTGCCTCAAACTCCTCTAGGCTCATATGTTATGTCATATTTTGGCACTCCTCACCAATGTCTCTCCATTTTGACAATAATGGAGGATTGGACTTGACTGCCTACACCCACTACTTGGCATCAAGGCCTTACAAAATGACTTCACTACAATTTCAAATGGTCTTTAGACATTATTACATTCTTCAAATGGTCTTCAAGACCTTATTGAATCAACAAAACAACATGAACAACATTAAGACAAGACATAAATCCTTATGGTCTCCTTGGTGCTCCTGCACCATACTCTTGGAGTGGGAAAAAAAACTCAAGTCTCTTGAGGAATCAGATCAGCAACTGTGACACCATGCTTCAAGATGTCTTCTTCACTCATCCAAGTGGCATCTTCAATGGGTAAGCCACTCCATTTGACAAGGAACTATTTGTAGATCTTCTTTCTAGTCCTTTTGATGACCTTGGTATCTAGAATGCATTCCAACTTCAATGGTTGGTTGGGAGTTAGTTCTTTTATCCAATCTTCATCTTCTTGGGCTGCATCAAGACCTGCAACATTATCACCCCTGTATGGAAACAAGTAAGCAGTATTGAAGATGGGAGAAATTGCCAAGCCTTGAGGAAGCTCAATCTCATAGGCATTACGGCCAAATTTGTGCACAATCCGGAAAGGGCCTATCTTCTTCATGAGGAGTTTGGTTAGCTGCTCCTTTAGAAGTCTTTCCTTCTTCAAATGTGCCATGACCAAATCCCCAACCTTATATTGTACATCTCTCCTTCTCTCATTAGCTTTCTCCTTGTACTTCTCATTGTTCCTTTAAAGAGTTTCTCTTACATTATCATGGATGTCCTTCATGGCCAATGCAAAGTCTTCACCTTGAGTACTCTTCCTCTCCAATCCATAGAGATCTCTTAATTCAAGAATACCTCTTGGGTGAACACCATAGACAACCTCAAATGGACTCCTTCCTGTGCTTCTATTGGTGGAGTCATTTTAAGTAATTTCAGCTTGAGGAATGATAATATCCCATGCCTCTCCATGTTGTTTTGTAAGACATCTAAGGAGATTTCCCAAAGACCTATTCACTACCTTAGTTTGGCCATCAGTTAGAGGTTGATAGGCTGAAGTGAATGACAACTGAGTGCCCAACTTCTTCCACAAAGTATGCCAAAAGTGGCCCACAAACTTTCAATCCCTGTTAGTCACAATGTTAAGAGGCAAACCATGGCTTCTAACAATTTCTTTGAAGAACAAACCAGCAATGTGTGAAGCATCATTAGTGCATTTACATGGCAAGAAATGAGCCATCTTACTGAATCTATCCACCACAATAAAAATGCTATCAAAGCCACTTTGAGTCCTAGGAAGACCCAAGACAAAATCCATGCTAATACTTTCCCATGGCCTATGGGGAATAGGAAGTGGCTGATATAGCCCAACATTAGATGAAGTACCCTTCGCCCTTTGACAAATACTACAACTTTCAACAAATTTTCTGATGTCTGATTGCATTTTAGGCCAAAAATAAAACCTTTTCACCTGATCCAATGTTTTATCCAACCCAAAGTGACCTCCTAGTCCACCATAATGTTTTTCCTTTATGATGTTCTCTCTCATGGAACACCTAGGAACACATAATTGGCTACCTTTGAACAACAACCCCTACTGCAACAAAAACTCAAAAAAATTAGAATGATAAGAAACTCAAAACTATGAACAAACTTCATATACCTCCTTGAAATCTTCATAATCTAGATACATATGTTTGAGAGCATCAATCCCTACTCTTTGCAACTGAATTTCTTGAACCATACACACCCTTCTACTCAGTGCATCTGCCACTTTATTGGCTTACCCCTTCTTGTGTTTGATTGAAAAAATATATACTTGGAGTTGTTCAACCCATTTCATATGCTTGTGGTTGAGTTTCTCCTATGAATTCAAAAAACTAAGTGCATGGTTGTCAGTATAAACAATAAACTCTTTAGGCAAAAGATAGTGCCTCCACTTTTTCAAAGCTTGCACCATTGCATACAACTCCAAGTCATAAGTAGAATACTTTCTCTTAGCATCATTCAATTTTTCACTAAAGAAAGCAACTGGCCTACCTTCTTGACTTAAGACAACCCCTACTACAAGGTTACTAGCATCACATTCCACCACAAACAACTTGTTAAAGTTGGGCAAAACAAGAATGGACTATTGTGCTACCTTTTGTTTCATAATTTCAAAAGAATCATTGGCTGCCTTTGTCCAAGAAAACTTACATTTCTACCCCCCTTTGATGGTATACAAAATTGGTGCACAAATATGACTAAAACCCCTTATGAACTTCCTATAAAATGTTGCCAAACCATGGAAACTTTTTACATCACCTGCTGTTTTTGGAGTTGGCCAAGACAAAATGGCCTCTACCTTTGCTGGATCCATCTTCAAACTACCTTGGGAAATGACAAAACCAAGATAGGTGAGTTCTTCCTTCATGAAGACACTCTTTTCCATGTTGATCATCAACTATTCATCATGCAACTTCTTCAAAACCTGATCCAAATGTTGCAAATGCTCTTCCTTAGTCCTACTGAAATCAAGAATGTCATCCAAGTGTACCACAACAAATTTTCCAATAAAATCTTGTAATACTTCATTCATGAGATGCATAAAAGTACTTGGGGCATTGGATAGGCCAAATGGCATCACCAACCACTCATAAAGACCCTCATTTGTTTTGAATTTTGTCTTCCATTTATCCCCTTGCTTTATCCTAATTTGATGATACCCACTCTTAAGATCAATCTTAGAAAAATATCTAGCCCCTCCCAAACAGTCCATTAGGTCCTCAATCCTTAGCATAGGGAACCTATTGTTGCAAGTATGAGGTTATCCAGTGTTGTCATTGATGTCAACATACTCATATTGCATTAACAAGAAGGATTTGATGAGCTGTGTGCTGAGGATATTGAGAAAATTAGTCTCAGTCAGGAACAGTGAAGAACAGTGATGAGAAGAAGGTAAATGTACTGTATAGGATGAGAACCGGAGGATGCGGATTAAAGGGTTAGTAGATATGAGTCTTGAGAGGCTACAGTTAAGATTTCAGAGGTCCGCATGAAGATCTGAAGGAGTTGTGGCTGCCGGTATAGAACCGGGTCCGGCAAGCATCCGGAGGTGACAGAGGATCACAAAAAGGTCCGGTGAGGTCCGGAATTGTATTATCCTAATCTGCGGATTGGAAGGAGTGTTTGGGATGTCCTTTTGATGTGTCATCCTGATTTGTGTATGATTTGGAGGTCCGGAAGTACCTCTTACATTATGACAGTGGCGATAGACTGTGTTCTTGAAGTTCCGGATGAGGAAGACATGAGATCCCAGTAAGCAGAGGAAGTGCGGATGTATCCGGACATTCAGACAGGCTTGTGAAGGTTCTTGGATCATGGTTAGGTTGTGTTGTTGGTCCGCATTGATGGTAGAGCCCGGAATTGAAGTTATTCTTCCGGATGAAGTTCTTGCTCTGTGTAGCCAACCGGATGAGTTGTTCATCCTGCGAATGTTCTTGTGAAGGCCGACCGGATGTGTTATTCATCTTGTGGATACTCCTATGGTTGTTTGCCGACTTAGATGTTTGTTCCTAAGTCGATGTCTTGTATAAATAATGGTTTGTGAGTTCATTTCAGTGTGTGGTGAGAGGATGAGTATGGTATAGCGAAGAAACGTGCGAAAGGCAGAGCAGAGATTGTTGGGCTTAATTGGAACTGATCTGGACATGGTAGAGATGTCATTCTCCAGTTCAAGACTGTGATTTTCATCACTTTGTAGACAGTGTGTCTCCTTGTAGGCAGTGGGCCTCTTTGTGAGCAGTGTGCTCGGGCAGTGAGCCCTTATTGGCATGTGCCATTCATTTTTCTTTATTCTTCTAACAGAGAATAATTCTTGGGTTAATTACCCCGTGGTTTTTCCCTTAACCGGGTTTTCCACGTCAAAATCTTGGTGTTCAATGTGTTGATGCTTATCTGCTCTTGTGTTTATGTATTATGCTTCCATGGATGATTATTTGATATGCTGCTAACTAACAACAGAGAATTAAGTGTTTGAAAAGGAAGAAGTTCTATACAACTGATTCACCCCCCCCTCTCAGTTGTATGCCCTAGATCCAACAATTGGTATCAGAGCCAAGCTCCTCTGACAAGAGCTTAACCGCTTGAGGAGATCCAGGATGTCGTCATACAAGAAGGATAGTCCGAAGTTCGATGGAACCAACTTCACTCTCTGGAAAGGTCGCATGAAGTGTCACTTGGAATGCATGGGAAAAGCATACCTGGGTATGATTTCAAAACCATATGTACCTCCACAAGGTGGTCCGATTACTCTGAATGAAATCACAGAAGCTGAAAACAATCTGCGGACCAAGGAAGCTCTTCTAAGCGCATTGAATGACTCAGATCTCTCGAATGTCATTGACCTACCCACTGCATATGAGATCCTAACTAAACTGGAACTTCTGTATGAAGGAGATGAGTTTGTCAAAAGTGCAAGGTTGCAAAGTCTGAAAGGGAAATTTGAAAGATTGAAAATGAGAGATGATGAAAACATCACTACCTTTATGCCAAGAGTAAATGAGCTGGTATGTGGAATCAGAAATGCTGGTGGAACTTTAGATGAAAATGAGATTGTCTGCAAAATCCTAAGATCCCTTCCTGCTGCCTACAAAATCAAAGTTGCTGCCATTGATGAATTCAGAGCCCACACAACTGTCACAAGAGAACAACTGGCTGGCAAACTAGCTGCATTTGAAATGACCGAGTTTGGAGATGATCCTCCCAAGACTGAATCTGCTTTCAAAGCCAGTGCCTATGTGAAAGGCAAACAGAGATTTGATCCGAGTGAAAACTCATCAAGGAAAATGTCATGGTATGATCAAGCAAGAAGAGACATGGAAGAAGAAGAAGCAGAAATAGCTCAACTTGAAGCCCTCATTGCAAAGAGACTGCCAAGAGGATCCGGTAAGTATGAAGGAAAACTACCCTTTAAGTGTTTCAACTGCAATAAGATTGGTCATTTTGCCTCAAGATGTCCGGAGAGATCTGCAAGATCTAATATTCACAGACAAAGGTTTCAAAAGAATTGCTATTATGTTCATGAAGAAGATGACAATGAAGGAGTAACAGATGATGAATCAGAACTAGGAAGCAAATCCGGAAATGAGTGGGTGTTTATAGCCATCAAGGAAGAAGATTCAATACTCTCTGAATCTGTCAATCACAAAGTTGTTGAAAAAGCCTTGGCTGCTCAAGTGGAAGAAAAGGATGATTGGGTTATTGACAGTGGATGTTCTCACCATATGACTGGTGACAAGAATAAGTTCTTAGATTTGGAAAGATATGAAGGAGGAATGGTAAAGTTTGGTGACAATTCTGCTGGCAGAATCAGAGGTAGGGGAACTATTTCCTTTGATGGTAAGAGCAAAACAGGAAATGTACTGTATGTTGAAGGATTGAAGCACAATCTTCTCAGTGTTGGTCAGTTGGTGGACAAAGGCTATGATCTCCGGTTCAAGAATGGAAAATGCAGAATCTTTACAAGCTCCGGAATCAAGGTTATCCAGTGTTGTCATTGATGTCAACATACTCATATTGCATTAACAAGAAGGATTTGATGAGCTGTGTGCTGAGGATATTGAGAAAATTAGTCTCAGTCAGGAACAGTGAAGAACAGTGATGAGAAGAAGGTAAATGTACTGTATAGGATGAGAACCGGAGGATGCGGATTAAAGGGTTAGTAGATATGAGTCTTGAGAGGCTACAGTTAAGATTTCAGAGGTCCGCATGAAGATCTGAAGGAGTTGTGGCTGCCGGTATAGAACCGGGTCCGGCAAGCATCCGGAGGTGACAGAGGATCACAAAAAGGTCCGGTGAGGTCCAGAATTGTATTATCCTAATCTGCGGATTGGAAGGAGTGTTTGGGATGTCCTTTTGATGTGTCATCCTGATTTGTGTATGATTTGGAGGTCCGGAAGTACCTCTTACATTATGACAGTGGCGACAGACTGTGTTCTTGAAGTTCCGGATGAGGAAGACATGAGATCCCAGTAAGCAGAGGAAGTGCGGATGTATCCGGACATTCAGACAGGCTTGTGAAGGTTCTTGGATCATGGTTAGGTTGTGTTGTTGGTCCGCATTGATGGTAGAGCCCGGAATTGAAGTTATTCTTCCGGATGAAGTTCTTGCTCTGTGTAGCCAACCGGATGAGTTGTTCATCCTGCGAATGTTCTTGTGAAGGCCGACCGGATGTGTTATTCATCTTGCGGATACTCCTATGGTTGTTTGCCGACTTAGATGTTTGTTCCTAAGTCGATGTCTTGTATAAATAACGGTTTGTGAGTTCATTTCAGTGTGTGGTGAGAGGATGAGTATGGTATAGCGAAGAAACGTGCGAAAGGCAGAGCAGAGATTGTTGGGCTTAATTGGAACTGATCCGGACATGGTAGAGATGTCATTCTCCAGTTCAAGACTGTGATTTTCATCACTTTGTAGACAGTGTGTCTCCTTGTAGGCAGTGGGCCTCTTTGTGAGCAGCGTGGTCGGGCAGTGAGCCCTTATTGGCATGTGCCATTCATTTTTCTTTATTCTTCTAATAGAGAATAATTCTTGGGTTAATCACCCCGCGGTTTTTCCCTTAACCGGGTTTTCCACGTCAAAATCTTGGTGTTCAATGTGTTGATGCTTATCTGCTCTTGTGTTTATGTATTATGCTTCCATGGATGATTATTTGATATGCTGCTAACTAACAACAGAGAATTAAGTGTTTGAAAAGGAAGAAGTTCTATACAACTGATTCACCCCCCCCCTCTCAGTTGTATGCCCTAGATCCAACACCTATATCTTATAGTAATCTTGTTAATGGCTCTAGAATCTGTACACAACCTCCATTTACCATCCTTTTTAGGGGCTAGGACTGTTGGGACAACACATGGGCTAAGACTTGTTGTGTGGTTACACAACATGCCCCATTTTGACTTGACAAGATGGGGACCCAACTTTTTGTTTTGCTTGGTTTGTGTTTTCTGCTTGCTAGCGGTCTGGTAAAAGAAAGTAAGACATATGGGTAAGTCATCATGATGAGGTAAGTTTTCAAGGTTAATATTTCATGACAATAGCCTCAAAATTGGATAGATTACAAAATTTGATGCAGGTTTGCCTTTTGGATCACCCTGATATTCCTTAGGGTGTGAAAGTTATGAACGATCAAAGTCCTAGTCAAACCTGATATTCCAAGGGGAGGATCATATTTCCTCACAATAGTCATATTATAAAAGATCACCTCGATCTAATACTATCACCTGATAAATCGTGCAGTTTGACACATGTGGACGTCAATTTTAAGTGGTAGTGATACTTACCTGTGGAACAACGTCATATATTTTGTGAGGGTCATATTTTGAATATCACCCAATATTAAGAATATCACCCTACCTTTCGAATATCACTCTGTCGCAAAACATCACCACGAACCAATATCCTGTTGATGTCATCCAAACCTGGTAAATGAAGAAATAAGCATAACAATGATGTCACCATCCTTTTTACCTTACGGAGGTATATTTTCAAACATGACCCTTCCTACATAACATGATGATGACGTCATACGGCCACAACGTTGAACTAAGTCATTATCCTGCAAACGTCATCCTGATATTTCAACAGGAGGTCATTTTAGTTCAGGGGATCATATTTGAACATCACCTGACATTTTCAACATCACCCGATGTTTCGACATGGGCTTTCCCGCTCAGGAATGGATGATCATATTATACATAGAGGGTTATATTCTGAATATCACCTGATATTTAGAATCTCACCTGATCTTTAGGGATCACCCCACGCCTGGCCGCCATAACATCAAATGCACGCAGATGTGGTAGGTGGTTCCTGCCAATTACAAATGCGATTCATCCACATGGTGAGATCCAGAAGTTTTGTACAGAGAATTAGTTGTTTCAATTAATTTTCCCTAATTTACTCATAAAACAAGATTAAAAGGTAAATTCATGGTCATTTTTTGCATTTACCTTTGGAGTAAAACAAGTTTTTACAGAGTCCCATGCTTTCAAACTCTCATACGACTATCTGCGGATGCATATAGCTTGAACCAGAATAGGATACGTGGGCACTATGGGAATTTGAATTCCTTTCACACAGTTATCAGCATAATTAAGATGATAAACACATCAAGTAAGTAATTGAAAACCTCTTGTTGTCATGTTTTGCATATCCAGGTATCATGGTGTTTTGTGGTTTGAAGTTCTATATTACGCATATCAGGATAAACAAGATATTGAAAGAGTATCATATGCATGATGAATAATGAAGATATGATGTATACGCATGCTTGTAAGATATCAATTGTAAGACTAGTTTTGTTAATTGCAGGCATCCATGGCGCATAAGTGGTTGGCTAAGTTAGAGGTAGAATTTCTAAGGCCCATGTTTGCTCAACCTGA
The DNA here is from genome assembly GCA_027924645.1 of Cunninghamia lanceolata. Classification (NCBI taxonomy): domain Eukaryota; kingdom Viridiplantae; phylum Streptophyta; class Pinopsida; order Cupressales; family Cupressaceae; genus Cunninghamia; species Cunninghamia lanceolata. The sequence goes on from BSBN01000693.1 coordinate 7,552,072, forward strand.
GGGTGTCCAATTTAAATATGGTGCCATCATAGATACACACGAAGGAAATATAGATCTAGCTGCATGGTTAGCTAAAATGAGTGATGAAAAGAATCACAGCACTTTGTTGGATGTGGTCTTTGTATCCAGAATGTGGAGTGCTGCAGGTTGCCCTTATTCCATGGAAACCCTTGAGCTGATCACTGAATGTGCAAGAAACTATAACCCACAGACAAGGAAGGTAGAGAAGCATGGCAGAATATATGTTGATCTGTCTGTTAAGGGTCTTGCTGCTGCATTTAGTTTTCCATTGGGCAAGAAGGTTGCCAACATAGATTTGAAGATATCAGAAGTGGAATATGACAATAACAAGAAGACTGCCAGGAAGAAAATGTACCAATGGAGGGCGAAGAATAGTCCTTATCCTGCAGTAGTTAAGCTTCCAGTACACTTATATAAATTTGACTTTGACGATGAATACCAGTACATGATAACCTTGCTCAGCAGAGTGATAGGCCAGCCTAATGCTAGAAGTTTTAAGGACTGGATGTATGTAGTCATCCTGATGTGCCTTTACACAGATAACAAGCTAATGTGGGCTAAGATGATAAGTGATGCTCTAGATGAGCAGCTGATGAACCTAGGAGGTCCAGATTGTTCCTTCTACATGACCTCATACATAGTTTATTCATGTGCCTACAGGGGTACATTTGATGCATTGACTACAGTTGGGAGGATTGGTGGCACCACAAATGATGTACATATATGGGATCATCATCCCCAGCTGCAAAGAGCAAATTACCTCCAAGATTACATACTAGTGAATGATGCATTCTCTATGCATTTGGTAAGAACAATGGAGGATGATAGAACTAAAAGACTGAGCATGGAAGCTCAAGAAGTCATATACAGGCATGGAGCCTGGTTTATTCAATTTGTAACTTTCTCTTACATAAGAATTGAGGGATTTGAGGGGGAGCCTCTCATGCTCCCAAGATACCCTACAGATGCAGTTGTCTTAATGGAATTTTTAAGACAAATTTCCACAATACTGAATGCCTACAAAACTAACAACAAACTTCCACCAGTATTGTTTCCAGTTACAATGGGCTGGTATATGTGCCCAAATTTGGAGAATAAGAAGGCCATAGCTAGTCTAACTATGATGAATTTCCAGCCATTTCCACTGACAAGATCATATGATCCATATGGGAGGATGCAAAAAATCATGGGGAAGCCCATCCATCAAAGACATCTTGAAGACTTCTGGGCAGATTGTGAAGATGAAGCTGAAGCCAGAAGAAGAAGATATCAAAGGCTTACACTCAACCAGACCAAGACTTTTGATTGTATTTCCATCCTGGCACAATTGAAGGAAGATGATGGAAAGGTAATGGATGATGAATATGAGGAGAAAAAGGTATACAATGATACCATCTGAGCACCAGATCTCACCATATAGGAGGACATCTCCTTAGATCAATTTACAAGCAGGACATTGTAGCTGACCCAAGCATGAATCAACGACAAGATAAATGAACTGAAGAAAAGAGGCATTGCCATCACAGTGGACAATAAGAAGAGAAGACAGGAAATTTCTGAAGATGCATATGATGATTTCTTGAATGAGAAGAGGAAATCTAAAGGAGAGAGGGCACCACCTTCTAGAAAAAGCAAGAGACCTCCAAGAGGTAAGAAAGTTGATGCTGAACCAAAAGGGGTGATAATTGAGAGTCTCATAATAATAGCTGAAGATGCATCAGCATTAGAACTAGCATTAGCCTCATCAGCACCGCCTCCTAAAGATAAGCAAAAGGCTAAAAAGATTCAGAGGCCGACTGTTGAAACTGTGGAAACATATGAGGAAGGTCAAGCATCACAAGCACAAATTGAAGAGGATGTTCCTTTTGATGAAGAGCCTGCAGAAGAAGACCCACTGCCCCTCATAAGAAAAAGAAAGGCATCTCAAGTGATGACCTCCACACCTAAGAAACCTAGAACATCCATGAGAGGTGAGATAAGACATGACCCTATAATGTTGAGGGGAGTAGGTAGTGGAGTGTTTAGAAAGGAATTACAGCATGATGTATCACTCCCTACCATTGTTTAGTTTAAGACTGAACAAACTGAAGAACAAATGAAGGAAACCATTCATACAAGTCAAGAAGGTCATTTCTCATTAGATGAGATTGTCAACCTATCAGATGATGAAGTGGTGGATAATGTTGCTTTGCAATGAATGGAGACTCTTGTTGCTAACACTTGTATGACACCACATCGTACACCATCAGTCTAGGTGGTAGTGTTAGAAGAACTAAACAGAGTAGAGAAAGAAAAAGAAAAGAGCCCAGAAAAGGTAGCCCAAGAGATGGGGCTTGATACATTGATTGATCAGGTAACCAGTCCTGCAGTGATTGATCTTACATATAGAAAGGATGCAAGTCCTGAAAGCCAAGCAGGTGTTCCTAATAAAGAAGAAAATGTTGAAGAAGTGAAGATGACAGAAATAGAAAGCCACACTTTGGATATGGGTGAGCAATAACAAAAGGAAGTACCTGTTGAACCCAAGATAGTTGAAGTCCAATACAAGGGAGGGGAAGAAAAGGATACATCGGTTGATCCTGCCCTAAAAGTTCAAGAAGTAATTACTACAGCTGTGGAAGAGATTGCAGCTTTAGATCAGGTTAGTATACCTAAGGTAGACACAATGACATCTATAGAAGCTAATATGCCTCATGATGAGGAAATCACCAAAGTGGATGAGATACCCATCGAGGAAGTAAACGATCAGCATGATAAACATGTAGATGATAAGCAGGATCACCCTTCAGAAGAAGAAATTCCTCAACAGGAGGATATACCCAAAGATCACCTTCATGAGGAACATCATGAGGAAGAGATAAAAAAATCACCCTCCCCATCAAACATGATGGTGGATACTGGAGATTAGGGTGATCATGATGATGATGATGGACACCAACAATCAAAGGATCAAATTCGTCGGTAGCTTGAGAAAGAAATTGGCACAGAATCAGGTATGGAGGCATAGGAATTTGATATATCCACATTGTTTTCTCAAACCTTAATAAAGCCTAAGAGGAAGGCTAGGATAACTTCTACAATAAGAAGAGATCCTGTCATGGGTAGAAGGACCGCCTAGGTGGCCATTCCTATAGCAGACAAAGAAAAAGGCAAGATCACTCTGGATGAATTCCAGATTACTACAGTAGATTTGGGATTTGCCAATGAGGATCAGGAAGGCCAAGAAGGTAAAGATATAATAGATTCATTGACCTAGAGGGTGAAGATAGAGAAAGAGAAAAATAAATAGCACAAGGAGCACATTGGTCAGTTACATACCTACATAAAAGGGTTAATTAACCCTGAGGATACATCAAGTGATCATGCAGTCCCATTGACTGCTATTTCTCAGGATGAGGTAAGTAAATTAGATCTCATGAAGCATGAGTCATCCATAATGAGAAAGTGGATGTTATCCACATTTGATGAAGTAGAAGAAGTGGTAAAAGCCTCTTTGAAGAGGTGGAATTCTTTAAGCACCTCCAAGAAAAAGGTAGATAAATTGTAGATGGAGATTGGGAGAAGATCCTTTCAGTTGGAAAAGGCTTTGACTACCTTGGAGGAAATAAAGAGGATTGATCCTCAAATTCTCATAAATAATCAAGTACTGAATAATAATATAGCCTTATTGATTGATATATGGTACAAAGACATCTGATTTGAATGTGATGTGCTTAAAAGATGCAACAGTAAACTAAGAGATATCAGCATGAAGCTACATGATATGATGTCATTTGAGGCTAAAGTTTTGGAAGCACTAGAAGGAAAGGCAGAAGGAAAGATAGAAAATCAGGATGAAGAGTTTGCCATTAAATCTCTACATAGCAATTTTCGGTAGGTAGCTGATGATCCTCTAAACCACCTGATAGAAGAAACTATGAATAAGATCATGAGGATCAAGGTCAAGGTGGAGAATTATAACGAAACATCTAGCAACAGGAGGAGTAAATTGAAATCCCTCTGGAGAAAATATTAGGTGCATAAACACACCATCACTAAAGCAAGAACTCAAGATGGTAGGGAGATGGAGCAGATAGCACAGTCATATGAGAATATCTGGACGTCTAGGCAGGTCCATATACAGGAAGATAATCATCAAGATGATGAAGATACTGATGAAAGTGATGATCATGACAATAGAGATGATGACAAAGAACCTGATGAAGATGCATCATAAAAGGAATATATGCATCAAGTACTTAAGAAAATATGAATTACCTAGATGGTTGCTAGCTGGCAACCTGTGCTGCGTGGAAAGAGTTGACTTGGTCAATGAAATGTGAATTGTAGATCTTAATAGATAAATCTAGATCGTAGATCAATTGTAACCGCTCGCTCACTTTGTTCTATAAAAGGTGCAGGGATGCCTCATTTTAAAACATTTGAAACTTAATTAAAATCTACTTACTGAAATATTCAGGGCTCATTTCAAAGTTTGTATACATATATGTTCTTGCATACTTAATGAATGAGAAGACTCTTTTGATTACAATCCATAATAAATCTTGAGTAACCAGTGTATGAATTCTTGGTACATGTTGTGATTTGCTGCGTCCCTTGGAGTGCATATCAGCTTACATGTGTTGTTTTCATACCTTTCCTTTGAAGTTAGCATCGACTGTATCTAGTTGTGGAATGTCCTGGTGAACGTATGGCTTGATTTCTTCTCTTCATGACTGTATTTGATGTATATGTGGCTCAGTAGCTGAAGGTTCAATATTAAATTAAAGTATTTCTTTCAATTTCTTTCAATTTCAGAGCATTTCATCATCATAATTGCAAATTGTTGACAATCTTAAGAAAATAATACAAATATGCAGACATCCCATAGATAATTGAACATATTCAACATATTTGAGGTTAAAGCATGTCAAAATGACAAATATCATGCAAAGATTTAAAGATAGACACAATATTTGAATCTATCTTGTGTAGAATAAATTTCTGTACAACATCATTACAAGAAACATTATCTTACTGATGAGATTTACGTAAGGCCCCAAAATGGAAACAGCAACACACATCAACCTTTGAGTAACGTCAGAAGATTAAGACCTAATCACCGGAGACTTCAGATCATGAATTCTGTAAATTCATCACATCTTTCTGTAGACACCCAAATTTGTCCATGTCTAACGACACCTTGTTACATCCCTAATCCATTATCCAATTAATTAAATAAATTTTATTTATTTAATTAAAATCCCATTCTCATTCACTTAGCCAATTAATTAAATAAATTGTATTTATTTAATTAATTCCACATCATGTCTTATCTCATTTTATGCATTTATCATATTAATTAAATAAATTTTATTTATTTAATTAATTTCCAACTCATATCCCACTAATTCAAATACTTTATTTGAATTAAGCCTTTATCATTTATCACATTTCAACACTTGTCCATTTCCCATTTATCATGTGTTGTAAGACAACTTTCATTTAAAATCCTTCACATGTACAACTAATTGGACCTAAATTTAGTAACTTTCAATCTTAGCCATTCCCATAGCCTTTGAATCTCCACCGTTGATTGATCTTGGTTGAGTCCTATATAAACAGCCTCTCATTCCATATGAGACATCCAGAAATCCAGAAAGCCAGAAATCCAGAAAATCCAGAATTCATATAGTATCTAGCAATCCAGAATTCATATAGCAACTCCATTATCATCTTGAGCATTCGAGCATTTGAGCTTTTATCATCCATCAATGGCAGCTTTCAGCTTTGTGATTGCTCATTGTTGAAGAAGCAGTCCACATTTCTCTCTCAAACAAGGAATCGCACGGTCTAGGTGATGTTATGCTTGCATTGCATTGTTCTTTTGGCTTCATTTAGATTAGATTCCTTGATGATGGTAGGGTTAGGGTTTCATGACTATGTCTGATCTTCCACACCTGACTTTCACCTATCACATTTTGGCACGCCCGGTGGGACTCACGTCCCTGATTAACTTCATTTTTTGGAGTTGTTTCCTTGAAGATTAGATTTTGCAGGTGCTCGCAGAAAATTCCAGCCGCTTTTAAAGGAAAATCTGCCGCTTCGAGATTTCTGCGTCGCTTCTGAGCTGGAGTAGGCCGCATATACCTCTCTGGATCGCCTTTGACCTAACAGTCGTCGCCTCAGGTAAAACGCATCGCTTTTATCATTAACATGATCGCCTGGGACTGTGTTTACTGTATTCGCCGCTTTTGATCTAACAGCCGCCGCTTTTGCATAATTAGATCGCTTTTAATCTAACAGGGGTTGCCTTTGCACAAATCCGCATCGCTTTTGACCTAACAGTGCACGCTTTTGTCCTGATATGATACGCTTATGAGCTAATAATATTCGCCTGTGCAGGTTAGGGTTTTTGATTTTTGTTTTACAGAGACAGGTCGCTTTCGACTTCCAACAGGTCGCTTCCGGTATATTGCGATCGCATATGAGACGACAGACGCCGCTTTTGAATATATTTGTGTCGCTTATGGACTAATATTATTCGCCTGGTAGGCTAGGGTTTTTGTTTATCGGCTTTTTTTTGCAGAAACAGGTCGCATCCAGCCCTCAACCGATCGCTTATGGAAAATATGCATCGCTTATGAGCTAACAGGCGTTGCATACTGTGTTTTTGCGCGTCGCATATGATCTGCAGTCGTTCGCCTATGACATAATAGAGGTCGCTTTTGATCAACAGTGGGTCGCATATGGTAAAGCTCTGTTGTTTTCAAGCCTGTTTCAGTTTTAGTTTGATTTTTGGTTATTAACTGGGTATTTGCGCAGCATCTTATCGATCTGTCCAAGAAAGGAGGTTATCAAACTACTGACATATCTGTTGCAGGTTCGATCGGTCCAAGATTTGTGGTTTTTTTTCACTAAATTAGGCATATTTGGGCTTGGTGCTTAAAATGAATTACTGTTTGCTCCGTGCTTGATCTATCTTTTTGATTGCTTGCATGTGCCTGATTGTAACCCAAATTTAATGACAAAAGTATCCTCTCCCCTTGCCTATCAAATGGATCTTGGGTGTATGAGAACTTGTCATTATCTTTAGAGGGCCTGCCTTCCCGGTGTGAGAAGGGATACGACCCAAGCGGTAACGGGCTAAAGCCAAGTCCTTCCGAACCGCTATATAAGAAAAGTGTTTGTGTCGAAAGCCACAAACAACGGGTGCAGTTGTGTTATACCGACAGCCAACCTCCCCCAAAACCCTCCAAGGCGCAACCCTTGGAGGCTGGGAGACTCCATAACGGAGAGTAGCGCTGCCGCATGTATAGCCACCCGAACGGATGCCCTTATTAGCAACTTTGTGTAGTAGCCAAAAACCTTCTATCTGTTGACGCAGAGGGCAAAACCCTTGAAGCGGCCCCGATTCATGCGGTTCTTAGCCGAGGTAGCAGGGACAATCTAAAGGTTTGGAGAGGGTCAAGCCTTATAAGAATCCCGGATCTTGGTATGCGTGAGAAGTGTGTGCAAATGTAAGGAGGAGCCGGTGCTATCAAGATCCTGGAGCTACCCGCTTTGAATAGGCGCAGCTAGGGGATTCAACAGATACTGTCCTATCCTAGCCTAGGTTGTATCAGTTTGTGCTTGTTGTAAGTGTGAGTGACTGTTATCATTGTTTTCTTGCTGAAAAAAACTGCAAAAATCAGACCACTGGTACACAAACACAATCGCCTTTGAACCTAAACTGCTCGCACAGACCATCAACATCGCTTCTGAACTGTAGTGACTCGCATTCTGCCTGAACTGCATCGCTTTTGAACAACAACTGCCCGCATACTGCTTAAACAGAGTCACTTTTAAACCGTAGTTGATCGCCTTTTTCCTGAACAGAATCGCTTCTGAACCACAGCTGATCGCCTACTGTATGAACCAAGTCGCACCTGATTCATTACCAGTCGCATGTTGTTTGAGTCAAGTCGCTTTTAATCCACAGTTATTCGCCTGATTCCAGAACAAGCTCGCCTATGAACAACAGACTGTCGCCTTTAGGGATATCTGAGTCGCCTCTGAACCAACAGTAATCGCCTTTGAACCAACAGTCATCGCCTCTGGCATAGCATTCGCTTCTGGTTAGCACTGTCATTTTTCTGTTGAAACTAAACCAGGTCGCATTTGAGCTATCATTAATCGCCTTTAGCATCCTTTGAGTCGCCTTTGAGCTATCATCAGTCGCCTGTAGCTAAAATTCTTGCAAATCTCAGTGCATCAGCTAAATTAGCCTCAGGACCAGCTTGCTTGAACCTCAAACATCAGCTTTCAGACTTACCTTTGATCAACAGCAAACACCTGGACTTTGTCTCCTATTTTGAGCTTATCAATCAATCACAACTCATGAGCTTTTCCATCTTTTTGAGATCTCAACCAGCAAATCAGACATCAATCCAATCATTTCGATCAACAAACAACCTTCAGTTTTAGCTTCAGCCAACAAACAACCTTCAGCCTTAGTTTCAGCAAACAATCTCTTTTAGCTTTAGCTCCAACAAACATCAACAGCAAACAATCTTTCCCTTGAGTGATTAAGCTACCTCTAGGGACAACCAACAACAACTCAGCCAAACCAAATCAACCAAGCAACTTAGCCAAACTAGCAAAACCAAAACAACAACCAATCAACCAACTATCATCTTTTGGGTCTTAAAACTTTGACAAGCTCAACTTCATCATCAACATCATGCCTCAAACTAGGAGTCAATATCGAGCTGAAGTAGAAGCCAAATTGAAAGCTGAAATGGATGCCAAATTGCAAGATGAGATGAAACAATTCACAACACCTCTTAAGGACGCAACTCAATTCACAACTGGTATGCCTTCTCATATGTTTATACCTCAAGGGTACACTAGGGGCGAATCATCTTCACAACAAATGCATCCTCCACCATCCTTGGAAACTTTCGAAGAACAATCTCAAGACGACTCATCAGAATTTCAAGATACCTATCTATGGGACCAAGTTGAGAAACTCATGATATCTGAGCCTGATCGTTGTTTTCTCCAACTTGCTCGCATGGGTGCTAAACTACCTAAAGACTTTGATATATCCACTATTAGAGAGCACGATCCCAACACTACTGCTGTTGTTGCGAATAAACCATCTACTATAGTCACATCATCTCCTATTACCTCGCAAACACCATCCTCATTGCCTCTTGTTGCTTCATTTGAGTTACCACGATCAGAGCATACCTTAGAACCATTGATAGTGCCCACCAATGTGCTTCCTCTCATGTCACAAAATCTCAACATCCCACCTTTTCATGTCCCTCAACATATCTCTCCTTCTACCATGACTATTTCCATGCCTCACGTCACACAAGCTGTCCATGTAACGCAAGCACAAACACTTCGAGCATCACAAGCAATGCCCATATCTTATGGTGTGCATACCTCTCAAACCATTCCAACAACACATGTCCTCCATGCTTCACAACCATTGCGATCTACCACATCTCATACACCACCTGCTAATTCCTTCATGTTATCCTATAATCCCAATGTTAGCCTTATTGACATGAGTGATTCCCTCATTTCTCAAGCCAATCCAAACAATCAGACCGCTTATGTTGATCAACTTACATCCATGCTGTCCTCTTCTTCCAATCCTTCACACACTATCAATCCATCTTATGCTACCCAAGGCTTCTCTAATATCACCCAACACATGACATATACCAATCCTCATATTGTCCAAAATACCAATCCTAATGTTCACCCTTCTGTTGTATCTACCAATCCCTCCGTCACTTACCATGTCATGAATTCAATTCCAACTTCCCAACCATCTGCTACTATCAATCCCATATCCACTTCTCATGTAATGCACACCCACTTACCACTTGTGTCTCAAGGACAGCAATCCTCTAACACATACATGTCACATACCACTCCTTCGACATACATTGTGGGCACACAACCCCAACAAACCGTTACAGCTTCATACATCCCACAACCACAACAAACTGTCACAACTCCACATATACCACAACCGCAACCACAATATGTTTCATATCACACTCCACCCCCTTTGCAACAACAGCAGTTATCCTCAGCCGATATCCAACAGATGATCGATGAAAGGGTAGGACAAGGCAAAAAACCCTTCTCTCTCGAAAACATATGCGCTTATCCATTTGACAAGTCTCTTAATATGATACCTTTTCCACCACACTTTGAAATCCCACAATTTGATAAGTACAAAGGGAAAGGAAATCCGGATGACCATCTTCGAGCCTTTTTCGTGGCATGTCTCGATGTTGCCTATGATGATACATATCTTTTGAGACTATTTCCTCGAAGCTTAGCAGGACAAGCTCTCGAATGGTTTTCCCATTTACCTCCAGGAATTAAGACTTTTTCCAAATTGGCAACCAAGTTTCGATCACATTTTGCCTTCAATATTGAACATGAGGTAAACATGAATGACATTGTCAACAACAAACAACGCAATGGTGAAACCTTTTCCTCATTTACCCAACGATGGCGTAATATGGCTAGCAAATTATCATGGGAAATCCCTGAGAAACAACAGCTTGACATCTTTGTTCAAAATCTTCATCCTGAGCTGTCATTCCAATTACAATTGCAAAGTGCTAGCACCTTTGACGAACTAGTTTCCAAAGGAGTTATTATTGAACGAGCCTTAATTGCCAAAGGAACTATCAAGATCTTTCGTGATAACAAAGATTCTCCCCAAAATTCCAATGATAAGTCTCGCTTTTGGAACAAGAACAAGAATGTTGTCAATGACGGTATTGTTGATACAAAGAATATCCAAACTATGAGAGCTCCTATCAACATTCAAGTAGCCTCTCCACCAAGACAGTCTTTTCCACAACGAAGAAACCAACGCCAAACTTCTAATCCACGCCGACAATTTACACCATTAGTGGAACCCATGGAAGTTATTCTTCGAAAGCTGCTTCAAGCCGGAGATGTTATTCTACCCGATGCACCACCAAATGGCGAACCACTCTTTCGAGCTCCTTGGTACAAAGAGAATGAGTATTGTGATTATCATCGAGTTAAAGGACACAAAACAAATGGTTGTATGCGCTTAAAACATGTTATCCAAGACTGCATTGATCAAGGTCTAATCAACGTCACACCTTCAACACCTCAACCTGCTCAACAATCCACATCAAACTATGATCTAGAGACTTTCAAGAATCCACTTCCATCTCATGATCAGACAAATAACCTTCAAGCTGGAAATGCTATTCCCTATAGCTATGCATCATCTACCATTGGCCGCATTGACCATGCTCGCATTTCTACCATTACCATCCAAGGAACACCTGATTGTGCCGTAACCACGCGAAGAGGTCGAGTTACCGTTCAAGGAGCACCTCCTCATCCTCCTCGACCTCTCTCTGACTATAACCTCTTGGATCACCTTGGCAAAACCCCCGCACACATATCTATCCTTGAGCTGCTCCGCCTATCCCCCGCACATAAAGCTATCCTTGATAAGGCCTTACAAGAATCTTCGGTGCCTAATAATATTAATATCACACAATTTCAATCCATGGTCGCTAGCATTGCAGCCCCTTGTCATTTAACCTTTTCTGACAAAGATCTTCAACCCTCCATGCATCCGTCACACAATGAGGCCCTCCATATTGAAGTACTTGTTAACCAACGCCGTATCAAACGAGTCTTGATAGATGGGGGAGCTGGTCTAAATATATGTTCTTTGAAACTTATCAAACAATTGGGATATTCTGAGAAAAATGTTGACACCTCCAAGGTTATAACTATCAGAGCATATGATGACGCTGAAAGAGATACTGAAGGGATCATCTTATTGCCTATTCAAGTTGGACCGGTCATTACAGAAACTCGCTGTCAAGTCCTTGATATTGATCTGCCTTACAACATCATCCTCGGTCGCCCTTGGATCCATACCCTTAAAGCAGTTCCATCTACATATCACCAATGCCTTAAATTTCCGCATAAGGGTGTTGAAGTTACCATTCAAGCTGATCCTAATCCATTTGAGTTTTGCCGTGCTTTTCAAGCTAAATATCAGAGTCCAAACCGTATCCCTCTCAACACCGAGGCATATCCATCATCCTCCTATGTCGACCCATCTGATCTCCTCAAGCCCTCATCTAGCAAAGCCGCTTCCAACCTCCATATCAAATATACCGAACATGGCCCTGGTGAGTACAAATTGCAGGAATCCTGTTGCGTTGGCACCCTTCCGTTATCTCCTAAATCCCACGGTAAGCTTTCTATATCTAAGCCCACTTCATCCTCCGCGGTTATCAGAGCTCCCCCCACCGTATTCATTAAAGGTGGTTTCTTGGATGACGAAGACATTGAGGACATAGACTCTTGGATATTCTTTGATGAAAATGACCAAGTCCAACTTGAAGTAGAGCGCTACAACAACGGGTTTCGTATCATCAAGAACATGGGCTACAAAGGACATGGCGGCTTGGGATCACAGGAACAAGGACCTATTGAGCCCCTTATTGTGTCTAAGAAGTTTAATAAGCAAGGCCTTGGTTACCAACCGGAGGTACCGCGATCTAAAGACATTAAGTGTATTTCCGATATTGACGTTGGATCTTCTTCGGTAGGAGAGACTTCTAACTCGGATACCATCGACGACTCCTCCCTTCATATCACCGACCTCTTTCAAGAACATTCCATCTTCATGTTTTCCGCAATCTCTTCTAGCCATCATGATCCCTCCATTAGTCTCTCACTCGTATATCCTGACCTCATCGATTGGGACCAACAGGGGGCACCGATATTAGATACATTTGAAAATGACGAAGCCATTGCAGAATTCATGGGTTTGAGACAAGGTATCCCATTGGGTGATCACAAAGCAGGTTTTATGATGGAATTACCTAAACTAGCATATTTTGGCGGAAGTATCAAATCCTTCAGTCGCAAAAGTGAAATAAACAAAATTCAACAAAATAGGTCACTAGGTGAAAACCGCAAGGCGCCTCTTGACCGTGAAAAAGTAAAAATAAAGGACGTATCCGAAGGTGAAAACCTCTCTGAGGCACCTGAGGATGAGGGATTTGATCTTCCTGTCACCGCTGATTACCATGAGAAATCAACTGTGCTAGTTGAAAAATCACAAGACATGAACTTGGGAACAGAACAAAATCCGAAGATCACCTTTTTGGCAGCATCACTATCAGAGCAAGAATGAAAGAACTTCACAGCATTTTTCCTGAGACGAGCTATAAATTTTGCATGGACTTATGCAGACATGCCAGGACTAGATCCTTCACTTGTGGTACATCATTTAGTAGTATTCCCTGATGCAAAGCCTGTCAAACAAAAATTGCGCAAAATGCATCCACAAGTTGCCTTATTGGTTAAAGCAGAAATTCAGAAACTATTAGAAGCAAAGTTCATAAAACCTATTGATTATCCAGAATGGGTTTCAAACTTGGTACCTGTAGCAAAACCAGATGGACGAGTTCGCTGCTGCACGGACTTTAGAGATCTTAACAAAGCATGTCCTAAAGACGATTTTCCATTACCAAGCATAGACAACATTGTTGATCTTACAGCAGGACATGAAATGCTATCTTTGATGGATGGATTTTCTGGTTATAATCAAATCAGAATAGCAGAGGAAGACCAAGATAAGACGTCTTTTATTTGTCCATGGGGCACATATTGCTGGGTTGTAATGCCTTTTGGTCTCAAAAACGCTGGAGCTACCTATCAACGAGCCATGACAGTTATTTTTCATGACCTTTTTCATACTATCATGGAAGACTATGTTGATGACATCCTGGGAAAATCTAAGACAAGGGAAGGACATCTACCAGTATTGGCACAAATTTTTGATCGATTAGAGAAATACCAAGTCAGACTAAATCCAAAGAAGTGTGTATTTGGTGTAACATCAGGAAAACTATTGGGATATATTGTGTCTCGACGAGGCATAGAAGTGGACCCAGCTAAGGTAAAAGCTATCATAGAAATGCCTCCACCAACGAATCTCAAACAGCTCCGCAGTTTACAGGGTAGGCTACAATCTATCCGCAGATTTATCTCACAACTCGCAGATAAATGTCATCCTTTTCAGCATCTTCTTCGCAAGGGTGAACCTTTTAAGTGGGATGAAAAGTGTCAACAGGCTTTTGATAAGATAAAGGAATACTTGGCAACACCTCCTGTGTTAATACCTCCTGTACTTGATCGTCCATTACTGCTTTATATATCATCAACAACCGCAGCATTAGGTGCACTTCTAGCTCAACATGATGATTCAGGAAAAGAACAAGCCATCTATTACATTAGCAGAACTCTTGTGGGATATGAACTTAATTACTCATTCATGGAAAAAGTTTGTTTAGCATTAGTGTTTGCTTCCCAAAAGTTGCGACATTATATGTTGAACCAAACAACAAAGCTCATCTCTAATGTGGATCCCCTCAAGTATCTCCTTTCAAAAGCACTTCTCACAGGGAGATTAGCAAAATGGGTTATGATCTTGAGTGAATTTGACATACAATATGTGAACCGTAAAGCTATCAAAGGACAAGTCATTGCTGATCAATTAGCTGCAGCACCTATCACAGACATTCAGCCAATATATCCCGAATTCCCTGATGAAGGATTGTTTACTTTCAGCTCTCCAGCACAATGGCAGCTATACTTTGATGGATCATACACTCAACACGGATCTGGAGCAGGTATCTTGTTTGTCACTCCCCAAGGAGACTGCATACCTAAATCATACAGAATAGCATTCCCCTGTACCAATAACATAGCAGAGTATGAAGCTTTAATCACAGGTTTGCGCATGGCAGTACAATGGGCTATCAAACAGTTACGAGTCTTTGGTGATTCTCAGCTAGTTATCAAACAGGTCTTAGATGAATATCAAACAAAAGACGAGAAGCTTCTTCCATACAAACTAATGGTGGATGATTTCAAGCAATATTTCGAGGACATTACCTTTGAGCAAATTCCAAGACTACAAAACAGAGCAGCTGATGCCATGGCTATGATTGGGTCTCTTTTAGATATGCCATCTAACACCCATAAATGTGAATTCTTGGTCGAACAGCTTTTGATCCCCGCATTTGAAGTTCCACAGTCCAAGCTTATATGTGAGATTGTTGGTCCCAACTCGTTGTGGTACAAAGATATATACGAGTATCTCCGTAATCATACCTTGCCTCTTCAACTATCCAACACCCAACGTAAAACTTTTATCCGTCGAGCCTCTCGTTACACTATCTTAGGAGACACCCTTTATCGCCGAAGTCTTGATGGTATCCTTCTTAGATGTCTTGATTCTGAGGAAGCAAAAACGGCCTTACGTGAAGTACATGAAGGTGTCTGCGGTTCGCATTCCGCTGGCCCTGGCCTTGTTAAGAAACTTCTGCGAGCAGGATACTATTGGCCAACTATGGAAAAAGATGCCCAACAATTTGCAAAGCGATGTCTACAATGTCAGAAACATGGAGATCTAATACATGCACCAGCACATGAGCTTCAGCCTATTGTCACTCCATGGCCTTTTTCGCAATGGGGACTTGATCTTGTGGGTAAAATCCATCCTACTTCATCAAATGGTCATAAGTTTATTATCACTGCCACTGAGTATTTCACAAAGTGGGTAGAAGCCATACCAATGACCTACATCACAGGTAAACAAATAGCTAAATTCATCCTACATTACATCATCTACCGTTATGGAGTTCCTCAAGCTATTGTCATAGATAATGGCCGGCCTTTCAAGAACCAAGAGGTTAGAGATCTTTGCAATAAGTTTCATATTCAACATAGGTTCTCTACGCCTTATTATCCTCAGAGCAATGGTCAAGCTGAAGCCTCTAATAAGACAATCATCAAGATCCTTAAAAAGACTGTCAACGAAACTGGTCGAGATTGGCATCTACAACTGCATCCTGCTTTATGGGCATATAGAACAAGTGTCAGAACTCCTACTGGCGCCACACCCTATGCTCTAGTCTATGGCACTGAAGCTATTTTGCCTATCGAGGTTGAGATCCCCTCTTTGCGCATATCCTTGCAACATACTATTTCAGATGAAGAATATCGAGTCTCCCGACTCCATGATCTTGAGCTCTTAGATGAACGCCGCCTTACAGCATTGAACCATCTTCAAGTCTATCAAAACCGGCTACGCCGCAGCTACAACAAAAAGATTAGAGAACGCAGATTTCAGGTTGGCGACCTTGTCCTTAAAGAAAACCAAAGGAATCAACAACATCGAGAGAAACAGGGCAAGTTTGAACCAAATTGGCTTGGTCCTTTCATTATCACAGCAGTTTATGGATCTGGTGCATACACTTTGTCAACACCTGAAGGCATTCCCTTGGATGAACCCGTCAACAGCGTTCATCTCAAGAAGTTTTATCCATGAATCTCAGCTATCCCACAAAAACACCAAAAAACACAAAAAAATCAAAAATATGTCAAAAAAAAAAAAGAAAAAAGAAAAAAAAAAGATAAATAATCCGTCCTCTGGTGAAAACCTGGTAAACAGGCGCCTTGGATAAGTACCATAGTGAAAACCTGGCAAACAGGCGCTATGTGTAGTGACCAGCTTCCCTCATTTGTTTGGTTCGTTTGATCATTTTCCCCACTGCATCTTGTATAAGCTATTTTCATAAGCCCTATCGCAATCTCACACATAGCCTTTCCTCTTCATCCTTTGCCGATGCTAGTTATCATATGTGAGACATTGTCGTGATATCTATATCTTTTGGCACCTTAGCATCTTGGCCACATCTTTTCTGCATTGTCGCTTCTGCATAATAAACCTCATCCACACTGGGGGCATTTGTTGAGTCTTATTTGGAAGTGGATCCTGTTATCTCTAGCTCATAACACATCAACCAACTCAGCTTTCAACACAGCACACCTTATCAACTTCAGCCATGGCACATGTCCACTGACAACTATGACCTAACGACTTGCAACCAGGACTCATACCTTCACAATTCATCCACACTCATTCAACAATCGCAACAAACATCGCTTGATCAAACATCCAATCGATTAGCTACATCAATAAGAACTACAT
The DNA here is from genome assembly GCA_027924645.1 of Cunninghamia lanceolata. Lineage (NCBI taxonomy): Eukaryota > Viridiplantae > Streptophyta > Pinopsida > Cupressales > Cupressaceae > Cunninghamia > Cunninghamia lanceolata. The sequence continues at coordinate 7,569,161 of BSBN01000693.1, forward strand.
CCAGCTCTATCGTTGACGCTTTGATCCTGTGGATACAGGGTATGTAGGCAATCGGAGATGCGAAGGAAGCACTCTGATTCAGGCTAAGACGATAGCCCCTTTCATCAGTCATCTGTCATTCTAAACATTCTTCAATCTTTCAGCTCATATTCTTCTATCTTTCATCACTTACATCATCAATAAAACCCAGAACTACATATTCATCATGTCTCATCTTCATCGTAAATGTGCTTTGATCCCGTGGATACAGGGTATGTAGGCAGTCTGGAATACGAAGGAAGTTTCCAGTACTCAAGCACCGATGATCCCCCCATCTTCTTCATCTTCATTCATCATCCATCTTCTCCTCTTTGATCAGCTCGAACAGGAAGCAATCCATGTGTATATTACAAGCTCAAGCACTTTAACCAATCATAGGTAAGCCAGAAGCTATTTGTCCGTATGCCTTAAGCCAACATTTGCTATAGCCATTTATCAACAACTTTAGCCTTCAACAGGATGTAGCTTTCCTCTTAACAAGGCGCCAGCTTAATCTATCCACGAGCACCCAAATTTGGCAAGAGAACGTGATGACAGTATCTTTTGTTTTATCTTTTGATTTATCTTTTGTCCCTTTTCTGTACCTAGTCAAGACTGCCTTGATCTATTTATATCTTGGTATGTTGCGATGAAGTAAGGACTGGGGCATGGTCATATAGCTTTCGTATGCCGTGTTTGCGGGATGATCTTATTCTCTTCCTATGCGTCTTGGTATCTTGTATGTGTTGGGATTAGCATCTTACATATCAATATCTCTAGCATCTGAGAAGCTAAACAGTCTCTTGTGCATTAGAGACTATTCTATGTTAAGACTAACTCCATACATATAACCAGCAAGCTATCATTATGTGTAGTGGAGATAAGCTCAAACCATTGTTTGTAGCGTCAAAGTCCAACACTAGCTGTTATTCATATCTTGTGCATGTTGGCTCACCATCTTGACCACATGCGTTCAGACAAGATTGTAACACGTTAGTTACGCATTGGATACCTCGACACCTTGGTCTCTTATACCCTGGTGCATAACATCCATATGCTATATCAAACATAAGGACTGCATTTCTTTTCATTTTGAGCAATTCCTTGAAAGCTGCCCATCATCATCTTATCTTATCCATTTTATCTATCCATTCGTTCCGTCATCCTCAGCCAAGATCAATCATCTCCATCGTCCTTTGTCCATATTCCCGCTCCTGCAAAACAAGTGTTAGCCATACATAAGTCCATTACATATCTTTTTCTTTACCATCTACCTATATGCACACATCTATTCATGTCATTACCCTTTACATTTTCAAATATTTTCTATCCATTACCATTTGCATAAATATCCATCCATAATCCATATATAATCCATATACATAACATGCATAGCCATCATAATATCAACATCACAACCATTATAACATCATATAGATCGCCAAAACTGCTATATATATATATACATGTGTGTCAAAATACAAGTGTCTACAATACAAGCTGAGCCCTGCAAAGAATGAATGTACAACAATGGCTCTAGGCCTCATCATGATACAATGTCAACAAGGTGTGCCCTAGCGACTACTGCCAGCTCCCTCACCCTGACCACCACCACCAACAGGTCCTGTACCTGGTCCTCCATCTCTCGGTGGCCCCATCACTGAAGCTACTGACCGAGATCCACCTGACCTCCGTGAGCTCGAAGCCCCTGACCTGCTCCTGAAGCTAGGCTGTCTCTGCTCTGCCGGCACAGCTCCATAATATAAGCCTCTATAATACTCAGCCTCACCCTGCACTCTCCGAAGCTCGGCCTGTACTGCTGTCAACTGTGTGGCTAAGTACATCGTAGCTCCATCAGTCCCCAAGGTAGTCACTGCTCTATCCCGCTCACTAGTCATAACCTGCAGCTGCTGTACTGCCCTATCTCTCTCAGCTCGTAGACTATCTCTCTCAGCTCGCAGACTATCTCTCTCAGCTCGCAGACCATCTCTCTCTGCTCTCATAGCCTGCTCCTGCTGTACTGCAGTATCTCGCTCAAGCCTCATCATCTGCTCATGCTGCCTAGCTGTATCCCTCTCTCCTGTAACTCTCGCGAGCGCACCATCCTCCTGTCCATCTCCTCTCTGCGCTCCCAACTGTAGCTGCGTCTGATAAGCCTGTGCCTGTGCTCTAGCATGCCTCAGACTGATCACGGCCTGATGCCTATCCATCTCCACCCTCCTCAGCCTCATCTGTGCTCGCTGCCTCCATCTCCTCTCCTCTCTGATCCGTCTCCGCAGCTGCTGAATGCCCACATCATCCCCTGCTCCGATCTGTGCCTGTGGCTGTGCTAATATAGCTGGCTGACCTGGCACCTGCCCTGGCATCTGTATCCCTGGTGCAGCTGGCACTACTGCCTGTGCTGGTGGAGCCCGTCGTCGTCGCCTCTGAACTGGTCTCTCCATCCCAATCTCCCCAATCTCTCCATCTCGTGTCAACCGAGTCGGCCTAGCTGTCGCCCAGTATGCATCATACTCTGGCAATGTACCTGGCTCTGCCAGACCCTGTCTCCACTGCCATGCTACTGGCTGCAATCCATCTCTCTCTGCCAAGGCTGTGTCCACTACAACCTCTGGACCCCAATCGAACACCTCCTGCCTCGTCCTCCCAAAAATGGCATCCCCTACAGGTACTGCCTGTGCCTCTCCAAACTGTCTCAGGGCTCTCTCTGGCAAATAGCGCTCTATAATGTACAAGCCGCGTCCAAAAATGTACCTCGCCTGTCTCGCATAAGCAAGCTCGGCATCCTCCTCCTCCCACTGCTCACATCCTAGCCATGGCCTCCATACAAACCTGTCTATCTCATCCAACCTCCGTCGCCAGTATACCACCCCTCGGCGCTGTCGATATGTCAAAGCTCCTCTATACATCCGTGCAAATGGCTCTCCTGCTGCTCTAGCCACCCATCCCTCTGGTCTCGTCACTGGAATGTGCTCATAAGCCCATACGTGCAACACTGTCACTCCTGCTGACATACTGGCTCCGAACATATATGCACAATCATGTAGGTAATGATAGAGCTGTCCCAACACGCACTCTGCCCATGCATATCTCGTGCCATAGGAGAACATGCCCTCCATCACTGTCCCCCATCCTACAGGAAACCCTCTCGCTCTCCTATCACCCACTAGCCATCTAATGATAGCCACTACCACTCGCTGCAACCTGTCACAGAGCTCCTCCATCCTCCCCATCGGTATCTCCGAACCCTCTGCTCCGATGTCTGGTGTCCCAAACAATCTCCTGAATGCAGCTGGGCCCATCTCCGGATCATAATCTACCCGATCCCCATCTATCAGAATCCTCAAAATCCGGAACACATCCTCTAAGGTGATGGTCGCCTCTCCTGTCGGTAACAAGAATGAACTGTGCTCGCTCATCCATCGCTCCACCATCGCCGTCATCAGTCCTCGATGTGCCTGCACTGGCTCTAATCGTGACACATGCTCTAAGCCCAGGATCTCTAACACCAGTAGCTCCTCTGCATCCAACTGTCTCACTAGCCGCAAATCTCTCGGATGGGGCTCCCGTGATAGTAATGGCGGTAGTACATCCTGCATCATCCATTTACTTTTGTCAGTCCATTCCGTTAATCATTCATATCAAAATCTGCCTATCTATCTGCTATTTTCTCCTACACTTATCATATGCGGTTCACTTTACCACAAGCGACCTTTTTCTGCTCATTAGCGATCCCTTTCCCCATATGCGCCTCTGTTTTGCCTACATGCGAGCTCTTTTGCACATGCGCTCACTGTTTTCCTACACGCGACCACTATTACCATATGCGTTCATCCTTACTTTACCTGCGAGCCATATCCCACATGCGAATCTTTTTACTCCAAAAGCGAGCCCTTTTCCTATATGCGCCTATTTTATCATCATAAGCGAGCCAACTCACACTAAGCGACTATTTTCGCCCTATATGCGCGCTATCTACCATATGCGCTCTATTTCTAGTCCTATGCGAGCTAAATTACTCTATGCGACTACTATCTGCTCATAAGCGACTAGTTTTTATCTACACGCGCATTTCCGCTGCTCTTTTCCCGCTGACAGGATGCGACCACTTTTTTCCTAAGCGACCTACCCGCGCCCATAAGCGACCTATATTACTCTAAGTGACCTCTACTCCTACATAAGCGACCTATATGTGCCAGGTCCTAAACTAGTCACTTTTGGTGACGTGTGTGAATTAATTACGCTTCTAGGCTATTAAATGCACGCTTTTGGGAAAAGTTTTGAGACATACCGGTGCGCCTGCTCCCTCTGGTCGTCCATGTGTCCTCACTCGCTCCGCACGATGATCTCTGCGTGGAATCACCATCCCGCTAGCTCTGCCACTCTCACTCTCAGGAGCTCTGGATTTCTCTAGGTTTCTAAGCACAAATGAGCACAAATGAGCCTATTTGCCCTTGCAGCCCCTACTTATAGCCCTTCTCCAAACCCTAATTCTTCTATACCACAGCCTATTTTCTTCGCATTTGCCCTCTTTTCTGCCTTTTCTTCTATCGAGCGCCAACCCAGTCTTTCCTGGTTCGCCTGGCTTACCTCTCGAGGGGGCATCATCTGCCAGTTACACTGGGGCATAACTTGTTTATCGAACATATCTCACATCTTCTTTGACACAACGTTCTATCGAACATTGTATCAAAGAGGGGCAAAATGTAGACACCCAAATTTGTCCATGTCTAACGACACCTTGTTACATCCCTAATCCATTATCCAATTAATTAAATAAATTTTATTTATTTAATTAAAATCCCATTCTCATTCACTTAGCCAATTAATTAAATAAATTGTATTTATTTAATTAATTCCACATCATGTCTTATCTCATTTTATGCATTTATCATATTAATTAAATAAATTTTATTTATTTAATTAATTTCCAACTCATATCCCACTAATTCAAATACTTTATTTGAATTAAGCCTTTATCATTTATCACATTTCAACACTTGTCCATTTCCCATTTATCATGTGTTGTAAGACAACTTTCATTTAAAATCCTTCACATGTACAACTAATTGGACCTAAATTTAGTAACTTTCAATCTTAGCCATTCCCATAGCCTTTGAATCTCCACCGTTGATTGATCTTGGTTGAGTCCTATATAAACAGCCTCTCATTCCATATGAGACATCCAGAAATCCAGAAAGCCAGAAATCCAGAAAATCCAGAATTCATATAGTATCTAGCAATCCAGAATTCATATAGCAACTCCATTATCATCTTGAGCATTCGAGCATTTGAGCTTTTATCATCCATCAATGGCAGCTTTCAGCTTTGTGATTGCTCATTGTTGAAGAAGCAGTCCACATTTCTCTCTCAAACAAGGAATCGCACGGTCTAGGTGATGTTATGCTTGCATTGCATTGTTCTTTTGGCTTCATTTAGATTAGATTCCTTGATGATGGTAGGGTTAGGGTTTCATGACTATGTCTGATCTTCCACACCTGACTTTCACCTATCACATTTTGGCACGCCCGGTGGGACTCACGTCCCTGATTAACTTCATTTTTTGGAGTTGTTTCCTTGAAGATTAGATTTTGCAGGTGCTCGCAGAAAATTCCAGCCGCTTTTAAAGGAAAATCTGCCGCTTCGAGATTTCTGCGTCGCTTCTGAGCTGGAGTAGGCCGCATATACCTCTCTGGATCGCCTTTGACCTAACAGTCGTCGCCTCAGGTAAAACGCATCGCTTTTATCATTAACATGATCGCCTGGGACTGTGTTTACTGTATTCGCCGCTTTTGATCTAACAGCCGCCGCTTTTGCATAATTAGATCGCTTTTAATCTAACAGGGGTTGCCTTTGCACAAATCCGCATCGCTTTTGACCTAACAGTGCACGCTTTTGTCCTGATATGATACGCTTATGAGCTAATAATATTCGCCTGTGCAGGTTAGGGTTTTTGATTTTTGTTTTACAGAGACAGGTCGCTTTCGACTTCCAACAGGTCGCTTCCGGTATATTGCGATCGCATATGAGACGACAGACGCCGCTTTTGAATATATTTGTGTCGCTTATGGACTAATATTATTCGCCTGGTAGGCTAGGGTTTTTGTTTATCGGCTTTTTTTTGCAGAAACAGGTCGCATCCAGCCCTCAACCGATCGCTTATGGAAAATATGCATCGCTTATGAGCTAACAGGCGTTGCATACTGTGTTTTTGCGCGTCGCATATGATCTGCAGTCGTTCGCCTATGACATAATAGAGGTCGCTTTTGATCAACAGTGGGTCGCATATGGTAAAGCTCTGTTGTTTTCAAGCCTGTTTCAGTTTTAGTTTGATTTTTGGTTATTAACTGGGTATTTGCGCAGCATCTTATCGATCTGTCCAAGAAAGGAGGTTATCAAACTACTGACATATCTGTTGCAGGTTCGATCGGTCCAAGATTTGTGGTTTTTTTTCACTAAATTAGGCATATTTGGGCTTGGTGCTTAAAATGAATTACTGTTTGCTCCGTGCTTGATCTATCTTTTTGATTGCTTGCATGTGCCTGATTGTAACCCAAATTTAATGACAAAAGTATCCTCTCCCCTTGCCTATCAAATGGATCTTGGGTGTATGAGAACTTGTCATTATCTTTAGAGGGCCTGCCTTCCCGGTGTGAGAAGGGATACGACCCAAGCGGTAACGGGCTAAAGCCAAGTCCTTCCGAACCGCTATATAAGAAAAGTGTTTGTGTCGAAAGCCACAAACAACGGGTGCAGTTGTGTTATACCGACAGCCAACCTCCCCCAAAACCCTCCAAGGCGCAACCCTTGGAGGCTGGGAGACTCCATAACGGAGAGTAGCGCTGCCGCATGTATAGCCACCCGAACGGATGCCCTTATTAGCAACTTTGTGTAGTAGCCAAAAACCTTCTATCTGTTGACGCAGAGGGCAAAACCCTTGAAGCGGCCCCGATTCATGCGGTTCTTAGCCGAGGTAGCAGGGACAATCTAAAGGTTTGGAGAGGGTCAAGCCTTATAAGAATCCCGGATCTTGGTATGCGTGAGAAGTGTGTGCAAATGTAAGGAGGAGCCGGTGCTATCAAGATCCTGGAGCTACCCGCTTTGAATAGGCGCAGCTAGGGGATTCAACAGATACTGTCCTATCCTAGCCTAGGTTGTATCAGTTTGTGCTTGTTGTAAGTGTGAGTGACTGTTATCATTGTTTTCTTGCTGAAAAAAACTGCAAAAATCAGACCACTGGTACACAAACACAATCGCCTTTGAACCTAAACTGCTCGCACAGACCATCAACATCGCTTCTGAACTGTAGTGACTCGCATTCTGCCTGAACTGCATCGCTTTTGAACAACAACTGCCCGCATACTGCTTAAACAGAGTCACTTTTAAACCGTAGTTGATCGCCTTTTTCCTGAACAGAATCGCTTCTGAACCACAGCTGATCGCCTACTGTATGAACCAAGTCGCACCTGATTCATTACCAGTCGCATGTTGTTTGAGTCAAGTCGCTTTTAATCCACAGTTATTCGCCTGATTCCAGAACAAGCTCGCCTATGAACAACAGACTGTCGCCTTTAGGGATATCTGAGTCGCCTCTGAACCAACAGTAATCGCCTTTGAACCAACAGTCATCGCCTCTGGCATAGCATTCGCTTCTGGTTAGCACTGTCATTTTTCTGTTGAAACTAAACCAGGTCGCATTTGAGCTATCATTAATCGCCTTTAGCATCCTTTGAGTCGCCTTTGAGCTATCATCAGTCGCCTGTAGCTAAAATTCTTGCAAATCTCAGTGCATCAGCTAAATTAGCCTCAGGACCAGCTTGCTTGAACCTCAAACATCAGCTTTCAGACTTACCTTTGATCAACAGCAAACACCTGGACTTTGTCTCCTATTTTGAGCTTATCAATCAATCACAACTCATGAGCTTTTCCATCTTTTTGAGATCCCAACCAGCAAATCAGACATCAATCCAATCATTTCGATCAACAAACAACCTTCAGTTTTAGCTTCAGCCAACAAACAACCTTCAGCCTTAGTTTCAGCAAACAATCTCTTTTAGCTTTAGCTCCAACAAACATCAACAGCAAACAATCTTTCCCTTGAGTGATTAAGCTACCTCTAGGGACAACCAACAACAACTCAGCCAAACCAAATCAACCAAGCAACTTAGCCAAACTAGCAAAACCAAAACAACAACCAATCAACCAACTATCATCTTTTGGGTCTTAAAACTTTGACAAGCTCAACTTCATCATCAACATCATGCCTCAAACTAGGAGTCAATATCGAGCTGAAGTAGAAGCCAAATTGAAAGCTGAAATGGATGCCAAATTGCAAGATGAGATGAAACAATTCACAACACCTCTTAAGGACGCAACTCAATTCACAACTGGTATGCCTTCTCATATGTTTATACCTCAAGGGTACACTAGGGGCGAATCATCTTCACAACAAATGCATCCTCCACCATCCTTGGAAACTTTCGAAGAACAATCTCAAGACGACTCATCAGAATTTCAAGATACCTATCTATGGGACCAAGTTGAGAAACTCATGATATCTGAGCCTGATCGTTGTTTTCTCCAACTTGCTCGCATGGGTGCTAAACTACCTAAAGACTTTGATATATCCACTATTAGAGAGCACGATCCCAACACTACTGCTGTTGTTGCGAATAAACCATCTACTATAGTCACATCATCTCCTATTACCTCGCAAACACCATCCTCATTGCCTCTTGTTGCTTCATTTGAGTTACCACGATCAGAGCATACCTTAGAACCATTGATAGTGCCCACCAATGTGCTTCCTCTCATGTCACAAAATCTCAACATCCCACCTTTTCATGTCCCTCAACATATCTCTCCTTCTACCATGACTATTTCCATGCCTCACGTCACACAAGCTGTCCATGTAACGCAAGCACAAACACTTCGAGCATCACAAGCAATGCCCATATCTTATGGTGTGCATACCTCTCAAACCATTCCAACAACACATGTCCTCCATGCTTCACAACCATTGCGATCTACCACATCTCATACACCACCTGCTAATTCCTTCATGTTATCCTATAATCCCAATGTTAGCCTTATTGACATGAGTGATTCCCTCATTTCTCAAGCCAATCCAAACAATCAGACCGCTTATGTTGATCAACTTACATCCATGCTGTCCTCTTCTTCCAATCCTTCACACACTATCAATCCATCTTATGCTACCCAAGGCTTCTCTAATATCACCCAACACATGACATATACCAATCCTCATATTGTCCAAAATACCAATCCTAATGTTCACCCTTCTGTTGTATCTACCAATCCCTCCGTCACTTACCATGTCATGAATTCAATTCCAACTTCCCAACCATCTGCTACTATCAATCCCATATCCACTTCTCATGTAATGCACACCCACTTACCACTTGTGTCTCAAGGACAGCAATCCTCTAACACATACATGTCACATACCACTCCTTCGACATACATTGTGGGCACACAACCCCAACAAACCGTTACAGCTTCATACATCCCACAACCACAACAAACTGTCACAACTCCACATATACCACAACCGCAACCACAATATGTTTCATATCACACTCCACCCCCTTTGCAACAACAGCAGTTATCCTCAGCCGATATCCAACAGATGATCGATGAAAGGGTAGGACAAGGCAAAAAACCCTTCTCTCTCGAAAACATATGCGCTTATCCATTTGACAAGTCTCTTAATATGATACCTTTTCCACCACACTTTGAAATCCCACAATTTGATAAGTACAAAGGGAAAGGAAATCCGGATGACCATCTTCGAGCCTTTTTCGTGGCATGTCTCGATGTTGCCTATGATGATACATATCTTTTGAGACTATTTCCTCGAAGCTTAGCAGGACAAGCTCTCGAATGGTTTTCCCATTTACCTCCAGGAATTAAGACTTTTTCCAAATTGGCAACCAAGTTTCGATCACATTTTGCCTTCAATATTGAACATGAGGTAAACATGAATGACATTGTCAACAACAAACAACGCAATGGTGAAACCTTTTCCTCATTTACCCAACGATGGCGTAATATGGCTAGCAAATTATCATGGGAAATCCCTGAGAAACAACAGCTTGACATCTTTGTTCAAAATCTTCATCCTGAGCTGTCATTCCAATTACAATTGCAAAGTGCTAGCACCTTTGACGAACTAGTTTCCAAAGGAGTTATTATTGAACGAGCCTTAATTGCCAAAGGAACTATCAAGATCTTTCGTGATAACAAAGATTCTCCCCAAAATTCCAATGATAAGTCTCGCTTTTGGAACAAGAACAAGAATGTTGTCAATGACGGTATTGTTGATACAAAGAATATCCAAACTATGAGAGCTCCTATCAACATTCAAGTAGCCTCTCCACCAAGACAGTCTTTTCCACAACGAAGAAACCAACGCCAAACTTCTAATCCACGCCGACAATTTACACCATTAGTGGAACCCATGGAAGTTATTCTTCGAAAGCTGCTTCAAGCCGGAGATGTTATTCTACCCGATGCACCACCAAATGGCGAACCACTCTTTCGAGCTCCTTGGTACAAAGAGAATGAGTATTGTGATTATCATCGAGTTAAAGGACACAAAACAAATGGTTGTATGCGCTTAAAACATGTTATCCAAGACTGCATTGATCAAGGTCTAATCAACGTCACACCTTCAACACCTCAACCTGCTCAACAATCCACATCAAACTATGATCTAGAGACTTTCAAGAATCCACTTCCATCTCATGATCAGACAAATAACCTTCAAGCTGGAAATGCTATTCCCTATAGCTATGCATCATCTACCATTGGCCGCATTGACCATGCTCGCATTTCTACCATTACCATCCAAGGAACACCTGATTGTGCCGTAACCACGCGAAGAGGTCGAGTTACCGTTCAAGGAGCACCTCCTCATCCTCCTCGACCTCTCTCTGACTATAACCTCTTGGATCACCTTGGCAAAACCCCCGCACACATATCTATCCTTGAGCTGCTCCGCCTATCCCCCGCACATAAAGCTATCCTTGATAAGGCCTTACAAGAATCTTCGGTGCCTAATAATATTAATATCACACAATTTCAATCCATGGTCGCTAGCATTGCAGCCCCTTGTCATTTAACCTTTTCTGACAAAGATCTTCAACCCTCCATGCATCCGTCACACAATGAGGCCCTCCATATTGAAGTACTTGTTAACCAACGCCGTATCAAACGAGTCTTGATAGATGGGGGAGCTGGTCTAAATATATGTTCTTTGAAACTTATCAAACAATTGGGATATTCTGAGAAAAATGTTGACACCTCCAAGGTTATAACTATCAGAGCATATGATGACGCTGAAAGAGATACTGAAGGGATCATCTTATTGCCTATTCAAGTTGGACCGGTCATTACAGAAACTCGCTGTCAAGTCCTTGATATTGATCTGCCTTACAACATCATCCTCGGTCGCCCTTGGATCCATACCCTTAAAGCAGTTCCATCTACATATCACCAATGCCTTAAATTTCCGCATAAGGGTGTTGAAGTTACCATTCAAGCTGATCCTAATCCATTTGAGTTTTGCCGTGCTTTTCAAGCTAAATATCAGAGTCCAAACCGTATCCCTCTCAACACCGAGGCATATCCATCATCCTCCTATGTCGACCCATCTGATCTCCTCAAGCCCTCATCTAGCAAAGCCGCTTCCAACCTCCATATCAAATATACCGAACATGGCCCTGGTGAGTACAAATTGCAGGAATCCTGTTGCGTTGGCACCCTTCCGTTATCTCCTAAATCCCACGGTAAGCTTTCTATATCTAAGCCCACTTCATCCTCCGCGGTTATCAGAGCTCCCCCCACCGTATTCATTAAAGGTGGTTTCTTGGATGACGAAGACATTGAGGACATAGACTCTTGGATATTCTTTGATGAAAATGACCAAGTCCAACTTGAAGTAGAGCGCTACAACAACGGGTTTCGTATCATCAAGAACATGGGCTACAAAGGACATGGCGGCTTGGGATCACAGGAACAAGGACCTATTGAGCCCCTTATTGTGTCTAAGAAGTTTAATAAGCAAGGCCTTGGTTACCAACCGGAGGTACCGCGATCTAAAGACATTAAGTGTATTTCCGATATTGACGTTGGATCTTCTTCGGTAGGAGAGACTTCTAACTCGGATACCATCGACGACTCCTCCCTTCATATCACCGACCTCTTTCAAGAACATTCCATCTTCATGTTTTCCGCAATCTCTTCTAGCCATCATGATCCCTCCATTAGTCTCTCACTCGTATATCCTGACCTCATCGATTGGGACCAACAGGGGGCACCGATATTAGATACATTTGAAAATGACGAAGCCATTGCAGAATTCATGGGTTTGAGACAAGGTATCCCATTGGGTGATCACAAAGCAGGTTTTATGATGGAATTACCTAAACTAGCATATTTTGGCGGAAGTATCAAATCCTTCAGTCGCAAAAGTGAAATAAACAAAATTCAACAAAATAGGTCACTAGGTGAAAACCGCAAGGCGCCTCTTGACCGTGAAAAAGTAAAAATAAAGGACGTATCCGAAGGTGAAAACCTCTCTGAGGCACCTGAGGATGAGGGATTTGATCTTCCTGTCACCGCTGATTACCATGAGAAATCAACTGTGCTAGTTGAAAAATCACAAGACATGAACTTGGGAACAGAACAAAATCCGAAGATCACCTTTTTGGCAGCATCACTATCAGAGCAAGAATGAAAGAACTTCACAGCATTTTTCCTGAGACGAGCTATAAATTTTGCATGGACTTATGCAGACATGCCAGGACTAGATCCTTCACTTGTGGTACATCATTTAGTAGTATTCCCTGATGCAAAGCCTGTCAAACAAAAATTGCGCAAAATGCATCCACAAGTTGCCTTATTGGTTAAAGCAGAAATTCAGAAACTATTAGAAGCAAAGTTCATAAAACCTATTGATTATCCAGAATGGGTTTCAAACTTGGTACCTGTAGCAAAACCAGATGGACGAGTTCGCTGCTGCACGGACTTTAGAGATCTTAACAAAGCATGTCCTAAAGACGATTTTCCATTACCAAGCATAGACAACATTGTTGATCTTACAGCAGGACATGAAATGCTATCTTTGATGGATGGATTTTCTGGTTATAATCAAATCAGAATAGCAGAGGAAGACCAAGATAAGACGTCTTTTATTTGTCCATGGGGCACATATTGCTGGGTTGTAATGCCTTTTGGTCTCAAAAACGCTGGAGCTACCTATCAACGAGCCATGACAGTTATTTTTCATGACCTTTTTCATACTATCATGGAAGACTATGTTGATGACATCCTGGGAAAATCTAAGACAAGGGAAGGACATCTACCAGTATTGGCACAAATTTTTGATCGATTAGAGAAATACCAAGTCAGACTAAATCCAAAGAAGTGTGTATTTGGTGTAACATCAGGAAAACTATTGGGATATATTGTGTCTCGACGAGGCATAGAAGTGGACCCAGCTAAGGTAAAAGCTATCATAGAAATGCCTCCACCAACGAATCTCAAACAGCTCCGCAGTTTACAGGGTAGGCTACAATCTATCCGCAGATTTATCTCACAACTCGCAGATAAATGTCATCCTTTTCAGCATCTTCTTCGCAAGGGTGAACCTTTTAAGTGGGATGAAAAGTGTCAACAGGCTTTTGATAAGATAAAGGAATACTTGGCAACACCTCCTGTGTTAATACCTCCTGTACTTGATCGTCCATTACTGCTTTATATATCATCAACAACCGCAGCATTAGGTGCACTTCTAGCTCAACATGATGATTCAGGAAAAGAACAAGCCATCTATTACATTAGCAGAACTCTTGTGGGATATGAACTTAATTACTCATTCATGGAAAAAGTTTGTTTAGCATTAGTGTTTGCTTCCCAAAAGTTGCGACATTATATGTTGAACCAAACAACAAAGCTCATCTCTAATGTGGATCCCCTCAAGTATCTCCTTTCAAAAGCACTTCTCACAGGGAGATTAGCAAAATGGGTTATGATCTTGAGTGAATTTGACATACAATATGTGAACCGTAAAGCTATCAAAGGACAAGTCATTGCTGATCAATTAGCTGCAGCACCTATCACAGACATTCAGCCAATATATCCCGAATTCCCTGATGAAGGATTGTTTACTTTCAGCTCTCCAGCACAATGGCAGCTATACTTTGATGGATCATACACTCAACACGGATCTGGAGCAGGTATCTTGTTTGTCACTCCCCAAGGAGACTGCATACCTAAATCATACAGAATAGCATTCCCCTGTACCAATAACATAGCAGAGTATGAAGCTTTAATCACAGGTTTGCGCATGGCAGTACAATGGGCTATCAAACAGTTACGAGTCTTTGGTGATTCTCAGCTAGTTATCAAACAGGTCTTAGATGAATATCAAACAAAAGACGAGAAGCTTCTTCCATACAAACTAATGGTGGATGATTTCAAGCAATATTTCGAGGACATTACCTTTGAGCAAATTCCAAGACTACAAAACAGAGCAGCTGATGCCATGGCTATGATTGGGTCTCTTTTAGATATGCCATCTAACACCCATAAATGTGAATTCTTGGTCGAACAGCTTTTGATCCCCGCATTTGAAGTTCCACAGTCCAAGCTTATATGTGAGATTGTTGGTCCCAACTCGTTGTGGTACAAAGATATATACGAGTATCTCCGTAATCATACCTTGCCTCTTCAACTATCCAACACCCAACGTAAAACTTTTATCCGTCGAGCCTCTCGTTACACTATCTTAGGAGACACCCTTTATCGCCGAAGTCTTGATGGTATCCTTCTTAGATGTCTTGATTCTGAGGAAGCAAAAACGGCCTTACGTGAAGTACATGAAGGTGTCTGCGGTTCGCATTCCGCTGGCCCTGGCCTTGTTAAGAAACTTCTGCGAGCAGGATACTATTGGCCAACTATGGAAAAAGATGCCCAACAATTTGCAAAGCGATGTCTACAATGTCAGAAACATGGAGATCTAATACATGCACCAGCACATGAGCTTCAGCCTATTGTCACTCCATGGCCTTTTTCGCAATGGGGACTTGATCTTGTGGGTAAAATCCATCCTACTTCATCAAATGGTCATAAGTTTATTATCACTGCCACTGAGTATTTCACAAAGTGGGTAGAAGCCATACCAATGACCTACATCACAGGTAAACAAATAGCTAAATTCATCCTACATTACATCATCTACCGTTATGGAGTTCCTCAAGCTATTGTCATAGATAATGGCCGGCCTTTCAAGAACCAAGAGGTTAGAGATCTTTGCAATAAGTTTCATATTCAACATAGGTTCTCTACGCCTTATTATCCTCAGAGCAATGGTCAAGCTGAAGCCTCTAATAAGACAATCATCAAGATCCTTAAAAAGACTGTCAACGAAACTGGTCGAGATTGGCATCTACAACTGCATCCTGCTTTATGGGCATATAGAACAAGTGTCAGAACTCCTACTGGCGCCACACCCTATGCTCTAGTCTATGGCACTGAAGCTATTTTGCCTATCGAGGTTGAGATCCCCTCTTTGCGCATATCCTTGCAACATACTATTTCAGATGAAGAATATCGAGTCTCCCGACTCCATGATCTTGAGCTCTTAGATGAACGCCGCCTTACAGCATTGAACCATCTTCAAGTCTATCAAAACCGGCTACGCCGCAGCTACAACAAAAAGATTAGAGAACGCAGATTTCAGGTTGGCGACCTTGTCCTTAAAGAAAACCAAAGGAATCAACAACATCGAGAGAAACAGGGCAAGTTTGAACCAAATTGGCTTGGTCCTTTCATTATCACAGCAGTTTATGGATCTGGTGCATACACTTTGTCAACACCTGAAGGCATTCCCTTGGATGAACCCGTCAACAGCGTTCATCTCAAGAAGTTTTATCCATGAATCTCAGCTATCCCACAAAAACACCAAAAAACACAAAAAAATCAAAAATATGTCAAAAAAAAAAAAAGAAAAAAGAAAAAAAAAAGATAAATAATCCGTCCTCTGGTGAAAACCTGGTAAACAGGCGCCTTGGATAAGTACCATAGTGAAAACCTGGCAAACAGGCGCTATGTGTAGTGACCAGCTTCCCTCATTTGTTTGGTTCGTTTGATCATTTTCCCCACTGCATCTTGTATAAGCTATTTTCATAAGCCCTATCGCAATCTCACACATAGCCTTTCCTCTTCATCCTTTGCCGATGCTAGTTATCATATGTGAGACATTGTCGTGATATCTATATCTTTTGGCACCTTAGCATCTTGGCCACATCTTTTCTGCATTGTCGCTTCTGCATAATAAACCTCATCCACACTGGGGGCATTTGTTGAGTCTTATTTGGAAGTGGATCCTGTTATCTCTAGCTCATAACACATCAACCAACTCAGCTTTCAACACAGCACACCTTATCAACTTCAGCCATGGCACATGTCCACTGACAACTATGACCTAACGACTTGCAACCAGGACTCATACCTTCACAATTCATCCACACTCATTCAACAATCGCAACAAACATCGCTTGATCAAACATCCAATCGATTAGCTACATCAATAAGAACTACATCCAGCTCTATCGTTGACGCTTTGATCCTGTGGATACAGGGTATGTAGGCAATCGGAGATGCGAAGGAAGCACTCTGATTCAGGCTAAGACGATAGCCCCTTTCATCAGTCATCTGTCATTCTAAACATTCTTCAATCTTTCAGCTCATATTCTTCTATCTTTCATCACTTACATCATCAATAAAACCCAGAACTACATATTCATCATGTCTCATCTTCATCGTAAATGTGCTTTGATCCCGTGGATACAGGGTATGTAGGCAGTCTGGAATACGAAGGAAGTTTCCAGTACTCAAGCACCGATGATCCCCCCATCTTCTTCATCTTCATTCATCATCCATCTTCTCCTCTTTGATCAGCTCGAACAGGAAGCAATCCATGTGTATATTACAAGCTCAAGCACTTTAACCAATCATAGGTAAGCCAGAAGCTATTTGTCCGCATGCCTTAAGCCAACATTTGCTATAGCCATTTATCAACAACTTTAGCCTTCAACAGGATGTAGCTTTCCTCTTAACAAGGCGCCAGCTTAATCTATCCACGAGCACCCAAATTTGGCAAGAGAACGTGATGACAGTATCTTTTGTTTTATCTTTTGATTTATCTTTTGTCCCTTTTCTGTACCTAGTCAAGACTGCCTTGATCTATTTATATCTTGGTATGTTGCGATGAAGTAAGGACTGGGGCATGGTCATATAGCTTTCGTATGCCGTGTTTGCGGGATGATCTTATTCTCTTCCTATGCGTCTTGGTATCTTGTATGTGTTGGGATTAGCATCTTACATATCAATATCTCTAGCATCTGAGAAGCTAAACAGTCTCTTGTGCATTAGAGACTATTCTATGTTAAGACTAACTCCATACATATAACCAGCAAGCTATCATTATGTGTAGTGGAGATAAGCTCAAACCATTGTTTGTAGCGTCAAAGTCCAACACTAGCTGTTATTCATATCTTGTGCATGTTGGCTCACCATCTTGACCACATGCGTTCAGACAAGATTGTAACACGTTAGTTACGCATTGGATACCTCGACACCTTGGTCTCTTATACCCTGGTGCATAACATCCATATGCTATATCAAACATAAGGACTGCATTTCTTTTCATTTTGAGCAATTCCTTGAAAGCTGCCCATCATCATCTTATCTTATCCATTTTATCTATCCATTCGTTCCGTCATCCTCAGCCAAGATCAATCATCTCCATCGTCCTTTGTCCATATTCCCGCTCCTGCAAAACAAGTGTTAGCCATACATAAGTCCATTACATATCTTTTTCTTTACCATCTACCTATATGCACACATCTATTCATGTCATTACCCTTTACATTTTCAAATATTTTCTATCCATTACCATTTGTATAAATATCCATCCATAATCCATATATAATCCATATACATAACATGCATAGCCATCATAATATCAACATCACAACCATTATAACATCATATAGATCGCCAAAACTGCTATATATATATATACATGTGTGTCAAAATACAAGTGTCTACAATACAAGCTGAGCCCTGCAAAGAATGAATGTACAACAATGGCTCTAGGCCTCATCATGATACAATGTCAACAAGGTGTGCCCTAGCGACTACTGCCAGCTCCCTCACCCTGACCACCACCACCAACAGGTCCTGTACCTGGTCCTCCATCTCTCGGTGGCCCCATCACTGAAGCTACTGACCGAGATCCACCTGACCTCCGTGAGCTCGAAGCCCCTGACCTGCTCCTGAAGCTAGGCTGTCTCTGCTCTGCCGGCACAGCTCCATAATATAAGCCTCTATAATACTCAGCCTCACCCTGCACTCTCCGAAGCTCGGCCTGTACTGCTGTCAACTGTGTGGCTAAGTACATCGTAGCTCCATCAGTCCCCAAGGTAGTCACTGCTCTATCCCGCTCACTAGTCATAACCTGCAGCTGCTGTACTGCCCTATCTCTCTCAGCTCGTAGACTATCTCTCTCAGCTCGCAGACTATCTCTCTCAGCTCGCAGACCATCTCTCTCTGCTCTCATAGCCTGCTCCTGCTGTACTGCAGTATCTCGCTCAAGCCTCATCATCTGCTCATGCTGCCTAGCTGTATCCCTCTCTCCTGTAACTCTCGCGAGCGCACCATCCTCCTGTCCATCTCCTCTCTGCGCTCCCAACTGTAGCTGCGTCTGATAAGCCTGTGCCTGTGCTCTAGCATGCCTCAGACTGATCACGGCCTGATGCCTATCCATCTCCACCCTCCTCAGCCTCATCTGTGCTCGCTGCCTCCATCTCCTCTCCTCTCTGATCCGTCTCCGCAGCTGCTGAATGCCCACATCATCCCCTGCTCCGATCTGTGCCTGTGGCTGTGCTAATATAGCTGGCTGACCTGGCACCTGCCCTGGCATCTGTATCCCTGGTGCAGCTGGCACTACTGCCTGTGCTGGTGGAGCCCGTCGTCGTCGCCTCTGAACTGGTCTCTCCATCCCAATCTCCCCAATCTCTCCATCTCGTGTCAACCGAGTCGGCCTAGCTGTCGCCCAGTATGCATCATACTCTGGCAATGTACCTGGCTCTGCCAGACCCTGTCTCCACTGCCATGCTACTGGCTGCAATCCATCTCTCTCTGCCAAGGCTGTGTCCACTACAACCTCTGGACCCCAATCGAACACCTCCTGCCTCGTCCTCCCAAAAATGGCATCCCCTACAGGTACTGCCTGTGCCTCTCCAAACTGTCTCAGGGCTCTCTCTGGCAAATAGCGCTCTATAATGTACAAGCCGCGTCCAAAAATGTACCTCGCCTGTCTCGCATAAGCAAGCTCGGCATCCTCCTCCTCCCACTGCTCACATCCTAGCCATGGCCTCCATACAAACCTGTCTATCTCATCCAACCTCCGTCGCCAGTATACCACCCCTCGGCGCTGTCGATATGTCAAAGCTCCTCTATACATCCGTGCAAATGGCTCTCCTGCTGCTCTAGCCACCCATCCCTCTGGTCTCGTCACTGGAATGTGCTCATAAGCCCATACGTGCAACACTGTCACTCCTGCTGACATACTGGCTCCGAACATATATGCACAATCATGTAGGTAATGATAGAGCTGTCCCAACACGCACTCTGCCCATGCATATCTCGTGCCATAGGAGAACATGCCCTCCATCACTGTCCCCCATCCTACAGGAAACCCTCTCGCTCTCCTATCACCCACTAGCCATCTAATGATAGCCACTACCACTCGCTGCAACCTGTCACAGAGCTCCTCCATCCTCCCCATCGGTATCTCCGAACCCTCTGCTCCGATGTCTGGTGTCCCAAACAATCTCCTGAATGCAGCTGGGCCCATCTCCGGATCATAATCTACCCGATCCCCATCTATCAGAATCCTCAAAATCCGGAACACATCCTCTAAGGTGATGGTCGCCTCTCCTGTCGGTAACAAGAATGAACTGTGCTCGCTCATCCATCGCTCCACCATCGCCGTCATCAGTCCTCGATGTGCCTGCACTGGCTCTAATCGTGACACATGCTCTAAGCCCAGGATCTCTAACACCAGTAGCTCCTCTGCATCCAACTGTCTCACTAGCCGCAAATCTCTCGGATGGGGCTCCCGTGATAGTAATGGCGGTAGTACATCCTGCATCATCCATTTACTTTTGTCAGTCCATTCCGTTAATCATTCATATCAAAATCTGCCTATCTATCTGCTATTTTCTCCTACACTTATCATATGCGGTTCACTTTACCACAAGCGACCTTTTTCTGCTCATTAGCGATCCCTTTCCCCATATGCGCCTCTGTTTTGCCTACATGCGAGCTCTTTTGCACATGCGCTCACTGTTTTCCTACACGCGACCACTATTACCATATGCGTTCATCCTTACTTTACCTGCGAGCCATATCCCACATGCGAATCTTTTTACTCCAAAAGCGAGCCCTTTTCCTATATGCGCCTATTTTATCATCATAAGCGAGCCAACTCACACTAAGCGACTATTTTCGCCCTATATGCGCGCTATCTACCATATGCGCTCTATTTCTAGTCCTATGCGAGCTAAATTACTCTATGCGACTACTATCTGCTCATAAGCGACTAGTTTTTATCTACACGCGCATTTCCGCTGCTCTTTTCCCGCTGACAGGATGCGACCACTTTTTTCCTAAGCGACCTACCCGCGCCCATAAGCGACCTATATTACTCTAAGTGACCTCTACTCCTACATAAGCGACCTATATGTGCCAGGTCCTAAACTAGTCACTTTTGGTGACGTGTGTGAATTAATTACGCTTCTAGGCTATTAAATGCACGCTTTTGGGAAAAGTTTTGAGACATACCGGTGCGCCTGCTCCCTCTGGTCGTCCATGTGTCCTCACTCGCTCCGCACGATGATCTCTGCGTGGAATCACCATCCCGCTAGCTCTGCCACTCTCACTCTCAGGAGCTCTGGATTTCTCTAGGTTTCTAAGCACAAATGAGCACAAATGAGCCTATTTGCCCTTGCAGCCCCTACTTATAGCCCTTCTCCAAACCCTAATTCTTCTATACCACAGCCTATTTTCTTCGCATTTGCCCTCTTTTCTGCCTTTTCTTCTATCGAGCGCCAACCCAGTCTTTCCTGGTTCGCCTGGCTTACCTCTCGAGGGGGCATCATCTGCCAGTTACACTGGGGCATAACTTGTTTATCGAACATATCTCACATCTTCTTTGACACAACGTTCTATCGAACATTGTATCAAAGAGGGGCAAAATGTAGACACCCAAATTTGTCCATGTCTAACGACACCTTGTTACATCCCTAATCCATTATCCAATTAATTAAATAAATTTTATTTATTTAATTAAAATCCCATTCTCATTCACTTAGCCAATTAATTAAATAAATTGTATTTATTTAATTAATTCCACATCATGTCTTATCTCATTTTATGCATTTATCATATTAATTAAATAAATTTTATTTATTTAATTAATTTCCAACTCATATCCCACTAATTCAAATACTTTATTTGAATTAAGCCTTTATCATTTATCACATTTCAACACTTGTCCATTTCCCATTTATCATGTGTTGTAAGACAACTTTCATTTAAAATCCTTCACATGTACAACTAATTGGACCTAAATTTAGTAACTTTCAATCTTAGCCATTCCCATAGCCTTTGAATCTCCACCGTTGATTGATCTTGGTTGAGTCCTATATAAACAGCCTCTCATTCCATATGAGACATCCAGAAATCCAGAAAGCCAGAAATCCAGAAAATCCAGAATTCATATAGTATCTAGCAATCCAGAATTCATATAGCAACTCCATTATCATCTTGAGCATTCGAGCATTTGAGCTTTTATCATCCATCAATGGCAGCTTTCAGCTTTGTGATTGCTCATTGTTGAAGAAGCAGTCCACATTTCTCTCTCAAACAAGGAATCGCACGGTCTAGGTGATGTTATGCTTGCATTGCATTGTTCTTTTGGCTTCATTTAGATTAGATTCCTTGATGATGGTAGGGTTAGGGTTTCATGACTATGTCTGATCTTCCACACCTGACTTTCACCTATCACACTTTCAAGATGAATAAAGGTTAATGTGTACTTTTATTCTATGTCTATTTATGACTAACATCATGATCAACATAAATTGGCACTAGGAGGGCTAGCTAAAGGATCATCATCAGTAGTTCAGATAATGATAAAGATTGTAAGGTAACACTCAGACACTGCTAAATTTTCAAGTTATACATGAATATTTGTTGTTCTAAGCTTATACATGCTAATCCTGTGTAAAGTTTTTGAGATCGATCATAAATATTGCAAGCTTTACAGCAAATCATCATGAATTTGCAGAAATAGGCCCTGTCTTGTATAAATTTGCCTAAACCTTTGAGGTAGTGAACCTGAAAACTTGATATCATGTCGCTTATGACATAGAATTTCAAATATCACTTCATATTTGCAACACCTTTGCAAATATTCCATAAATATCCAGTCGGTATACTCTTCTGACCTTTGTAAATTGAGACATCCTGGCTCTCAGGCCAAATACCAGGTCTAGATCTAGTGGAATCTTTGAAGAATTACCTATTAGAGGATTCAGACCAAGAACTATAGACATCCATCACACTCTAGGGTTTAGTGCATCAGGAGCATCACCAGAGCCTCCTCCTGTAACTCCTATTGGTTTACAAGTACCTTCAGAGTTATCTATGACACCTCCTGTGTAGCCTCAACCTCAGGTCCAACCTCAGCCGACCATACCACAGGCTCAACCCCCTCCAGTTACAATGTCATTCTTTGTAGCAGAATCACCTTTGACCTTTATTGTATATCACGCTTTACCAAAGAATCCAGACAAACTCTGTCCAAAATATCATCCTTATCAGGATGCAGATGATCATATTAGAACTTTCAAAGAAGCCTGCTATAGGGCCAGAATAGAGCATCACGACGTTGTATGCAGGTTATTTCCTTTTTCCTTAAGGGAAGAGGCTTATAATTGGTATATTAGTCTTGGTCGGGGCTCTGTCAGATCATGGGACATTCTAGAGAAATCTTTTACTGATAGGTTCAAGGTACCAATAGATCCTTTAATGAACTATCACCTATTTGCCACAATTAAGAGGTTTGAAGGAGAACCTATTGCCAATTTCAATGCTAGGTTTCAGAAAATGCTATCCAAGTAAGTCACTCCTTATGTTGTAGTAGATGCTACTGCCAGGAGTATCTATTATTCAGCTCTGGATCCTTTAACTTCCATGTTCATCAGGAGAGCACATCCTGAAATCATAACTTCGACAGAAGCTTTTCAAGAAGCCATCAAAGTGAATCAGCAGTTAGTCCCTGCTCCTACACCAAACATAGCCTTTCCTACACTTCCTGGTTATCCAGGATATCCTCCCCAACCATAGTATAATGGAGTCATGATGCCTTCGGCAGTCATGCCCACACCATTAAAGATATCTCCTCTAAGTATCATGCCTCCTCCTCCTAATGGAAATGGTCAAGTACCACAGTATCCAAGTCAGACATAAGTGCCTTAGGGTGTGGATTAGAACAATAACACTGGATCCTCTTTCTTCAAGCCTCAAACTGAAAATGTAGTAGCCAAGGTTCAGAAAGAAAAAGAAGAGATCAAAGAAATATCAACTCAACTAAGGAAGCTTACAACTGAGATCACTCATTTGAGAAGCCACAACTTCTACTCTCAGCCTAATCAGAACAGAGGCTATAACAATGATAGACCAAATTATCCTGATAGGGGGTACAACAACAATAATTTCAATAATAATGGTGGTAACAACAATCCTCCTAGATAGCCTAGAGTATGGAACTCCAGGCCAAATAATGGCTCCTTACCATCACCTTTAGATAATCAACCTCCTGGTGAAGTTGAACAGACTACTAGAGTCAATCTTGATGAGGCAGGCCTCACCAATTGGTGTAGGATACAAAATACAAATGATCATATAGAGTTAGACTATCCACAATTTAGAATTGCTGCTAGCATTTTCCAAACAGAAGTGTCTAACACTTCTAGAAATCCACCTTAGGTAGAGGGAAATGAGATTGTCCCTTGTGGATATGACTCAGCATTTATATTGGAAAGCTATACTGATCAGCCTTATCAACAAACTATGTCATTTCAACAACATTACACCCAGACAGGTGAAGAATCAGCCATGGCTTTTGAGTCAAATTATGTTTTCCCCTTTGAAGATGAGAATGAGACATCAAATGATCTTGAAGAAGTGCATGCTTACCAGCAACAATATCATGGTAAACACAATTATAATCTAAGAAGTAATTCCAACAGACCTACGGGTCCATTAACTAGTTCCTTGCCCCCGAATAATTTTAACACACCTCCTGATCCCAAGGCAAGTAACAATCCGGGATTTCCAAAGGTAAATGCTTAGTATCTGTCACCACAGAACACAGCATCAAAATCTTTGAGCATGCCTTATGAGTCTAACAAGTTAGTCACCTACCTGGCAGATGAGATGAAGAAGATAAAAATCAGCCTATCCTTGTCAGAGTTGTTGAAAACTCTAGCCATTAAAAGGGTATTTATGAAATCACTAGATGACCCTGGTCCTAAAGAGGATGTTCATCCATCAGGTTAGTCTAGAGGTAAAGATCATGCTGTCAGAGATAGTAATGCCAAAACTAAAGTCCCAACTACTATCCAAGTTGCAGAGACTTCTCACATGACCTTGTATAGAGATAAAAGTGAATCACCTCCATTCCTCCTAACCATACGAATGTTTAGTAAGAACCTGCACAATTGCCTAGTGGACTCAGGAGCATCCATGAATGTCATGTCTTTGGCCATATGTAATACTTTAGGGCTACATCCTGCTAAGTCCTTGAAGAAAGTAACCCAACTAGACAAGACAGAGGTGAATGTAATAGGGGAGTTAACTCACATTCACATGCAACTGGCATCAGACCCTAGGATCCAGTACTACATCGATATCTAGGTAGTAGACATACCTGATACATATGGAATGTTACTTAGCAGGGACTAGTCTAAAACCCTCAATGGATATATGTCTATTGACTTTAGTCAGACATGGCTACCTTGGAAAGGTATACCAAACCAGATAAGAGTAGACGCTGAACCAAGAATGAAACACATGATCACCGAGTATAACAAAACAAATGAGATCATGTACGTGAATGTTGAACTTGGAGTATATTCTATTAGACCTTAGACTGTCAAAATAGAGGAGGTCCTGATGTATGATTTTCATGATGATCATGATCTTGATGATCGTCCTCATGGCGATAACACTGTAGTCTTAAGATCTGGTCATGATCATGGAGATGAAATAGAAGTAGATCATTTCAAAAGTTTCAAAATATACTTGTCTAAACAGGTAGAACGCTGTTGATTATTAGATATACCTATTCATGACATTTTGATTGATGGTTGGTGCAGATTACACGATGAAGCACATTCTGAGAAAACTTGTGAAGCATGCATCGACATGATGGAGCTTGAGCAAACATGCGAAGAAGTGACATCATCATCAGAGGTAAGTTCCGTATGTAGTGATGATGATCATACTGATTCTTGTTCATCTGTTGCAGGAACAGGAGAGGATGTGAGTCAAAATGAAGATTTTATCTAGAAGACAGAAGAAATTCTGGTCTGCAATGAGAAGAAGGATAACAGAAATAATAAGATCACCCCTGGGAGTGATTGTCTGATGGAGTCAGATTATGAATTGTCTGATGAAGATAGAGGTAGTAATTTGACCAGATTTGAGAAGTTTTTATTAGAGAAAATTAAAAAGATGATGGAACATGAGAAGCCTCCACAAGATGCTCTGGCTGAAGGATGGTGTAGATTGCATGAGGCACCTCACTCAGAGACTACTTGTTTGTTGTGCTTGCATATTATAAAGAGACATTTAGCACCCAATTCAGAAGATCCTCCTCCTGATGTTGAAAACTGAGAAGGTTGAAATTCCTAAGTTAAAGTGGTTATCAGGTGGAGTAGCTGCCAGAGCTGCAAAGAGGAAGGAAAGCTCAGATAAGCCTTCTGCTGAAGATAAACCCTAGATCCTTAGATTTGATGGATCCAAGTCCAAACAAGGAGCTGGAGTAGGGATTGATCTCATTGATCCATCAGGAAAGTCATACCTAGCAGCCTACAGACTACAGTTCCCTTGCACTAACAATGTGACAGAGTATGAAGCTCTGATTCATGGGATACTATTTGCTCTCAAGAAGGTAAAAATTATGTATGTCTTTGGGGACTCAGAATTAGTTGTCAGACAGGTAAGAGGAATTTACTCTTGCAACTATAAGAAATTGTCAAATTATAGACACAGAGTGTGGGATTTGATTGAGGACTTTGATGCATTTAATATCACCCATGTACCTAGAGAAAAGAATCAAAGGGTAGATGCCTTAGCATAGGCCACTAGTACATTAGAGCCCTTGTCCATATCAGGCCTAAAGAGATTTTTAGTAGAGTTGGTATCAGTGCCATCAATACCTGATAATGTTACTAATCTCCAAGTTTTTGATGATGATCAGCATATCCTAGATTTCATCTCTAACATGGATATATTTTATGCTCAAATCATAGATGAGAACAATGTAGAAGAGCATGTCTGGGAAGATGAAGAAATATTAGAGTTACCCAGCAATGAGATTCCCAAAGGAATGATTGAATTAGAAAGAGCATTTGACCTAGATAACATGTTAAAGCAGAAGGATCTTCCAAAAGCTGATGGAGGACAGTATTCACAAGTGAATATTGGACCAAATAATGACAAGAGAAATGTCTTGATTGGTAAGGTTTGCACACTAGAAGAGTTAGAAGGAATAACTCAGGCCCTTAAAGATTACATACATGTTATTGCATGGACTTATGATGAGTTGAAAACATATGACACATCAGTCAAAACTCACACTATACCTCTCAAGCCAGATGCTAAACCTTTTAGATAGAAGCAAAGGCCTGTCAATGCTTTGATTGAACCTATAATTTTTAAAGAAGTCAAGAAGCTGCTGAATGCCAGGATCATATTTCCTGTGAGACACTCCACTTGGGTAGCTAACCTAGTGCCAGTAAGAAAGAAGAATGGAGACATCAGGCTGTGTGTAGACTTCAGGAATCTGAACAGAGCATCAGAGAAAGACAATTATCCTTTGCCTTCCTTAGATGAAGTTCTACAGATTGTTAATGGTGCCAAAATGATGTCATTCCTAGATGGTTTCTTAGGCTACAACCAGGTCATGGTTGACAAGATTGACAGAGTAAAAACTGCCTTCACCAAAAAGTGGGGGATATTTGCTTATAGACGTATGCCATTTGGGCTGATAAATGCTGGAGCAACATTCCAGCGAGCAATGGACATAGCCTTCAGAGGCTTAATAGGAAAATACATAGTCATATACATGGATGACTTAATAGTATTCTCTAAAGATGGAGGAAACCATGTAGCAGATCTCAAAAATGTGCTGAAAAAACATGAACAGTATGGGATATCCCTGAACCCCAAGAAATGCATATTTGGGGTAACAACAGGAAAGTTGTTGGGCCACCTGATAACTAAAAATGGGATTATCATTGATCCTCACAGGGTGGAGTCCATTATGAAATTACAACTTCTAGGAAGCAAGAAAGAGCTAAAATCTTACTTTGGTAAGATAAATTTTGTCAAGAAGTTTATCACTGGCTTTGCAGAGATAGTCAGACCCCTAAATGCTATGCTGAAGAAGGATGCAAAGATTGAGTGGACATCAGAAGCAAAAACAGCTTTTGAAGACATAAAGAAGGCTATTTTTGATGCTCTTGTCCTCATCAGTCTAGACTACACCAGAGACTTCTATATTTATTTATTTGCTTCAGAACACACCTCTGCAGCAGTGCTAACTCAGAGAAATGAAGAAAAAGAAGAAAAACCAATAGCATTCATGAGTTGTCCTTTCAAAGATGCTGAATTGAGATACGTAGATGTTGAAAGACAAGCACTTGCTTTCATCAGAGCAGCAAAGAAATTTAGGCATTATATCTTGAGAAGCAAAGTGATTGTTGTGGTACTTGATGCAGCAGTGAAGATGATGTTAATGTAAAGTGAGCCTAGTGAAAAAAGGGCTAAGTGGATCATAGTTTTACAAGAATATGACATAGAAATTACACCCATGAAACTGGTAAGAGGACAAGGTCTAAGCCAAATGATATCAAAAATTGATCCAAATATCACAAGTCAGTAGTATGTTATTAATATGAAGGATAATGAAGAATGGTATTCAGATATCAGACACATCTTGATCACTGGAAGATGTCCTCCTAGGCTGCAAGCTTCATGAAGAAGAGCCCTGAAAATAAAGTCCCAGAAGTACATGATAAAAGTAGGAGTACTTTTCAAGAAGAATTATGAAGGAATATACTTGAGATGCTTAGAAAAGTGGGAAGCAAGAAAATTTTTATCAGAATTACATGATAAGTTTGGTACAACACATGGCTCATCCTCTGCTACAACACATGCTATCCTCAGAGCAGGATACTATTGGCCCACAATTTTCAAGGATACTGTTGAGCATATTAAATGCTGTCATATATGTCAGGTTGCTGCCAATAGAGAAAGATATGTTGCACAACCTTTGCAACCAGTGATGGAAGCGCGCCCATTCGTATAATGGGGCATGGATTTCATAGGACCAATTAATCCTCCATCATCTTCAGGCCATAGGTATGTTTTAACAATTACTGATTATTGTACCAGGTGGACTGAAGCTATCAGCAGCAAGACCTGTACTGCAGATGATGTCATCAGATTTTTGGAAAGTAATAGAGTCACCAGGTATGGGGTTCCCTATGCTCTGGTAAGTGATAATGGCTCTGCTTTTGTTTCAACCAAATTATCAAGTTGGGCCTTTGATTATGGGATCATACTGAAGTTCTCATCTAATTATTATCCCCAAGGGAATGGATTGGTAGAATCCACTAACAAAAATTTGCTAAATATCATAAAGAAGTTAGTAGACAAGAACCCTAGGGAGTGGAATACACTTCTAAAATATGCCTTATGGGTAGACAGAACCAGAAACAAGGCTGCATTAGGAAACTCACCTTATCATTTAGTCTATGGGGTGGATCCCATCCTCCCTGTTAACCTAAAGATTCCTACCTTGCAGTTTTTTCAAGAGTACCTAGGCATAGACAATAACCAAGAAGTCAGGTTGCTTTAGCTGATGTAGCTAGAAGAGAAAAGAAGTCAGGTAATTGATCAATTTGCCAAACATCAAGCTGTTGTCAAATGCTGGTTTGACAAAAGAGCCAAAGTTAAAGCCTTCAGGATATTTGAATTAATCCTGATGTGGGATAAAGCCCATGAAAGAAAAGGAGACCATGGTAAGTTTGATAAATTATGGATAGGTCCCTTCCAAATTTTTGAGATATTAGGAGACAGTACTTTCAGTCTTAAACACTTGACAGGTGAGGATGTTCCATTGCCAGTTAATGGACAGTTCCTCAAACATTATTTCCAAGCCTAAGTAGCTTCATGTCAGTCATGTGTACCATAATGTATAGTTGTATAGTTGCTTGTACAGTGTTTTGTTTTGTTTTTACTTTGTTTGTTGGTTAAGTCTTGTTTTGGTTAGTCAAGATGATGCAGCTCATCACCTTAGAAAACAACTAAATTGTTAGGATTCAAGTGATGATAGCACATTTATATATAGGTTATGACTCCCTTTAAGAAAGTACTTATGATCAGGTCTGTGATATCCTTTTGTCAGGGTGCCCTTTCCTAACCAAAGTGATTTCTTCACAATGACTCACCTAATAGCCTTGGGTTTGTTGAACACACAAGTATAGGTGTTAAGTGAAAAATCTATAGGGATTCCCTTGCTACCAATGCAATCTCCAACCTAAAGTAGCAAGTGACCATACCTTGCATATTGAGCTTACATGATGACATCAGACATATAAAGTGTAAATGTTAAAAAATCCAAAAGTATAATAAAATTAGGCCATTTAAGTAACTCTACTGGGGCTATAGATGCTTGCTAGCAGTGGGGCTCTACTTAGGGAGATTGTATAGATAACCTTGCTAGGGCTATGGATGCCTGCTAGTAGCAAGGCTCTATCTAGGTTGGCTATGAGGGATGATCTCCAACTATGTAGCTTAACATCAGTTACTCATGTTTTCAACTTGCTTTCAAGGTGAGGATAATTAATCATTTGCACACTACTGATCCTTTGTTAGCATTTGTTACCATGAGGACATTTTATCATTCAAAAAGATTATGATGCTTATGCTTGAAGACAATTAAAATGCTATGTTATGAATGTGATCACATCACTTGAATCATTGGAATTTGTTTGTTTTCTTTGGTGGCAAGTTGTTGTTTGGTTACACAACACGCCCCATTTTGACTTGACAAAATGGGGACCCAACTTTTTGTTTTGCTTGGCTTGTGTTTTCTGCTTGCTGGCAGTCTAGTAAAAGAAAGTAAGACATATGATCCTGCATAAAGGGGGCTGGGTAAGTCATCATGATGAGGTAAGATTTCAAGGTTAATATTTCATGACAATAGCCTCAAAATTGGATAGGTTACAAAATTCCATGCAGGTTTGCCTTTTGGATCACCCTGATATTCCTTAGGGTGTGAAAGTTATGAATGGTCAAAGTCCTGGTCAAACCTGATATTCTGAGGGGAGGATCATATTTCCTAGCAACAGTCATATTATAATAGATCACCCCGATCTAATACTATCACCCAATAAATCGTGCAGTTCGAGACATGCGGATGTCAATTTTAAGTGGTAGTGATACTTACCTATAGAACAACGTCATATATTTTGTGAGGGTCATATTTTGAATATCACCTAATATTCAGAATATCACCCTACCTTTCAAATATCACCCTATCGTAAAATATCACCCTGAACCAATATCCTGTTGACATCATCCAAACCTGGTAAGCGAAGAAATAAACATGACAATGACGTCACCATCCTTTTTACCTCACGAAGGTATATTTTCAAACATGACCCTTCCTACATAACATGACGATGACGTCATATGGCCACAATGCTGAACTAAGTCATTATCCTATAGATGTCATCCTGATATTTCGACAGGAGGTCATTTTAGTTTAGGGGATCATATTTGAACATCACCTGACATTTTCAACATCACCCGATGTTTCGACATGGGCTTTCCTGCTCAGGAATGGATGATCATATTATACATAGAGGGTTATATTCTGAATATCACCTGATATTTAGAATGTCACCTGATCTTTAGGGATCACCCCGCGCCTAGCCGCCATAACATTAAATGCACGCAGATGTGGTAGGTGGTTCCCACTGATTACGAATGCGATTCATACACATGGTGAGATCTGGAAGTTTCGTACAAAAATTAGTTATTTCAATTAATTTTCCCTAATTTACTCGTAAAACAAGATTGAAAGGTGAATTCATGGTCATTTTTTGCATTTACCTTTGTAGTAAAACAAGTTTTTATAGAGTCCCGTCCTTTCAAACTCTCATACGACTATCTGCGGATGCAGATAGCTTTAAGAACAAGATATGTGGGTACTATAGGTATTTGAATTCCTTTCACATAGTTATCAGCATAATTAAGAGGATAAACACATCAAGTAAGTAATTGAAACCCTCTTGTTGTCATGTTCTGCATATCTAGGTATCATGGTGTTTTCTGGTTTGAAGTTCTATATTATGCATATCCGGATAAACAAGATATTGAAAGAGTATCATATGCATGATGAATAATGAAGATATGATGTATACGCATGCTTGTAAGATATCAATTGTTAGACCAGTTTTATTAATTGCACACATCCATGGTGGATAAGCAGTTGGCTAAGTCAGAGGTAGAATTTTTAAGGCCCATGTTTGCTCAACCCGAGGGTGTCTAGTTTAAATATGGTGCCATCACAGATACGCACCAAGGAAATATAGATCTGGCTGCATGGTCAGCTAAAATGAGTGATGAAAAGAATCACAGCACTTTGTTGGATGCGGTCTTTGTATCTAGAATGTGGAGTGCTGCAAGTTTCCCATATTCCATGGAAACCCTGAGCTGGTCATTGAATGTGCAAGAAACTATAACCCACAAACAAGGAAGGTAGAGAAGCATGGTAGAGTATATGTTGATCTATCTATCAAGGGTCTTGCTGCTACATTTAGTTTGCCATTGGGGAAGAAGGTTGCCAACATAGATTTGAAGAAATCAAAAGTAGAATATGACAATAACAATAAGACTGGCCGGAAGAAAATGTACCAATGGAGGGTGAAGAATAGTCCTTATCCTGCAGCAGCTAAGCTTCCAGTACACTTATATAAATTTGACTTTGATGATGAATACTGGTACATGATAACCCTGCTCAGCAGAGTGACAGGCCAGCCTGATGCTGGAAGTTTTAAGGACTGGATGTATGCAGTCATCCCGATGTGCCTTTACATAGATAACAAGCCAATGTGGGCTAAGATGATAAGTGATGCTCTAGATGAGTAGCTGATGAACCTAGGAGGTCCAGATTGTTCCTTCTACATGACCTCATACATAGTTTATTCATGTTTCTATAGGGGTACATTTGATGCATTGACTAAAGTTGGGAGGATTGGTGGCACCACAAATAATGCACATATATGGGATCATCATCCCCAGCTGCAAAGAGCAAATTACCTCAAAGATTACAAACTAGTGAATGATGCATTCTCTATGCATCTGGTAAGAACAATGGAGGAGGACAGAACTAAAAGACTGAGCATGGAAGCTCAACAAGTCATATACAGGCATAGAGCGTGGTTTATTCAATTTGCAACTTTCTCTTACATAAGAATTGAGGGATTTGAGGGGGAGCCTCTCATGCTCCCAAGATACCCTACAGATGCAATTGTATTAATGGAATTTTTAAGAAAAATTTCCACAATACTAAATGCCTACAAAGCTAACAACAAACTTCCACCAGTATTGTTTCCAGTTACAATGGGCTGGTATATGTGCCTAGATTTGGAGAATAATAAGAAGGCCATAGCTAGTCTAACTATGATGAATTTCCAGCCATTTCCACTGACAAGATCATATGTTCCATATGGGAGGATGCAAAAAATCATGGGGAATCCCATCCATTGAAGACATCTTGAAGACTTCTGGGCAGATTGTGAAGATGAAGCTGAAGCCAGAAGAAGAAGATATCAAAGGCTTACACTCAACCAGACCAAGACTTTTGATTTTATTTCCATCCCGGCACAATTGAAGGAAGATGATGGAAAGGTAATGGCTAATGAATATAAGGAGAAAAAGGTATACAATGATACCATCTCAGTACTGGATCTCACCATACAGGAAGACATCTCCTTAGATCCATTTACAAGTAGGACATTACAGCTGACCCAAGCATGGGTCAATGACCAGATAAATGCACTGAAGAAAAGAGGCATTGCCATCATAGTGGACAATAAGAAGAGAAGACAATAAATTTTTGAAGATGCATATGATGATTTCTTGAATGAGAAGAGGAAATCTAAAGGAGAGATGGCACCACCTCCTAGAAAAAAGCAAGAGACCTCCAAGAGGTAAGAAAGTTGATGCTGAACCAAAAGGGGTGATAATTGAGAGAGTCATAATAATAGCTGAAGATGCATCAACATCAGAACTAGCGTCAGCCTCATCAGCACCGCCTCCTAAAGATAAGAAAAATGCTAAAAAGATTCAAAGGCTGGCTATTGAAACTATGGAAATATATGAGGAAGGCCAAGCATCACAAGCATAAATTGAAGAGGATGTTCCTTTTGATGAAGAGCCTATAGAAGAAGACCCACTGCCCCTCATAAGAAAAAGAAAGGCATCTCAGGTGATGACCTCCACACCTAAGAAACCTAGAACATCCATGAGAGGTTAGATAAGACATGACCCTATAATGTTGAGGGGAGTAGGTAGTGGAGTGTTTAGAAAGGAATTACAACATGATGTATCACTCCCTACCATTGTTCAGTTTAAGACTGAACAAACTGAAGAACAAATGAAGGAAACCACTCATACAAGTCAAGGATGTCATTTCTCATTAGATGAGACTGTCGACCTATCAGATGATGAAGTGGTGGATAATGTTGCTTCGCAACGAATGGAGACACTTGTTGCTAACACTCGTATGACACCACATGGTACACCATCAGTCCAAGTAGTAGTGTTAGAAGAACTGAAGAGAGTAGAGCAGGAAAAAGAAAAGAGCCTAGAAAAGGTAGCCCAAGAGATGGGGCTTGATACATTGATTGATCAGGTAACCAGTCCTGCAGTGATTGATCTTACATATAGAAAGGATTCAAGTCCTGAAAGCCAAGCAGGTGTTCCTGATAAAGAAGAAAATGTTGAAGAAGTGAAGATGGCAGAAATAGAAAGCCACACTTTGGATATCGGTGAGCAACAACAAAAGGAAGTACCTGTTGAACCCAAGATAGTTGAAGTCCAATACAAGGGAGGGGAAGAAAAGGATACATTGGTTGATCCTACCCTAAAAGTTTAAGAAGTAATTACTACAGCTGCGGAATAGATTGCAGCTTCAGATCAGGTTAGTATACCTAAGGTAGACACAATGACATCTACAGAAGCTAATATGCCTCATGATGAGGAAATCACCAAAGTGGATGAGATACCCATGGAGGAAGTAAAAGATCAACATGATAAACATGTAGATGATCAGCAGGATCACCCTTCAAAAAAAGAAATTCCTCAACAGGAGGATATACCCAAATATCACCTTCATGAGGAACATCATGAGGAAGAGATACGAAAATCACCCTCCCCATCAAACATGATGGTGGATACCAGAGATCAGGGTGATCATCATGATGATGATGGAGACCAACAATCAAAGGATCAAATTCCTCATTGGCTCGAGAAAGAAATTGGTGCAGAATCAGGTATGGAGGCACAGGAATTTGATATATCCACATTGTTTTCTAAAACCTTAATAAAGCCTAAGAGGAAGGATAGGATAACTTCTGCAATAAGAAGAGATCCTGTCATGGGTAGAAGGACCGCCCAGGTGGTCATTCCTACAGCAGACAAAGAAAAAGGCAAGATCACTCTGGCTGAATTCCAGATTAGTACAGTAGATTTGTGATTTGCCAATGAGGATTAGGAAGGCCAATAAGGTAAAGATATAATTGATTCATTGACCCAGAGGGTGAAGATAGAGAAAGAGAAAAATAAACAGCACAAGGAGCACATTTCTAAGTTACATACTTACATAAAAGGGTTAATTAACCCTGAGGATACATCAAGTGATCATGCAATCCCATTGACTGCTATTTCTCAGGATGAGGTAAGTAAATTAGATCTCATGAAGCATGAGTCATCCATAATGAGAAAGTGGATGTTATCCACATTTGAAGTAGAAGAAGTGGTAAAAGCCTCTTTGAAGAGGTGGAATTCTTTAAGCACCTCCAAGAAAAAGGTAGATAAATTGCAGATGGAGATCGGGAGAAGATCCTTTCAATTGGAAAAGGCTTTGACTACCTTGGAGGAAATAAAGAGGATTGATCCTCAAATTTTCATAAAGAATCAAGTACTGAATAATAATACAGCCTTATTGATTGATATATGGTACAAAGACATCTGATTTTAATGTGATGTGCTTAAAAGATGCAATAGTAAACTAAGAGATATCAACATGAAGCTACATGATATGATGTCATTTGAGGCTGAAGTTTTGGAAGCACTAGAAGGAAAGGCAGAAGGAAAGATAGAAAATTAGGATGAAGAGTTTGCCATTAAAGCTCTACATAGCAATTTCCAGCAGGTAGCTGATGATCCTCTAAACCACCTGACAGAAGAAACTATGAATAAGATCATGAGGATCAAGGTCAAGGTGGAGAATTATAACAAAACATCTAGTAGCACGAGGAGTAAATTGGAATCCCTTCAGAGAAAATATTAGTTGCATAAACATGCCATCACTAAAACAAGAACTCAAGATGGCGGGGAGATGGAGCAGATAGTACAGTCATATGAGAATATCTAGACGTCTAGACAGGTCCATATACAAGAAGATAATCATCAAGATGATGAAGATACTGATGAAAGTGATGATCATGACAATAGAGATGATGACAAAGAACCTGATGAAGATGCATCATAAAAATAATATATGCGTTAGGTACTTAAGAAAATATGAGTTACCTAGATGGTTGCCAGCTGACGACCTGTGCCGCATGGAAAGAGTTGACTTGGTCAATGAAATGTGAACCATAGATCTTAATAGATAAATCTAGATCATAGATCAATTGTAACTACTTGCTCACTTTGTTCTATAAAAGGTGCAGGGATGCCTCATTTTAAAACATTTGAAACTTAATTGAAATCTGTTTGTTGAAATATTCAGGGCTCATTTCAAAGTTGTTGTATACATATATGTTATTGCATACTTAATGAATGAGAAGACTCTTTTGATTACAATTCATAATAAATCTTGAGTAATCAGTGTATGAATTGTTGGTACATGCTATGATTTTCTACGTCCCTTGGAGTGCATATCAGCTTACATGTGTTGTTTTCATACCTTTCCTTTGAAGTTAGCATCGACTGTATCTAGCTGTGGAATGTCCTGGTGAACATATGGTTTGATTTCTTCTCTTCATGAATGTATTTGATGTATATGTGGCTCAATAGCTAAAGGTTCAACATTAATTTGAAGTATTTCTTTCAATTTCTTTCAATTTTAGAGCATTTTATCATCATAATTGCAAATAGTTGACAATCTTAAGCAAATAATACAAATATGCAGACATCCCGTAGATAATTGAACATATTCAACATATTTGAGGTTAAGGCATGTCAAAATGACAAATATCATGCAAATATTTAAAGATAGACACAATATTTGAATCATATCTTGTGTAGAATAACTTTCTGTGTAGCATCATTACAGGAAACATTATCTTACTGATGAGATTTACATAAGGCCCCAAAATGGAAACAACAACACACATTAACCTCTGAGTAACGTCAGAAGATTAAGACCTAATCACCGGAGACTTGAGATCATGAATTCTCTGAATTCATCACATCTTTCAAGATGAATAAAGGTTAATGTGTACTTTTATTTTATGTCTGTTTATGACTAACATCATGATCAACAAGACTCTTTCTTACCAAACCCTTATCCATTAACTCTTGCACTTGCTTGGCAATCTCTTCATTTTGAGAAGGTGTCATCTTGTAGGTTGCTTTGTTTGGCAAAGTAGACCTTGGTATGAAGTCAATTTGATGGTTTATTTCCCTAATAGGTGGTAATTCATTAGGCATCTCCTCTACCATGATCCCCTTATACTTCTCTAACAATTACTGCACCTCCTTGGGAACCTCTTCCTCACTAGGACCATGCAAATTAGGATTGTTTTTAGGCTTCAAAATCAGAGCACACCCTTGGGTTCCTTCCTTCTTAAGGGTGTTTAGAAACTCTTTACCACTCATAATCATGACACTTGACCCAACACTCTTCTCTATATTCTCATCCAGCAATGGATCCATTCTATACTTCCTACCATTCTTGGTTATGATGGAGTTAGATTTACCATCATGTTGGGATTGAAAATCATATTGCCATGGACATCCTAACGCAAATGACAAGCATCCATGGGGATTATATCACACAAAATCTTGTCCTTATATTCCCCTATCTCAAATTCTACCCAAGATTGTTCATCTACCAAAACTTGTTGCCCCTTATTCAACCATGATACTTTATAAGGACTAACATGAGGAAGTCTTTTCAATTTCAACTTGTCTACCATTTCAATAGAAACCAAATTTTTAGTTAAACCTGAATCAACAATTACCTTGCAAATATTACCATAGGCCTTGCATGTTGTCTTGAACAATGTCTTCCTTTGAGGGGGTTCTTGTGTTTGAGGCACCTTCAACATGCTTCTTCTCCTCATCAAACTTTCTCCTTCATGGACTAGGGCTACACTTCCAATTGGAGAGTTAACACTTTGGCAATCTTCCTCTTGGATCAACTAGTTCCTTCTCTCTCCTCCATGAGAGCTTGAGGCTTGCTTTTTAGGACATTTGAAGGCTGGATGTCCCACTTGGTTGCAATTGTAGCATCTTCCTTTGAAAACATTAGGAAATCTCCCTAGTCCACCAAATCTACCCCTTCCATTGGGTCTCCCTCCTCTAAAGCCTCCTCTAGAACTTGATTCTCCACTTTGTTCTTGGCAACTAGATTCCCCTTGACTTCTTTGGGACTAATTTCTGTCTCCAAAACTGCCCCTACCTCTAAAATTTCTGCCACCTCTTCCTCTATTTTGCTGCTCACCTTTCCTCTTCAACTTCTCTTTAGCCCTCAATGCCATTTGAAAGAATTTATCCATGGTTTTAGGGGTTAGTATGCTGATTTCATCTTGGATATTAAACCTCAAACCATTTAAATACCTTGCCACTTTACATTTTTCATCCTCCATGTATCCACAACGAAGAGAGAACTTGTGAAACTCCTCGGTGTAGGTGGCTACATCCAAATCTCTTTGTTTAAGGTTTTGCATATTCTTGTAGATCTGCACCTCATAGTCTGATGAAAGGAATTAGGACTTAATCCTCTCCAACATTTTTCTCCATGAAGAGATCATGCTCTTCCCATTC
Organism: Cunninghamia lanceolata; assembly: GCA_027924645.1. Classification (NCBI taxonomy): domain Eukaryota; kingdom Viridiplantae; phylum Streptophyta; class Pinopsida; order Cupressales; family Cupressaceae; genus Cunninghamia; species Cunninghamia lanceolata. The sequence continues at coordinate 7,607,918 of BSBN01000693.1, forward strand.
TTTACCCTCTCACCTTGGGTGTAATTCCACCATGTAAGGGCAGCACCTTTGAGTTTATTTTTTGCAAACTTCACCCTCTTGTTCTCAAGAACTTCTTTGTATTCAAATTAGTTATTTATGGCCTCAATCCACTCCATAACTTCATCATCATTCATTTTTCCACTAAACATCAGAATCTCCATCCGAGCCTCTGAAGAATCTTTGCCAATTGTCTTGATGGCTTCAAGGAAATGTTTCTGATCTGTAGGTACCTCTGCCTCTTCTTGATCTTCTTCTTCCTCCTCTTTTTCTTCTTCTTCATCAGAACCTTCATCTATCCTCTTCCCTATCCTCAGTGCCTTCAACTCTTCTTGGAGTGCTTCATTGACTCCACTCTTAATCTTCTCTTATATCTCCTTGAACTTCTTAACCACTTTAGTGGTCATCCCTCTTGGAGGCATGTTGCTAGCCTCTTCTTCACTCTCCTCTAATGACATATACTAGGTCTTACACAACCAATAATAGAACCTTTTATGGCTCTGATACCACTATGATGTAGAGGACTTAGGATAGGTTGAGGATTCCTTCTTTTGACAAGGTTTTCTTCTCTCTCAAAAACCAAATTTAAGGATCATCATGAAAAAGTGGGAAGAGCAATTGGTTTTATTGAAATCATCATGCTAAGGCTTGTTTGGAATCCCATATGACACATTCCAACCATTAGCTAAGGCTAGATAGGCTTTGAGTTGGGACTTCCTTCTTTAGGCCATTAGACTCCTTGTAGCCCTTGAAATAGGAACAATCAGCAATAACTCTTGATACAGGCCTGCAAACCCAAATCTTAGATAATCCTAAGATACCCTTTTGGATGCCCTACAACATATCAGAAACTCACTATGGGTTGTTTTTCAACATATGCTACTTCCAATAAGGTTATCCAATTGCAAAGAGCCCCAATTAGCCCAATTTTACAAAGAGACCCCTACAAATTTCATTTATAGAACCCAACCAATGATTGGAACACTTAGGACTCATTCCAAGATCAAGGATTTTGTGGGTTTTGAACACCTACAGTTGACTATACCCTCAAATGCATATGTGGTTCCTCAATTGGCTTAATAAATGAGGATATTAAGCCCTCCTCATCAAAAACTTGCAACTGTCAACTCCCTCTTCTCTACAAACACCCCAATCAATTGAAATATGAATGGACACATCCATCCAACTAGTCTTATGGCATTGAGAGATAGTGGGTTGGTCAAATTTCCATTATTTGGAGCAAAACCCTAGGTTAGGTTTTAACAGGACAGTTTTGAAAAAACCCCTTATATCTCCCTTCCACAAAGATGTCAATGCACCAAACCAAGTTCAAAAGATAGACAACTCCATGCACTAGGCAATCAGATCATGAGAAAATGAAAATAGTTTTGTACCTTTGCAAAGTACGGCCTGGAACAAAATAGGAATTTAGGGAATGAAGTCTTCCAGTGATCAATCCAAGGAGAGTGAATGTTATTCACTTCCTAATCAGTGTCAAAGCCTCAAACTAGTCTCAAATGAAAGTTACTTCACCATTCTACACATTCCACAAATTTGGAAGTCATGACAATTCCATACTAGAAAGTGGTACAAACTGTTTTGACAGAAAATGCAGGAAAAAATAGAAAACAACAGAGAATTGGTTTGTTATTTCTTGAAACTTCTTGCACACATCTGCCCTTGATCCATGAGGGTGTCTTAACAAGTCTACACCTTCCTCCATCAGTTTGGGGTTGGTTGGAAACAAGAAACCACCATCAAACTACCCAAAATTGTCAATTAGTATGTTGTTTGCACTATTATTAGGGGCAGATTATAGTTTAGACAAAATTACTGCCTCAAACTCCTCTAGGCTCATATGTTATGTCATATTTGGACACTCCTCACCAATTCCTCTCCATTTTGACACTAATGGAGGATTGGACTTGACTTCCTACACCCACTACTTGGCATCAAGGCCTTACAAAATGACTTCAGTACAATTTCAAATGGTCTTTAGACCTTATTACATTCTTCAAATGGTCTTCAAGACCTTATTGAACCAACAAAACAACATGAACAACATGAAGACAAGACATAAATCCTTATGGTCTCCTTGGTGTTCCTGCACCACTTAATCCATTGTAATCCTGATTAAATCATGCAAATCAAAACAAATCAATCCTAATCCAATCCTTGCATCTTATATCACAGTTGAAGTGATAGAAGATGAATATTTCCAACTCAGAAAATAGTCCATAAAGCATTATACTTGTGATTGGAAGATCAATCGAAAAGAGCAGTGGCCTTATTGATGAGGCCGCCACCACCTAAAATTAGAATTACCGCTGAGTCTCTGGCCCACATTTTCTACTTTCCCTTTTGCACTCTACAGCATTTATATATAGTAGATGAAACTGCAGGTTACAACAAGGTTTTTTGCAGCCACCAGGTGAATTTGGTATATATTCTTTGTCAAATCTACCTCAACATTTACTGATTTTGGTATATATCCTTGAATACCAACTTGAATATCATTGGTATGTGAGAGTGGGGTATATGTGAAGATTTGCAAGGTAATAGATCCTTCCTAAATAAGTGAATTTGAAGTCTTGGTATTGAGATTGAGGCATATGTTTCAATTTCCTAAGTGGAAGATACCTTGGATAGAAGAAAATGATGGATTTAGTTTACTGAGGTTAAGATCAATAAGTTTTGCACTAATGTTGCACTTTTAGATGAGTTGTATAATTTTTTGTGTGAACAACCATAATAATATATAGGCAAAAGACCACCAATTAGAAAGCAGTAGTTAATTAATAACTTCTCATTGTGTAGAATGGAAAGTGGAAATTACTGATTTCATAGCCTCTGGTAAATGAAATAGATTAGAGAGCTTCATTTCACTCCTTACACTTTTTTGGGTACCTACCCTTCCTTTCTTGTTTAGTGAGTGCAACTACATACATGCTCTTCTCTATGTAGTGAAGATCAAAAGGCTTTATCTTTTAGAACATTGGAATAATCTCATCTCTACTTTGTATCAAGAAGGTTTTATGCACAGGCCATGTAATTTTGGTATAATTCTTTGTCGGCTCTACCTCAACATTTATTAATTTTGGTATATATCATTTATGTTTGAAAATCATTAGTTTGTGAGAGTGGGGCATATGTGAATATTTGCAAGGTAATATATCCTTGATACATAAATGAGTTTGAGGCCTTGGCATGTGAGAATTAGGCATATACTTCAATTTCCTAAGTGATAGATACTGTCAATGCAAGAAACTGATGGCTTTAAGTTTACTAAGGCTAAGATCAATAAATTGTGCACTTACGTTGCAAGTAATATGCTTCTTTTAAAAAGTTTTTCTCACCTCTTACAATTCAATATAAACAAAATATTGCTATAAAATGAGTGTTTTGTGCAATGAGTTTATGGGTTGTTTTTCCTTTAAATGATATTAATATAAAATTTATTTCTAACAAAATTTTACTTTAGAAAAAAATTACCAGCCTATTCATTGAACCTATAAGTCCTATTGCTACTCTATACTTTCCTAGATGCATTGAAAAAGAAAACTAAAAAAAGTTAAATTAATAAATACATACTTATTAATTAAAAATGTTCATTGGAGAAAGAAAAATAAAATGCTAACAAATATTAATATGAAATTGTTTTTAAATTAGTAAATGTAGATTTTAGAAACATATGTTTAAGATAAAATATTTTTGATAAAGAAAAAAATGGAAAGTGAACTTGATATTCTTAAGGACTTAGAATAAAAATATATGTTCCTACCTAACCTGTAGATAAGTGGCTTATATTTATTTATATTCAACTAATTATCATTACATGAGATAGGTTTTACTTTTTAAGGACTCATTGGGAGAACCATTTTAAATGTTAATATCCCCTAATAATATGAATAACCAATTCCTTTAGTGTCATTCTTTTCAATAATTTTAGAGGATTATACATGTCTTTTTTTCTAAACCTATACCTTTTTCAATAACTAAGTTTTCACAACATGTTTTAATCATTGTTGGATAATGACTAGCCAACATAGATAGAGGTAACCATTCTTCATAATATTGGATAATTTTAGACCTGTGAGATGTAACTCATGATCAATGGGTAAAGGGGAATCTTGGTTGCTATCTTCCTTTGGTATCTCAAAACCTAAGGATCCCTAATAATCTTTAGGGTATACATGAGATATAGGATGGGAAGGGATAGAAGACATTGTAAGTATGATGAGATGCATTGGAGATATCAATATGTTATTATTTTCAACTATTTGATAAAATGTAAATGGGTCATTGTCAACTTTTATCACACATTACCTATTTTGGTGAACAAACGTTAGCATGTGATACAATGTGGATAGTATAACACCCAATGTATTAATTCATGGATGCCATAAAATAACATCACACATTAATGTTCTAAGAATGACATGGAAAGTGGTTTCAAGAGTAATGGGTCCTAAAGTGATAGTCAATGCAACATAACCAAGGGACTCTCATACAAAGTTATCAAATCCTTTAATTTTTACCTCAAATTTTAGAAAATTAGAGTAACTAACTTGGATCACATCTAGAAAGTGTACTACATATGTTTAGTCTAGATTTGTTTTCAACTAATGTATTCTTGACTCTAATATATCCATATCTAATCACAATATATAATGTTATATAATCATGAATAACATATGGATAATATAACTCATAAAGTGAAAATCATATAGGAATATCACAACATTGATCATGATAGCCTTACCTCATATGGTTATGTCTAGAAGTAGATAAGGCATGAAAATTAGGCTTAGGGGGATATGTAAAACAAGGAGAAGGATAAACCTTATAAGTGTTAACCATATAAATAGACATAATCTGCTCACTATAAGCTCTAAAATGTGGCTCAAGTACAACATGAATGATCCAACCTTGATATCACAAAGGAACCCCTCTCCTTGATATAGGTGACCTCCAAGTCACTCTCACTCTCATGGAAGAATCTAGTAGAGTGGATGCGAGACTCAGGGTTTGTTCTGTTCATGCATAAGAAGAACTTCATAGAGGGTGGTTGGTCGGTCTGTTAGCCTAGTATGGATTGATATTTGATGAGTTCATTGTAGGACTGTTGTGGTGGAGATAATTATATGACCCGAAGGGTCACTAATCCTATGTCTCATGTTAGAATTTCTCAAGATCCAATGCCTAATGGGTAGACTTTTTTTATCATTGATAAGTCTAGAGCATTGTAACCTATCCTCATTTGTTTGAATACATTATCATACAATGTCTCTTTGTTAGAAGATCTTAAGAGCATGTTCTTGCTCTTCTATTGTTTGTTGTGCATGTTGTGGTCTTGGGTGGATTTTATCTATATCTTTAAGAATATCCTTGATCCAAATTCCTCTAATCGTCGAGCACATTGAATGATTAGGAGAGAGTTGTTGACTATTGACCTAGTTTGACTTTTGTGGAGTTGTGTTGACTTTGACTTGAAGTCAAAGGTTTGTTTTGCTTTTTGTTTAAATGTTGAATGTGATATGTACCTTGTGATGGAATCAAGGGTTTAACCTTGTTTTACATGAATTGTACCACATATTAGGATCAAGGCTTTTTCTCTAAATTTCTTAATATTTTTGTGTTTCTATATGAATGCAAACCACTTTTGGTTCCTTTCCCAATTTGAATATAAAAGTTGTCTAATTAGCTAGAAATTGAAATATGAAATGCAATTAATATGAGCTTTCCAAATGCAATTAATCCTATGTTTTTGATATTTTGTGGAACATTTTTTTAATCTAATCTACAAATTGAAATTGCTCGAGTGAAATGTAATATATGAATTGCAACAAATCTAATCTAAGTAATGCTAATTTAATTAAATCTAAACAAGCCCTATCAAGGAAATAACAATGCAAAGGTTACTTCTTCGAGAGCAAAAGTGTGATTTAATTAACTATGAAAGCATGAAAAACATGGATTCTCTTCTGCACATGAGCCTAGTGTATCCTAAGAAGTCCTTGTGTGGTAACCTCCTTTCCTTTGTAGTGGTGAGGATGTCCTCCTGGCAACAAGGACAAAGAAGCAATTGATTGAAAATGGGATGAAGCTTTGAAAGCTATGATGAATGAATTGAGCTATTGAAGCACTATGGCTTAGCTTTTTCAAAAGTACTTTACAAGCATAACAATGATATTGAAGCTTTTGAAAGATTGGAAACTAAACTATGAAAGAAAAAGGCTCATAAGTCCTACAAAGAGCATATGCATGCTATGGAGAGAAAAGATCAAAGCTGGGAATGGGTGTGCAACAATAAATTTTCCTCCCATATTGAATATAGGAGCGGGTTATTTATAGGTTGGGAGAACTCACAAATGGTGGAGTTGATTGAAGAGAAAAATCAATTGATTGTTGAGTTAACATGATTGATTGTGGAGTGAATAGGCTTGATTAGGTAGTGAAATGGGCATTAAATCTAATCACTTAAGGAGGAAAAATAATTATCACGAGAAGAAATAGAGATAATAATATCTTTTTGGGAGCTAAGAATAGAGTGATTGTGAGTGAAGTAGTTAAAAATAGACTAGGGTCAGTTAGGGTTGAAGAGCTAGGCAAACTAGAGGAAAAATGAAGGTAATTTGGGCCCAAATTGAAGAGAAACTTGAACATGTTTAAAAACAACTAGGTTACCTACTTTGAAAATGCAAGTCACCCTAGGAAGATCATGGGTCACCCCTTATGAGATCCAGGGTTGCTTAGGGGAGATTTAATAGGAAATATGGTTGACCTAGAAAAACTAGGTTCTATAGGTGGTTTTAGGGGCTAAGAATAATTAGAGGGCACTAAAGATGACATTAGAACCTAGAGACTGATTGAAGGACCTCAAGAAGGTGGGTCACCTAGAGGAGATCCTAGGTCACCCATGGGAGATTCTGTTGAATGCACAAGACAACTAAGAGGGGGGGTGAATCAGTTGTATCAGAAATTTCAAACCCTCATAAACGTATTCACATCCACATTAGATCACTTAAACTCTTAATATGTTATGATGATTAAACATAAGAGGCAAATAACAAAAACTTAAACACATCAACACCATACATAAGAGAACACTAGATTTTACATGGAAAACCCTAAAAGGGAAAAACCACGGTGAGGATTAGCTCACAATATAATGTAGTAACAATACAAAATTATAAAAGGCTCACTACCATAAGAGAGAATTCTCACTGTAGGGGACTCACTACCCATTGAAAAAGAAAAAATAGAAGAAAAAAATGGCTCACTACGAGACTTTAAACTAATATAGTTGCATCTAACCTATACAAGGAGTTTAGTTCCAATGAAGCTCAATATTCATCACAATACAAACATCTTCACAACATCACCAAAAAATAGTAAACATCTTCTACTCACTACATTCAGTAGCTTAACACATGAAAGCTTTCACTGCCCCTAATCAAATTCACATTAGACACATCATATCCCTTGTGTGCCCATGAATCCAAGACTCCTTAACACTCATTTATGCCATCATCAATCAGGGTACTGCCACAATAATGGTTACACTTTTTGGGACATCCTATTTTTTTATGAAATCACATATTTTTAGAAAATATAATGATTTAAGCCTTGAAATGTTCCATTTAAAGGATTTTAATTGAAGAGGGTTTGATCAAACCCCCTTAGATTCAAACCCCCTTGGATAGAACCCCGCTAGTTTTAAACCATACCTATAATGGAGTCTCCTTTACACCTATCAAAATGTTGATAAAAAACTACTTTTGATTGACCTTTTGGGGGATCAAATGAATTCATTTAAAAATTATATTTTGTAAGTATGTAGTCCTTATTATAAGCTTCCCAAAAAGTATAATTTTAAATATATTTATTTTGATTATTATATTTATTTTTTATTTCTTGTGAATGTAGGTTTTTCACCGAACATCAAGTTCTCTATTCTACACACATAGAATATTAGTAAATTAGTGAAAAAAATTATGAAAAATATCTATGCCCTAGGTATAGATGTCCTTGTTTCAACAAAAAAAATTGAATTTTGATACATACAGAAAATGTTATGTTTTACGGAACATGTCTATGTCTAAATTATAATTGGTTTGACTTCAAAACTTAAAAAAAAATTCAACAAAACATTATGAAACCAAATGCATGCCCTATATATTGGTGTTACCAATATAAATTCAAAAGAATTAGAATGTTATCCCTTGTAGAAAAAAAGTTATGTGCTACAGAATACACATCACTTTAAAAAATGTTGTTTACTATTAAAAACTAGTTATCAAAAGAGACGCAAAATTTTTTGCAATTTAACTCCAATTTTTTTAAAAAATATATATTTAGAATCTACAAACAAAATCTCACAAATCACTATTTTGCATCATCTTCAAATTCCTAATGGTTTAGCGGCTATAGGTGTCAAAAATTGAAGATTTAGTTCAAAATGTTGATTTCAATGTCAAGTTTGGCCAAAAAGTGTAACCCATTATTGTGGGATGATCCATCATGAAAACATTCTCCAAGGTCAGTAACACAACCTAACCCCTAAAATTCAAATTAGTTCTAGATATAAACATCCTCATGGTGGAAGGGAATGAATGCAGACCACATCATGCCTTAGCACATAATTAAATCCACTCTAACATGCTTCAACATGCTTTTACAATCACCAAAGGATAATTGGAATTAGTGAAAACAACCAAGTTGGCCAAACTTGTGTTAACACCAAGAACCTTTAAGCACACACTTCTTCAAAGATAAACACACCTTGTGGACCTTACACAAAGATTTAACATAATCTACGAACAACTTGAAGTCACCTAGAAGCCAATAAATTCAGCAACAACTTTGACCTAAACAAAACAACATTGTCAAACTCTACGACACAATAAATTTCTTTCTGAAGCACCAAATCACAAACCTTTTTGATGGAAGATAGATGAGGACTTATAAGCATATGTATAGAACTATAACACCTAAAACTATTCTATAGAGAAATGCAGAGCAAAATGCTTTCTCCTAGACACACTGCAAACACAGTCAGACACTATCTTCAAACTGGTGAACATAACTTTCACTACCTAGCGATCTGGGGTACCAAATTCTATATTTCTCCTCTTCAAAAACTACTCAACAACATATTCAAACCACACACTTAGATCTCCAACATCAAATAAATGTATAACATAAACTCAAACATTATTCTATAAGCCAGAAGACTTCTTCAACACACTATTTCTAATATTAATCAAATTTTCTCAAAAGTACTTGGAAACTCAGCAAGAGGCAATATTCTTAACATCTTCAGCACTTCTTCAAGGAAATCACATCATCATTAATTCAATAACTTAATCAAATGACACCAGTAATAGTAGAGAGTACAATTGACACCAATGACAACATTGATTAGCACATATTTGCAACAATATCCCCCTTTGTCATTGATGGCAACATATGATGTGAAAAACCATCATGGCACAACTCTGCACTAATCTCAATCTCCCCCTTTATTTTATACATCTTTCTCTCTTTCTCTCCCTTTTTTCACATGAAATCTCTCCCCCTTTGACATCAATGGCAAAGGGTGCCATATCTCTTTCAAGCTCTCTCTTGATTATGATACTGCACATACTTGTACTACTCTCAAATGCTCTAAATACCCCCCTTAGCAGTGCACACCAACCTATATCAACTCTTACTCCACCTATCTACAACAATCATCAACACTACTACCCACTCCCCCTGAGAGGTAGCCTCCATCATCAATCTAGAGAAGAATGAATCTTGAAGCACACTAGACTGATGCATCTCCTTATGCATCTAGTTCAAAGGAGGGGCAATAACCCCTAGCTTCTCTCAAAGATACTCAAATGTATCCTTAGGAAGAGGCTTAGTAAATATGTCACCAACATGATCCTTTGTAGGGACATACTCAAGCTTCACTTCATTCTCTTCAACCTTCTCTCTCAGAAAGTGATACCTTATTGAAATATTATTTGTCCTTGAATGCATCACTAGATTTTGTTAAATGTTAATGGCACTTGTATTATCACAAAAGATAGGAATTGGCTCATCATACACAACTTTTATATCCTTCAATATTTGTCCCATCCATAACACTTGTATGCAACATGATGCTACAACAATATACTCTACCTTTACAATAGATAAAGACACTGAATGCTACTTCTTGATTAGCCAAGAAACAACTCTATCTCCAAGAAAGAATGCACCACCACTTGTACTTTTCCTGTCATCTACACATCTAACCTAATCTGCATCTATGTAGGCACTTGGGTAAAGTCATTGTTCTTAGGATACCACAAACCATGATCCAGAGTTCCCTTCGAATATCTGAATATCCTCTTCACTACCATGACATGAGACTCTCTAGGATCTTCTTGAAATCTCGGCACAAGACAAACTTCATGCATGATATCTGATTTGGTAGTAGTTAGATGTAGCGGTCCTCCAATCATTGATCTATATTTGCTCTGATCAATCTTAGGTGATTCATCATTCTTGTTTAGCTTACAACTAGTTGTCATATGAGTACAAACTCATTTAGAATCTTCCATTCCAAAAATTTTCAACAATTTCTTGACTTACTTTAATTGTGAAATGAAAATTCCCTTATCTATTTGATAAATTTGCAGCCCAAGGAAGAAGTTCATCTCTCCGCACATTAACATCTTAAATTATTTTTGCATGTCATTTCCAAATTCCTTACACATACCTTCATTTCCACTAAAGATTATATCATCCACATAGACTTCAACAATTAGGATTTGATCTTTGGTTACCTTGATGTACAAATTACTATCTTCAGACCCTTTATTGAATCCCTACTACAACAAATACCTATCTAACCTTGCATACCAAGCTCTGGGAGCTTACTTTAGTCCATACATTGCCTTCTTTGATATGCATACCATATCTAGTTTGTCTGACAATTGAAATTTGTCTAGTTTCTCTATGTATACTTCCTCTTCCAACACACCATTAAGAAAAGTAGACTTCACATCCATTTGATACACTTTGAAATCTTTATGTGCTGCATACACCAGAAATAGTATAATAGCCTTCATTGTTGTGACTGGAGCCTAAGTTTCTTCATAGTCTATTTTGTCCACTTGTGAGTAGCCTTTACACACAAGTCTTTCCTTGTTCCTTACCACTTCTCCACTCTCATTCAATTTGTTCCTGAATACCCACTTAGTTCCAATCACATTCTTATTCTCTGGTCTTGGGACAAGTTCCCAAGTTTGATTCTTCTCAATCTACCTTAATTCTTCTTCCATAGCCTTGACCCAATTCTCATCTTTGCATGCTTCCACCACTATTTTAGGTACATCTTTAGAAATTAAACATAGGTTTACCTGATCTTTAGTATCTCTACTTCTTGTCAATGCACCTTTTCTCTTATCATCAATGATCTGGTCTTCAGTGTGCTACCTCTGCACATACTTAGGTGTTTTAGGGATTCTTTTTGGAGCTTCTTGTTCTTCAACTTGTACTCCTCTTTCTTTGGTTTCTACTTCTTCTCCAGTCTATACTACCTTTTCAACAACATTTTCTTCTTCTCCACAAGAGGACTCATCTGAGTCTAATACATATTCATTAACTTCTAAAATCTTCTATGCGTCTTCATCCACCTTGATATTAGCACTTTCAACAATCTTTCTTAGCCTCTTGTTAAAGCACTAGTAAGCTTTTCTTTTGTTAGAGTACCTAAGGAAAATGCCTTCATCACATATTGCATCAAACCTTCCTAGTTCTTCATCTCTTCTTATATAACATTTGCTTCCAAAGACTTTAAAATATTTAACAATAGGAATCCTTCCATACCATAGCTCATAGGGAGTCATTGTGTCATTTTCTTTTATCTGTACTCTTTTTTGTAGGTAGACAACAGTAAGAATTGCTTCTCTTCGATAGACTTTTGTTAGGTTTGCTTCTTTTATCATTGTCCTTGAAGCTTCTTGAATAGTCATGTTCTTTCCTTCAACCACTCCATTTTGCTGAGGGGTTCTAGGAGTAGATAAATGCTTCTTTATCCCATGATTCTCACAAAACATGTTAAAATCATTAGAGGTAAATTCTCCACCTCTGTTAGACCTCAAACATTTGATTTTCATATCCAATTCATTCTCAACCATTACTTTAAAATATTTGAACTTATCTAGGGCTTCTGATTTTTCCTTAAGAAAAGTGACCCATGTCATTCTACAACAATCATCAATAAATAACATAAAATACATGTAACCTTGAAAACTACTTACTCTTGTAGGACCAAATAGGTTTGTATGCACCAATTCTAACAATTCGGTAGATGACCGATCCTTGCTTTTGAAGCTTCTTCTTGTTTTCTTTCCTAACTAACATTCCTTACAGACAACATTGGAGGGTTTTGTAATCTTTGGCAGATTTCTCATAGCTTGAACTAAACTTATTCTTACCAAGATGTCAAAATTGATGTGACACAATATCTTTTTCCATAGACAACTCTCACTGATCTAAGACATAAGGTAGTAACTAACACCACCTTTGAGATGATAAGCATTTCCACCTATCCTCTTTCTAGCAGCAATTACTATTCTGGAGCTTTTCCTGATCTCACAACCATCATTCTGAAACATAAGATTGTAACCCTTGCTACACATCTATCCAACACAAATCTTTAAACCTTTAACATAAAGAACATCATTAGTGTTATGCTTTCCATCAAAACTAATTGAACCTTTTCCACAAATCTTAGTAGCTTCATTACCTCCAAACCTAACTACTCCACCATAAAAAATTTCAAGTTTAACAAACTTACTCTTATCAGCTCTCATATGATTTGAGCATCCATTGTCAATGACCTAGACATTCTTTTCACCCTTGGCATGAAAAGCAAACATTACAACACATTTAGGGTTACCACTTGCTTCTGAACCTTTTTCCTTTACATGGCTTCCAGGGTTAGCAAATTAATTTCATCTCTTAGGGAAATAAATAAGAATTCATTATTATCATCCTCATGATCAGATTCATCATTAGAAATACTTGCATCTTCTCTAACATAGTAACTTTTCTTGACTATCCTTCCTCTGTTTTCCCTATTCTTAATTCCTAGAGCTCTATCTGGACATCTTGAAACATAGTGACCTATTTTTTCACAACTAGAACATTTAAAGGGAAAATTACCACTAAACTTTCTAGTACCCTTTTTCATTCTCCTCACAAAGTTAGCTTCCACTTTATCAAAGTCTTCCAGATGTGATTCAATAGTCTTCTTTGATTTTGCATCTTTAAAAGCAGTCTCATCCTTTGCTGTTCCATGAGTTGAGCAAAAATCTCTTATTTCAAAAGTAGTTAGGGTGCCAAGTAACTGATCTTTGGTAAACTGATTCAAATTCTATAATTCTTCAATAGTAGAAACCTTATGATTGTAAGCTTTAGGAAGAGTTCTGAGTACCTTCAATATCACTTCTTTATTATCCAAAGTTCTATTGAGTCTCTTGATGCCATTGACAACTTTTGTCCACCTTATGTAAGTAGATTGTAACATTTTCATATTCAGACATTCGCATGGTCTCAAATGTGTGCTTGAAATTTTGCATTTTAGCTTGTTTAACCTTATCATCTCCTTCATAAATACTTTTCAACATTTTCCAAATCACATTAGCATTTTTTAAATTCACAACCTTTATCAATTTAGAATTAGTAAGACCATTTAAGAGAGCATGCTTTGCCTTACCATCAATTTTAGTAGCTTTGACATCATCTTTAGTGCTTATACCATTCTTAGGTATAGTGTAATTAGAATTAACTGATTTCTAGACATCATAACCAAGAGCAACTAGAAAGGCTTCCATCCTTACTTTGTAGAGTGCATAGTTAGATCCATCAAACAAGGGAATCTTCTTCTTGTGCACCATCCCGGATCTACCTCAAGTTGTTAATCTTTCTTCAAAGGAACCTAGCTCTAATACCAATTGTAGAATGCATAAGGCAATTGAGAGGGGGGAGTGAATCATTTGTATCAAAAATTTCAAACCCTCATAAAAATATTCACATCCATATTAGATCACTTAAACCCTTAATCTATTATGATGATTAAACATAAGAGGCAAATAATAGAAACTTAAACACATCAACACCATAGATAAGAGAACACTAGATTTTACATGGAAAACCCTAAAAGGGAAAAACCATGGTGAGGATTAGTTCATAATATAATGTAGTAACAATAATGAATTACAAAAGGCTCACTGTCATAAGAGAGAATTCTCACTGCAGGGGACTCACTGCCCATTGAAAAAGAAAGAAAGAAGAAAAGAATGGCTCACTTCCAAACTTTAAACTAATATAGTTGCATCTAACCTATGCAAGGAGTTTAGTTCTAATGAAGCTCAATATTCATCACAACAACATCTTCATAGCATCACCAATAAATAGTAGACACCTTCTCACTGCATTTTGTAGCCTAACACATGAAACCTCTTTCTATCCCTAATCAAATTCACATCACACACATCATATCCCTTGCATTCTCATGAATCCATGACTCCTTGACACTCATTTATACCATCATCAATCATGAAAACATTCTCCAAGGTTGGCAACACAACTTAACCCATAAAATTCAAATTAGGTCTAGACCTAAACATCTCCGCGGAGGAAGGGAATGAATGCAAACCACATAATACCTTAGCACAGACCTAAATCCACTCTAAAACACTTCAAAACACTTTTAGAATCACCAAAGCATAATCAAAATTAGTGAAAACAACCAAGTCAACCAAACTTGTGTTAACACCAAGAACTTTTAAGCACGGACTTCTTCAAAGATAAACACACCTTGTGGACTTTGCACAAATATTTAACATAATCTATGAATAACTTGAAGTCACTTGGAAGCCAACAAATTCACCCACAACAACTTTCACCTAAACACAACACTGTAGAACTCTGCCACACAATAAATTACTTTTAGGAGCACCAAATCACAAACCTTTTGGATGGAAGATAGATGAAGACCTTATAATCATATATGTAGAATGACAACAATTGAAACCATTTTGTGGAGAAATGTGAAGCAAAATACTTTCTCCTAGACACACTACAAATACTATTAGACACTGTCTTCAAATTGGTGAACATAACTTTCACTGCACAATGATTCAAAGTACCAAAATATGCATTTATCATCTTCAAACACTTCTCAAAAACATATCCAAATTTCTCACTTAGATCTCAAACATAGAAGAAATGTAGATAAGAAACTCAAACAATATTTTGTAAGCTAGAAGACTTCTTCAACACACTGTTTCCAATATTAATAAAATTTTCTCAAAAGCACTTGGAAATTTAGTAAGAGGAACATATTCTTAACATATTCAACACTTCTTCAAGGCAATCACATCATCATTATTTCATCAACTTAATCAAATAACACCTATAATAGTAGAGAACACAGTTGACAATAATGACAACACAAACATGTTGACATCAATGACAACACCAATTATCTCATACTTGCAATAGAGTTAGGGTCACATAGGGGAGATCTAGAAGTAACAAGTGGTGACCTAGAAAACAAGAATAGATGTATGAAATTTATGATGTAGAATGATTTGGGACATCAAATTGAGGCCTTTGCAAGGTTGAAATGGATGAAATAGGCTTTAGGGAATGTGAGTTTTCCATCTTTTAATGTTAGCATGTCAAGTCAACATGGTTAGAAAGTGACAAAAATGTATTGTTGACAAAGGGTGAATGGTGAAGACACAAGACCTTAGAAGGCTAGCTAGGGAACAAAGGAAGCACAAATAAGATGAAGAACATTGATCCACATGTTGCCAAGAAGAATTTTGTTGAGAGGTCATTATTACATCCTTACATATATGTTTTTTGGACTATAACTCATTGTCAGACTACCATGATTCCTGAACTAGGCCTTACCTCTTGTCATTATTCCATAGTTCTACCTAAAATAATGAGTATTAGTTTGATTTAATGATACTCAATAACAAGTATTGAGTTAGAAACGTGGGAATGTACAGTCGATATGTGAGTCATAAGTATACCTGAATCACCTTACTTCGTCATGGAGAGCTACAAGGATGAAAAAAAGAAAAACAAGGGTGTAAGAGAACTAAAAAAGAAAAATGACATCTAAATAAAAACAAATTAAACTAAGCTACAATAAAGCAAATGAGGAAAAATTAGAAGAAATGAGGTCAAATGATGATGGAATCATGCATGGAAGCAGTGGATAGAGAGCTAAAGATGAGGGGATCAAGAATATGGTGGCTAACCTTCCTCGCACTAATAATTAGATATGAAAAATAAGAAAAAAAACCCTCCTGTAACCCTAGTTTTTTTTGTTGATTTCACTTAAAAGAACATGTTGTTTTTGAGTTTTGTCATTACATTATCTTAGTTTTCCCCTTTCAATCAATGTGCTACCTTTTTCTTGTTAGATTTTATTTCTTTCTATGACTTTATGTTCTATTTTTTAATCCTAAGGGATGAGGTAGGGTTACCCATATTGCCAGGGAAAGTTACCCAAGAAAGATCCTGAGTCACCCCTAGAGGAGATTCACGGTCACCTAGGGGAGATTTTCTCTGGTAAACTAGGTGACCCACCTAGAATGCTTCTAGATGGAATCTTAACAAAATTGATGCATTTGACACTCAATTTTGTTCAATTCTCGGTACTAACCTCTTTTGTTTATTGCAATTTTTTTAGTGTTTTACAGTTTTTTTAAAACTTTCATGTTTTATGCCTTTTTGTGATTTTCTAAGTTTTTAAAGATCTAACTCAACATTCCTTGTGTGTGATAGGATATATATGCATTAGATGGAATGAAACACATGATTAGGCTTGGTTTTTTAATGGTTACAAGGCCTTGTCTTCTAGAGATCATGCTATTCTAAAGAAGACATGTTTGGATCTAGTGCCTCGAGTTCTTGTTCTTCATCCTTCATCATGGATCTATTTTTACATTTTGACTTTTGGGATGTAGACAAGGACACTTTCAAGTTCCCCCAAGAATCAGGAGAGTGGACTATTAATTTATATGATGTTTATTGGATACTAGGTGTTCCTATGAGAGGAGAGCACCTTCATGTCATTGAGAGCAAATTTGAGAGACAGACTATCTTTTGCCACTATCATGGGGGTCCCTCACCTAGAGACCAAATCAGTGTCAATCTCATTTTAGTTCCCGGTCTTGGTATTTTCCCTTTATGAAAGGTTCTTATTGGATTGATAACTTATAGATTGTCAGGGGATAAGGGATCCTAGAGGCTCAAATGATGTTGGGCACCAATTATTCAGAGGCTAGAGTAGGGTATAGTTTTTGCATGGGGGATTGATATCCTTACCATGGCCTATCAAGACCTATACCATATTTCTAGGTGAGGGGAACTTGCCTTCATCTATCCTTCTCTTATCATGATGTGGATATATGAGTACTTAATACCATATAAGAGAGGTGTGGCACTCCCTGATCCTAGATTGCCTAGAGCTATACAATAGGGCTGCCTAGGTTATTTTGATGAATGAATAATTTCACTAATGCAGACTTTATTTGTGATCCTTACACTAATATGGAGGATTGATGATTAGGTGACAATTAGATTCAAGACTACTATAGATATATAGTTAACATTAGAGACAGGAATGTCTTTGTTGAGTCTCATCACATTGATAGAGTACTTCAACAGTTTTGTCAGGACTATCTAGAGGACTTGCTATTGGGATAAGGTGCTATTAACCTTAGAAATCCCAATATTATATATATATTCCATTTTATTATTTGTAATTTATAATCACCCATAAGGGAATGAGGTAGTTTCACCAGAAGTGGTAATTCCAGACTTACCAGAGGTAACTATGGAGTGACATTTACGGTTGACAATTGTAAAAATCATCACTAAATGAGGGTAGGCACCACCTTGGAGGAATCTACTATTTTTGGCATGTATGACACATGTCATAATGTTGGTGAATGCATGTAAGAGAATCTATTATAGCTGCAAGTTGTCATAATAATCTATGACACTATGATGACATATGATAGATATTTAATAGGTATAGGATGCTATGTTTAGCCCTAGGCACCCATCCTAGGATGATACATTATAGAGGAATCTATGATGATTATGATGCATCATAAGGTGTTGTAAGAGACCATATTTATGCTTGGGCACCCAACTTTGCATGGTTGACTTTGGACAAGTGTCATGAGCTTGTAAGAAGACATTTAATGTTTGCATGTTGGATATTCTTATGAGAGAGAAAGTGGACACCTAGATTGGAGGGAAAACACTTCTATAAGTTATTTACCATCTAATTGTTGTAGTATGATAGTTTTTTGTATGGAGGTTCTATCAGAGTAAAGGTTGGATAGAAGAAGGAAGTACATGTATTATGTTATTCAGATTTTGAAGATAATACAACTTGATCCTCTTTTCTTGGTGGAGTTTTTGACATGAAAGGGTTTTCTCCACATTATATCTGGTGTTAATATTCTATGGTGTTTGTTCCTATGTTGTGATTTTAATTTTCCAAATGTAATCTCCATTGATATTACACTGTTATAGATCATTAACATATTGTAATCAAGTTTCCATTTGAGTTGTTACCTTCAATTTCTAACATTTGGTATCAGAGCTTGGCTAACTTTGACTCTTGGGTGGTAGTGTGAAAGTTGTTTAGCTATAGTGGGAGCTTTGGTTGTTTGTGTTTGCAGATCTTGCGTAGATAATATGGCTACATCCACCACTACTTCAACCTCTCATTTGGATATTGAGAATTTTAACAACTTATGGGGTATGAGTTGTGGAATCTAAAAAAAGAAGATTTGCTAGAGGAAGGAAACCAGTGGTTGGTTGTTCAGGAAGAGAAGAAGTTTGATGATGTGAGTCCAGATGAATAGGAAAGGTTGGATAAGAAGGAACGAGGAACTATCCAACTATGTCTTGCATATTTTGTCATGTTGAATGTCTCGAAGGAAGATACTACATACAAACTCTGGAAGAGATTGGGTGAGATTTATCAAGCCAAGAGCATGGTAAAAAAGATTTCTTTAATGTGGAAATTGTTTTCTATTAAAATGAAAGAGGGTGATTCTATTGCAGAGCATTTGAACAATTTTAATTTACTTTTGAGTCAACTTGATTCCATAGATGCTACAATTGTAAAGGAAGATAAATGTATACTTTTACTTTGTTCTTTACTTGAATCTTGGGAGAATTTTATCCTTGATATTGTTGATAATATTGAAATTCTAAAGTTGGATTACCTTGTTGCAGCTTTGTTGGCATAGGAGATGAGGAAGAAGACTTATGAGGTTAACACTGAGGCTCTCAATGTGACAGGAAGGTCCAAGGAAAGAGCACCAAAAGGAGATCAGAAAGGGGTTAAAGACAAATCTAAGGGCCGATCTAAGACTCTTGGAAAGAAGAACAAAGTTAAGTGTTGGAACTGTAAAAAGAGCGAACATATGAAAAAGGAGTGTAAAAACCCAAAGAAACAGTGGGAGACCACTTCAGACAAGTCCTCAAATGCAGGTGAAGATGTTTTACTTTCTGCATGCAATATTGTTTCTAATGATCATTGGTTGGTTGACTCAAGATGCTCGTATCATATGACCTTGCATAAGCAATGGTTTTCCACATATGAAGAGTATGTTGGAGGTAAAGTGTACCTTGAGAACAACTCTACATATTCGATAGTTGGGAAAGACAAGGTATTGTTATGTTTCAGTGATGGGAGGATTAAAACCCTCCCTGGTTTTTTGCATGTTCTTGGAATAGCTAGAAATCTGATTTTAGTTTTGAAGTTGAATGATTTGGAAATGCATGTAACATTTGATAATCATGGTTGCAGATTGGTGAGAGGAAACTTGGTGGTAGCGAAGGGAAAGAGATTCAGAAACTTGTTTATGCTAGATGCCACTACACTTTGTAATTCCTCTTATGTTTATGAGGCTTCTAAAAACATTTGTATGTTGTGGCACCATAGATTGGGCCACACAAGTAATAATGTTTTGAAAACTATTAAGAATAAAGATTTGTTGGATAGTTTCTCTTATTCTAATGAGAACTTTGATTTCTATGAGCATTATGTGTTTGGAAAACAAAACAAAACATCATTTCCTTTAGGAAGTAATAGAGAAAAAGAGAAGTTGGATATTATTCATTCATATGTGTTTGGACCTATGGATAATGACTCTATCAGAAAATCTCATTATTTTGTCACCTTCATTGATGATGTATCCAGATTTAGATGGATTTATTTTATGAAACACAAATCTGAAGTTTTCATTAAGTTTAAGGATTTTAAAGTCTTAGTTGAAAACCAATCAAGATTAAAGATAAAAACATTAAGATCTGACAATGGAGGGGAATATTGCTCTAAGGAATTTGATGAGTTTGTAAGCATGCAGATATGTTCAGACAAAAGACAACTCCATTACACCACAATAGAATGGTGTTGCAAAAAGGATGAACCGAACAATCATGGAAAGAGATAGAAGTATGTTGAGTGATTTGCAGTTGGAGAAATGCTTTTTGGTAGAGGCTGTGTACTTCTTGTTACTTGATTAATAGAACTCCTTGTAAGACTCTTGATTCGACACTTTATGAAGTGTGGATAGGTAAGAAACGTCATGTTTCACATTTAAGGGTTTTTGGCTATGATCCTTTTGTTCATGTGCCTAAGGAAAAGCAATCTAAGTTGGATCCAAAAGCACAAAAATACATCTTCATTGGATATGGTGAGAATGTTAAAGGTTATAAGCTTTGGGATCCTCTAACAAGAAAAATTATTTTCTCTGGAGATGTTATTTTTAGGGAACTTAGAACTATTTCCAAACCTGAGTAGCCAAAAGAGAATGAAAAGGTCAAAGAGGCTGCATTTTGACTTAGAGTGGGAAGTTGCACCTCAAGAAGAACACAATGATGGATTGGAGGGTGAAGAAGAAGAAGAAGATTCAAGTAGTTTTGATGAGGAAGAATCTATTGTAATAGAAGAAGTTGGTGCAGAAGATCATGCAAAAGAACAAGTTCAGTCTCTTACTCCACCCTTGAGGAGATCCACAAGAAACCAAAACCTAGTTGATAGGTGTAGCCCACCCAATTTTTGTTGTGTATTTTCTTTATTGAGTACTGACAATGAACCTAGATCCTACAGGGAAGCTATTCATGTAGATGATAGTAAGTCTTGGTAGTTAGCCATGCAGGAGGAGATGATGGCCTTAGACTCTTGTATCACTTGGGATTTTGTTTGTTTTCCTAAAGGAAGATAGGCCATAGGTTACAAGTGGGTCTTCAAGAAGAAGTTTGGAGCAGATGGTTCATTGGAGAAGTACAAGGCTAGATTGGTAGCCAAGGGCTACTCCCAGAGAGAGGGAGTTGATTTTGGTGAAATTTTCTCTTTTGTTGCTATGTTAACTTCTATTAGATTTCATTTATCCATTGCTATAAGTTTTGATTGGGAAAATAGCGAAAATGGATGTTAAGACTATGTTCTTGCATGAAAATCTTGAGGAAGAAATTTGTATACAACAACCTACATGTTTTGAGGTAAAAGGAAAGGAAGATTAGGTTCGCAGGTTAAAGAAGTCTCTTTATGGTTTGAAACAATCCCCTAGAATGTGGTATCAAAAGTTTGACTCATTTGTGTTGAAATTGGGATTTTTTAGAAGCGAGGAGGATCATTGTGTGTACATTCATTGTATTGATGATTTTATATTGATCATTGCATTGTATGTTGATGACATTATTTTTTAACAATACAAAGGCTATGATTAGTGAGATGAAAGACCAAATTTCAGGTGCATTCAATATGAAGGATCTTGGTGCTACCAGGTCTATTCTACGTATGGAGATCAGGAGGGACAGAGGTAATAGAAAGCTTTGGTTGTCTCAAAGTAACTATGTGAATACCATTTTGCAAAGATTTAGTATGTAGGATTGTAATCTAGTTAGAGTTCATTTACCCATTGGTACCAAACTTTCATTAGATATGTGTCCAAAGAATGAGGATGATTTTGAGGATATGTCTAATGTGTCATATGCTAGTATTGTAGGGTGTTTGATGTATGCAATAGTTTGCACTAGGCTAGATATTGCCCAAGTAGTGGGAGTTTTGAGCAGATTTATGTCTAACCCTAGAAGATAACATTGGAATTATGCAAAAAGGGTGTTTAAATATCTTGTAGGTACTCCTGATTATTGTTTGGTTTATTCTGACAATGATAGTACTGATAAAACTTTGGACATATAGGTATTTGTTGATGCAAATTGGGTAGGTGACTTGGATAGTCGAAGGTCCACTAGTGGCTATGTATTTACTTTGTTTGGAGGAGCAGTGAGTTGGATGAGCAAGAAGTAGCCCATGGTTTCATTGTCCACCACCGAAGTAGAGTATATGGCTATCACTCATGTCTCTAAGGAGGTAGTTTGGTTGAAAAGACTATGTACATGCATTGGTTTTGATTGCAGGGTCATTAGGTTGGTTGTGATAGCTAGAGTCCTATTTGTTTGGTCAAGAGTCTTATGTATCATGCTCAAACTAAGCATGTTGATGTTTAGTATCACTTCATTTGAGAAATAGTTGCAAGTGGATAGATTGAGCTGAAGAAGATAGACAATCAAGAGAATGTTGTAGATTCATTGACCAAACCTATGGGCACAGAGAAATTTGTGTGGTGTAGAGAGGCCATGGGACTTGTTTCTAGTGCTTGATTACTTTTCATTTGATTTCCTATGGGTTTATTTACAATGTATAATGTCAAGTGGTAGAATGTTGGGATAAGGTGCCCTTAACCTTGTAAATCCCAATATTGTATTTATTCCATTTTATTATTTGTAATTTATAATTACCCATAAGGGAATGTGATAGTTTCACTGGCAGTGGTAATTCTGGACTTACCATAGGTAATTATGGAGTGACATTTATGATTGGCAACTGTAAAAATCATGAGTAAATTAGGGTAGGCACCACCTTGGAGGAATCTTCTATTTTTGGCATGTATGACACACACCATAATGTTGGTGAATGCATGTAAGAGAATCTATGACACTATGATGACACATGACAGATATTTAATAGGTGTAAGATGTGATGTTTAGCCCTAGGTGCCTATCTTGGGTAGATACTTTCTAGAGGAATCTATGATGGTTATGACACATCATAAGATGTTGTAAGAGACCATATTTAGCCTTGGGCACCCAACTTTGCATGGTTGACATTGGACAAGTGTCATGAGCTTGTAAGAAGACATTTAATGTTTGCATGTTGGAGATTCTCAAGAGATAGAAAGTGGATGCTTAGATTGGAGTGAAAACAATTCTATAAGTTACTTACCATGTAATTGTTGTAGTATGATAGTTTTTTGTACATAGGTTCTACCAAAGTGAAGGTTGGAGAGAAGAAGGAAGTGCATGTATTATATTATTCAGATTTTGAAGATAATACAAGTTGATCCTCTTTTCTTGGTGGAGTTTTTCACCTGAAAGGGTTTTCTCCATGTTATATCTAGTGTTAATCTTTTATGGTGTTTGTTCTTGTGTTGTGATTTTAATTTTCCAAATACAATCTCCATTGATATTACACTATTAGAGATCATTAGCATATTGTAATTAGGTTTCCATTTGAGTAGTTATTGTCTTCAATTTCTAACACTTGCCCCTATTGAGACTTTCTATAGATCTACATAACAAATGGTGGATGCTCAGCATAGGGCATCCTTCTAGATGCTTTTATATCACATGCCCCCATATTTTATCTTTTGTACACTTGGATTGTTGAAGGTTTTAATTATCGATAACACAATGATGATGCAATGTTTTTGATCTTTTTTGGAATATATGATGTATGAAATACATGGATGCAAGGACACATGAAAGTATAAATGCAACACATTTATGTTTCTATGTAATCTCATGAGCTATGACATAAAATAATTTCTTTTGGTTTTCTCTTTGTAATGTGATGTATGAAAATGGAACAAACACTATGACCTCTCTTAAATACAATTTTTGACTTAGAGGATTGCAAGTTGACTTTGTATAGGGAGACCTTTTAATATTTGAGATAGGATTAGGGACTCAAGTAGGAGTGAGGAGGAGATGGAATGTTTACATATTTTGGACTTCACAAAAGGCTAGACATTGATTCTTATCTAGACAAAATATGTTGACAAGATTTCAACTTAGACAAGAAACAAATTTTTTTAGTACCTTTTAGACTTAAATCATTGATGGCCAACGAGATAGACCTAGGGTAAAGGAATGACTCCAAAGCAAAAGATGGTCCTAAAGATAGTTAGACTCTTGCTTTTTCTCAGCTAGTGCATGTGTGTGCTTTGTGTCTTTCCTTTTGTATTTCCTCTAATAGATGTCATCCTTGTAGCTTATAGCTTAGAGTTATCTCCACTCGAGAGTATGGACATCAACAATCTTCTCTTTCCCACTCTTTTTTCTATATATTTTTTTATTTTTTTCTCCTTTTTTTGTATTTTGCAATGTCTTTCCTAATTCTCTCATTCCTTTGATATTTTGATTCTTTTTTCTTTCTAGTTTCTCTAGTATTCTCTCATTTGATCTCTATTTTTCTTTCTCCAACTCTTTTTTTATCTCTATTTTTTTGGATTCATTCATATTTTTTGATTGCTTCCTGCAAAGTTATGACCCCCCTAGCATTTTTTGCTAGGAAGGATAAGGGGTTGAGTGCCACCAAATGTTTTCACTATGTAGTTAGACTTCCCTTCTACTAAAGAGGAATGGGGAAGGTCTAATTGCAAACTTCTATTAAGTATTGTAGGTTTGACTATTGAATTTTCTTATACTCAACATCATGGTTCATTAAGACTAGAATTAGTGTAAAGCTAAGAGCTAGGCTTTGCCTAGAACCATTAGGAAATATAATAGGGGAAGTGATAAGTGGTAAGAATGATTATAAGGAATCTCAAAGGTTCAAAGGGTCAACATATATCAAATCAACCTTAGACTCCTTACTAAGACAAAAATTGAATAAGAGCATGTCAATTACAAATGCAAGATGAAACATAATGAAGAATGCAAAATTTTGATTTTTAATGAATTTATGCTTTTTATGGACTTTTGATATTATTTGTCTTAGAAATAAAGGTAAACAATGATGAAGAAGAGAAAAGATATTAGTATGATGACCAAATGTAACAGGAACATGACTATCTATAAGAAGTCTCTCTTGGGGGAACCAGTGGCAAGTATTACTAATTTCAAGGAATTGTCACAAATAAATTCCTCCATTCCTCAATGCTACCTAAGAGAGAAAGAAAGGAAGAAGTTTTAATCAAGACTCATGGATAAAAGGAAATTTAAAAAGAAAAATAAGGAAGTACTTATGAGGATCACCAGACTACCAAGTAGGATCAAAGCAGTTGATGTCATCATCAAAATGAACAAGTTTACGACTAGGAGGAGTCTCTTGTCATGCCACCTCCTCATCAAAAGATATAACAGGATCCCCTCCAATGTGATCCTCATTGTGATCCTCTCCCTCAAGATCATAATCCTCATCAAAAGTGTCGATGTTCTCCATGACTATCAATCTCTAAGAAGGAGCTCCTCTCCTCCCCCTTGGTCCTCGACCAATTCCATGAACTACTCTAGTGATAGGAACCCCAGGAGTCAAGGGGTCCAGGTGAGAATCCTATGCTCATCATCACCCATCTATTGAATAGATCTGTAACAAGTAGTGACTTGGGGAAAGTCCTCCAAATAGTCATTGCCAAACTATTGTAGGACTCACTCGATATGATGGGTCTTGACAAAACCATTCCTATCCAACAAATTAGTCACACCCCTATAGTATCTACAAATATGTCTATCATTAGACAAGATGCTAGGCTCCATATTACTATAGGGATCAGAAATCATGTCGGCATTAGTGAGAGTAGCCACCATGTGTGAACTAGTAGCATAATAACCAAGTCAACCCCAGTGTGTATCCCTTAATAATGTAGGATATGGAAGTGACATCTCCATTTGAAATGGTCTAACATGCTCATAAATGCATGACATGATCATAGAAGAATGACTAAATGCAAGTGCACCTCATCATGCGATACGATGGAGGTCTCGATAAACCATCGCTAGAATGTCAACTTGCCATGAAAATATAATACCTTACTATATACCCTAAATAATGGGTGCCTAGCACCATCTAAATCAAGTGGACCCATTTTCTGATGACAACTTGAAAGTGATAAAACCAATGAGGAATTTTCTCAAAGGTGAGATAGGTAGATAAGGAATGGAAACAACTATAACCCATGTCTGGTCCTCAGGATGAGTCACTCCCATGATAGCTACCCACACCTATTTCTTAGCAAATGATTTACTCTCTAGTAAGACAAGTGGTTACCCTCTCATAGGGACCCCAAGATGTGATAAACATCATATAAAGTGATACTCCACTCCCCTAAGACCTAGGGAAATATTAAAGTGTTCTTATTGATATCCCAATAAGTCAAGATATCAGAACAAATGTGAGAGATAGGATGAACAACTAGAACATGGCATATCTTGTCAAGTCCTACTCTCTTCAAAATAGTACAATCACCAAGAGATAAAGCCCCATAAGAGTCAAAAAGCCATAACTACTTTCAACTAGAGTTCCATCAAATCAATGAATCTTGTCAAGCACAAAGGACCTTACATTAGATCTCATTAAACTCAAAAAATAAAATAAAAATATATTCCTTAGAAAATTAAAATAAAAATGATGAATTTAGTGATTGAATTAGAGAATAACGAAGTGACAAAAAACATCAACAGGGATCAAACTTTATTTAGAATCAAAATAACTAGTTGCTAGTTTTACTAGGTCAAATGTCCACTAGTAATCCTATTGAAACATCAAGATCTCTACTGGTGACTTGACCTAGTGAAGGTGACGACCCTACCCATGCCCCAAAATATAAAAACATCACAAAAACCCTAATTTTTTCCTAATTTCGACAAACAAAAAGATGCATACACACTAAAATGGGAAATCTAACACAATGTGACAAGGAAAAGAGAGAAAATCATATTCTTATGAGAGAAACTAAAGAAAATAAAAACTAGGGTTTAGAGGAGGGTTTTTCACATGATTTGTACTTGATTCTCAATAGGAGAAAGATTCATTGCCATCCTTACAATCCCCTCAATGATAGATTTCTAATGTCTATTCACACACATGATTCCATCACCAATCGACTCTATTTACTGAAATTCCTCCACTCTGTTGTTCTATTAGATTAGTTTGTTTTAGGCATTTAAGTGTAATTTCTTATTTTTGTAGTTTCTTTGCACCTTCCTCTTGCGTGTTTTCATCCCTATAGGTCTTTTTGGTGAAGCAATCAACTAGGTAGAACTTGTGACATGATATATGGTATGTTCATTTATTTCAGTTACATTATTTAATTTAAATACATAAATATCAAACTAATAGTAGTAATTGTAGGTACGAATGTAGGATATTGACAATGGGTAAGGCCTATTTTAGGAACAATACCTACCTTTTATGTAGACTACTATCCTTGAGGGGGAAAATATGTAACCACAAAAAATTTGCATGAGCATCCACAAGGACCCTATGATGATGTATAATCCTAGTCATGTACATGCAAGCATGAATATAACATCTTCTTAGGAGTGCTTCTCTTGGTGACACATTGACATCAATTTATTGCTCCATCATTTCTTCACTTTCGATCTTGTCCACCATCCTTCTTCTACATTGTCAACCTTTCCTCTATAGCCATTCTCCATCTTAGTAATCTAATTTCATCTTTCCAATTTTCATTTCATCTCACTCCACCCCTAGGAGGCCTTAAAATGACCTCCCATACCAAACCCATATTTTAGAATCAACTTAACTTTTGTCGATTTTGGGTCTCCATGTCTTATTTCCAAATCTACACTAGCAACCCTACTTGTGCAAATGGAGATCCTATTTAACTCACCTATTTGGATTAACTCTAGTGATAGATTGCCTTCTTTTCACTTCAAGACCCCTCTACAACTTTCAATTTCCAACCAGACCCTCTCCTTTTATGGGCTGCTAGTGGGTCACCACTGGAAACCCTAGGTCACCACTGGTGACCACTTGGGTTTCCCCTGGCAACCTAGCCTATTTAAACTAGAAATATTGCCATGTTTTCATATGTGGACTCTCTTCCAACTTTAGTCCCAAAAGGCTCCATTTTTTCTCCAATTTGCATGAGATTTTGACCTAAACATTGAGTCAACTATTCTTAGATCATCTACCACCTCTAATCATGCATAATTATCTCATATGATCTATACTTTTCACCCCTCTAACTCATGTTAACTCCATTTATGCATCCTATGATAATCTATCTTAAGCATGTGATAAGCTATCTTAAGCCTATGACTCCTCTTTCATCCCAGTCTTCTCTTCAATCTATTTGGTTAAATGTCTAATAAAGGGAGTTAAATACTCAATCATACCCACTTTTAATGTGCTCTCTCAATCTATAAATACCCCCTCCCTCAAGCAATAGGGAAGGGAAATCCATTGTTGCAGCCAATTCCCAAGATTTTCTTTGCTCTTCATTTAGCATTCTTATGCTCATGTAAGACATAAGTGCCTTTTATTTTATTGTTTTGCTGCCCAAGCCTTCAAAGGTTTCATATAACATTTTTATGCTAGAAAAATTCCCAAGCCTAAATTCTTCAAAGATTTCAAAATCTCATTCCAATTCATAGCTTTCTCAAGCTCATTTTCTCTCTTCCTGATTACTGCCAAGAGGAGAACCCCACTACTGCAAGAGGATGAAGAGGTTGTTGAATCAAGGATTCCTAAGGGTAGTGCAGAGACTCATGCATCTTTCACAATCCAGGGTCTTTATGCTTTCTAGATAATGAGTTCACAATTTTCTCTTAGGAATGGTAATTTTATGTTACAATTTCCTTGATAGGATCATTTTGAATTGATTACATTGCTTTTCTTGAATAGTTTAAATTTCAATCTTAGATTAAATTTCTTGTTTTCTATTTTCAATATTAAATTAGTCCAAAATATCTCTTTGAAAATACCAAAAACATAGTATAATTGCATTAGGTAAATTTCATAGTAGATTGCATTCATCTTTCAATTTCCTAGATTATTAGTTTATTATAAATTTCAATTCTAGAAAAAGAACCAAAAAACATTTGCATGCATACAAAAAAAAGAAAAAATACAGCAAAACATTAGAACTTAGAAAATTTGAAACCCTCAATTTAGTCACAAGGTAGATTTTAACAAAATAAACATTCACAAACTCGTCAATTTCATTATGAGGTCAAAAAAAGTCAAGAGGACTTAAACAAAACCTTAGAAAATGCCACTAAGTCAAAATTATACTCTTGGTCAACTTGAGTCTACTCTCTCTATCCAAGAATTTGAATGTGCCCTAGAATCAAAGGTGAGTGGGGGCGATCCTTGAGGAGATTAAAGAATTACATCTTAGGCCACAAATAGTACAAAAAACTCAAGAATAACAAGATCATGATCTTAGGTTGATTCAACATAGAGAACAAATACAACATGTGAGAAACTGCACCAAGTTGGTATACAAAAAAATAGCCAAGTGAGTAATTAATTTTTGCAATAATATGCTCATGTTATGTTTACATGGCCATAATGTGCTCGTGTTATGGCTTGCTGCATAACACACATGTGTTTTGTGGACCAAAAAATGTGAGTGCATTTTGTGTTCCAAAAATGTGAGCGTGTTTTGTTGAACACAAAACTTGAGCACACCTGTCCATTTCATTTGGTTGAATGTTTCTAAAGACTTTATGTGTTTTTTGTTCCACAAAATGCAAGCACATTTTGTTGAACACAAAACATGAGCATACTCCTGTCCATTGAATTTGGTTGAAATTTTCTAAAGACTTTTCAACAAATCTATTTTATCAATAGCCTATAATTAGGGCATTCCATGAGAACAAATTTCTTTGACGTATTCTGTCAAATAGTTCATGTACCTTGTCTATGCTTCCACATTTTGCATCTCTATCTCTATCTCTCCTTCTCCCTATATCTATCTCTCATTGTCACTCTGCAACCCTCTATATGTCCCTCTATCCCTCCCCCCTCTCTCTCTCCCTCTCTATCCATATCCCTAAATCCCCCTCTCTCCCACTCTCTATCTATATCCCTCAATCTCCCCTCAATCTCTCCCTTCTCTCTCAATGTCTCTATCCACCATCTCTTTTGGCTCTCTCTCCCCCTCTCTATCCATATCCATCAATCTCCCTCATCTCTCCCACTCTCTATCTATATCCCTCAATCTCCCCCTCTATATCCCCTCTCTCTATCTATATCTCTCTATCTCCCCCATATCTCTCTCTTAATGTCTCTTTATTTCATATCTCTATATTATTCCTTCTCCCTCCATCCCTCTCTATATCTCCCTCCCTCCCACTCTCTATCTCTCCCTCCTTCCCCTCCTCTCTCTCTCCCTCTCTTTATCTATATCTCCTAATCTCCCCCTCTCTCTCCCCTTCTCTCCCCCTCTCTTTCTCTATCTATGTTTCCCTCTCTATCTCCCTACCTCTCTCTTGAAGGATCCTACCTTCAAGGATCCTGATCTATTGGATCATGGTGGCTATGAGAGATCCTAAGGTAGCATCTCCTATGTTTTGTATTTCTCCATCATGAGGTGGGTTTTGTTTAGTAAGTAAGGGTTGAGTTGTCATGTTGGTTCTTTCCTCAAGGAAGCTTTATAGTACCCTTTGGCATGCTTCATCTCAATCATGTTGATAAGCTATATGGGAAGCCTCTCCTACTATACAAGATTCTTGTAGGTCTTTCTCTAAGAGTCTCACCTCATTGTCGATTCAAGTGGTAGTGTCTTTGTAATTTGTCATGGGATGACCCTAATGATAGATTTTTTATTAGATGAGCACTTGAGTGCTCTAATTTGATCTAGGTTTGGTTGAATCATAGTATCTTGGTTCTAAACTAGTTTATCAAAAGTGATGAAGTTATGCAGTCATTGTTGTCCAGTATTTGATTTAACATCTTTATAATCATACCTATTTGAGATAGGTGCTAATGGATTGGGAAGGATGTACCAATTGAATGAAGGAGGGATAGCTCGGTCTAAGGGACCTTTTCCTGATTGTGTTATTGGTCTAGACACATTCAAGGGTACCATAAGTACCACAAAAAATGGGAAGACAAGGTGGGTGAAAGGTGGAAGAATGAAAATGAGAGGGCTTGTCTAGAAGGATTTTCCTTTCATGTTAGTTTCAACAAATATATGTGATATTATAAATCTTCTCAACAAAAAATTGAATGAGGTGGACTCAAAATAGAACATGCAATATGTGCTACACCCTTATTGATGGTATGGATTGAATTACTCCCACTCTTCCAAAAAAATATAGCTAAGTAAAGGAGAATTTGGCTAATAACCCTCTTCTCATGGCAAGAGGATATCATAGATGGTAGTGATATGGTTGTTTGGAATGGAAGTCATGTCACCAAGTCCACTCACTTCACAAGGAAGGAGTTCCTAGTTGTAGACTATGGTGTTGATTTGAGGTGTGGAATTTGTTGAGTGGTTGTCACTTGAATTGTTGGGGTGTTTGGACATTCTCTTTGCAATGCTAGTAAATTGTGAGCTAGAATTAATGTGTGCAATGATCTTTTCTAAGAAAGTGGGTTCTCTTAAGAGATTATCTTCTCTTATCCATCTCTATTCACTGTTTTTTCTTATTTTCCTAAGTTCAAGCATGTTTTCTTGTGTTTTGTCAAGGACCAACTCAATCCAATCTTTTATAATCCTAGGACACATTTGGTGTGAAAAGATAAGTGAAGGATAAAGAAATTTAAAGATAGTGATTACTTGGGTTGTTTCTTGCTTTGATGAATTTGAAATATTTTCTATATTTGCTTCTGCATTTTTCATTTTCTAGTAGTTGAAAGAGTTGTTTACTTTGGTTTTTAAGAATTGAAAGAGTTATTTTCATTACATTTCAAGTATGGAAAGAGTTAGATAGGGAGAGAGGTAGATATGAAGTATTAGAGATAGAGATAAATAGAAAAATTGAGAGAGAGAGAGAGGGATTAATAGATAGAGATATAGAGAGGGAGAGAGGGGTTGAAATATAGAGATAGATAAAGAGAGAGATCTAGATGGATATGGAGAGATATATAAAGAGATAGAGATAGAGAGAGTTAGAGATATCTATATGGAGATAGAGAAAGATAGGGAGATAGAGAGGGGGAGAGGGAGTGATTGAGAGACAGAGATAAAGAGAGATAGAGATGGAGAGGGATAGAGAGAGAATTAGAGAGGGGGGATATTGAGAGATTAGATAGATAGATAGAGATAGTAGATAGAGATATAGAGAGGGGGCAAGTGCACCATGTTGGTATACAAAAAAGTGACCAACTAAGTAATTTTAATAATAACACACTCACGTTATGTTTAAATGACAATAAAATGATCATGTTTAGGCTTGGTGAATACCTAATTAGTCTACAAGTACAAGTAACTAAAATCTACATGTACATAGAAGCCTAATTAGTCTAGAAAATCTATGAGAGTTTCTATAAAAGGAACTAAAATAATCAAATACAAGTAATACAAAGCATAGTACTAACAACTGAGATTGGTTCTTATAGTTTGCAAGAGACACTGCTATGAATAAGACTTGAATGTTGCCATTGATGGAAACAAGGCAAAGAGGATACATCAACACAACAAGAAGACATCACTCTAGATGACCAACTTGGATTGGCAACAAGGCAAAGAGGATACATCAACACAACAATAAGACATCACTCTAGAAGACAAACTTGGATTGGCAAAAGGCACAAAAGTATTCAAGTTTGGAAGACCAAAATGACTAAATATGGACAGTGTTCATAGTAAGGGACAAAAAGTTAACTAGTTGCCTCCGCAGATGAAGACCTATACATGTAGTTTAGGTATGATGACTCATAGCTACTTGATGATGATACATTCTAGTCTTCAGGTCATGAATCCCTCCATAAATCATTTGGAGAAAATCTCTAAGTCTGGATGAACAGAGGTAAGACAAGGACTATGTATAGTGCAAAGTAAAATGGTCCACATTCCTCTGTAAGTGCATATTTTATTCTTCCATTCTAAGACAAGTAAGATACATGTCATGAATACCTAAATCTAGGATTATAGCCTTTGAAGTCCAACAGATCACATTCTACAAGATTCCCAATATCGGCTTCCAGTTTGACAGTATTTATCTATGACAATGCAATAGTTCCAAGATCCACATTTTGACATACATGTTTATCTAGTTCTATGGATCTAAAGGCTTGTTAAGAGGTTAGTAATTATTGTTGAATATGATTTATTAAGTCTCCTATGGTCTACAATATGAGCTATGATGTGACAGATGAATTGATCAAGTATGTTCTTAAGGAATAAGTCGACAAGCATGGTAGATCCTTATACGAAGAAGTTATAGCATCTAGATAATTAATATAAGTGGCTATATGATTGTGGCTAACCTATGTGAAGACTTGTAGATGTTTCTTTAAATCCGCACTATAGATTGTACACAAGATCAAGCCAACAGTGTACAACTCTTTGTTTACACATTTCAGGTTTAGCTTACTGACCTGATTAAGAGATAAATCTTGTCACAAATATATATATATATATATATATATATATATATATATATATATATATATATATATATATATATTTGATGGATTTTGGTTTTGCTGTGAATGTATGAAAAATGAGGTGTGTGTGTGTGTGCATGAAGCATGCAAAGATAAGGGAATAACTAGCAGAAGAAGAGAGATCTTATCTCCAAGAAAGAGTAGAACAACGTTCAATAGGGAAAACAAAGATGAAGAGTGGTGAATCAGTTTTTTGTGCTTCATTGGAACTGTACCCATGCATGTGTAGATGCAATCTGAGCAATTCAATCTAGCAGTGATCCATCCTTCTGTCTTCTTTATTTCTCTAGGTAGTGAGCCTTTCTTGTAGTGAGCATTTCTCTAGGTTGTGAGCCCTAAGGAAGTGACCCTTCTTGTAATCCAGTATTGTGTTATATTAATATATTGTGAGCTAACACTCACCATGGTTTTTTCCTTTTTAGGGTTTCCACATAAAAATCTAGGTGTTCATGTCTTATGTCTTTATGGTTACCATTCCTATGTTTATTTTTCTTTCATATTATTAATTTTGGAGATTGGATTAATAAACTTGTTAAGAAGTGGTTTTGTGGAATATTGATTCACCCCCCCTTCTTAGTATTCCTTACTACCAACAATTGGTATTAGAGCAAGGTTCCTTGGAAGAGGTTTAACAGCCTAAGGAAAATATGGGGTAGTGTAATCATGGTAGTAAGAAGATTTGGAAATTTCTCAAACAATGTTGAACTAGAAGCAAGTCTTATTGATCTTGAAAAATCTAAAGTAGAAGTCAGGGATCTGAAGGATAACTTACAAGAAGCTGATGAATGTATCTCAAAGTTATAAAAAAGTTAAGAA
Source organism: Cunninghamia lanceolata (assembly GCA_027924645.1). Taxonomy (NCBI): domain Eukaryota; kingdom Viridiplantae; phylum Streptophyta; class Pinopsida; order Cupressales; family Cupressaceae; genus Cunninghamia; species Cunninghamia lanceolata. The sequence continues at coordinate 7,642,500 of BSBN01000693.1, forward strand.
ATTCAAAGAAAAATACAAACAAGTTAGTTATAAATTGATATTAGCAAATGAAACCCTGAATGACTTGGAAGTGGAAATTATAGAAAGAGCAAAAGCAGAAGAAAATCTAAATCTAATGGTAAAAAGCAAATCAAAAGATTGTGTCAAACTTGAAAAATAAATTGTGAGCCTAAAAATAAACTTGGACAAAGCCAAGAGCTATGAATAAAAGTTCAAGATAAGTTCTGTAAAACTTGATGAGATGATTGCTAGACAAAAGAGTTTAGATGATAGGCAAGGCCTAAGATTTGAGAAAGGAGAAAGTTCAAAATTAGGTCAAGGAAATTTTTAGTTGAAGCAAAACAAAGGCAATCAATTCAGGAATCAAAGAAGAAGACCTAGAGGACCTCTGGTCAGACAACCAAATGCTCAAAGGTACCCATCTTTCAATGGCCATTGTTTTAATTGCAAAAAGTTTGGTCATAAAGCTACTCAGTGTAGGACTAGAATAAATCAGAATGTACCATCATTCTCTATTCAATGCTTCAATTACAAGAAAATTGGTCATAGATCAAATAAATGTAGAAGTGTGATAAGAAATGGCTTTCAAATTTTAAAGAATACTCAATCATTCAATGGAAGATGTTTTGCACGCAATAGATTTAGACACATGTCTAATCAATGTAGATCAAGGATGAATTCATTCAGAGGAAGGAATCAAGGACAAGGAAACATTGTGTACTACAATTGAAACAAAAAATTATGTGTTGCAAGAGTTTGTAGAAGCAAGAATGTGAAGAGCAATTACTATGCTAAAGAAAGGAAAACAAAGAAGAGGAATGATAAAGGAAAAGAAAAAGTTGATTTAGTTGAAACTGAGAAAGAAATGGACAAGATCTGGAATGAGAAAGAAGTAATTGAAGTTAAGGATGGATTTGCACCAACATCTAGTGTAGATACTTCCTCCAGGAAGTAAATTGGGAGCTCCAACTTAGGGGGAGTAGTGTTGAAAATCCAAAACCCCTAGCTAGATAGTTAGTGCTAGAGTTCAACATGAAGATATGTGGTAGAATCTAATATGAATGATCTTTTAGAAGAAAATACAGAAGAAAATGAGTCAGTGCATCACATTGCAAAGCAATTTTAATTGATTGTATCTTTTAGAGAAAAGTTAGGCAACTTTTGAGAATGAGCATTTATGACGATTAGGTCAAGTACAAAGGATAAAAAGAAACTCATTTACCTTCTAACTCACTTTGCATTTGAGCCACTAGATATCCAATAGAGATTGAAGCAAGATTTTAAGCGACAATAGAAATTAAAAGAACTCATAGCAATTCAAGTGAAGAAAACCCTAATTCAGCATAATAAGGTATTTACTGGTGGAACTTTATTGTGTATCTATTGAATCTTTGCAATGGTAATCCCACAAGTTGTTGATAACACCAAGCAACCATGACCTAAATTCAAGAAACATCCCTACAAAGCAACCAAATTCGATCCAATGGGTGCATTTTTAGATATACCATATGGAGTTCTGTATGTGGAAGACATTAGGGCATATATTCATGTTGCCCTAGATGAGCATGACAATGATAGATTTTTCAGATTTATATCTAAAGCATTTAAGTGATGATCAATATGACCTAAAGGAAGAATACAAAGTCCTAAAAGAGAAGAAATTCATCCAGTATGTAGAGTTTCCTACATTTGTAGAGAGATGAATGGGTCTGGTACATCTTGAGCTAAATTCATGTGGTTAGGGCAGCCCTTCAAAATCACCAAGAAGGCAATTAGGGCAGTAACAGGGTTAAATTCCACCAAAGGTGTGCCCTTGCTAAAAGCCATGAAGAATCAAATGGTCATAGAGGCTACCAGAGCCTAATTTGACAAGAGGGCATTAACCATAAATGACATCTCAAACCATGTAGTAAGATTTGCTTCTATGGTCATAGGTTACAAGATCTATTTCTCTAACTGAGAGAACTCTGTTTCTAGTACTAGGATATACACTGCATATCAAATGGTCAAAGAGAATTCTAATTATGATTTGTTTGAGTTACTGAGAATTCAACTACTAGAGAATCTAAAGAAGATCAAGGAAAGAAAAAACTATCCTTTCAAATTTGATACGCTAATTATCTGTCTATTCTTCTATTTTATGAATGAGTTACCAAACATGAAGAATTTGTTCTAGTTAAGTAGCAAACCCGTAGCTGTCCAAATTAGAGATCATTTAAATAGAATTGGAAGCCATGATGAGCAAAAAGAAGCCTGATGGGGGTACTTCAAGAATTTCCAAATCATGATGCATTCAAGAGAAAGAATCCCTAAGAAAATTGTTGAGAAGTATAAGGATACATATATGTTTTATGGGCACAAAAGATCAATACTTGATGGAGGCTATTGAGCCTAGGATAGTCTAGGTAATGCCAATGGGTTATGAAGTGGATGGATCAATATTAGATAACTATGCTCAACACATATTGAGAAAACCCAAGGACAATAGGGAATAAAGGTTTGGAACCTATGAAGAGCTATCTGTGAAAATTCATGTTGAACTTAGACAACCTAAAACCTCTAGGAAGGTGAGGAAGTAGGTAGAAGAAGTTGCATTGAAACATGGTTTCACTAAAGAACAAATCAAAGAAGCAAGAGAAAAAAAAGAAAGTGAACCGGTTAAGGCTCCAGAGGAGCCTAAAAGGAAACAAGAAAAGTCTGGAGCAATACAGAGGTCTACAAGAAGCTCTACTACTTCCTTCGGTCTCACACCATCTGCAAGTATGGAGCAACCATCTAAGAAATACTCTGACAAAGGTTAAAAGAGATAGAAAATGAAAGGTAGAAGGATGTATCTTAGTGTAGGAAGAATTGATGAAGAAGAAACAAAGTCTGATGAAGAAGTGAAAAAGATGAAAAATGAGGCTACTAAAGCCTTCCAAAGCAGCAAGAAGATGCCCTCTAGAAGGGATAAACCCAATAAAAGACAAAAAGTTGATGAGCCTCAGATGGAAAAAGCCACAATAACACTTGGAGATGTATTGAAGTCTATCACTATTGATGGAAATATGAAACATGTGGCACAATTCTATAATGATTACAATGATGTAGATAAAAGGGTCCTAGAAGATGCTACCATAGAGTATCTTAATATATACAATAGAGCCCTCATTGAGATCATTTTTGATCTTCCTATCAGTTTGGCTAGCATAATGTCTACAAGAAAGGAAACTGCTATGGCTAAGGACATTGAGCTTAGACAACATACTCTAACATATCTATGTTCGGAGATTACTCCTGAAGAGGAAGCCAAAATCTCTAAAGAACTAAAGGACACATTCAGAATCAAGAAAAGAATGAACTCACTAATGTTAGGAGAAATTGATAAAGTGGTCAAGGAGACTAAGGAGATCATTTTGGAGATATTAAAGAAATATATTATCCCTACCATCTATGAAAATGAAGAAATAGATGTTGGAAATGATACATCTACTCTGGAAGTAAATCTTGAATAGGAAATAGATGAAGATGTCAAAGTGACTGAGGAGAAAGAAATATCTACTACTGACACTGAAACAAAATCCTCTCCAAGACATCAAACAAATGACAAAATTGACAATTAGAGGACTAAGGAGGAACGGGCTAAGGAAAATCCTCCACCAGAATAGGAGGACTCTAATAAGGTCATGGATCTAGATAATCCAGAGCAGAACTTGAAAGAAGAAGTCTTGCTACACCAAGAGACATTATAGAGTTAGTTAAAGAATTTTTAGAGAAAGAGAAACAAGTTTTGGATGAGCCTGAGTTTATACATGGTCCAATAAACTTGGATACAATGTCCCTTGTACAAAAACTCAAATTGGCTTCAATTGTACATGCAAAAGGAAGAGAGGAAATGTTAAAGTCTCACATAGAGGATAGTGAGCTCATTGGTGAGGCATCTAGCATTTTGGAGAAGCTGATGCCAACATACCAGAAGGACACATCTATGTCATCAACAAATCAATTGAAGGAACTCATAAACTATGTAAGTAAACATTTTAAATCTCTTGAGAAATCTACAGAAATAAAAGTAAGGCAAGAGTTTAATGAGAAAAGATTGAATGAGTTAAAGAAAATGATAGTTAATGAAAAAGTCTAGCTAGATAATAGAATAAAAAGCATTTAGAGTGCCACTAAAGAAGCTGGTGACATATACAAATTTTTCTTATCCTGGTTGGAAGCCACTAAGGAAATAGAAGAGAAGATCAAGGATTTAGAGCTGAAACTAATAAATATTTCTAAGTCATTTGATCTAGTGGCAGAATCAGTTAGCAGCAAGGAAATTCAAGTCATCAAACTTCATGATGACTTGAACAATCTAATAAGTGAGAGGGATCAAATCAGAAACAAAATGTTTCAGCTAAGAGGAATAATCAGTCCTAAGTTAGACTCTATGTTTAATCTAGCAGTAGAAGCACAAGTAGCTTCACAATCTGACACACCCTCTAATCTTCACAAGGCAGAGACCATAGTTTTCCTACTTATTGGTCATATTTAAATTTTGGAAAATGCTAAGAAAGGATGGGCTAGTAAGTTGACTCAAATTAAGAACACTTTCAATGACATCCTCTAGCAGATGTAAAATAAAGTTGAAGATTGTACTTGTACATATGCGGCAGAGTATAGCAAATTTTATAGTTTTTACAAAATTTTGACTCTGAAACCTACACCTTTTCCATTGATGTCAAAGGGGGAGAAGAAGATTAGTGAAAAATAGGAAAACATCTCATGGGGAGAAGAAATATAGAGTGTATATAGAAAGGGAGAGTAGTCTAGCATTTTTTACTAAGTGTCGCCATCAATGCCAAAGGGGGAGATTGTTGGCAAGAGACACTTCTATGAAGAAGACTTGAAATATGTCATTGATAGAAACAAGGCAAAGAGGATACATCAACATGACAAGAAGACATCACTCCAAAAGACCAATTTGGAATGGCAACAAGGCACAAAAGTATTCAAGTTTGGAAGGCCAAAATGACTAAGTATGAACAATGTTTAGAGTAAGGGACAGAAAGTGAATTGGTATGCCTCCACAGATGAAAACCTATAAATGTAGTTCAGGTATGATGACTCATCTCTACTTTATGATGATACATTCTAGTGTTTAGGTCATGACTTGCTTCAAAAATTATTTGGAAAAAATGTCTAAGTCTGGATGAACAGAGGTAAGACAGGGACTATGTACAGTGCAAAGTAAAATGGTCCACATTCCTCCACAAGTGCATATTTTGTTTTGTAGTTATAAGTAAACTAAGAGACATGTCATGACTACCTAAATCTAGGATTATAGCCTTTGAAGTTTAACATATCACATTCTACAAGATTCCCAATATCGGCTTCCAGTTTGATAGTATTTCTTGCGACAACGCAACAATTCCAAGATCCGCATTTTGACATACAGGTTTATTTGGTTTCATGGATCTAAAGTCTTGTTAAGAAATTAGTAATGATTTTTGGATATGATTTATTAAGTCTCTTGTGGTCTGCAATACGAGCTTTGATGTGACAGATTAATTAATCAAGTATGTTCTTAAGGAACAAGCTAATAGGCATGGTGGATCCTTATGCAGAGAAGTTATAACATCTGGATAATTAAGCTAAGTGATTATATAATTGGGGCTAACCTATGTGAATAATTGTACATGTTTATTTGAATCTACACTATAGATTGTACACAAGATCAAGACAACAGTGTACAACTCTTTGTTTACACATTTTAGATTTAGCTTGCCGACCTGATTAAGAGATAAATCTTGTCGTGGATATATATATATTCGATGGATTTCAGTTTTGGTGTGAATGTATGAAAATTTAGGTGTGTGTGTGCATGAAGAATGTGAAGATAAGGGAATAACTAGCAGAAGAAGAGAGATCTTATCTCCAAGTAAGAGCATAACAACGAAATAGGGTAGACAGACATGAAGAGTGTTGAATCAATTTTTCTATACTTCATTGGAACTATAACCATGCATGTGTAGATGCAATTTGAGTATTTCAATCTAGCAGTGAGCCATCCTTCCCTCTTCTTTATTTCTCTAGGTAGTGAGCCTTTCTTGTAGTAAACATTTCTCTGGGCAGTGAACCCTAAGGCAGTGAGCCTTCTTGTAATCTGGTATTGTGCTATATTAATATATTGTGAGATAACACTCATTGTGGTTCTTCCCTTTTTAGGTTTTCCACATAAAAATATTGGTGTTCATGTGTTATGTCATTATGTTTATTGTTCCTATGTTTATTCTGCTTTCATATTATTAATTTTGGAGATTGGATTAATATTTACTTGTTAAGAAGTGGTTTTGTGGAATACTAATTAACCCCCTCTCTCAGTATTCTTTACTATCAACACTTATAGCTCCCATATGTATATTAGATGAGTCCATCTCCTTAATCTCACCATATCTCTCTTTTATCACCTCTCCCTATTATGGAATAAAAAGTGGACACATGCTTTGTTACCTCCTTGTTTAGATCCTAGGTCCCTACGAATACCTTATACATTCTAATTATTCATTCTGATGCAAAATCCCTAGAACCAATGTAAATTCGGAACAAGATGCCCATATTCTATCTTACCCCAGACCAAAAAGGAGCCTCGAGGCTTGGGTTGTTGCACCCAAGTCTTCCTTGATTGGTCAGGGAAAATTTAAATGTATGTTGGCATAAGACCTTTAAAAGGGTTTCTCCTTCTCACCTCTTTTGTTTAATTTGATGAAGGTTAGTGTGAAAACATACATAATTGTGTTTTTGAATTCATTTGTAACCTAGATAAAGAAAACCAACTTGAAGCATTGGAGTAAAGAGCATTCAAAGCATTCATTGTGATTCTAGAGAAGATTTGTATTGTCATTATGTGTGTTATTACAGGTTTAAAGTTATCATTTATCTCTCCTTATGAGTTGAAGAGTTTTCATCCTCCTAAGGGTTTCATCACATAGGTGATATCATTACTGTTCATCATCATTTTATTTCATCTCATTGATTTGTGTTTAGCCTCTGCCCCTACAAGAGCATGCTCTCTTTATCAAAAGTGTTGGGAAGCTTGAATCTTATCATAGGATTTGATTGAGGCAAGTCCCTAAACACCAAAACCCCCAAACCCCTTCTCTTCTTCTTGTGTGTAGGTTACAGACGTGAGATCTAGAAAAGTGAAGATATAGGAAGACTAAGCAAGGATAAGTGTTTCAAGATATGACAACAATTTAGGAATATTCCTCTATGCAAGAGTTAGGTGATAGCACGGTCCTAGTTTTCCTACCCTTTTTGACATCAGATCTAGCATCAAGGTAGTCTTTGCAGCAAAATTATAGTTTACAATTCTAGTAGAATCAATTAGTCTAGACTTGGGTACCCACGAAAATAGTCTTCCAACATTCCTATTTTCAGGACATAGGTTCTAATATCTTCTTGAGCACTCCTATGCAATTAATTTCTGGATATCTATTGTACATCTTTTGTTATAATTAGATCTTTGTAGAACTAGGGTTTTGTGCTTCATTGACCTAGTGGTTGATAAAAAGGCTTGAATAAATTAGATCTTTCCATCGTACTCCTAAGTACAAGATCTATAGCTAAGTCCTCCTCCATTTGGTAGTGATTTTTCTCGGTCTTGTCCTTGAATGTTATTGTGGAAGAGGGTTTGATCTAGTATTCATGCTAGTCTTATCATTCACCTTTTTCATATATAGCATTTTGGTGAACCTGTAACTTCAAGCATTTGCATCTTCTTGATAGTTCAAATCATATATTGCATTGATTTCATTGCATATTTATCAATATTTAATTGAAAATCTTGCATGATCTTGGAAAAATTACATATCTAGGCCTTAAAAAGATAATATTTTGGTTAAATCTTGTATTAGGGTTTTAAAAATTATTTTGTATGATCATGTTAGTAACAAAAATTATTCATTAAATCTAATTTGATATGGTATTCTTACATCTTTCCTTATCCTAGATTTCAAAATTCTTATATTTGCAATTACACATTGTGTATTTCAACATAAGAATATCACATTTCTTTCACATTTTGCAATACATCTTAAAGAGATCTATATTTTCCTTTGTGCACAACACTTTAACATTAAGATTACTTAGTTTGTAGTGACACTTGTGTGTTCTTGATCTTTTTACAAAGATTCAAAAACTCGGTGTCCTCAAGATAGTGCCTTGTTGTTTAAAAGTCTCACATACATGGCATTCAATCAAGACAAGGGTGGTATGGTTCCTCCCTGATCTAATAAGAAAAGGAAGGCTCCCAAACCCATCATATCATTCACACCACATGATGTCACAATTACAGACATTGATGGCCCTCTTTACATTACAACAAGAATAAGTGGAAACCCTATAAGAGAATTTCTTATCGATCCTAATTGTATGACAAATGTGATAACTGAGTAATTCTTATACATGAATGAGCTAGCACCAGATACCTATGATCCTAATAATATAATGATCAAAGCACATAATGGTTATTTCTTCCTAGCTATCAGAAAGATTAAACTTTTGATTAAGGTGGTTGAAAAAGTCTTGGAAGCTTCATTTGTTATCATTCCCACTTCAAACCTCTTTCGTGTGAAATTAGGATATCCTTGGATAAAATACATGAAAGTAGTTCCTTCTACCATTCATAGGTGCTTAGAATTACCTCATAAAGGGCATGTGCATGTTATTCATGATAGTGTATGGACACCATTAGCCACTCATGGAAATTTCAATTTAGATTTTTTTGGCTGCAACCACTTGAAGAAAATCAACCTCGTTAAGATCAATTCTTCCTAGCATATAAAAAGTACAAAGTAAAGAAGATAGTTGAATTATCATATGGAAAAAACACTCTTGGACCCTCTTATTCCTTTGAGGCTACAATTCCTCCTATCCAACAAATAGATCATGAAAAGGAGCCCAAGTTGAAGGATTTACTTAGACCAAAAGGAAAAGGAATTTCTGCCAATGTTCCTCCTCTACCATCCTTACAAGGATCAAGAGATAACCTTCAAGAGAGAAGCTATCCACCACAAAATTAGAAAATCAATTTTGTACCAGGTTGCTCTTCAAAAATGTTAAAGAATGTCAAAAATCATGAACTCTTGGTGGTAGACAAAGAAGCTATCTTTGGTAATATGACTAACAAGACAAGAAGAAACAAGAATGCAAGGGAAAGATGAATAAAGTGACAAGCATTATCTTGAAAGATTTCTCCACAAGAATATAACATCCCACCAAAAGATATGGAAACAAAAGAAGAATTAAAGGAAGAAGATTCAAGTTGGTCCATCACACCCTATGTACCTATTTCTTCTCAAATTCAAGATTGGGAAGAAGATGATTTTTGCAAGGAAAACCATTGGTGCAGTTGCATTTTATAACATGTAAGTACTTCTCACCAATTCAACCAACTTTGATGTAGCACCTCTTTGAGTTGCTCTCATGGGTGGCCTCATCTTATGTGTTGTGTTGTGCTCCCCATGTAGTGTTAAATTTTGTTTAGGTCTCCTTGGATGACCCTTAATACTCTTGCAAGATTAAGGATACAAAGAGACTACCTCTATTGTGATACTTCATCTATTTGTTTCTCTATTCTTCTATTTTCCTCTCTCTTATTCTAATTGTTGTGTGTGGTGCCTTGGGGGAATAACATTGTCAAGGATGTCTTGGGGTCATCTTCCCACATTGTAAACATAAGTCATTTTTGTCTCCTCTCTCATTTTTAGTTCTTTCATTCTTCTGTGGCTCTACTAGTCAGTGGATGATGATGATAAATAAACACTGATAAGGACCGTGCATCCCTACAACAAGAATACAAATGGACCTAGTCCATATTTGATGATGGGGTTAACTTGATTCTAATGCTTGACTAGTATAATTACTTTGTGTTGTGATGTGATAATCTGTTGTGTTATGAAGATTCTTGTAACAAACCTTTGCAATACTCTAAATCTACTTCTACACACTTTGGTATGCTTTGTATCTCACCTTTTAGCTAAACTCAGTTCTAACATACCTGAAGTATAACCTCATGACTATACTCAGTTCCAAACTCGCAAGTGTAGTCTTGATTTATATAGTGGTATGTTTCTTTATTTCTGTAGATGATTTGGTTGTTAGCTTAGCTTAGATTTTCTAACCATACCTTATATATTATTGATCATTGGTTAGCATAATATTGATGTTTGTTGGGAGCAACTGGAGATTGCAAGAACATGTCACTTTGGGGCATAGGCTTTGTAAAAGCTTTTCTTCCCTTGCATGTTTTCAACTTTACAATAAATGTGTTTGATACTGGCAAGCAGGATCAACCACTTGTTGATCATGATGTTAGTCATAAATAAACATAAATAAAGAAATGTAAATCAAACATTTATCATCTTGAAAGATACGATGAATTTAGAGAATTCATGATCCCAAGTCTCCATGGATTAGTTCATAATCATCTAAGATTACTTAGTGGTTTGATGGGCATTGTTGTTTCCCATTCAAGGGCCTTATTTTTCTATTTTGAAGTTCATCGTATCCGGATAAGTTTTATTTCACCTATTTTCTGTGAATTCTTAACAAACAAGGTTAAATCCTATTGTATTTAACCAGATGATGCAGATATTCATATAAGTTTGATCAATTCTTCTGTATATCACTCTTATTAACTTGATTTCACTTTTGTACTGTGAATTTATTCAAATGATGTGCCTATAAGTATATATTTCCATGATTTCTACTATTATTTATGTTTCCTTGTATGATATTTGCCATGTTGGTATCCTATTTCCTCAAATATGCTAAAGATGTTTAGTTACTAATGAGATATCAGCATATTTTCCTATATTTTCTCAGTATTTTCTGTGTATTTGCAATTATGATGATGATTTGAAATGAAATTAAAGAAATTTGAAAAAATGCTTTCTAATTTTACTAAAATGAGTTGAATCTTTAGTCATTGATCCACATATATTCTTGACACTATCATGAAGACAAGGAAATCAAACCATATTTTCACTAGGTTATTCCATAGCTAAATATGATCGATGCAAAATTCAAAGGAAAAGGAATGAAGACAACATGTAAAGACTAAAATGCACTCCAAGGGACATAGCAAATCAATGTAACATGTCCAGAATTCATTCACAGATTACTCAAAATTTACAATTATTTGTAATCAAAGGTCTTAATCTTCATTAAGTATGCAAAAGAATATATATTTACAAATTGACTTTGAATATTGGTCTTGACATTTCAGCAATCCAATCTGAATTAAGATTTTGAATGATTTTACAAAATGCTTTCTATCTCCTTTTATAGACCAAGGATAAGAGGTGATTACAAAAGATCCTACAATCAAGATTTATCTATTGCCATCAATGGTTCATATTCCTTTGATAAAGTCAACATTCAAGGTACATGCCATAGATTGCCAGTTGGCAATCCTCTAGAGGGATAACTGTCATTCACAAATATTCTATGATCTTCCACTCCATCTGGTCAGAACTAACAAAATGCATTAGACCAGACATAATGCAATTTCCTCTTTATGCAGCTAGATCCTCTTCATGTGTCTGCATCCTTGTGTCTATTCTCTTATAATTATTATATTCCCAAGTAAAGGTATCCACTTGGAATTTGCTAATCATCGTAGCCCTCAACTTAACATATTTTAATGCTTTTATCTATTCCTCCAAAGGTTCTAGCATTTATATCTTGTTGCCTGTTTCTTTGGCATATGTTTTTACTTTTGCATTCAACATAGACATCTCATCCATAACATCCTCAGTAAAGAGTTCTAATGGATCAATTGTTACTTCCTTAAATTTGTCCTTGAACATTTGGATAACTTCCTCTATTTCTGGGACTACTTCTTCTGTTATTGCATCCTCTAGTAATTCTTCCAAGATCTTCATTTCTTCAGATAATAAATCATGAATCTTGGTTTGAGTATCCCTTGCCTTAATCATGCCAGCCTTTAATACTTCTTATGAAATATTTCATTTCATTCACCTAGGTGTCCATGAGTGGCAGTGTTACACAAGTGACAATTTGATTTTTTAACAACTCCTCATCAGTCATCTCTTTGTCTCTCTTTAGCCTTACCATTGCATAGTTACATTTCTATATTCTCTGAGTGAATTCACTATTTAAAGAATCAATGTCAGTTTTCAAATTGGACAATGTGTCCCAGTTATTCTAAGAAATCTTTATTATCTCCTCTCCTAATGCCATAAACTTTATGAACTATTTTTCAATTAACATTAGTTTGGTGCTTCTGTACATCTAGGTTGGCTATTTCCTCTTCACTTATCAATGTAAGTGCAGTTGGCCTTTCTGTAGCTTGCAAGGTGGATGCCAAGGTATCTAGTTTCACCAACCCTTGTATAAATTTCTACAACTGAATATTTTTCTCCTTTAGCTCTTTCTTCCTTGCTTTGAGCTTCCTCATTTTAGTTACCACTACCTCTGTGCTTTCAATATGTTCTTGGATTTCTTGTTCAGTGGTGACATGACCTAAGGCATATTGTGTCACCTAAAATTCTTCTGGCTTGATCTCTCCCTTGGCCTTATCCACTATCGGAATAGCAACCTGAGCTGTCCTTTTCCCTATCTTTGAATCTCTCTTAATAGTGGAGACTCTCCTAGCTCTCCATTTATCTTTAGAAAAATTGAGGGTGAATAATGACTTAAAATCAAATGGTACCTAATGTCTTTTCATTTGACATACTTTTGAAGAAATCAAAGACAATGTTGATTGTGATCCTTCTTGATCTAGTTGCTCATTTTGAGCATCTTGTGTTCCCTTGTTTTGATCTTTCTCTGGGTTATCATCAGGTTCTTGTATGTTCTCTTGTTCTTTTTCTATAGAATTTAGATCTTCTCCCTCATGCAACTATTCCTCTTGCCTTTATTCTAGAGGAGGCTGATCATCCTATGCTTTACCATCCTTTTCTAGTGGAACTTCATCCTCAAGAATGTCTGAATGATATTCTCCATCTTGATTTTCCTTATTTCCAATATTTATATCCAAAAGGATGTTTTCTTTAAATGTTTGGCTATCTTTAATAGCCTCTCCCTTTTTAGTGCTTTCCTTCTTAGGCAAATTTTTGATAACTGAGAGGGGGAGTGAATCAGTTATCTTGATTAATTTAACTTTGTGTTCTTCTTTAACAACTAGTGCAGCATCAAAGCAAATAAGCATTCATAAACATGAAAGCAGAAATAAAGTCAATACACATAACACAATGATTTTGACATGGAAAGCCCTGTTAAGGGAAAAACCATAGGGTGACTAACCCAAGAATGTATTCTCTGTTAGAAGAATAGAAGTACAAAATGGCACTTGCCAATTAGGGCTCACTGCCTGAGCACACTGCTCACAAGAGGCTCACTGCCTACAAGAGACTCACTGTCTACAAGTTATAAAGAGAGTAACAAGATACTTGAACTAATGAGAAGCATCCACATATGCTGGAGTTCAGTTCCAGTTAGGCTCAGTATACTGATCTACTACACTTCATCCTTTCTCTTCTTTAGTGTTGCTGTCCTTTCACATACCAGACCTACCTTACTGCTTCCACACCGCTCTTCTACTTTTCTTCACACTTCACAACAACACAACACACACCTTCTCATCGAAATCCATTTGGTATATATATCTGTACAAAGGATTTCATCCTCTTTCTAGTCAGCATCTGAAATAGTCAATATTTTCCAAACTCTAGTCTGTCGGCTGAATCCTTGCTTACCAAGTGATGCGGATCAAAGAGATACTTATAGAAGTCATCTAACAAGTTGGCCAATCATGAATGATACCTTAAGAATCTTGATCACCATCAACATCTCATCCGGAATAATGTCTGATGTTCTGTTAGTCAGTTCTTCCTCTGTCTGCTCTGCCAAACAGGACCCCAATACTTGAATGCTCATATCTCTTCACTCTTTCATCACCAGAGGCTCAATTCCTAGAATCTATCAGTCAAGGTACTCCTCTTGACTTGTCCAAGTCTAGACTTTCCAAAGATACTTCCTCTGAGAGATCCAGACCTGACTATCAGACCTTGCCACATGCTCTGTTCTTGCTTACTTGACCACAACACTCTTCAATCTGACTTTCGGTATATTCACACCATGTCCTGTGGATGTGTGGGATGAACTTTATTGCCATCAATGACAACAATCATGAAGCTACAATGTGTCTCTTGCCAACAATCTCCCCCTTTGGCATTGATGGCAACATTTAGTGAAAAATGACTAAGTGTTATACTATACTCCCCCTTGGTTGATGCTCTCTTCTAATGTACACTTTACCAGAGCTCCCCCTTAGCTGGATTCCACATTTTTCACTATTCCTCACTCCCCCTCTGACATCAATGGCAAAGGGTAGGGTCTGCACACCAAAATTGTCCAAAAACAATATATACTTAGTCGTATAAATATATACAAGTTATACTTACATATACTTAAGTATGCTTGCAAAAGTATTCTTCAGCTGTACAACTTCTGTCACCCAACTCTACTTCATCCTGTCCAAAATTAAGATGTGACCACTCAACAGGAATGCAAATTTTGCCCTCTTGAGATTTGTCAGATCACTGGTCTAGGCTATGGTCTGAGCATCAGTTAGAGCCTCATGCATGGCCTCTAACCTAGGGATAATGATCCCTCTGAGTTCACTTAACCTATTTGTTCTATTTTTCTTCTCCTTCTCAAGCTTCTTTATTTCATCTATGACTGCAATAGTCTGACATTCTTGATTTACTATAGAAGAGGAGAGCGGATCAAAACTTTAGCCTCTTGCTCTTTTACTTTCTTCTCAATATCCTTGGTCACTTTAGGCCAGGATAAACAAAATTTATAGATATCTCTGCCATCTTTAAGAGCATTTTCCAAGCTCTTTATTCCAATATCCATAACTCTCCTATCATTTGTTATTAGACCCTATACTTCAGAGAATCTTTTGTCCAAAAACTCATTCCGGACCTTTTCTTCTGCTGACTTCTCTAAGGAATCAAAATGCGTATGAACAAAATTTACAAGAGACTTTAGATTACCAGATGTGGAGGCTAAAGAATCCTTTTGGAAGGATGGCATAATCTTCTCTAAAACACCGGATGCAGTTTCTATGAGCTCACAGTCTTCCATGTGAGACTTCAGAAGTTTTTCTTTTGCCTTTGCTTGGGTGAAGGATGCTAGCTTCATGGTTTTCACCGGAGAGAGGGAATCAAAATTGAACGGTCCTTGAAGTAGTTCCAGTTCATCAAAATCCATCATCTCTTTGGCTAAGAAATCCTTGACTGCTTCTGCTATGTCTCTTGCTGGAGATAGAGTTTTCTCCCCTTCTGCAGCCTTACCACTATTATTTGTGGTCTTTTCTGTTTGAACTTCTCCTCTTCCCTTTACTTGTTCTTCTTGACTGTATTTTTCTTTTATTCTTTCTTCTCCTTTAGATCCGGAGTCTGCAGGGGAAACCGAAGGAGAGATGTTTGCTTCTTCATGAACTTTCTCTTCCAGAGCAGAGGAATCTAAGTCCTTAGCTTTCTCTTCACTAGTCTCCTTTGCCTCTTCTGCCACTGTCTTAGTAGATTCATCTTTGTTATCCATGGTAGATGTTTCATCACCTAAGTCCTCTATGATAGGAATATTGAATCTTTTATAGGCATTCCTGAGGATCTCTTCAGTTTCTTTTGCCACTTTATCAATTTCTCCAAACATAAGCTAATTCATTCTAGCTTTACTTCAAAATTCATCTTTGCAATCTTTAAAAATCATGTTTATTTGCTTTGGAGTGATGGAGGGATAAAGTTGAATAGCAATTTGTTCCTGGATTTCTAGATCTTTTGCTTGGGCATTGTTCTTCCTCATTTCAAGTTCTTTCTCTAAACTTTTGGGAATTAGAGAGATGATTTCAATAAATGCTTTATTGTATATGTTCAAATACTTAACTGTGGCTTCCTCTAGAATCTTTTTATCTGCATCATTATATGCATTAGAGAATTCTGTTTATTGGTTGCAAGTTCCCATCCATAGTGACTGCTTTAACTACATCATCTAAGGACAGAGTGGGTCTTTCAACAAACTCTTCTACCTCTGCCTCCTTATCTTCATTGGATACTTTCTTCTTTTTCTTCATCTTCTTGATCTCTTCATCAGATTCTGTCTCTTCTTTATCCTTCTAACTGATATAAGACCTTGTTACCTTAGTCTTTGTTCTCTTTTCTCCTTTACCAGATGATTTTGTTTCCAGTTTTGATGCCTTTGAGATTTTAGTAGTGGTAGATGCAGAGCTCTTAGAGGATCTAGTCCAGGAGGGGGCTTCTACCGGAGCACTTTCTTTTTCTGCCTCTTCATTTTCTTTTTCTCTCCTTTCCCTCTTTTCTCTATGTGCATCAAGTGCCTCTTTTAAGATGCCATATCTTTTGGCAACATTCTCTACTTATTTTCTCAATTTTCTCTTCATCACTGGTTGTCTTAGTTCCACATGAATCTTTATATTCAATTCTTCAAAGGTTCCAAACCTTTCTGCCTTGGGATCCTTGGGCTGACCTAGCATGTGCTGAACATGCAGCTCTACAATTTTTTCATCCACTTCATACCCCATTGGCATGATCCAGACTACCCTTGGCTCCACTGCCTCCATTAGGCACTGATCAGTTTCTACCATAAAGTAGATTGTATCCTTATACTTCTCAACTAAGGATTGGGGAATTCTCTCTCTGGCTTGCATCATGTTCTGAAAGTTCTTAAAGTACCCCCAGAGTGTTGTATTTTGTGCATTGGCATCACCAATTCCATGTAGATAGTCTCTGATTTGAATTGCTACTGGTCTGTCATTCTACCATATCCACCCATTAGATCCGAGTAGCTCATTCATGTAGTAGAAGAATAGACAGAGTATCAAGCCACCATATTTGAAGGAGTTCTTCTTGTCCTTCTTTATCTTCTGTAGATTTTCTAAAAGTTGGTTTAGAAGGAGCTCACAAAGATCATAGTCTGCATTCTTCCTTAACATTTCATAAGCAATATATACAGCAATCCTAGATACTGAATACTCCCTGCTAGAGTGATATATCTTATATCTAATTATCATTGATGCAAACTTGATATCTGGATCTGTGATATCCTCAATTGTCATTGCTCTTTTATCAAGCTTCGATCCGGTAGCCTCACTTACAATTTGGTTTTTGACAGATTTGAGAGTAGGCATTCCACCGGTTGAGTGTAATCTGGTTACTACCCTAATGGCATCCTTAGTGATCTTAAATGGCCTGTTCAACCACATGAAGTTGTCATGCATTTTGCTCAAGATATACCGTACCCATTCATCTTCCAGAAAATAGGGGAAATGAATGCACTGTGCAAAATGTTTGTCCCAAATAGCTTTATACTGAGTTTTCATTTCAAATGAGTCATCTATCAAATGCTTGTGATAGATATCAACCAGCTTAGATTCCCCAAATTCTTCAATATTTACATAAATGTAAACCCTAACATCTTCTACATGCAAAATACCATGCAGAATGCTAGAAAATGCACCTGAGGGATCTACTTCTAGAGATTTGTATGGATGCTTTTTAAATTTAGGGCGTGGCCTATCAGAAATCTTCACCACATTCAGAGTAGCCATCTTTCAAAGATTTACAAAGAGATATTCAATAACAGAAAATACTTTTTACGCTTCTAGGTTTCACGGAGTGAGCCAGATCGATTGCTAGATGAATCAACTTCTGCATATCATCTTTGATGGGCTTGAGGAAATTTGTTGCAGAGCTCCTTTTCACTTCTTCTTGAATGTAGAATGAACAAATGTTTAACAAGAAAAACCCTTATATTACTCTGCAAACCCTAATACCAAGTTGCAATAAATGCTCAACTTAAGTCATTCCGGTTTGCCTTGTTTTCCTTATTTGGATGACTTGATGAACTGGATCAATCTTGTTCTAAACATCTTGCGGATCTTCCATATCTTAACCATAGTTTATTTAGATGTTTCTCTAAGAACCCTTTAATCTGCAACTCTCCTTGTGCCAATTCTGACACCAATTAACTGGCTGGGGGAAAATGTTTTTCCTTGTGTCTCCCCCTGAGCCAGAGCTCACTTTTTAACTTCCAAAAGGAATATCAGCACCAGATTCTGGTGTGGATCCATCCCCTACATTTTTTGTACTTCTCTTCACCCAAATCTTGTTCATCTCACTTTGAACTTCATCCGCATTCACTTTTCCTTTTCCCTTGCCTTGATTCTGATTATGATGTATGGGACCTCTTTTGTCCTGATTCTTGCTTCTACAGAATTTGGCAATATGACCGGATCTATTGCAATTATGGCAAACAACATTTCTTTGTATATTTGATTGATGTCCTCTTGATCTGCATTGATTAGCCATATGACCCATTCTATTGCATGCAAAGCATCTACCATTGAATGAATTGTTCATTTGCATATTTCTGCATTCATGAGATTTGTGACCATACCTTTTGCAGTTAAAACATTGTCCAGAGAAGGATGTATTAGTTTGATTCATTCTCTTTCTGTACTGATTAGCTTTGTGACCAAAGTTATTACAGTTGTGGTAGTATCCATTGAAGGATGGATATCTTTGAGCATTAGGTTGCCTTACTGGAGGTCTTCTAGGCCTATTCCTTGGATTTTCTAATCCAAACTTCTTCTGACCGGATCCAGAGCTTTCACCTTTCTCATATCCCAAGACACACTTGTCATCTACCCTCTTTTGGCTTTCAAGAAGAACTTCAAGTTGAGTAGAACTTATCTTGAATTTCTCTTTGTATTCATTTGTTGTTTGAAGATCCCTTTTAAGAGAGACAATTTGATCCTCAAGTTTTTCTTCATTATCTTTAGCATCTTCAAGATCAGATTCAAGATGTTTGATTATTCTATCCATCTTGTGGCAGTCTTTTGATTTCTCCTTGAGAGATTGTCTTAGATCATCTTCAGTTTTTCTTATCTCTTCAATTTCTTGGGTAAATTTCATAACTCCTGATTCCATTTCATGTCTTACCATAATGATCTCTTTTGATAACTTTTCACATAACTTGGTTTTCTCCTTCAGATCTCCATTTGTATTATTTGCTTCACTTTGACTTGCCAATTGCTAAAGTAGATCATTTCTCTTTTTCATAGAGAGACTTAGTTTCCCTTTTAGTTCATTTATGAAATCATCAACCTTTTTGAGTCTTTCCTTTAATTCATTGACTTCAAAATTAGATTGCTCAAGATCATCTAGGGCAGACTGAAGTTGCTCCCTCATACCATACACATCCATTTTAATTCTCAGATCTTCCTCAAGCTGTTAGGCTCTATTTGGAGGAAATTGGCTCTGATACCAATTGTTGATAACTGAGAGGGGAGGGGTGAATAAGTTATCTTGATTAATTTAACTTTTTGTTCTTCTTTAACAACTAGTGCAACATCAAAGAAAATAAACATTCATAAACATGAAAGAAGAAGCAAAGTCAATACACATAACACAATGATTTTGACGTGGAAAGCTCTGTTAAGGGAAAAACCACGAGGTGACTAACCCAAGAATGTATTCTCTATTAGAAGAATAGAAGTACAAAATGGCACTTGCCAATTAGGACTCACTGCCTGAGCACACTGCTCATAAGAGGCTCACTGCCTACAAGAGACTCACTGTCTACAAGTTATAAAGCGAGTAACAAGATACTTGAACTAATGAGAAGCATCCACATATGTTGGAGTTTAATTTTGGTTAGGCTTAGTATATTGATCTACTGCACTTCATCCTTTCTCTTCTTTAGTGCTGCTGTCCTTTCACATACCGGACCTGCCTTACTACTTCCACACTACTCTTCTACTTTTCTTCATACTTCACAACAACACAACACACACCTTCTCATCAAAATCCATTTGGTATATATATCCGTACAAAGGATTTCATCCTCTTTCTAGTTGGCATCCAGAATAGTCAATATTTTCCAAACTCTAGTCTGTCGGCTGAATTCTTGCTTACCAAGTGATGCGGATCAAAGAGATACTTATAGAAGTCATCTAACAAGTCAACCAATCATGAATGATACCTTAAGAATCTTGATCACCATCAACATATCATCCAGAATAATGTTTGATGTTCTGCCGGTTAGTTCTTCCTCTGTCTGCTCTGCCAAATAGGACCCCAATACTTGAATGCTCATATCTCTTCACTCTTTCATCACCAGAGGCTCAATTCCTAGAATTTATCAGTTAAGGTACTCCTCTTGACTTCCCCAAGTCTGTACTTTCCAAAGATATTTCATCTGAGAGATCCAGACCTAACTGTCAAACCTTGCCACATGCTCTATTCTTACTTACAGGACCACAACACTCTTCAATCTAACTTCCGGTATAGGCACACCATGTACTGCGGATGTGTGGGATGAACTTTGTTGCCATCAATGACAACAATCATGAAGCTACAATGTGTCTCTTGCTAACACAAATAAGTCAAATCTACTACCGTTGGGCTAGTCACCTTTTCGATCAGGATATTCAAGAGTCCCATATGCACTTCTACTTCTTCAACTTCAGGAGCTTCTACCTTTTTTATATCTTTTGAGTGTGTCTTTACTGTTGCATCCCCTTGGCTTGTAGCCTTTGTATGTTGTAGCATGGGTCCAATAGGATGATTTGTGATATCCTTCACCAGCTCATCTTTAGTTAAGTCAATGGTTTGACTCAGTGGAAGGGCCTTATCCTCTTGAGCTTAGCTTTTGACTTCTCGAGCCATCTCAATTTTGACTTTACTATTGTTTCTATTGGCACCCCATGTTGTAATTCTTTAACTATACTTACAAATGAGCCACCTTATCCTTGAAATAGCTCCTCTCATGTGAGGGGTCTGATATTTGAACTACCTAGGCACCTTAACACCCTGCAACACATCATCCTTCCTCTTCCTCTTGAGTATCCCAATGGGCTTTTCATCTTCTTCATCACCATCTCTCCCCTCTATAGCAGTCCCAGCTAGACTTTGTTCTGGTTATCTTGCAGTTCCTCCTTGTCTTATGGATACTTAGGATACACCCACAAGAATTACCTTAATCATGGGTCCAATAGGAGGTGACAATGGCTGATACACCAAGGATACTCCCTCAGAAGTGATCTCATCTACTATTTCAGATGAACTAGGTTCAAGTATTTTTGTCCCTGGGATCTATCTTTTATGTACAAGGAAATCATCATACCCTTTCTCTTCTCTCTCTTTCCTTTTTCCTTTCTTATCACTAGTTATTGCCACACCTTTTCTTTTAAGCTCATTGACCTTTTGAGAACACAATTCTTTGTTCTAGACAAAACTTTGGTAGTGAGAGCATCAATCAAAGTATCTTCCTTTTGTGTTAGATTTGGGGTTGAAATGGTGCCATTATATATCTTTTGTTCTTCATATTCTAGATCCATGAGATTATTATCATCTTGTTTGATTTGTGGGGGCACTTTAGGCTGCCCTATTGTTCTTATCTGATCCAATGTCAATCTCTAGTATTCTCTTCTTCTGACTTCATGCTCATCGTCACAGTCTACCCAATAGTCCTCCAGGTGGACACTATGCTTGTATTTCTTATTGAACCTTTGCTCAATCTTGTGATAAGGATCATAATCTCTAGCGAGAGGGAACAATTTCAAATTTAGAGCTTTTACCTTTGCCTCTATCTTTCTTGCATTTTCTATGGCTCCTACCATGGACCAGTTTATATCAATAGGAAATTTCCTATATGGTTTTCCCTCTTTCACCTTTGACATTTCAAATGTAGGTAGTTGCTGCCTCATCATTTCCATCAATACCACCTTGTCTGTCAGGTACCTAGGTAGCATATATGGTCTCCCGCTAAAACCATCCATCTAGATATATGAATAAGCTTTGCCTTGGATGAACCAAGACCCATCCACTGATAGCCTTTGTAGCCCTGAATGAGAATCATTTTTTCATGTCCCCTTCCATGAGTCAAACAAGGTGCATCAAAAAAGCATTATTAACCATCTTATAATATTATATTGAGAGTCTTCTCTCCATATGGAGATAATGATACCAGGGTGTTTTCTCATTGGATAACTTCCCAATCTTTCCTATAGTATGTAAACCATTAAATGTACCCTTCACCACACAGGCATACACCAAGTAGGATGTCATCTTGAAGATCATCCCCTTGCCTTCTTTCCATTTGACCAGCTAGTCATGAATAATATCACTGATCATCTTGGCCCACTGAACCTTGGCATTTTCTAGTTTATATTCTACTACCATCCTTATTAACCTAAACATCCATGGCTCAAAGAGTCCACAATGTACTAATCCATTCATCTGGCTCAGCATGAACATTATATATTGCACTTCCTCACTAAAGTCAAATTTATATAAGTGTACATCCATTTTGGCAGCTGCACTAGCTGTATTACTTGGGTGTCTCCATCCCTAGTATATGACTTTTCTATAGTTCTTATCATTGTCCTCAAATTCTTTGGCCAATGCATCTAGGTCTAATACATACATAGGCTGAGAAGTAGGCAAGTGGAACACCTCAACAATACCATCTATCGACAAATCTACATAGAACCTCTCTTGTTTTTCTATTCTCCTTGTTTTAATATCATAATGTAAGAGATTTGGCCAAAATATCAAAAGCCTATGTAGAATAAAGAAATCCAGTAACATGATATAATCTGGATGCTACTATGTTTTGTAGAACATGGTCATCTTCTTGTGCATCAATTCATGCTCTGAATGCCTCGATGTCCATATTCCCACAATGTGTATCCTTTGTGAATCCCAACTTGCTATACACACTACGGGATCTATGGAACGTGGCTGATTTGAATTCTAAATCCCATTTGTCTATGTGTTAATGTGACATTTTGTCTTGCAATTTGAATATACAGTTTCAAATAATAGCTTATACATTTATCTAGGGTTATCATACTAATGGATTTTACATTCCAAGCTGTTAATATGTCTAAACTTTATGAATTGAACTAATTCTACACATAACGTATAATCCCTATCAATGTGTACCATTTACCATTTGTCTAGCCAATTATGATATGATTTTATGAACATAAATAGAGTGGTAGGACTTTATGCACACCTATATTTCACTTCCTTAACCTGTTATGAATGTAGCAATGCCTGAACAAAGGCTCTAGATAAGGAATTCTTATGCGATTCTATCCTCTTAGCTTGGCTCTAGCATGCAATGGAGATTAGGGCTTTCTATAAGCAATATGTGTTGATTATGCTGGAGAAAATCCCTTTTACTTTAAACAATTAGGGCTTATTAATGACCTCAATGTGATTTGACAATCAAAATTAGCAAGATTGTATAGGATTATCATAGGTGTTCATTGGCATGAATTTAAATTTAAAATGTCAATGACCTTTTGTAATATTTAATGGAAAAAGTGCAAGTATGGATAACATCTGGTTGAAGAATATTTGGGAGATATCCTGAGGTGGCTATCTGGATGACACTATGCAAGTTAGAATACGAATGTAGCCACGTGTCATTACTTTGCAGTAGAGTAGAGAATCTCTCTTGATGACTAGATTCTCCCACAGGGAAGCACTATCATCCAATCTAAATCTCTTTCATCAAGGTGTAATAAGGTGACATCACAATGTGTCAGGTCAACCTCTGTTGACCAAGGAATAACCAATGGGTCTTGGATGTGTTTACATTGGATCAAGATATAAGGTGGACACATGTCATTACACCATTGGCTATATGGGGTATGAGCATTCAAGGGATCAGGATATTATTAAAGATCCTTATACTAAATTAAGATCTAGATACTAGATAATGTGAAGTATCCCTTTGGATTAATGTCTAGGCAATGACAACTCATGGTGTCTTTTACATCAGATTGGGATAGGATGACATCATCAGGTTAGGATTTCTTAAAAGATTTAGATACTAAGTTAAGATATAGATACAAGAAAGATGAAAGTGTGAACTAACATCCCACATGTGACATGTAACTGGCTAGGTCTCTTAAATTTGACGCCTATATATGATTAGGAGTCAAGATATTATGTTAAGATTCGGATATTAAATAATATTCTGATGTTACAATGTTTAAATGATTAAGTCACTTAAGTTTGACATCTAGACCTTATCGAGTGTCAGGTTACTAACTTAAGGTCAGGATGCTAACGAATGTCCCAATGTTTGACACTAGGTTTACTGAGGCTTCTAAATTTGATGTCTGGATACCATCGAGGGTCAGAATATTTTGTAAGATTAGGATAGTGAGTTAAGATCCAGATATTAGATAATGTGAATAACTGGACGACCTATTGACCAAACCAACCATAACTTTTTATTCCTAAGGAATTTTGAGGTGATCCAAATGGTGAACTTGCTTAAAATTTTGCATTCTTTTAGTTGGCAAGGTTCATGAGGACAAATTCTACTTTTGGATTTTGACTAGGATATTTGAGGTCTTAATATGTAGAGGATAACATCTTGATGTGCATCTAAGGCTAAAATTTTACCATACTACCCAAAGCAAAAACAAACAAGCAAGTGAAAAGTGGGTCCCTATTTTGCTGAGGCAAAATGGGGCATGTTGTGTAACCACATAACACCACTTTAAGGTGGGGGCATATATTGTGGTAAATATTTGGATATCATATATATTGTTGATAAAGTGTGTTTGCATATGATTCCTTTGTTGGCAAGAGACACTATATGGATTCATGGTTGTTGTCATTGATGGCAACAAAGGTCATCCCACATATCCGCAAGTCATGATGTGTCTCTACCGGAAGTCAGAATAAAGAATGTTGTGGTCCGGTGAAGAAGAACAGAGCATGTGGCAAGGTCCGACAGATTGGTCCGGACCTCTCAGTGGAAGTGTCTTGGTGCAGTGCGGATTTGGGGAAGTCAAGAGGACTACCTTGAGTGGTATATTCCAAGGATTTAGCCTCCGGTGATGGACAAGGAAAAAGATATGAATGGTTGAGTACCGGATTCCTGAGAGACAGTGAAAACAGAGGAAGAACTGACTGGCAGAGTATCAGACTGCTTTCCGGATGAGTTACTATTGATGACAGAGGTTGCGAAGGCATGAATCATGTTTGGCCGACATGATTAATGATATCTACAAGTATATGCTTGATCCGCATTGCTTGGTGAGGAAGGATTCAGCCGACAGAATGAAAGTTTATAAGAAACTAGACTGTTCCGGATGCCGACTAGAAAGGTGATGAAATTACTTGTGCGGATATATATAGAGGATGGATTTAGTTGTGAAGTGTGTAGTGTGTGTAGAGAGATATGCGAATAAGTCCAGAGAAAGAGCAGAGGTAGCAAAAAGGATCCGGTATGTGAAAGATAGCAGAATAAAGAACAGAGGAAAGATGAAGTGCAGCAGATCAGTGTACTGAGCCTAACCGGAACTAAACTCCAGCATATGCAGATGCTTCCAATCAGTTCAAGACTGTGATTCTCATCACTTTGTAGACAGTGTGTCTTTTTGTAGGCAGTGGGCCTCTTGTGAGCAGTGTGCTCGGGCAGTGAGCCCTAATTGGCAAGTGCCATTTTTGTAATTTCCTATTCTTCTAACAGAGAATAATTCTTGGGTTAATCACCCCGTGGTTTTCTCCCTTAACAGGGTTTCCACGTCAAAAATACTGTGTCATGTGTTTCTTACTTCATGGTTAATGTTTTTGTGTTTGATTTTATGCTACATCAATTAAAAGAAAAGTTCAATAAGGGAAATAATTAGGATAACTGATTCACCCCCCCCCTCTCAGTTATCAACAATTGGTATCAGAGCTAAGTTCCTCCTAATAGAGCCTAACAGTTTGAGGAAGATCTGGGATTTCAAATGGATGCATATGGTTTAAGGGAGCAACTCAAGACTGCCCTTGAGGATCTTGAACAGTCAAATTCTGAAGTCAGTGAATTAAAGGAAAGACTCAAACAGGCTGATGAATTCATGAGAGAATTAAAAGACAAATTAAGTCTCTCTATGAAAAAGAGAAAGGAGCTGCTTCAACAGTTGGCAAGACAAAGTGAAGAAAGCAATACAAATGAGGAATTGACTGAGCAAACCAAGTTATGTGAAAAGTTATCAAAAGAAGTCATTATGTTAAGACATGAAATGGAATCAGGAACTATAAAGTTTACTCAAGAGATTGAAGAAAAAAGAAAGGCTGAAGACAATCTAAGACAATCTCTTAAAGAAAAATCAGAAGAATGCCACCAGATGGACAGGATTATCAGACACCTTGAATCTGATCTTGAAGATGCCAAAGATAATGAAGGAAAACTTGAGGATCAAATTGCCTCTCTCAAAAGAGACCTTCAAACAGCAAATGAATATAAAGAGAAATTCAAGATAAGTTCTGCTCAACTTGAAGTTCTTCTTGGAAGTCAAAAGAGGACAGATGACAAGTATGGCTTGGGATATGAGAAAGGAGAAAGCTCCGGATCCGGTCAGAAGAATCTTGGATCAGAAAATCCAAGAAGCAAGCCTAGAAGACCTCCGGTAAGACAGCCAAATGCTCAAAGATATCCATCCTTCAATGGATACTGCCACAGCTGCAACCACTTTGGTCACAAAGCTAATCAGTGCAGAATGAGAATGAATCAGATTAATTCATCCTTCTCCGG